>CM071596.1:228225500-229475500 GCA_036435485.1 Saposhnikovia divaricata | reverse complement strand
ACTACTTAATGTTAATAGTTGTAAAAAATGCAATCAAACAATATGAACCATTTAACAAAGTAATATGGGAGAAGAATACACACTGCAGGTTAAAACCCACAAAACTATTGTCTCTTTTAACAAATAACAACATGTTATACTCTGCAAAACCATTGTTTGAAATAATTTCAAACAAGAGTTATATACTAAAAAGTATTATCCTTCCTACTGTACAACAACATGCCATATGAGATAACATGTTGTACATCTAACCATAAAACAAATGATTTTTGCTAAGAAACCATTGTCTGTAGTGACATACAACAACAGCCCTGATCAAGTAAAAGATTGTATCTTTTGCACTTAAACAATAGGCTTTCTTTTAAAAACCATTGTCTTTACTGCTTAATAACAACAATATATTCGTTAAAAAGTGTTGCGTTATCGGAGCTTTGACAAGAGGTTTCCAAAGAAGTGTTGTTGTTTATGGGTATCAAACAACACTTTTCAGGTGGCTTTTACTTGTCTTTCAACTTTCACACAACAGCTTGCTGTGTGTTGTCTGAGGTCTGTATCAGACGACTTCTCAATAATCAACAGTTTTTTGTATATTCAGACAACACGTTTTGCCTGTTGTCTAAAGCAAAAATCCTTGTAGTGTCAGGCTAGCAAGAGGATTCAAGTTCGACTTCCTTTCACACAAAAATAGGCTTTCAAATAAGGAAGAGTGTTAAAATAAATATAAGATTCAATTAGGGCCTTTCTTTAATATTTTATATCTTAAAATGTTAGGAAGACCGGTTACTTTACATGATATTAGAACTCTCCTCATGATCCATTCTTGACCTAAATAATGGGTTTTCGAGTGAGAAAGATGTTGAATGTATCATACGATGTTGGCAAACCCACTTTCCTACATACTTTGAGATTTTAGGAGAATTGGTTTATTAACATAGAGAATCATATGGTGATCCAATTTTTGACTCAAATAATTGGTCTTCCAATTGAAGAGGGATGTTAATATATGATATGATTCTAGTAAGCCTGCATTCTTACTAGCTTGAAATTTTAGGAGAATCGATTATTTAGCATAAACCATCTAATAATTCACTCTTTGATCCAAAATTGGCCTTCTGAAAGGGATTTTGAATCCATAATTTGATCATGATGAGTACCTGTAACTTTTAATCAAAAGCTATCGACTGACATTCTGTGGATAGTTACCCAATGACATTCTATATTCTCTCTCCCGTCTCTGTATGAAACAGCACTCATATTTTCCATGGCCACTGATTGTGACTCTTAGGTTCCCTCAAATACAACTATAAATACTACCAGTTTCAAGCTTAACTACATATCATTTCTTATAAAGGAATGAAATCACTCTGAAACACCTTTATATCACTTGAGTTCACACACTCAAAATCTTTAACAACAAGATAATATTCTGTTCTCATGGCTGCACCCGCGAGTGATACTTCTTACTATAATCACTCCTTCAATAATGACGCTGTCATCAGTATCAATGAAAGTGAACTTACCTTGGCCAAAATGCAGCTGGACTTGAGCCATAATTCTCACTTTGTGACTGACTGCCCTGCTGCTCACCGCTCATCATGGTCTGAAATTCCTACTAGTCAAAATCTTTACGCTCAGAATTCACCTGCCAAAGTTTCTTTCAGTGAGAACTTGCGGCGGCATGGCTCTGGTTTCAGCTCCAACAAGTCGTTTCCTCGAGAATCAGAACTCATGCATATGAAAAGTAAGTCCAGGCTAACTGATCCACCGGAGCAATATGACAATTTTAAGAGAATCGTGAAGTCTGGATGTTTAGAGGAAGAAAGGGAGTGTCATGATGATGATCCATATGTGGAGGAAGATTTTCCGGAGGAGTTTAAAATGATAAAGTTTAGTAAGTGGGCTGTCATTCAGTTTCTTTGCATGATCGTCATTATTGCTGCTTTGGTTTGTAGCCTTTTTGTTAATGTTTTCGACAAGAACAAATTGCGTGGACTTGAATTGTGGAGATGGAGTTTACTGCTTTTGGCTTTGTTTTGTGGGAGATTGATTGCGGGTTGGGGGATTCGGGTGGTTGTGTTTTTTGTTGAGCTTAATTTTATGTTGCGAAAACGTGTTCTTTATTTTGTTTATGGGTTAAGGCATGCTGTCAAGAATTGTCTTTGGTTGGGTTTTATTTTGATTGCTTCCAGATTCATTTTGGTTGATAGAGTTGAAAATTTGGTTCGTGGTAAGGTCTTGAGTTATGTGACTAAAGCTTGGGTTTGTTTATTGGTGGGGACTTTGATATGGTTTGTGAAGACACTGCTTGTTAAGGTTCTTGCTTCTTCGTTTCATGTTAGCACTTTTTTTGATCGAATTCAGTATGCTTTGTTTGATCAATATGTGATTGAGACTCTCTCAGGGCCACCGTTAGATGGGATTCATCTAGAGCCAGTAGAAGAGGACCAAATCATGGCTGAGGTTCACCAGGTGCATAATGCTGGGAAACTGAAAACGATTTCTAAACGCCGAAAGAGCTTTCCCTCTTTTAAAAGCTCTAGATTTTCGACAGTCGCAACTAAGGAAGAAAAGGAGGGGATTACTATAGGTCACTTGCACAGGTTGAATCGAAAGAATATATCAGCTTGGAACATGAAGAGGCTGATGAATACTGTCCGGAAAGGAACTCTATCAACTCTAGATGAGCAAAGAGGTGAGGATGAGACTGCAGTACAGATTACAAGTGAAATTCAGGCTCGAGTTGCAGCTAAGAAGATTTTCTGCAATGTGGCTAAGCCAGGCTCAAAGTAAGTTTTTTTCCTTTTTGTATGTACAAGATCATTAGCGTATTGTGTATGGTTTCTTTATTTAATTAGCAGATCCTTGCAAAAAAAATTGCTTTGCTAGATGTTGTTTTGATACAGATATTTATATTTGCACATCAAATCTCAGTAGTTTATCTTTTATGTACCAGACTCATTTACCAGGACGATTTGATGAAATTTATGAGAGACGACGAGGCATTGAAGACAATAAGTCACTTTGAAGGGGCAAGCGGATGGAAAGGAATTAGCAGGAAAGAACTAAAGCATTGGATGGTAAATATATCAATTCATATGGACTAAAAAACTATAAGGTCATTTTTTGTCTGGTGTATGTCGTTATGCGTTAACTTTCTGCTACTGGAAGTGAGCTGGTGATATGTACGCATTTGGGATATAAAACTGCTGCCTGATACACTCTCGTTGCTAGGCAAACTCTGTAGATGACGATGAATATTGAAATATATATGTTATTATTTTCGTGTTCTTCTTAGGTGTCAAATCACCTCCTCATTCACTCCAATTTTAATAAATTCTACCAGTTCATTCTAAAATTAAACTTGTATTGTGCTCTGTTGCAATATTCTCTACAGGTAAATACATTCAGAGAGCGAAGAGCTTTGGTGTTGTCCCTGAATGATACGAAGAAAGCTGTAAACAAACTTCACCAAATGTTGAACATCTTTGTAGGACTAATTATAGCGGCTATCTGGCTTCTTATACTCAAAGTTGCCAGTATCCAATTCTTTGTCCTTCTGAGCTCCCAGTTAATTTTAGTTGTATTTGTGTTTGGAAACACATGCAAGACAATGTTTGAAGGGATCATTTTTTTATTCGTGATGCACCCATTTGATATTGGTGATCGATGTGAAGTTGACGATGTTCAGGTATATATCGTAATAGAAGTACCTGTTTCGAACTAAGTCTGTACGTATCAATCATTTATGTGTTTCGTATGCCTCCTCATTAGCAATCAGGCTGCAATCTCATTTTCCTTTTCTTTTTTGTTATGACTTCAGTTAGTTGTTGAAGAGATGAACATATTAACTACAACTTTTCTGAGGTATGATAACCAAAAGGTCTGCTATCCGAACAGCGTGTTATCAAACAAGCCCATCAGTAATTACTACCGTAGTCCAGATATGGGAGATGCCATTGATTTCTGTATCCACATTTCAACTCCTGTAGAAAAGATTGCTACAATGAAGGAGAAGATCACAAGGTGTATTGGCTTTAAAAAAGTGTCTTGCATATCTGACTTACAATTTATCGAACTACCGTTTCTTATTTTTAATTCAAATGCAGCTTTATTGAGAATAAAAGTGATCACTGGTATCCGGCTCCAATGATTGTTCTGCGAGACATTGAGGACATGAACAAGCTAAAGATATCGGTATGGCTTTCGCACCGAATAAATTTTCAGGACATGGGTAAAAGGTACACGAGGAGAGCACTTGTTCTTGAAGAGATGATCAAAAATTTTAAAGAGCTTGACATTGAGTATCGTATGCTACCCATTGACATGAACGTGCGTAGCATGCCAGCCATCGTCTCGAATAGACTTCCCTCAAACTGGACCTCTTCAGCTGATCAATGATTTTTATATGAAAACAAGACCCTCTTGAACATATGGCAAATGGTAGTTTTTCTTATACCAGCAACAGTGTTCCATTTATACATCTTAATGACCTTGGCATTATCCGGTTGAAGGCATTTTGTGCCTGCACTTTCGAATCAAAACAATAAAATAGTTATTTGTCAAAAAAGTAACAGACAGATATTCCTTTGTCTCAAATCAAATATTGTGTGTTTTAAATGGAAATTCTTATAATAGCCCTCTTCCTATGGCCTCTCAAATCAAATGCTAAGGAGTAAGGAGTTGCCGACAAAATGTTTCTCGAGGGTTGCTCAGAGCATCTCCAATGGTGTCAAGTCCTTAGGTAAAATTCAAAATAAATTACCTTAAATAAGATATATAGAGAATTTGTAAAATTTTATCCACTCCAATGGGACAAAACTCTTAGGTAAAAATATAGATAACCACAATAGGTTGGCTATATTTGTCGAACCAGCAACCTGTAGTTTAACTCCACATCATCAATTACCATATAAAAATAATACATTCTATTTTTAACAACTTGAAATAATAATAACATACCATTTTTAAAATATAGCCAACCAATATAGTCAATCACATTGGAGTAAAACACGTTACAGGTTCAACAAATTTTACATAATCAATATTTAGCCAATCATTTTACAAAACACCGTTGGAGATGCTCTCACTATATCTTTTTAGAGTCTCCCTTCTAGGGCTAACGACAATTTTCGATCCAACCCGAAACACGACACGAACTCAACCCGAAAAAATACGAATTTGGATTAACAGATATTCAATCCAAACCTACCAAGTACAGACATGAACCTAAAACCCGAAAATTAATGAACTCTCCTTTTATAACCCTGATTTTGAAATAATTTTATGTCTAAAATAACTAAATTTAAGTACAATAAAGTAACTTTCACGTGTAATGATAAAGACTCGCTAGTTGATTTATATTTTTTTAATAGTAATAACAATATTTTCTATATGTCATGCCATTTTTTACACCTCACAAAGTGGGTAAAATATATATTATACATTTGAATTGTAACTTTCACGTACAATGAAAGAGAAATGAACTGTTTTTTTCTTAAAATTTCTGCAAAAGCAATCTTTCCCTATAAATCGGGATAGAGAGAATATATAATATAAGAGTATATTTTCAATCTAGGTGGTGAAACCCGAAATGACCCGAAACCCGACACGAACCTGATAGGTATGGGTTAGGGTTAGAAAAAAATCAACCCGAAAAAATAGTTACAATTTGACTAGACACGAACCTGACCTAGAACCCGAAATACCCACCTCAACTCCCTTCCCCACTTATATATACTCACCTCTGTCAACTGCGTTTCATATTGTTACAAACAAGTTTCTAAAAATGGTCACTTTATTCTCCACCATTTTTATTCTAGTTTTTGGGCAAGAATTCAGTATGAAACCACTTCAACTCAATGTTAAATATAGGATATGAAATTCTATTTGTAGATGCATTATAATGTTCTGTAAATGATCTACTTGCAATACACAATGCAGAACATATGCACAATTTCAAGTACAATCTCCACTTCTAACCTTAAGGACCTGTTTGGATAGGAGTTGGGGAGGGAAGAGTTGAGTTAGGGTGGGTCAGATTGGGTTTGGTTGAGTTGAGTTGGGTTAGGTTGGGTTGAATCTTACCTTGTTTGGAGGTAAGGGTTGTGTAAAGAAAGGTCCAGGCAAATTTTTCGGGAAAATTTCTTAGAAAATTTTTTTCTGGGAAAAATTTCTCGGAAAAAAAATTTCGAGAAAATATTTTCGGGAAAAATTTCTCGAGAAAAAATTTCCGGGAAAGTTTTTCTCGAGAAAAAAATTTCTGGGAAAAATTTCTCGAGAGGAAAAAATTTCTCCGAAAAAAATTTCCCAAAAAAAATTTCTTATAAAATTCTCAAAAAAAATTTCTCGGGAAAATTTTTCTTAGAGAAAAATTTCTCAGAAAATTTTCCTCAAATATATCGGCACATGATTGAAAAGAAAATAAAAAACTAAATAGAATTACCGGCCTCGAGCACATATGCAGCACAACGTAACCTTCTGCAACACCCCGAATGGGGGTGTTAAAATGTACCCTTTCTTCCATTATATCATAACTCTCCTCGAACCCCTAGCCAACCTCTAGAAACCCAACCCTCCATTTTAATTTTCTATCCAAACAAGCAGGGAACGGCCCTGAGATTCGAGGGGCCATAGGTGAACCTAAATTATGGGGCCCTAAAAATTTTTTTTCACATACAAAATATATGATTAAAATTTACTAATAAGACACACGAAAACGTAGTACGTAAAAAAATCTCATTATTTTATTTAAATATAACACGTCTTACATTTTTGTATACAAAAGTATCAATCAAATTTGCATAATCAAGTTTATGAACCATATCTTTTTCTATAGATAACATAGTAAAACCACTTAACCTTGGTTGAACGAAGATAGGATTTAATTAGCTTTAGTTTTGAAAAACTCCATTCTGCATGAGCAACTATAACGGGTATAATTAGAATCCTGTAACCAATCCAAGCATTTGTAAAACTACCTTCCTTCTCTTTTATATTTAACACATCTATTGCTCAACCTTGAAAACAAAATTTACCTCTTTGTTTAGAAATCTATAGCATGTTTGGCTACTCCTACTTTTAGGAGCTTTTGGCTTTCCGGAGTTTTTGTGGTGTTTGGGAACACCGGCTTTAAACCGGCTTTAAGTTAAAAAACTGCTTTAAGTCATAAGTTCCATTTAGGTACTTTTAACTTATGACTTATGACTTATGGAGTTTTTTTTTTCACAATTCTTGTAAAGTTTAAATATTATGAATTTAAATTTTTTTTAAGTCAAATTTCACTTTAAGTCAAAATTATTAAACCCCCATTTAACTTTAAGTAAAATTATCCAAACACATTCATTCAACTTAAAGTAAACAACTTTACTTTCTCCTTTAAGTTAAAAACACCTCCATTAATTCAAAAGTAACTTATTTTAAGCAATGTCAAACATCCTCCTAATCTCCTCTTGCCCAACCTTGAATTTGAAAGCAAATAACGATACCCACTTTAATCTTTAAGTTTTTATTGAATCAGATACAGGGTTTCTTAAAGTTTTATGAAGGCTGAAGCCTATAAGATGTTAACGTCATTTCAATCTTTATGTATAGTCATGTATTCATTTACTTTGACTTAATATTTAATAAAGTAAAACACATAAGGTTGTAAATTAAATTTATGTTCTTCCTAATATAAAATTAAATTTTTTGTTACTTCAACAAAAACAGAAATATAAATACTCTACATAAAACAAATTTAACAATTAGATACTAGTTTTTAAAATTTTATGATATCCTATTATAATTTTTTTAATAATAAAAATATATTTAATTTTTTTAAAAAAACAAATAAATATAACAAGTATATATATACCTACCTTATCTGTAAAAATTGGGGCCCTTGGTTTTTAGGGGCCTAGGCACAAGACTACCTCATCTATAAGGGCCACACGTACAAACAAGGATTGTGAAATTTGAACTCTTCCCGATCCACCCCATCCCTCCCAAATCCAAATAAGGCCTAAAGTTTCACATGTAGCAAACCTTCTATTTTAATTATAAATAGTTAATACAAGGACAACGGTTGGAGTTTACACGCAATAATCTGTAACCAGATTAATTATTGCTAATTCAGGGAGCCAAATTTGTTTTGGATAGGGGACTGTGAATCCCCCGGTTATACTCTTGACTCTTGAGTGAGCTAAAGAAGAATCACCGGCACCAAACATGCACGGGGCGCAACAAGTGCATGAATTGAACATGCATGGATGTAATTTTTTGATATGATTTCTGAGGAACTTCAATTCCAACTATATGAATCTGGTGAATGCATGGCTCTATATAGACTTAATTGCAGAAAGATTCTACGTCTTGCTCTTAATAAAATTATGCACTGCTACTGTCAGGCCTTGTTTCCGAGCGATTTGGCATTTTTCTTTTAGACGCTGTAGTGTTTTTGGTATCGCAATTTTCGTTTAATTTCCACGTACTGATCAATGTCTTCCTTGCTTATTATGACATCAAAACTTATTATAGCACAGCCTGGTCCAGTCTCAGCATCAACCTTCTCGTCAACCTTTCCATCAAAATTATTTTCACCGTGTTGGCCATTTTCTTAGGCTTAGCTATAAATGATCCTCATCTTTTGTATCGGGTGCGGCATTGCTACCATCTGATAAAGTATGGTGAGAAAAGAGAAAAATAGGATTTTATTATAATGAAACTTGTTATTGATTACAATATAAAGAGAGCTTATATAGCCAATAACTAAATAATAATAAAAGAAATTATCCAATCAAAAGAAACTATTACAATAATGAAACTATCCAATAATAATAATATCATATATGTTAACACCATCAAGTTCATCACCCTTGTGATCCTAATTCGTCTTATCCTTTTCAAACTTCACTTCTACTGATTCTTTGAGATCATCTCATTTTCAACTTCTAAACATACAAAAAGTTGGATATTCTCAAATCATGCCATGCATGCATTTCATATCTTTTTGTACAATACAAATATGACTGGTTTATTTGTTAATAGTACATTACAACAACGACTGATATAGGCAGGGCGGACCTAGGGGGTGGCTGGGGTTGGCTCCAGTCCTGGTGAAAATTTTAGAGTCTTCTTATTATATATTCTCCATTTTTAACTAAGCCCTGGTGTAGTTCAGTTGGTTTGTGGGCTGGAACCAAACCATGAAGACTCAGGTTCGATTCACAGTGCTATCTCTCTCATGTTCTTATACTCACACATAATCAAAACCATTTTTTAAAATTATTTTGATCTTCAAAATCCATCATATTTATAACCAAATTGACCTACACATAAAGGGCTATCTATATACATATTCATATTTCGATTTTGAAAAAATCAAAATCTGGGGTTAGTTGATGGTGGTGGCGCGTGGAAAAAGAATCGACCCTGCGAGCTTTAACCGCGCTACGCACGGCAAGTCTAGCCCCGGTACTTTCAAATTCCTGCGTCCGCCCCTGGATATAGCCAATTATCAACATCCCAACTTTCATTCTCTTCTCTGTTTCCTTATCCACAAAGCTCCCGTCTTTCTTTACACACAAAGATATATGTATATATTATGGTTCAGTTCAAGGAATTTAATCCTCTTTCTTTGCAGTTTATAACCTTCTTTGCAGTTTATAACCTTTTGAGTATATCTTAGTTAGATCTTTTGTTTTTAATTTATCTTTTGTGCCCTTATCTTTTCTCAAGTTCTCACATATTTGATGCTTTTTTTTAATTTAAATGTTGAATTTTGTGTTTCCGACTCCTGCAAAATTAAAGGTTGTTACAAATTTTTTGACGGAATTCAATCTTGTGTTAAAAAAAAAATATTATATCTATATCAATCACACGATTGCTACGATTTATATATAGGTCATTTTGGTACAAAAGCTAAAATTGAGTTTAGGTCATCTGCATATAATTAAATCCTCAATATATTCATGACTTACAAGTTGATGGAAAAGAGAGAGCTAGATACACATCTTATGAATGCGTGTCATGATACAAATTAAATTTATTTGTGCTTTATTGTTCCTTTTCATATTGTTTAGAAAATAAAACAAATAAAAATGGAAAACTTTCATGGATTATCTTGTTAGAAAAAGTTGGCAAACAAACTGAAAATTGGAATTTCATCTTGCTAATGGAGCATCATCTTTGGTGTTCATTGCAAGATCTGCATAAAACCTTTGCTTGAATGCTCTCTTCGCCTTCAGTTCTAACAATGGATTGTATAAAACGCATCCAAATCTTCATTGGATCACACAAAACAATCTCAAATTATGATCCGTGACTCTTAAAGTGTTAGCAAAGAAAAAGTTCAATGTTAAATATAAAATAATTATAACTATTGTTATAATATATCATCAAAAATGTTTTTTTGATGTTAAAGCTAATTGCATTTTTGCAATTATCAAATTTCAAATTTAATTTAATTTAATTTAATTCTTTCATTTTTATTCAAAAATGAACCATCTTGTGGTCTAATTTTGGTTAGGTTATAATGTGATGAAAATACCTCTAAGCTTCTTAAATTTTAAATTAATATACAATTAAATAATTATTTAGGCATTTATTCAATAAAAATAACTTTTTTATATTATACTATATATACAATCGATAAATATAATTATTCATTAGACATGCTCTAACTTAATGTCGATGACATACTTTTAAGTAAAAGCTAAATATTGAAACAAATATATATTATCCTTTTAATGAGTGATATCTTTAAGTAAATTGAGTAATGATGATTAAAAGAGTAAAGTTGCGTGATTAGTACTGGCGCGAAACTAAAATGGGGGAATATTATTAAAGTGGAAACACGACTTTCGCAAATGGGGTCCTTCTCATAGACACGTAAAGTCCTTTTGATCGTCGTTTTGTTATTATTGAGATGTTTTCTCATTCAAATGTATTCAATCTAATCACTTGGGAGTTTGGACCCTTGCCCTTGTTATTGGTAATTGAGTACAAAGCAAATTAGGAGTAGCAAATATCACCCCACATGGTCACATACGTACAATATACGTGCAGTAAACATGACTAGTTACGGAATTTATCAACATTATAAAAAAGTATTGATTAAGAGATGATTAATCGCTATTTGATGGTTAATATTATTTTAAGAAATATTAATAATTGAATTGAACATATTAAAATTAATAAATAAAATTTCATCAAATAGTTGTAAATATTTCAAACTGATTTTAATATTAATATTTAAATATTTGAATATTTCATAACATTAATATTTAAACTGTGACATCTCAATTCTAAATATAATAATTTTAATATTTAAATTGTTAACATCAATGATATTTAGTTCTAATATTATTTTAGGAAATTTTTAAATTGTTAACTTTTTTTATATTAAATATTAATAAATTTCATCAACTTACACCTACTCATTCAACACCTTTTTTTTTTTTCCAATTGTTCTTAAATTGCATGTCCCAACAACAATATTACGAATCTATCATGGAGTGGAATAGACGTACTAATCCATCGCAGCAGGGATTGAGAATCTCAATAATGGGAGACCAGGAGTATATCGCGTATCTTTCACAATATAAACACGCCACTCAAACATAATCATAACATGGGACAACTTATCCACTTTCGATCATCCAAATTAGTTGACATTCCCTATAGGGTCCATTTCAAATTTGTTGATAATTACAATACTTAACAAGCTTTTTCATTAATATTATTCTAAAACATTGTTCTAAAAATCGGTGATTAATTGGAATTAAATTTCATGAAATATAGTAATAATTAATAACCTAAATTTTCGATTAATTATTTTGATTAATTTCCAAACATACAATTAATTCTTTAACAATACCTATCTATATTATTATATTAAAGGTGAAACATTGAAAGTTTTAAAATATTATATACAGATGTAAGGTTTGAATTTTTTCAATAACATATTAAAATTAATATTTATAATATTATAATATACTATAAACAAATTTTAAAAATTAGAAAGGTAGTACCAATTAAATCCAATTCCCATCTTTTACCACACTGCACTAGAATTATACTTGCTCGGCACCATTCCACGAATTCATAGTGCCGCAAAACAATCAGCTCTCTCGGTCCCCAGGAGTCCAGAATGGATATTAATTTATTAACTTAGCGACTTTAAGTTTTGTTGGAATATTATTATCTCCTAAAAATTCATATATTAATTCTGTCAAAAAAATATTATATATTATTATAATTAGTGCCACATTTGTTCATAAATTTCAAAATAAAATTAAACACATTCCTATTTAGTATAATGACATATCTTTTTTTATATCTAACTAGCCCCATTACCTGTACAAGGTACGGGGATATTCTAATTTTGTTACGAGATTTTGATTTTTAATAATTGTGATCACGAATATTCTTCAATTTGTTGTATTATTGCATAAATATAAATTAACTTACTCTATTTTCAAGTACTCTCACTTTCTAATAAGTTTTGTCCGAAAAATTTTAATATCTAATCAATTAGTCATCTATTTCAATAATTTTAGTTGTAAATTTAAATTCATTATATTTAGAACTGAGATGTCACAATTTCGATTTTGGACAATGTGAAAATTAACTAACGTTTTTATAGCATTTGACTTTAGGGGGACTTAGAATAAAATTATAGGAAATTGGAATGCATAAATGTGAAATAATATTAAAAAAAATGTGGAAGATTGCGATATTTTCGCTTTTAGTTCAACTTTGTGATTGTATACACCTTTCAGTTTGTAGCAGTGTTGCCTAAATATATCTTAGCAAACTATCTTCTTGAGGGCTTTATTTTCAACATGATCTGTCTAAGATTTATAATATCTACTAAGATAGACATATAATTTAATGTTTTCAGCGTGAATTTTAATTTACTTTATTCAAAACTGAGATGTTAGAGTTTTTGTTCTCGATAGTGTGAAGATTAACTAATATGTTTATAGCATTCGATTTTGGGAGTTTCGATTCACAACAATGTGGATATGCTAACAATTTTATAACATTTTGATCGGATTTCTCTTATTGGGAATTTAGTTATTTTGATTCAAGATTTTAATTTGTAGCTTGAATTAATCATGCTCATATGTACTATAACTTTTAGAGTTTTTGATATTCTCATCTTTCTTGTATCTATGATTATACAACAATACATTTGATTGAAATCGATTCACGATTGGTGATTCTTCACTCTAGTTTAAGGTGAAATATATCGTGCATTTCAGAAATTTATTTGGCACTTCGACATCCCAATTTTATCGAGAATTTTGTAAAAAAATCGCATTTTCTCCTAATGTAATCTCCATAATACAATTTTATATACTATGTGTTGGCAAAAAAAAAAAACATACTTGCTATACTTCTTAGTGAGCAGGTGTTTTCACCGTTATGTTTTTCCGATCCTTTATTGTCAAAAAGTGTATTTAAACGTTTCGATTACTTAGAAAAATTCAACCGTAACAAATCAATGTGTTGAACTTAATTATGTATGTGCTAAAATTCATTTATATAAGAATTGTACTCATTCATAAAGAATATATTATTTCACTCTTTTGGAAATAATACAATTTTTCAATTCAAAATATAATTACAACTTAAAAATTATACAAGTATCAATAATAGAGTAAACATATGAATGTTTGTGTAGGGGTATAATTTGATTCGAGTCAAGTCGAGCCCAAAAATTATAAAACCTAAAATTTATGTTCGAACTCGACTCGTTTACTATATGAGTGTAAACGAGTCGAGTTCGATTTTTAGATGAGTTTTCGAGCTTATCGATTTTTAAAATGAGTTTTCGAGTTTTTCGATTTTTTACCAAAGGTTTTTTGAGTTTTCAAATTATCAAGTTCGTATCGAGTTTTCGAGTGTTTCAAGTTCTTATCGAATTTTTGAGTTTATCAAATTTTTATCGAGTTTGTCCGGTTCTTATCGAATTTTCGAGTTTATCAAATTCTTAATAAAAGAAGAAAAAACATTGCTCTATATATCTCATGAATTCTAATAATTACATAAATATAAATTTAGTTCAATGGTTGTAATGATGACTTAAAAGTTCATTACAATTGGGAGGTTATAAGTTCATTTCCTAACAATGTAAAGATTATTTAAGTTTTTATTGACTTTAATTTCAAAGGAACGAAAAGTAAAATTACATGACATAAATTATATCCTATTATATAATAAGAGTAACAGTGATAATAAGCGAGTACTGTCATAGGTCAAGGGTTCGACTCTTACGAACTACATAATAAAATAATGTATTATTATATTCTATTATATGTAGAATAAAAGAAATAATAAACAAGTATTTTTTTACAAGCAAAATCTTTCGTTAATCAAAAGCAGATATACGAAACTGAACCACGAAAACAAAACATCCACCAAGAGACAAAAAGGCCATCAAGAAACTATATAAAAAATACACCAATAACACCCATACATTGGAATGAGCCAATCAACAACCTACTAAATATAAAATAAAAATTATAAGTCTTAAAATTATTATCACAATATTTATATTATGAGTTAAAAAATTAAAATTTATAAATACCGTGCGATTTTTTTAAAAACTTATACTCAAATGAGCAATGCGAACAAAATCGAGAAGAAAAATAGTCTGATCAATGCGAATAGAGCAGGAGGACAATAACTAGAGAGTGTTTATATACAAATTCCATAAAAATATGTGTTTACTTACCCCGTTCTTTTAGATGACGAATTAGGTATGAATGTTCATTTGTAGAGTCAAAGCATTAAGCACAGTAATACATAAATATAGACATCTATACTGTCTATATTATACTATAATAAGTAAAAGTGAGTATATTTTGTAGTTTGATTAATTCCATTTTTATTATCCCTCAATTTTTGTTATCCCATTCTTTCACAACCGTTATATCTTCAATTAAAATAGATAATAGTCATTGATTATACAATATTAAAAGTTGTCATATACAGAGGTTTATGACTCGAATCCCGTTAATAATATTTTAATTTAACATTAATACTAAAAGATGTTATGTAGAAAGGTTAAAGATTCGATTCTCGCCAACGACATGTCAATTTAAATTTAATACTAAAAGTTGTTATATACAAAGATCTAATGTTATAGAAAAGTCTATTGTTCAAATTCTCCAACAACATATTAAAATTAATATTTGTAATATTATATTACATTATAAGCAAATTAAAAAAAATAATAGTATGAATAAAATGGAACATGATACCTTATTATATTTATAATAAATGTGACATACATATGGACTTTAAATATAATAAGTAAACATATATACATATAAGCAAGGATAAATTATTTGTAATTTTTAATATAATAACTTTTTAACTAAATTGCTTGTATGCAAAGAGCGATATAGATGCTGCAATGACGAGAAAGAGAGACGAGAGTAAGGTTGGGGTAAAGATGAGAGAGAAACGTGTAGAGTGGGTGTCAACCCAAGTCCCACATCGATAAGGTAAAGAAGATTTATCTTGAATATAAGCAACTAAAAACAACTCCATTAGTATGAGACTCTTTGGGAGGAGCCCAAAAACAAATCTGTGCGGGCGTGGTCACGGTCCAGAGTGGACAATATCATACTAATGTGGAGTTAATGGGTGTTGCGCGCCCCAACAAGTGGTATCAGAGCCGATGGTTAGATGTTGATCCTGGGGTTGCGGGCTGTAAGTTGTGTGGTGTGGGAGGCTCTCCAGAACTGCGGATTGAGATCTTGGAGGGCTTGTGTCGAAAATCTTCCTAACACTAAGGTTGTCGGGCGGCGTGTCCCGCAAGATGAGGAGCACAACAAGTGAGTAGCGGCGGTATAAGGGTCACAAGATTGGTGGTTCTTTGATTGAGGAGAGATTGTAGAGTGGGTGTCAACCCAAGTCCCACATCGACAAGATAAAGAAGATTTATCTTGAATATAAACAGTTAAAAACAACTCCATTAGTATGAGACCTTTTGGGAGGAGCCCAAAAACAAATCCGTGCGGACTTGACCACAGTCCAGAACGGACAATGTTATACTAATGTGGAGTTAATGGGTGTTGCGCGACCTAACAAAACGTTTATATGCAAATTTATAATTTGTAATTTTTAAAAAAAACCGTGTAAATGCAATAATATATGAAAGAACGTAAATTTGCAAAAATAATAAAAACAACGATATTTTTGCCAATTTATCTAGCAATAATGTACAAAGTAAATCGTAAATTCCAGTTCATGCATGAGTCAACTCATGCGCTGGTGCCTTAATATTTGCATTGTTTGTTTTGACGACTTTATTAGCCATCACAATTCACATGGAACCCCAATTGTCAAATTGTCATGATTAACGGTAGACGACATCGCCAGGTGAACTACATAAGCTAAACTTCTGTAATGAGAATAGGGTTACAAGTTCCGAATTCATTGTATTTATTTATTTCCATTATTGAAAGTATATATATCCTTTTCATTTTACATTATATCCTATTATATTATATCCTATTATATAATAAGAATAAGAGTGATAATAAGCACGTACTAGCATAGGTCAAGGGTTTGACTATGAGTAACAGCATAATTAAATTCAATATTTGTAACTTTAAATTTACTAATAAACGTATGATAAAATTCACTTTTCAAAACTCATTAATCATCTATTAAATTTAATATTGGAAACTCATTAATCATCTATTAAATTTGATATTAATACACGCCAAAAATTTAGTTTACAAGATAGCATTCAAAAATTGCGAGTACATAAGCACGAAACTGCCCTCATCTCTTTTACAGAAAACTACGATCTTTGGGTTTCGGGAAACAATCCAAATTAAATATGACTTGAACTAATTAATAGTTCTGGTTTAAAACAATGTAACAAAAAAGTCAAAAAACAACTTATAATTGGTTACATATATAAATTTTTACAAAATAATTTATAATATAAAAATACATGTTAGCCAATAATTATATCCTTATATATAATAAGCGTAAAAGAAATCTTATCCATAATTTTGGTCATTGTATCATCAAATAATCTCAACTGTCGAATCTAAAATTTTTAAAAATAGACGATCAAGAAAAAATTAGAATATAAAAAGGATATAGTTACAAAAGGTTGTATTAGAAGTGAATTTTAAAAAGAAAATTATAATCTAAAAAGGATATAATTAAAAAATGCCGTATTAGAATTGAATTTTAAAAAGAAAATTATAATCTGAAATTGATATAATTGAAAAAGGCTGTATTAGAATTGAAATTTATTTATTTATTATTAGTATCAAAAAAAATTCATATTTACTATTTGGGCTCTATCTTGAGATCTATAAATTAGATTTGGATGATTTTACAATCCACGTGAATCTCATAAAATTATCTTTAATTTATTGATGAATTAATAATTATTATTCAAATGAAAACACTCATAATCTTAAGAGAAAATATAATTACGAATTTTTACATTAATCCTATTCAATGTAGAAGTCCTACATTGATAATGATATTCAATGCAGAAAACCTAATTATATATGATTTAATTCATTGACATACACCTTTTCGTATTTCAATATAAACACACTTTTTAGGTTATAACATATTAAAATATAAAATATTTTTTTGTGCTAGATCCAACGGTTTTCATCAATTTATTTTAAGATCTAGCGGTTGTTATTAATTTTGTAGTACAGAGGACAAGACTACTGATTATCAAAATTTTGGACAAAATCCCTCTTATACTTATTGTTAAATTTGTATTTGGTTGTTAGTAGAACTATCTTCAAATAATAACAAGGGTATTTTGATAATCAAAACGAATTATAAGTAGAATTCATAAATCGAATAGAATTTTCAACGTAATGAATCGTCAATTTCTTCTCTCTATTGTTTCTGTGTTGATTTGATTGGAAAATAATCGTTAAATCATTAATAAATTAAAGTTTATTTGTTAATTTCATGTGGACTGTAAAACCGTTTGATATAGGCTAAAAATAAGCCCTAAAGACACAATTAATGTTGCATTAATTAGACCTAGCTTGGTCCAGGTATGAAGCCCATTTACGAGGCCCAAAAAGCCCTAATTAAATATTAATTTCGTAATTAATATTAATGGTAATAAACAACTCAGCAAATAAAAGTCAAATAAGGATATTACTCCTACCAAACTTAGCCTGTAAGGCATCCAATTCAACATAGAAACTGATTTCTACAAGGAAGGAGTCTAGAACCTTCCTCAAGGAGGTGACTTGCCCACCAAGACTCCGAATTCTACCATGATTCTAAGGCTTCTCAGCCTATATAAAGGGCCTGACCCCTCATTCTCACAACTACGTCTTGGCTTGATTCTCAATAACGAGATACGTAGGCACTCTGTGAGGACCGATCCGTCTCGAAACACGGAAACAGCCATTAAAGCTTGAAGCTCAACAACCCTAGCATTAATTACATACAAACACTAGCTTTATTCCACAATATTTGGCGCCGTCTGTGGGAACGCAACATCAACCATGGTTCAAACACGAAGAACAACATCAACCTCGACTGAGGCCATACCCCTTAGTTCTGCTCCACCTATCACTTCTGATCCGCTTGTCACTACTGAAGAAGGACAATTACCTCCATCAACAAGGGCGATCATTCAACCTCTAGTCTCTCAACCCCCAGGGACGATTCCCCATGTTGAGGGAACTCTACCAGTGGTCGTCCATCAAAGCCTAGAAGCTAACCCTCTTTAGATGGTGGTTTCTCCTCTTGATAACGTTACTCGTACTCTACCCACAGGGGTACGGATCCATACTACGGATCTCCCCGCGAATACCAACCCGTTGTATGGACTGCCCAACTACCTTCCTCCTACTCGAGGTGTTGGAACGAGCGGTCATGCTCTACTAATTCAGGAACCTCCTTATAATAGGGGGTTAGGCCATGATCAGGAATATGATGACTACTCTGGCCCCTATACCGACGAGTTGTCATCCGAGAATGATGATCGTGATGAAGCCCCGAGGAGGCGACGTGCTAACAAAGAACCTCTAGGAAGGACGCGAAGAATCCATGATGGACACCCTTTAACAATTGCTGAGAGGATAAGGGCTTATGAGGCCGAGATCTTAAAGTTGAAGGACGATATGGCGAGGGAAGAAGCTAGATTGAATCAAACTCCGCCTCCTCCAACAACAGAGATGATTCCCATTATCGACTTGGAGAGGTCTTCAAGGAGGCAGAAAAGGGCTGATGCCCCAACTGGAAGAACAACAATGGTGGAAATCCCCAAGGGTAACCCCAAAGATCTGATGCCGCTAGGAGATCCTGATGATCCCACACCCCCGTTTACTGAAGATGTGATGAATGCTCGTATTTCAAAGAAGTTCAAGATGCCGACAATCAAGGCTTATGATGGAACGGGAGATCCCGCAAATCACGTCAGGACGTTCTCAAACGCACTGATGTTGCAGCCTGCAAGTGATGCTTTAAAGTGTAGGGCATTCCCTCAAACTCTATCGGGCATGGCTCAAAGATGGTATAGTCGCTTGCCTACGAACTCAATTTGCTCCTTTAAAGAGCCAAGTGCTGCTTTTATTAGTCAGTTTATCAGCGAAAGAGTTCACGAAAAAAGCTCCGCATCTCTCATGTATGTGGTGCAAGGATAGAACGAAAATTTGAGGGATTACCTCAGGAGATTTACTAAGGAGACATTGAATATCACTGATTTGGAGAACAAGGTGGCCATGGTAGCCCTCAAACACGGAACCACTGATCTCTTCTTTAAAAGGTCATTTGCAAAACTCCCCCCCCCCCCCGAGAATATGGTCGAGCTCCAACGAAGGGCTGATAAGTATATTAAAGCTGAGGACAGCATGAAGAAAGAAGCCGCAGAAGGTAATGGAAAAGGTAGAAATGGTTCAAAAAAGCGAAGGCAAGACCAATAGTACGATGCTAGGGACAAGTATCCCCGAATTAGCAAGGACTCTGACTCACCGCCACCAAAGAAGAATTTTGGACCAAGATTTTCTGACTATGCAAGGTTGAATGCTCCTAGGAGTCAGATCTTGTTGGAAATTAAGAAAGATAAAGAATTCCGATGGCCGAAGCCACTTAGGGGAGACCCCGTAAAACGAAACAAGGATAAGTACTGTAGGTACCATAAGGATGTGGGACATGATACCGATGATTTTAGGCAACTCAAAGACGAGATTGAATTCTTGATCCGAAGAGGGAAGCTAGGCCAGTTCACGAAGGGTGAAGATCGTGGAAATCAAAGAAGGGATTATGACAGGAAGAATAATGATCGTAGGGACAACGATCGTGATCGCAACCCACAGCCCCGAGGGCCAGTTATTAATATAATTTGGGGAGGCCCGATAGCTGCCGGCACAACTCGAAACTCTCGAAAGGCGTATGCTAGAGAAGTGATGCACATCGTGGGAGAGGCCCCGAAACGTGCTAAGACTGAGATAGTGATTGGTTTTGAAGATTCGGACCTCGAAGGGGTAAAGTTCCCCTACGACGACCCGTTGGTCATAACCCCTGTAATTGGAAATTTGGAAGTAAAGCGAGTCCTGATAGACAATGGAGCTTCGGTGGACATTCTGTTTCATGACGCATTTGTGAAGTTGGGGTACAATGATTCTCAGTTGACCCCGACCAACATGCCTATCTATGGATTTAATGGAGTTGAATCCAAGGTTGAACGAACCATTCAGCTGCCTGTGACTATTGGGCAGGAGCCTAAAGAGGCCACTCAGATTCTGAATTTCTTAGTAATCAAGGCAGCCTCGACTTATAATGCGATCCTGGGAAGGACTGGGCTTCATGCGTTTAAGGCTGTGGCCTCTACCTATCACATGAAGATCAAGGATTGACACGCTGATAGATGCAACTGCTGGGCATGAGATGTTGAGTTTCATGGATGGTTTCAGTGGTTATAACCAGATTAAGATGCATAAGGATGACATCCCAAAGGTATCCTTATAACTGACTTTGGTGTTTTCTGTTATCTTGTTATGGCTTTTGGACTAAAAAATGCAGGAGCCACTTACCAACGATTGGTGAATAAGATATTCGCTCATCTAATTGGAAAAACCATGGAGGTCTTTGTTGATGACATAGTCAAGAGCCTATTCAAGGCAGACCACATTAATCACCTCAGAGAGGCATTTGAAGTGCTGAGGCACCACAAGATGATGTTGAATCCAGCCAAATGTGCCTTTAGCGTTGGATCACGAAAGTTTTTGGGTCTGATGGTTTCAAAGCGAGGCATAGAAGCCAACCCTGATAAAATAAAGGCGATTCTGGATATGGAGCCACCACGCTCTATAAGAGATGTGCAGAAATTAACAGGACGAGTTGCAGCCTTAGGGAGGTTCATCTCGAAATCTGGTGATAAGTGCTTGCCTTTCTTTCAAGCATTGAAAAAGGTGAAAAACTTTGAGTGGATGCCTGAAAGCCAAGAGGCCTTTGAACAGTTAAAGAAGTACATGACTGAGGCCCCGTTGTTGGCTAAACCTTGTCTCGGAGAGACATTGTATTTATACTTGGCGGTATCCGAACAGGCATTGAGTGCCGTTCTTATTCGAAAAGAGAAAAAGGTTCAGAAACCTATCTATTATGTGAGCAAGGTTTTGCACGGGGATGAGTTGAATTACTCAACCATTGAGAAGTTTACTTTGGCATTGATAACAGCCTCGAGGAAGCTACGACCGTACTTCCAAGCACACAAGATTGAAGTCCTGACGAACCAGTAGTTGAGAAACATATTGCATAGCCCGAAGGCCAGTGGAAGGTTGATTAAGTGGGTAATTGAACTTGGAGAATTTGACATCACCTATAAGCCTCGAACAGCCATCAAGGCTCAGGCATTGGCTGACTTCGTGGTTGAATGTACCATTGACAACCAAGAAGTCGGGGGGAAGGAGATAGTAGCCACCCCTGGAAGCAACAAAAAAGATGAGGAGCTTGTACCTGATCAGAAGGAATATTGGGTGCTCTATTTTGATGGAGCATCAAAAACAAAATCTAGTGGTGCAGGTTCAGTCTTGCAAAGCCCCGATGGGCTCACAGTTGAGTATGCTTTGAAGTTGGATTTTCCGACAACCAATAACGAAGCTGAGTATGAAGCCTTGATAGCCGGGTTGGGCTTGGCCAGAATCATGAGGGTCAAGAATCTCAAAATTTGTGGGGATTCAAGATTGGTAGTATCGCAAGTGAATGGTGAATTTGAGGCCAAGAATGAAACTATGGCAAAGTATTTACGAGTTGTGAAAGTTGTCATGACTCTGTTTAATGAGTGCTATGTGGAGCACATTCCGAGAGAAGAGAACGTTAAGGCTGATGTTTTGTCTAAGTTCGCTTCTTCTGAGATAGAGAATTATGCAGGGAGTGTTTACTTCTAGGTCTTGAAGGCCCCGACCATCAACTCTAAGTTGGTAGCACCGATTGATGTAGGAAGCTGTTGGATAGATCCTATCAAAGCTCACCTCGAAACTGGATGGCTCCCTGACGATACTTGGGAGGCACGAAAGCTGTCGGTGAGAGCATTAAGATATGCCTTAATTGAAGGCATCCTTTACAAGAGATCTTTTGTCATCCCATACTTGAAGTATTTGAGGCCCCAAGAGGCAAAGGAAGCTTTGGAGGAAGTTTATGAAGGTATCTATGGGCAGCACTTGGGGGGCAGAGCCCTAGCTCACAAGATTACTCGTTTGGGATTCTACTGGCCGGAGATGTTGGCCGATGCACAAAATTATGTCAAAAGGTGCGATAGGTGCCAAAAGCACGCACCAATTGTAAGGCAACCACCTGAGATGTTAACTTCAATTAACTCTCCTATCCCATTTGCAATGTGGGGAATGGATATACTTGGTCCTTTCCCTGTAGCTTCAGCGCAGGGGAAGTTCCTGATAGTGGCCATCGACTACTTTGCTAAGTGGGTTGAGGCTAAACCTTTATCCAAGATATCCACCAAACAAGTCGCCCAATTCTTTTAGGAGAACATAATTTGCAGGTATGGAATCCCGCGAATCTTTGTGACGGATAACTGGACACAATTCAACAATGAAGAGTTCAAGAAGTCCTGCGAGGAAAATGCTATTGAGCTTCGCTTTACTTCAGTAGCACACCCGCAAGCTAATGGACAGGCACAGGTAGCCAATCGAATTATCCTTGATGGACTGAAGAAGAGGGTCGAAGGTTCTCAGAACACTTGGGTAGACGAGTTGCTGCCTATACTTTGGGCGTATCGCACCACTTGTAAAGTGACAACTGTAGCAACCCCATTCTTGCTGGCTTACGGAGCCGAGGCAGTTGTGCCTTTGGAGATTATGCATGCATCACCTCGGGTTGAGGCATATGAACCAGAGACTAATGAAGAAGGCATGAGGCTTGCCCTCGACCTAATTGATGAGGTTAGGGATGAAGCTAATGCCAGGAATGCAGAGCATCAAAAGAGAGCATCCTTCCACGACAATCACATGGTTAAAGAAAGGTTCTTTCGATAGGGCAACTTGGTTCTAAGGAAGATAGAGGTCTCTGGAGTTGGTCAGAAAGGGAAGCTAGCCCCCAATTGGGAAGGGCCGTATCGAGTCAGGAAGACGCTAGGACGAGGATCCTACAAGCTGGAAACCTTGGATGAAAACGAGGTGCCTCACACTTTGCACGCTTTGAATCTGAAAGTTTATTATGTTTAAGCTATTCCTTTGAGGATTTAAATTTTTATCTATTTATTAGGAGAAGAAGAAATAAGGTTCGATGAAACCATTCCAGGGCATGTTGCCCCTAGTAGGAAATAAGTTATCTATGTGAGGGTTGAACCCATGTTATCAACATTCTTTGTCTGCTTATTAATAAAGTTTGTTTTTGCTTGAGTTACTTCTTTTGTTTTGTTATTTTAAACACGAAAAACAAATGTTGTACCAATTTGCGAGTTTAGTACAAGCCGAGTGGCCAAGTATCGGGGAAATTCAAAAAGCATAACAAACTATAAGCAAAAGATAGGAAGGTGGAAACAAAGGAAATTGACTGCATAAATAGTTAAGTTAAAATTACACCATAAACCCCGGAGGGCAAAAGGTTCAGAATAAATAGGGGTAAAACAAAAGCAAGCCACGCAGGGCCATCTAAATATCTAAGTCATCGATAATATCGTTTCCCTGAGTAAGCGGGGGATCTGTCCCTTTAGCAGAATCATCTAACTCCTCCACTAAAGGAGAAGAAGGCGGATCCTGAGTAGGCTGGGAGCCCGCACCTGCAGCTGTCTCTGTAGCCATCTCCTGAGTAGTGGGCGCAAGTCCAGGGATAGCAGGAACAGGGAACCTCTCTGGGGACACGCCCTCAATCTTCCCGCTAAGCTCCTCAATAATCTCTTCCCAACATTCTTTGAAAGTGGTAGGGAAGCTAGCATCATACTCCGCGTTCCGGAGATCCTCAAACTTCTTAGAAGCTTTGTAGTCAGCTATGATGTGCTCTCTGTTCTGCAGCACCTCCAACTGCAGCCTCCTGTTCTTCTCCTTCTCCTCGGCCAACTCCTTCTCCACCTCCCTAAAGCGAGCAAAATTTGCCTCTGAAGAAGCAAAATACCTGTCCCTGTCCATCTCCGCAACCGTAAAATCGGTACGCACTGCCTGAAGGTTGTGGACAGCAGCCTAGAGATAGGCATTCATCTGCAAAACAAATGTTGGAATCAACTAAAAAAGCAAAGGAACAAGAGAAAGAACATGCAACCATAATAAAAAAAAAAACTTACTGCAGCTACAGCCTGAGATCCCAGGCGCTCGATCTGCAGGTCATTGGAAGACTCAACAATGTGGGCTCTATTCCTGGACCATTCAGCTGCGGCCCTAGAGTCACCCACAGTTGTATCCCTATTGCATAACCCCCAATCCACAGTGAAAGGGGTGAGATCTTCATCAACAGGAACAGGCCTTTCCTGAAGAAAAGCAGGAACGCGCTCTACTACGGGAGTGGTGTCCTCAGTCCTAGGCCTTTTAGCCCTCTCTCTCTCCGTTACTACCCCAGTAGCAGCAGCGATTTTCCTTCTTTTAAAAATGGCCCCCAGGGCTGCCATAGCTGCAAAATGAAAGCTAAGAGTGAGAAAACAAGTATGGTGTAAAGAAAAAATAGGTAAAAATGGGGATTTTAAGTTATTTACCCTCGGGGCCCAAATCACTAAGCCCGTGGGCTTGCAGTGAATCCTCGGAAATCAAATTTGCACAGTGATGCAAATTATCAGGACATTAACAGAGCTATGGCAGCTTCTTCGTCCACACCCAATTTCAAGCTTTTGATAGGCCCATCAACGGCTTTGCAGAAATTGGGCCGAAAGTAGTTATCCCAACTATCTCCCTCCAGAAAAATATAAAACCATTCTTTCTTCCAATCAGGAAGAGAATCAGGGGCGGAATCAGAAATGAAACAGGAACGGGCCAAGGATCGGTGTTGGATTTTGACCCAACCCGAGTTATCGGGAGTATTGACAAACTTGAACAAGTAACGAAAAACAGAAATATTGGGTTCGAGCCCATGTTTTCTACATTGGACCATGAAATAGTATATAAAACGCCATGCATTTGGCATAACTTGGGTTGGACAAACCCTAGCTTCTGCTAAAAGGCGGCACACAAAAGGGGGAGGTGGAAGGCGAAAACCCGCATAAAAGTTTTCTTTGTATATTCTAATGGCTCCAGTCTTTGGATGGCAGGCCCTTTCATTTGGGGCCGGACCAACGGCCCTATAAGGCCCGTTAATATGAAAAAGTTGGGCTAAAATATCTAACCTATGTTGCTTATACTTCGATTTATATTCATAAGCATCTAAGTGGAGCAAGTTTGGAAAAGCTTGGCCAAATTCACTTAAAAGATCTCTAAGGGAAAAAACATTGGCATGAACAAGAGATGTTTTAGGGTTCTTACCCCTTGAAGTCCTTGGAGTGGTGGTAGAGGCGGTCTGAGCTAGTTGCGATTGGCTGGAGGAACTCGAATTCTCCATTGATGTTCTTCGCTTGAAGGCTTGAACCCAGAAAAACTCTTAAGAATGGCCGTAGAAGATGAAGATTCAACGATCTTCAAACGGGAACTGAGAAAATAAGGCGGAGATTAACATCGGGAATCGCCTCAAGACAGAACCCTAGCAGAGCTTTTAGAATGTGTTGAAGGGAGGTTTGAGAAATTTCTTGCAGGGTAACTTTGAGAAAGTGAAGTGTGAAGAAATGAAAAACACTCCACTCTTTTATAGAGTTCACAATCGGTCATCCAACCGGTTATAAAAGGTGGATGGGCTGTCAACAGGTGACTGGGCCTCCAAATAGGCGGGAAGCCCATAAAATTTGAAAATCAAATTATATTCTACCAAGTTCTAGAGAATTCTACAACATCCCTAGAAAACAAACAAGGAAATATGAAAATAAAATTCAAGAAAATAAGGCTGGAAGCCCAATAAACTAAAAAGGTGGCCCAAAGGGTTGAAACTTGAAAAACCCACGCCCAGGAAGCCATATCTCCTAGGCGTTGTTTCATAAAGTACCTCCTTGGCGGGGATACCCACGCCAAGGTTGGAGTTACACGTTAAAGGTCATGAAAAACCCACGCCCAGGAAGCCATATCTCCTAGGCGTTGTTTCATAAAGTATCTCCTTGGCGGGGATACCCACGCCAAGGCTGAAGCAACAGATGAAGGGTGTTAAAGAACCCACGCCCAGGAGGCAATATCTCCTAGGCGTTGATATGTAAAGTACCTCCTTTGCGGGGTTACCCACGCCAAGGCTGGACTAACCAATGAAATGCATGAAAGTACCTACGCCCAGGAGTCCATATTTCCTTGGCGTGGCTAAGGATATGGCCTCCTTGGCGGGGGTACCCACGCCCAGGCTAACTCTGAAAGTTAAAGGCATGAAAGTACCCACGCCCAGGAGACCAACTTCCTTGGCGTGGCTAAGGATATGGCCTCCTTGGCGGAGGTACCCACGCCCAGGCTAACTCTGAAAGTTAAAGGCATGAAAGTAACCACGCCCAGGAGACCAACTTCCTTGGCGTGGCTAAGGAAAAGGTCTCCTTGGCGGGGGTACCCACGCCCAGGACATCATTCGCTTGGCAAGCCATTTTTCTGGAATTATTTAAGGAATTAAATCCTTGAAAATTCTGAAAATAAGCTAATAATCATGGAAAATAGGGAAAATTGGATACTAGCATCCAGAAATCCCAGATAGAAGATAAATAATTTTCAAATTGTTTTATGCTCGAAAGCACCATTAGACACTTTTGGTAAAATGATCCATAGTAATAAAATATACCTGTGGGTACAAGAAAAATGCAAGGAAATTATTTATAATTTTCTATTAGACATAAATACTCTCAGTTAGCCTCGAATAAGGCAAAATCGTCGTAAATGTGTAGGTCGCTCCACACTTTACAAACAAGACGATACTCGTGAAACACTAGTGTACAAAGTAAATCCCTAGTCTCTAAAAAGGCATTTACAACTTCAAGGAAAGCCTGATCAGCTTTCCTAGAAGTTGGGGGGCAAATGATATAGGCTAAAAATAAGTCCTAAAGACACAATTAATATTGCATTAATTAGACCTAGCTTGGTCCAGGTATGAAGCCCATTTACGAGACCCAAAAAGCCCTAATTAAATATTAATTTCGTAATTAATATTAAGGGTAATAAACAACTCAGCAAATAAAAGTCAAATAAGGATATTACTCCTACCAAACTTAGCCTCTAAGGCATCCAATTCAACATTGAAACTGATTTCTACAAGGAAGGAGTCTAGAACCTTCCTCAAGGAGGTGACTTGCCCACCAAGTCTCCGAATTCTACCATGATTCTAAGGCTTCTCAGCCTATATAAAAGGCCTGACCCCTCATTCTCATAACTACGTCTTGGCTTGATTCTCAATAACGAGATACGTAGGCACTCTGTGAGGACCGATCAGTCTCGAAACACTGAAACAGCCATTAAAGCTCGAAGCTCAACAACCCTAGCATTAATTACATACAAACACTAGCTTTATTCCACAACACCGTCCAAATCAAATTTTAAGAATTCAAGATAGAATACAAATATTAAATCGAACATGTAAAATCTTATATATATATATATATATATATATATATATATATATATATATATCAATTTTTAACAACAATTGGATATGTAAATTAATAACAAATAAAATTTTAAAAATTAATATAATTATAAATTATAAATATTAAAAAAGAAGTTGTGCGTTGCACGGGCTATAAGCTAATAAAAACAAATACTATGAATGTGTCAAAAATAATAAACTTATTTTGTAGTACTAATTTTAATTATAGCCACATATTCAAAATTTTCTTTATTTTGCAATACATATTCATTATTTTCTTTTATTTGTATGATTTTAAATATTTCTTCCTCCTCAAAATAAATATGTTTCTTTTTTTCACGTATTTCCATGCGTTCCACGAAAAAATTTGTGACAATAATTTGTCAATTATTTTTATTTTTATAAAAATATAAGGTTTATAATATTTGTACAAACAAAATCAAAAAATATAATTTTTTTTTATTTTTGTAAAAATATAAGGTTTATAATTCACTATAATTTTTAAACGACGGGCATATTTCAAAAGTGGAATCGAATTCGTATCAGGCTAGGCTATCAGGTATGATATGATATCATGGGACACCCGTGTAGGAAAAGAACATAATGAGAATAAAGGACGGTGGGGCGTCACTACCAATATACTATTGGATGAGTAATGGGAGGAAACAAATAACTGGTGACCCACCTGTGCACCTACTTTAATTTTCTTAATTCACATAAATACCTTTCGGCAAATACGAGCACTTCCTCTATTTAATTCTTTCTTGTTGATAATCATGAGCAACCCACTCAGTTTTATAGCGTACGAGGATCCAATTTAATTTAAACAAATCTTCTACGGTAATGTATACATGCATCCACACTAGTGTGATTGATGATAATGGAGTAATTAGCCGACGGAATGTAATAACCACGATGTCCTAATTAGTTGAAATTGTGATTTAACAATTTATCATTTCAAGGTTATACGCGTTCAATCACATTGAAAAATATGAAAATAAATGATTTGATAATTTTTTTTCCGATTAATCAAGATGCGTAAAAGCTGAATTTGTACCATTTCTTTGTTCATTTTCATTTTTTGTAGTCCATACCTGACACCTGGCTATTCGATCACTAGAAAATAAGTTTGTTATTTAACATTTGGACTTAAAAATTTTGTTAATATCATATTGTTTTTTAATAAAAAATTACAATTGAGATTATTAATTATCAAGTTTAAATAAATTTAGGATGATGATATATACATCCCTCAATGACTATGATTAAGCATTTAATATTCTAAGTACATTGCATTTAGAATGATTGGATGTAATTAATGATTTTAACGCCTACATTAATCATATCAAACACTCAGCAGTCAGCACTTACAAGATCGAATGTTATGTTGATATATTTCTTCAGTTTTAAAATTGAATTGGTTTATTTAAAAATAATTTATCGATTTAAATAAAAGTATAAATCTATGTTAAATAATAGTATCATATCATTTTTTTTGAAAGAATATCATATCATTTTGTTATTTATTTATTAGGTTTAGGTGTCCTGATGGAATTATCATATCCAGTACATTGTCTTAATATGTTATTTTTTATCTTAATACATATTAGTTATATCATTTTCTGTTAAAAGTAAATAAAATTTACTTTTAAATTATGGAGGCTGTTATATTATTTTTGTTGATTAAACTCACTAATTATAATATTCTAATTTCTAGTTGTATATTTTTATCTTATATGGAAACTTGTCACAAGAAGATTAATCCAAAATATATTTGTGATTCAAGATTTAAAAATTTTGATGCTTATATATTGTAGTGTGTATTATTTTTTTTGTCATGACACTTCGATTTTGATTATAAAAAATAAATTCCAACAAAAAAAGTATAGTTGAAATGTTAGTAAGAATATTTTAGCCTAAAATTTTGTTAGGATATGCAAACATCAATTAAGGTGTACATATATCTAATATCCTAAATTTAACGAGTAAAGTGACATAATTATGATTTATTTACTACATATAAGTTATATACGTGGAGTATTTTTATGTTATTTTGTTAAATAAAATGTATTCGATGAGTCAAACCTAAAAAGGTCGAAAAAATAGCACTCCCACGGTACCAAATTACCTATCAATTTTGATTTTTATACGTATTTAAAAGTGTATTGAACATATAATTTCGTTAATTATTTACAATTTTTTTATATTAAAATTTAACATTCTTTCTTGTATGGCTTTTCCAGTATTATCAACTTCAACTGCTTAATCCACAGTTGCGTACGAGGTTCTAAGTTGAAAACGCCATTTTTTTGCTTTTTACAATGAGTATTTGTTCATTGACAAATTTCGTAATAAGTGAGTATCGAACCAGAACCTCTAGGTCGATTAGAAGTAAGCTCAACCAACTAAGCTACCTCAACTTGCTTTGAAAACGTCATTTTAGTTTTTATGTGAAGTGTGAACTAGCATATACTCCTTCTATTTCTCTCATTTCTTTATACTTTTCTTTTTGGGACGTCCCATCAATTCTTTACATTACTAAAAATAATAATTTTTAACAATAAAATACATTATTACATTCACTACTCACTTCACTTTTTCTACACTTTATATTATTATACCACTAATTCACTTATTTTAACAATAAAATCACTATTACATCCATTATTTCATTTATTTTAACAATATTATACCCATTATCATTGATCACTGTACCCAACCACAATGTAAAGTATCGGTCGGGATGGAGATAGTCCTACACATGCATGTGAATTATGAGGACTGAGGCTGGTAAAAAGACGAGCTAGGCCCTTTGATAATTTAGCTTTAAAACAGATTTGTATAAATGTTAGGTTTGAAATTATTAAAATATCCTTCAAAACACGCATGATACACGGACATGACTGGTTGTGTACTTGTTGATGCTTATACGGAAATAGAAACTTGTGATATTTTGGGCCAACGCGGTTGGGACGTGTCTTCATGTGTTTTTGTAACTCCGCAATCAGTTGGTTTTTTAATGAAATACGACAAGCCACCACAGATAGAACTTTAGAGCAAGGCTCACAGTTAAACCTGCGTTGAATATTAAGTCGGCTGAATTTTAACTCCATGAGATGACTGTACAATCACACACTGATATCAAAGTCAAGTACTGCAGTGCGCGCGACATGTTGACCAACTTGTTTAGAATGCATTTTTACACACCCATCTGCGTTTAACCAATTTGACTTTTGCTACGTGTGGTTATTCACTTCATCTACTGGCGATGCACAATCTCGAAATATCTTAAAAAATAAAAAAAAATCTAGAAATATCTTAATGCTTTTTTCTTTTTATAATTTTAACTTCTTGCATGATGCACACACAGTGAACTGTTTCTACGTGAACTGCTTGCTTCTGGGTGTCTTCATTGGTACACCAAGAGGCCAAGAGTAACATCAAGAACCATGTAAAAAAAAAACCCTCAAGAACATCGTGTATTGTATTTAACTATATATAATTAAGTATAATGACTATTACGTTACATGCTAGCGTGGTGGATTTATGGAAAAGATTATTTCATATGATCAATAACGATAAAAACGGAATTTTAAAGAGAATCATGACAATAACGATGACGGTGACATTGATATCAAAGACGGAGATGAGGATCGGGACGGAAAAGATGATCATAACGAAGAATCTGGATGAAGCAGGTGATTCTGTTGATTGAAGCGGGCGATTTTATTTTTTTTTTTAAAAGGAAGGTATACAGCTCTACCTAGTGCTACTCCCATCATCAAATACGAGAAGGAAAAGAGAGCAAGAGAAGAAAAGAAAGAAAAACAAATTTTGCCAATGAGAAAATAACATCAAAAAGTGAGAGAGAAAGAAAAACAAATTTTGCCAACTAGAAAATAACATGAGAGAGAGAGAAGTGTGTGAGAATTCCAACCAAAACGAAACAAAATCAGTAAAAAAATACCTAACCAAAATCAATTTTTACCCAAGAAAAATCCAACCAATATGAAGAAAAATACGATGGAGAGAGAAAAAAATCAAAACGATGTTTAAATCTATAACCAAAATAATCAGAGAACTCATCTTAACTAATTTAGGGGGAAAAAACAGCAATCGCGATCAAATTAAACTGAAAATCATTCAAGAAAAAAAAACAAAACCGATTTGAAGAACAAAACGAGTAGAAAAAATAATCGAAGCACATGTTTTAATCCAACATGCGAAAGACATCGCGTTCAACTTTCAATCAACCGATCCCGTTTCGAATCAACTTAGCTCTGATACCATGATAAAATATGGAGAAAAAAAAAAAGAAAAGTCATATTTTATTATAATGAAACTTGTTATCGATTAAAATATATAGAGGGTGTTGAAATAAAGAGAAAAGTAAAATATTATTATAACCAATCCGAAGTTTATAATACATTTCTCAATATTTATATAGTAAACTTATGTAAGATGAAGTACCGAAAATACCCTTAATACAATAATATAATACATACATATATATTCTAACATTGGAGCAGCAAATTTTGCTAATTTACAATCGCTACAATTAGAAATATCATGAGATTTCAACTTCCCAAGGCTCCAGTTGAGACCAAAAACTTTAAGCGAGACTGAGAAACATGACCTAAACGAGCATGCCATAAGTAAAAGTTAGAAGATGAATCACTTAAACGAAAAGAGGATAAATCAACACTAGGAGTTCCTACAGCAAATACATTGAATTCATCCAAAACATAAGGTCCTCCTTTTTACGACCTTTCCCGATAACATTTTGAGATCTCGGATCCGTAACACAACAAGTAGTAGGAGAAAAAGAGACAAAGTAACTAGACTCACATAATTGACTAGCCGAAACAAGATTTAGCTTAAGATCCGGAATAAAATAAACATCAAAGAGAGACACAGTTCGAGTAACAACCGAACCAACACCATTCAATGGCATAGGAGTGCCAATGGGATAGGAATTCCATCAGCAGTCATGATGGATAAAGATGTATGATCAGAAAATGAAACGAAAGATGACCAATACGGAGACATATGATGAGATGCACCCAAATCCAGAATCCATAAAGAACAAAGCATACTTCAAGTACCCATTGACAAAAGCCCGGTTGACGATGAGACATACATGGCAAAAGAATTTCTGAAATCAAATTAGAATCCAGATATGAAACTAAACCCGAAAACAAATCCATAGTCAAAAGAAACAATTCTCCAATCCAAAATAGAATCCGAAAACAAATCCAAATCCAAAATCTAATTCCATTCTCAATCCAAATCCAAAGCCAATATAAAATCTAAAGCAAATAAACCAAATAACTGAAACTAGAATATATCGATAATCAAGTAACATAGATGTCAATCAATCAACAACACCCAACTTATAAGATCAAGAACGACGTAAAGAATGAATTAGAAGCAATCTGTTCGAAACCTTAAAATCTGACCTTCCAGAACTCCAAATACGACCTCTACCGTTCAACTTAGATACTGATGCAAAGAAGACTCGGTCAAAATTCCAAATACGACCTCTATCAGTCAAAACTTAGATATTGATGCAAAGAAGACTCGGCCAAAATTTCAGACAATTATCCCTCAACAAACGATGAATTTTATTATCATCTCCTCGAAACATAGCTCTGTTACCATGTTAAGATAGAAAGAAAAGTAAAATATTATTATAACCAGCCCGAAATTTATAATAAATGTCTCAATCCTTATATAGTAAACCTATATAAGATAAAGTACCTAAAATACTCTTAATACAATAATATAATAAATACGTATATATTCTAACAAATATCATAATTATTCTCTCCATCCCATTTTATATCTTCTTTTTCAAAAGTTACGCATATCAATATATTCTAAATAAGTGCTAGCATTAGCATTTTAAAATTACATAATCTATCCTTCCTCTTTTTACTCATCCTTTATATTTTTATAGGCTTTTTGGTCATTTCACATTAAAATTACCTAATCTATCCTTCCACTTCTTAAACATCCAATATATGTTTACAGACTTTTTGGTCATTTAACATTCTACTAGGTCATCCAAATCAAAATGAGTCATATCCATATCTATCTAATTCTAACTGCGTCAGTTTTCAAAATATTGTTATGGTAACTTCTTTTCAAAATCTTCCTATAATCATGTCATCTGTTTATTTCTATGAATCAAGCTTTTAATGATTTTTCCAGTTTCCATTTGTTCACGATTAAATCTTCAAATCGGTTTTCATCACTAATTTCAAAATTTAACCTACGCGTTATCATCTTCACAAACTTCCATCGTCACTTTTTCCATTGCCGGATCATGGAGAAATCAGGTTTGTAAGTTTGTAAGCTGTATTACTAACATATATCACAATCAAAAGGGTTGAATTTGAATTTTAAATCACCAATTAATTAATTTTTATCGCATATCAGAGATTCCTCCGGCGATCTCATCTCCAAGTTGTACTTAATTTATTTTATATATGTTGTCTCACAATTGATTCTTGATTTTGATTTTGTTATCCTTTATATATGTTGTCTCACAATTGATTCTTGATTTTGATTTTATTATCCTTTATTGTATTTTGATTTTGTTATACTCCTTTGTTTATCCTTTTTCTCTCAATCGTATATATTTATGACATGTTTGATATGTACTCTCTTCTTCTTTTCTTATAAAAAATTGATGTCCGACTATATTTTTGCACTCTAATTGTTTGATTATATTCCTGAGAGGATTTTTTTTTTGTTTTTGGCTGTTTCATCCAAACATGTGGACTTTGCTGATATTTTGGATTTGGACAGTCTTGGCTTCAATGTTAAGGTAATGCTAATTTACAATCTCTTTAATCGCTATATTTTGTTATATTGACTGTATTTGCATCCAGTTGTGTCCCAATATACAATCTCTTTATATAATTGATGACACATATAATATTTCTTACACATACTACTGAAAAGGTTGAAATTCATTTGTGATGTTTCACAGGTTCAAATAGATCTCCTTTGTGCTATACTAAAAATTGATTTTGTATTCTTTTAGGATCAATATGCTCAATGGATATTTTTAAAGATGCAATATATGTACTAGAAAAATTAAAGAACTATTTGATTGATTCAGTTATCTTTTATTTTATTAAATCTGATGTAATATTTTCACCCGTTGTTAATCTGTTATGGTTTGATATGTCCATGGGAGTATATTGGCTATGATTAGCTAAAATTTTTATTCATTATATGTTTTGATAATTTGTCAAAATTAGTTGACATGATTCTGCCTAACTACCAGTTAGCCTATAATGCTGACTTTATTAACATGTAATGTTATGATTCTTTTTTCTCCTCAGCAAATGTAGCAGAAAAGCTTAATTTGCCAAGCAGCAGACAACAGCGGCAAAGGAACCACTTGCAGGTAAAATCCTAAAACCATTTTCTTTCGTTGGACATGCCAATGCCTTCTGAAGTTAATAGTGCAAATTTGTTTCAGTCTTTATTTCTTTTTTCTTTATGAAAGTGGATTTTGATGAAGTTGACTAAGCAACCGTTATTTATGGACAGTTCAGGTGTGTGTTTTTTCGATCCTCCATGATTTATTTGTTTTCTTATTTGTGTGCATCTTTGAACGGGGCGTAAGTGTACCCATGAGTCCTAATTGTAAAGTATGTATTCTTAGTTGTGTTCTATTGTGAAACAGGTAGAAAACGGTTATCTTAGAGTCCAATCTCTCCTTCTATTCGAACGGGTAAGCAATGCATATTTTGTTCTCTTTTTTTGTGTGATCAAATCGAATATAGTATATTATTGTAGGCCACGGAGACCAGCAACATCCTCTATCTCTATCTCTTTATGTAGAATAGCCTCTTCCACTTTCCAGTTTTTTATTACGATTATATAACAATAGTATTTTTTTATTCTACCCATACATATTTTTAAAGGCAATAAAATTAGATCTTATTTGTTTACTTTTTATTTTGCAGACAACGTGTTTGATGAAAATCCTAGAAAGGTTTGTTTTACCATGTATCTATAATTATTTAGGCATGTTAAATTATATGTTTCTGATAGAGTTTGATAGTGTTTTATTGTCTTTAAACTTGCAATAAAATATATGTTTTATGCTTGAGGCAAGAAAAATGGCATAATTTCTAAACTTGCTTGATATTTTGCATCTTCTTGGTGCAGAGTACATAATTGTTATTACTTGATTGTTCTTAAAGTGTTAATTTTTTGAGATTAAAATAATACGATTTATTTGTGGGAAGTGGTTTTTTAAATTAGTAGGTCTAATTGTAGTTTTATGATGACAAATATTGGAGAGATTTTTGTTTGTTTATACAAACTACTCATGAAATGGGGATTCCAGGTCTTGCTGTTTACTGGAACATTGACAAGGATGCACTTCATGTCAAATTGGCCGATGAATTTGTCTGCGTTGGTGAAGCAATGAGCAATTAGCATGTCACTGATCAGGTATCTGTTTGAGGTTGTGTGTAATTTTGTTTGTACTAAATTGTGTTTATTATTCAAGTCTATTAAAATGCGTTATAATTGCAAATGTAAATGTATTAGTATTGAGAGGAAGGAAGCTAGAATTACTGCTTAGAGACCTTGCAGAAGGCAAAAGCTGAGCAATACAGATATTAGAGGTACTTTCTTATGTTTCTATTATATTGGTTATATTCTTTTATTTATGCATCTCTTTCTCGAGGATCAGTATCCGTCTGATATGCATATATATTTGTTCCTGTCGTTTTTCTTTGATTGATCATATATCAAAGTTCTTGAATGACATGTTCTTCGTATTGGGTATTGCTACTGTGATGGTTCCTCACTGTAAGATAAACTATATGGAATTTTCTTCTTTGTAGTATGAAGATAAGACTACAAAAGTGTTTTGGGTTTAATTGTGTTGATGAGTATCAAAAGATAATTAATGCATTGGTGTGCACTCGAAGCTGTTTTAAAAAGTACTAAGATCTGTTGCATTATTAAGGTGAGCTTACATTAGCCTTCGTATAGATAACAAGTGATAGTACTCTTGACAATCCATTATTTGTATTTTTCTTCAAAACTACAAGACTGAATATAAATGCATTTTATTAGTAGACAGGTTCTTGCTTTCTGTATGCATGCATTTTATTAGTAGATAGGTTCTTGCTTTCTATATGCATCTTTTTTGTAGTTTGCTGCCATATGGTTGGTTTTTAAGTGAATCTATCAATCGTTTTGTATCTGCACATGTGGCTAATATTGGATCATAGAAAATTTAAACTACAAGCGGGTTTTATGTTGATTGTTCATATAAACAAGTATTTAAAATCTAAGCTGACAAATGATATTGAATATGAAAATGTGTGTAATAAAGACGCATGCCTACGCGCGCGCGTCTGTGTACATATAACTTTTACATTTGCTTACATTAATATTGTATATTTCATGCAGATTAGCAAGACAAAAGTAATTTCTGAGAGCTTAATAGCTTTAGAAGGCACTGACTTGATACTTGAGGAAGCGCCTATTTCTTCTCGAACAGGTACATTTTTTATATTCTTTCCATTATATGTACTATATTAATGTATTATAGAATTTGGCTTCTTATAAGCCCTCTTTCTTTCTAACTATCTAGATGTGTAATGGTCAATTGTGTTGCTCAATATATCTTTTATGTGAAAGATATATGATATGCATCTGCAATTCTCTCAAGGTCCTTGCATTACTCTCTCTGCAATTCTCATTACTTCTTCCCATATGCAGTTCATGTTATTAACAAAGAATAGTGAGAAAGCTAGCGGAGTTTAATATCTACAATAGCTCACTGCATCTAAAAGGTGAGGATCTGTGCACTTCTCATTGGATCCAGGATCATATATCCTTTTTCTCATTGTGTTTCAGTTTAATCTCTACTTGAGCGTCACTTTTATCATGATTTACTTAATTTACATATAAACTAGATATATGTCTAAATCAGCTTATAATTGGCTTATATTCAAGCTAATATGCAGAATCCACCTAAATGTTGCCTGGTACCATAATCAAATTTTGCACTTAGTATAAACCCAAAATCAACTTTTACATTAAAACCTAAATATAGAATCTACCACCACAGGAAACAAGAAATCAAATAAGTTTTTCAGATCTGCATTTCTAATGAGTATTTTTGTTTTTAGTTGTAATACATGAATGCTTCAGTATTTTACTTAGTATTAAATTAAGAATTAATTTAATGGGGTTTTATATCAAACGGGCCACTGATCTCATTAAAAAGTATCAAGTAGCTCCCCAGTCTCCACGGGGACTCATTTAAGCCACTAAACTAAGAAATATATCATTTGCCCCCCCTTCATTCACAAAAATAAAATAATTTATGGTGGCCTAAGTGAGAATAATACAATCTATCGAAGATTGAACTTTTTTTGGCCACCATAAATTTTATCCAAGACACTTAGGTCACCATAAATTGTATTATTTTTTTGAATGCTGGGGGGCAAATGATATATTTCTTAGTTTAGTGGCTTAAATGAGTCCCCGTGGAGACTGGGGAGCTACTTGATACTTTTTAATGAGATCAGTGGCCCGTTTGATATAAAACCCTAATTTAATGACAGTATTTTTGATATATACTTAATGAGTATATATGAGAAAACTACATTACAAGGACGTAACATGTGCAATATACTGGTAAAGTAAAGGCTCTTACTGTGATACAGATAGCAGGTGGAGATAGCACTAATATCAGTGATCTACCTAAATGAATGACATTCACAATCTATTAATTTGACCTTACTTTAAAAAGTATAGCAGAGTGTTGTGCATCTAAAATTGGTCTATATTCCAGAGAGAACTGGACTCAAACATGTATGCGGATTAATTATACTTATCTACATAATAGGTTCAAAAAATAAACTGCAAAACAGATTTGTCAACAAGAAAAGATAAAACAATTCTGAAACACATAAAGAGTTAAGCAAGAAATATAGCTGCAACTTCAAGAAGTCTAAAACATCATATCTGTATAAAAATGAACTCAAATTTATTTGTATGTTGACATATTTTTTTTATTTGTAACTGAAATTAGTCAACCATTGTTTGCAATGAGTATTTTACGTTTAGTTCATTCAAATAATAGCTAATTATAGAAAAATAGCTGTTTTGCTTCCATAGCTAGACTTTGTTAAGCTGCTGTTGTTTATATCACAGATTTGATTCTCAACTGGCCTGTAGAGAAGTTAATATTTGATTTTTGTGATTATGATTATGGTATTTTGTAGTTGAGTTGAAGAAACAATGTTCATTCTCTGTTCAATTACTGGTTGGACCTTATGTGTAGAATTTCGTTTTTTCCTCCTAAAACTAAACTCTGTGGTGCAGAAAGATGATGAGAACAATGATAGTGTATTGCTTTAAATTTTTAAGGTTTTTTATTCTATAGGAATGGTCAATTACGGAAAAGTAAAGGCTCTTACTGTGATACAGATAGCACGTGGAGGTAGCACTGATATTAGTGATCTACCTAAATGAATGACATTCACAACCTATTTGATGTTGTATATTTTCGGAATTTGACCTTACTCTAAAGAGCCAGTTGGTTCTTATGTACATTTGTCTATTTATATTTCATCTCACATGATTCCCTTGGTTTGTCACAAAAGTGGCCTCCTATTGTACTTTCCATATTTAGTAGCTTTCTTTTAATATTAGGAATCTCATGAGATATGGACATAATTGTCTTCCCTAATTATGAGTCAAATTGCTCAGAACTAAATATGGACATAGCTGGTATAGCATTGCCAAGAAGGTCTTCATGTTTGTTTCTTATAGTGACCTTTATGATCCTGCAAGTGTTTATCGCATTAAGATTTCATTAGGATTTTCTATACTTGCATTTGCATTAATTTACACCCTTGTGTGACTGTCACGGAAAATTCCTACTGCATCTTATCCATGCCAGACTGCTCTACTTACGGTCACTGTTTGTTGAATAAAGAAGCATAATACAAATTAATTTTTCTTATTATTTCTTTCTTTGTTTCTATGTGATGTTACCAAATGTTGGTAGGTCTTCCGGTGACGGGAGCTATCGTATTTGGGATGCCAAGTCCTCTCACAGTACTCCACGCATATATTGGCCAAAGCTAATAGATGACGTTGCAGGTATCTGGTAGTTTGTGTTTTCTGGTGCATAGCATTATCTGTAACTCAGTCTTGATTAAGAGGCTAAGCTTATCTTTATGCAGGCAGAAGCAATGCTCCCTCTTTAAGTACTGGTCTCTCCTCAAGTACTGCTTCACATAGCCATCAAATTTTATGTTGTGCTTATAATGCTAATGGCACAGTCTTTGTAACTGGTAGCTCCAATACTACTTACGCAAGGGTACGTCTATTAGTAGATATATCTTATCCTTTTTCCAATGCAGTACACTTAACGAATATGGAAATTTGCAAGGGAAATAAGAAAGACAGGAAAAACATTTACATTATCCCTTCATTGTAACGTCAGCCGGGATACTGTCTAAATATTCTGGAAATGTATATATACATAATCATGATGGAGATCTGGAGATCTGTAAAAGGTTGAAGAACAATATGTATCTTTTAGCATGCACGGAAGCATTATTCTTATGAACTCTTTCTCTCTGTCCTATCCCCGTCACAATTTTTAAAAGATTTCTTCATCCGTTTGTTAGTTAATAGTTAAACACTCTCATTAGGCGACAGATATGACCCAAGAGATATAGTTTGGGGTCTGCTCATTGTCAAATTTCTGTTTTATAGATGATCATAAGCGGACACAGCATATGACCAGAGAGGGCTCGCTGAATCCTCAAGATTTAGTAGTAATAAATCTATATTAACCCCATTTATCTGTTATGTCTTAGTTGAGGTGGCAGAAAAACTTACAATACAAGTTAAAATACAGGTTGGGAACTTGCAAAAATATACCCTAAATCCTCAAATTTAGTAGTAATAGATTTAACGTCATCTATATGTTACTGTATGTCTTAGTTCAGATGGCAGAAAAGCTTACACCACCCAAGACCAATACAATTCCATTTGCTAATTTATCCAATTTATCTTATCTATATGGTATTGGTTCTTATGTACATTTGCCTATTTATTCTATGCTATTGGGTTTAATTAAAGTTGGTGTGTATGCTATAATAGCTCCATATAGAAACCCTGCACATATCCACAGCTTTGGAAGCAACTCGAGTGATTTGTGAAGCATTTTCTTGAATAAACTCAAGAACTTCAGTATTTTCTTGAGTTATAAGAGAAAAGTATTGTACTAAATTGGCAAATGATCTCCAACTCCATCGAAACATGGTATGTTGACATCTCTTTTCACTCTGACTCACAAAAGTAAGGACATTTTTTAATCATGTTTTATGGTATTTTTTTTGTATTAGCTATCAAATGGCGTATATGGCCTATTGATATGTTTTCCAGTAACTCTTTTGGCTATAACTCTGAAATTGTTAATCACAATGCAGCACATTAATCCATTAAGGACAAGCAGAGTGAGTTTATGTCTAATGTCACCTATTACCATACTTTTACATTAGTGAAATCTGAATGTTTTCGATGAATAATTTATGTTTTATTTTCATTCAACAGCTTCTACAACACAACATTTAGCACTAAATCTAAATTCACGTCGACATTGTAAAATGTGATTTCTTTGAAATATGCCATTGTTTTTCCTGTCAATTGACTTGACTTTATGTGTATTGTTTGTGTTGTGCTCAATCTCAAAATACTTTGAATTTCAATGTAATCTTTATATATTTGTTATACTTTTAGGTCCCAAATTAGCATCGATGATTTGTGGTTTTGGTTCGGATAATGATACAACGAATACAACCAGGAACAAAGTGAAGCAAGATTGGGAGTGCTACCAATTTTGTAACTTGTAGTGAGTTTGACATATTGTGGGTTAACTAATTTTCTTTTCAATTATGTTTAATGTTTTAGTTTTGTGTTTCTGAATCTTAATTAGGAAGCAAGACCTTCAGTTCCGTTGTTCATGCTCAATCAAAATATTCCAAGAATATTCTGGACATCAGTAATTTTCTAGACATCCGGACCGAAAGTACACCATGTATCCTTGGTTACTTGCCTTTTGCTGAAGAATGCTGAAACAATAATCACAATTCCGGTCACAGTCTTTCTAGGATAAGTCTCCGTGGTATCTTTCAATCTAATTAGTGAACGAAGCACGGACTAAAGAGCAGATAAAAGTTTTTGTTGACGAAATGATCTGATCTGAGCAACACACGGGGGCGAACCAATGTGTGGTCTAGGGTGCTCCAAAACCAGGTAAAACATGGTTATTTTAAGGGGAAGAAGCTGTCAAAGTTTAAAGGTTGGGCCTACAAATGAAAACAAATCAGGAAGATTTGAAAACTGTGATAGATGGTTTTAACAAATTTGGAGTATAGAGGAGGTTATAAGCAAGTGGATCATCTTATGTCTGTTGAAGATGTTGTGCTTGAAACGATAATGTTGGAGCCTAGAGGAAATCAAAATGGTAAAATGAAAAGCCTGGCAACAAATTTTGATTCTGGGTCTGGGTAAAGAGGTGGCCAAAAGTAAGTTGATATTTTTCTAACCTTTCATTTTTTCTAGGTGTAAATACGTAAGTTCTATATTTTTTTGTCGGTGTATATGTGTAAGTTCTATGTATGAAAAGCAAGTCCACTTACATCTACTGGAATAAGCAATTTTCTATGTATGAAAAGCAAGTTCAGCAAATTCTACTGGAATTGGCAATATATGAAGAGCTGGAGATGAATTGTTGTATTCTAACTGTGCTGTAAGTAGCTGGTGTTGTGGTTTTGTTCTTTTTTTTTAAAGTATGGTATTAAGCTGATTTTAATATTGAATGCTTAGGATCCTGCTACATTAAATATCTCCTTTTGGAATTTGATATGTAATGTAAGCTATTTTTTTGGATTTTGATATGTAAGCTAGGTGTAAATATAAGCAAAAATAATCAAGAAAACACAAATAAGCATTTAAATTATGTGTAATAAAGAATTTTAAATAGGTTAGAGTAAAGTTAGAGTGAAATTCAAAAATTTGGAACATATCATTTTGTTTGTTAAACATTTGAACTAAAATACATAAATTTCCTCAAAAAAAGAAAAGAAAAGAAACACATAGATCTAAATTTTAAAATGCATATTTTTCTAAAATTTGAAATTGTTAAAAAATTAGAATTTTCACAAATTGTAGAAAAAATGAAAGTGGCCAATAGGATATCATATTTTAATATTTTTTTTTGTTTTTATGAACATAAACAAATCGTTGTGAGATAACAAGCAAAGCTGTTGTACTATATTATTTAAAATATCAGAATTTTTCTAATAATTTTTTTTATTATTAATATGAAGCGGTCTGATGTGAAACTGTAATGGATTATAATATAATAGCTAAATTTTTAGCTTGAATTATTTTATAATAATACAATTTTCAAATTTCTTATTCCAATTTTTTTGATTAATTTAATTATTGACTTTCCAAAAAAATAAAAATACTTTCATATTATGAAGTATTGTGTATATAAAAAATTATATTTAAAAATATTGCGAATATCAAAATATTGTATATCTCAAAAACAAAGTGATTTTAATCAAATTTCAGAAAAGTTAGGTACATATCTTAGATCCATTTTTCTCTATTATAATATTAACTTACATTCATTATTTATCTTGCGAGAAAGAAAAAATAATCTTCTAATTTTTCAAAAATTAAATGTATGTAATTACTTAAATTAAAATAGTTTGCAATAAAAAATCAATTATATTTTGATTCTATAAAAAATTATTTTATTATTTTTAATGATAAAAAACGCATCGAAGTGTCGCCTCACGGCTCACGGCGACGATGAGAAACTGTTTCAATATATAATCATGTATAAAAATAATATGCAACAATTGTGCATAATTTATAGTGAAGTTATTTATGATAACTGGTTTTATTTTCCTTTTATTTGAATAATGAAGACAATTTATTTTTATTTTCAATTGGAGAACAATATTTGCAAAAATATTTATTACTTTTATTGCAGATTTGATGGATTAAATAAATTTTCAACAATGTCAAAATAGAATTGCATGTTACTCTTTATATAAATTTTAGTATATCATTATTTTATTAAATACTTATATAACTTTATAGATTACTTATATAACTTATTAGAATATCTTTCTAAGAAATCAATCAAATTTATTAAATTTTTGATATTGTCATTTTAAATTAAATATGATGTCGTGTACGAAGTACGGGCAATTATCTAATTTATATAAGAGAAAAAGGAATCTAAGATATATATGAGATAACTTTTTTGAGATATGAATAAAATTCTTTAAAATTTTTTGGATCCGCAGAGTTAATTAATAAAATTTTAACCAAATCTTGATTTTACAAAATTGTCCACCCCATATTACATATAAAATACATATATCTCAGGAACTTACATAAGATGTATCTTAGGTTCCCCACTCTCTTTATATAAATGACATCTTATAATGATATTTACATACTCCCTCCTAGAGATGTTCAAAAAGCCTGAAGCCCAACCCGATCCGGCCCGAAAAAATCCCGGCCCGGAGGCCTAAAACGGGCCCCCTAATTTTCACGAAGCCCGGCCCGAAGCCCGAAAAGCCCGGTTAAAAGCCCGTGCTTTTAAAAAGCCCAGATAAAGCCCCGCCCGAAGCCCGGATAAAGTCCGCCCCGAAGCCCGGATAAAGCCCGGCCCGAAGCCCGGATAAAGCCCGGATAAAATTTTTATTTTATTAATGTAACTTATAATCTCCAACCAAATTAATTTTTTATTTTTTGAAAATTTGGGAATATCATTTAATTAGATATATCTTGACATCCGTACGGTTGGATCGTCGAGAAATATTTTTGAAAATATAGAAACAATAATCTGGGATGAAGCACTGATTTCCTTAAGGTATTATAAGGTTCATTTGTACTTTCACGTTAAAGAGCATGTTAACACTATTTTGCATTACTAAAATATTACTGGTGGAATTTTTTATAATTTGCTGATATAGATTTGTTTTAATGTTCAAACATAATTGTCACTCAACAGTTAATCATACCATTATTTTTACATGTTTTCTAGCAAATTTTTTGTACAAAGTTAAAGTGAATAAGGTAGAAGAAGCTGATTGTTGGTGGTACAACGGCTGTCACAAAAACAAATGCAATGAGGAGGTTTCTAAATTGGAAGGCATGTAAAGGTGCTTCAAATGCACCAGAAACTTTCCACTTCCACAAAAGAGGTAGTATTTCTAATTACTATGTAAATTATCATGTACCATAATGTGACATTTTTTTTCAATGTTTGTTTTTTTAAATGCATTTATATATGATTATCAGGTATCGGATTGTTGTATTGGCTAAAGATGATACTGAAGCTTTCAACTTTGTACTATTGGATCGTGCATCAAAAAGACTGATTGGGAAAACAGCAACAAAATAGATTGCTGAGGGAATTAATGTAAGCTATATCTCTAGGTTTTAAATATCTTAGATGGTTATATAAGATTTACAACTAATTTGCATTATATCTTTCATATACATTTATAGGATAACAAAAACAAAACATATCCTCCTGAAATCAAGGAAATTTTCGGCAAAGAAGTAACTGTACAAATTGAACTGAATGATGACAACATTCTACTCAATAGAAATGTTTATCATGCTACTGATGCATATGAAGCTGGTAATGCTAATCCATCAAAGTCTGAGACAATAGTATCCGGTTTTGATTCTTCTGCTTTCGACAATGTGAGTTTGGAATTCATTGGTTTAATCTATATACATATTGACAAATTCATTTCAAATTCAAGATGCTTATTGTAACCTGTCAATTGATTAGTTATTATATGTTCTATGTAGACTAAGATCATTGAGGTTCAAGATTCTGTGAATACGCCAGGTTCTGCCACATCATGCACAAAGAAAATTAAAATGGTTACATATATTTTTCATTATCATTATTATAATAATTGCTTCAGCAAAACATTTCTTTAGTCTGATAAATCATTTTATATTGGCAGGAAAATTTAAGAGAAAGTTAGCTATAAGAAGCAGTGCAGTTATGGAGCTAGTGAGGAAGAATTTGGCCACAATTTCATTCTGAGCATTTGTTTATCATTCTGTTAATGAATAATTTGTTATTAGCTTATAACAGACGTTGCGTTTGATTTACTTTTGAATTTATATTCTATTTCCAAGGATTTCTTAATGTTTTTTTTCCTGGTTTTAAAGCACGTTGGATGCTTTTTAAACCTATGAAAAATTGATTTATCTCCGTTCATTATCAGTTCAACACTTAATCGTCCCTCTATGTTTTTGTTCTCACTTTTAAAATGTAGTCGTTAAATGACTATATGTACTATACGTTTGAGACATGAATCGCTTAGTAGTCATTCATAGCTATTGACAATGTTTGTGTCAATTGCATCGAGCTTATAAAATTTCAAAAATGAATAGATAGAAAAGAATTCTCGTGTGCGAAGCACGGGCTATATTACTAGTTAAGAAAATAGTTGGATAAAATTTTCCAATAAGAGTAATGTTAGGGAACCAGACAGTTTTCCCAAAAACTTGTCCAAAATGATATGACAAGTAATGATGTGTTAAAATGTGAAGGTTTAATTGGTAGAATTTATGTGAATGCATGAGATCCATCTCATTTATTATTCCTGGCACATCATTTTGGACAAGTTTTGGAAAAATTATTTGTTTTTCTAGCATTTTTGTTCCAACAAATACCCTTAATTAATACATTGAAAAATGAAAATAGAGTTAGTAAGTTTTAAATAAGTCAAACATTGGAAGCAATAATTGTGGGGATAATTTTGAAAAATTAGCCTTAAATTTGTATGAAAAGAAGGAAGAGACATGTAATTTGGGACAAATTATTTTTTTTTTTTAGAAAGAACATGTAATGGAGGGAATACGTTACAAGTATAATCTTACAGATTTTTATTTAGGTACTAATTATTTTGTCAATTTTGTGATGATCATCAAAGGCATGACGTTTTTTTAGTAAATAATAAATATTCTCTTAGATTTTTTTTATTTGACGTTTTGATTTTGTCACACAATTTTAGGTGTTTTGATCATATTTATTATTTTTAATAATTTTTTGAATAAAATTATACAATCATAATTTTAATTCACAAAAAAAGTTAATTAAAAATAATAATTATTTAAAATACCTAAAAAAATGCGTGTCAAAGACCAAAATGTCAAATTAGAAGAAAAAGAAGAAATAGTTAATTACTTTTTATTAACTACTAGCCTATAATCCGTACGATGCACGTTTAATTTTTAATTTTTTTTCTCTTAGTTTTTAATATTTTTATATTATTATTCATAATTTAATATATGTTTTTCAAGTAGTAGAAAAATAATTATAGAAGTACTAAACTATAATAATACGTAATTGATAGTATTTTAAATAATAGTTTTTTTCTTCTATATTGAAATAGATAATATAACTTTTAAATTTAATATGTTGTTAATGGAAATAGAACCTTGAATTTTTTGAAGTGGTTTATAAGATAATATAATTTTTTGTGAAAATAGATAATATAATTTTTTAAGTAAAATGTGTTGTTGATAATAATCGAACCCTGAACATCTGGTAGTAATTGTTTATAACATAATATAAATGTTTAGTAATAATATGTTATTGACGGAATTCGAACCGTGAATCTATGAGAATATTTTAAATATTATAAAAAAAAATATTCTTCTAACATTACATTCAACGATTCTTTTTTATTTATTTTAAAATCTAACGATTGTCATTAAGTGTACCAAATGACTAACCAAATAAATTCAGTATACCAAACGACTAATCAAATATACCATATCTCACTTATAATAGTATAAATAGATATAGATAACGCGTAAGAACAAACTAAAGTAAGTAACACACGGGAACGAACTAGAAAAAAAGTATTGGAAAGGCTGAATTTAGAAAAACAGATTATGAGTTAATGAGTACAAAATTCAAAAATATTTAAAAAATTTGTAAATATATTTGAAAGACCATTAAAAATTATTAGATAAAAGAGCACCAAATATATTTTGTATCAATTTTTATACATAAAACTGAAAAAAAAAATCAATTTTTGAAATTAGATCGTGAACACTCGACAACGATTAAAAAGTTCAGTGACAAGCTTCTGGAAAGTTATGGATAGGAAGATAAGCTTTTTTTCAGCAATTCGAACTTTTTTTCTCTCCATGCAGTGAGAGTCTATGAATGTTTCTCTCCTTTCTTAAGATAGAACTGTGAGAGTGAGAGGAGAAGTATGTCTACCATGGAGGACATAGAAATGCAACTGGCCGAGTTGGATATCGAAAATGAGGAAAACGAAGAGTTGACGTTCGAGGAAGGAATAGAAGAGGAGCACAACAGGTTCGAGCTGTGTTTAGTGGGGCGCTTTCTAACAGAGAAGAACATCAACGTTCGTGCCATGAAGACGAAAATTGCTGACCTCTGGAAACCAGCAATGGGAATAAGTATTAAAGATCTTAAACCTGGGATTTTTCTTTTCCAATTCTATCATAAGGAGGACTTGAAGTGGCCGCTTGACAAAGGACCGTGGACATTCGACAATGCCCTCCTTGTGTTAAGTTCAATCAAAACAGGTGAAGACCCAGTGAAAATCCCTTTGGTTGAGGTAGAATTTTGGATACAAATTTATGATCTACCAGTGGGATTAATGACAGAAGTAATGGGAAAGCAACTTGGCAATTTCTTTGGCACTTTCGTCCAATACGATGCAAGCAACAACTCAAGCATTTGGCGCGAGTTCATGAGATTACGGATTAAACTAGATGTACATAAACCATTAAAGAGGAAAAAGAAGATTTTAAGGAAGGATAAATCGGAAGTAATGGTCCACTGCAAGTACGAGAAGCTAGGTGACTTTTGTTTCATCTGTGGACTATTGACGCACACGGAGCGCTTCTGCAAAAAGAAGCTTGAATCTGGCACCAGTTCAGGTAGCAAGGAATGGGGTCAATGGCTCAGGGCTCCTCCACGAAGGGCAGTGGAGAATGGCAAAAGTAAGTGGGCTCGGGAGGAGACGGACGGTGAGTGGAGACGGCAGGATGGAGGCACTAATCAAGGGACCACAAAACAGGGATTTCAAAAACACAATTACTCAGGTCAAACAGACAAGTCTCGCAATTACAGTAATGGTGGGGCAGTGCCAGCTGATAGTAGGGGGCAAAGACAGCCCAAGAAGATTCCCTTAAAGAAAGGGAGGGAAACATTTCTTATGTACAAAAAGAAAAGGAGGGAAACACATTTAACGTTCAAGATAATGGGCTCTATGGACTGGACTCAGAGGAATTGTATGGGCTTAGCCCAGAAGAAAGGAAAAGACAAAGAAGTGAAGCCCATGGCTTAGAATTTCAAACAAGACACTCTTTTGTTCCCAACAAGGATTCTACTCTTTCTAATCTGGATTGTGTGGAATCATCCTCAAACTTATTGGCTACGCTTGCTCCGCAAGCTAGCCACCAACAATGACTTGCATAAGCTGGAACTGTCGAGGACTTGGGAACCCTCGTACAGTTCGTGCTCTTGGTGAGTTACTAAGAGACCACAATCCCAGTTTTTTATTCTTAATGGAAACGATTTCTGTCGCTAGTAAGATTGAAGAAATTAGAATTAAGTTTGGTTTTGAGCAGTGTTTTTCATTAGATAGAGTAGGTCGCAGTGGTGGGTTGGCTGATTTACTGGAAGAGGCCGATTAACTGTCAAGTAGCTGGGTACTCTAGCCATCATATTGACATGTTATTCTTGGAAAATAACATAATATCTTGGCGTCTCTCTTGCTTCTATGGCTACCCTGAACGCACTCGTAGGCGCGAGTCATGGAACTTGATCAAGAGACTGGCTTCATTATCCTCTATTCCATGGTGCATTTGGGGAGACTTCAATGATCTCCTTTTGAGCTCAGATAAGAAAGGTAAGCTGCCTCATCCTCAATACCTTCTTGATGGGTTTCGTCGCACGATTGAAGAATGTCATATCTCTGAGCTTATGCTCAAAGGAGGTAATTTTACCTGGGAGAGAGGCCGAGGCTCTGATGCTTGGGTCCGTGAAAAGCTTGATCGAGGGTTCGCTAGTTCGAGCTGGTATGCCAAATTTCCTCTGTACAATCTAAAACTTCTTCATACCTCAATCTCTGATCATGAGCCGTTATTGTTGGAGTTTTTTAACATAACTGTGTCCAGGAAAGAATTCAAGTTTAGGTTCGAGAATATTTGGTTGAAAGAGCCAAGTTTTGTCCAAGACGTCTCAAACATTTGAAAATCAATTCCTTTGACGCATCTTCTTCCTAAACTGATCGAGGTTACTTCTTATATGGCTAGGTGGGGAAGGTCGTTCTTCCATAAATTTAGAGAAAAAGTCAAGATTCACAAAGCAAACATGGTGAGGCTAGTCGATTGTAGAGATAACTTAAGCGTGCAAGAATATCTCAACGAAAGAGAGCAACTAAATGTTCTTTTGCTCAAAGAGGAAACCTATTGGAAACAACGCGCCAAAGTGTTCTAGTTACGGGAAGGAGAAGAGAACACTCGGTTTTTTCATGCGTCCGCTTTTGCAAGGAAAAAATCAAAAAGAATTGATTATCTGGTCAATGAAGCTGGGGAAAAAATTGAGAATCCTGATGATATTTGTGATGTTGTCAAGCGTTACTTTCTAAAACTGTTCACGGAGGAGGAAAATAGAACGACTGGTATGAATATGCATAGTCATCGCCTTGTGACTGAAGAGCAGAATTCGAGACTCGTAGCAGACTTCACGTTCGAGGAGTTCACAACGGCAACAAAACAGATGCATCCCGACAAATCATCGGGGCCTGACGGGCTTAATCCCGCGTTTTTTCAGAGCTTCTGGAAAGTTATGGGTAAGGACGTTTTTAATCAAAGCAAGGAATGGATCAGAACTAAGAGTTTTCCAGGTGAGCTCAATAGCACAAATGTCGTCCTTATTCCGAAAAAAGATAATGCAGAGTGTAGGAAAGATTTTCGACCCATTGCCTTGTGTAATGTTTTATATAAGATTATTGCGAAAGTCTTAGCTAACAGATTGAAGGAAGTTCTTCCTCACCTTATCTCCGAAAATCAGTCGGCTTTTGTGAAAAACAGAAGCATTACAGACAATGTCCTCATAGCATTTGAGGTGATTCATCATATGAGTAAGAACAGGAGCGGTAAGGTAGGTGAGGTGGCCCTAAAGTTGGATATCAGCAAGGCCTATCACCGAGTTAACTGGTCTTTTCTTCGAAAACGTATGACAGCCTTGGGGTTCAGTGACTTGTGGATCGAATGGATGATGTTGTGCGTTAAAACAGTAACTTACAACTTCTGTGTTAATGGTTTAACATCTGGTCCAATCACCCCTAGGAAAGGGTTACGTCAGGGTGATCCTCTTTCCCCCTATCTCTTTTTACTATGTGTTGAGGGGCTATCTAATGCCATTGACGATGCGTCCAGGGCTGGAGAGATTCATGGTTGTCAAATCAGTCCAAGTGCCCCAACAATTTCACATTTATTATTTGCAGATGACAGTTTCATATTCTTTCAAGTTAAAGAGTGTGAAGCTAGGTGTGTTAAAAATCTGCTGGTTAAGTACGAAGAATGGTCGGGCCAGTCTGTAAATCTTCAAAAATCGGGGGTGTTTTTTAGTGCCAATGTCAGGAGGGATAAACAACAGGAGGTCTCCCAGATTCTAGGAGTGCATGGAGATATCACCAATACAAATTACCTAGGCCTTCCTTCCCTAGTGGGCCGCTCTAAGAATCGGGTTTTTTGTTTCCTTAAAGAAATGGCAACCAAACGAATTCAAGCTTGGAAGGCAAAAGCGATTTCCCAGGCAGGAAAAGCAGTGGTTATTCGAAACGTGGCACAAGCTATTCCGTCATACGCCATGTCTTGCTTCCTCATCCCAAAAACTATATGCCAAGATTTAGAACAGTTGTTTAACAACTACTGGTGGAGATCGGGGAAAGGTGACAACAGGAAGGGCCTCAACTGGCTTGCTTGGAACAAAATGAGTTTTCCTAAAAGTAAAGGAGGATTGGGGTTTAGAAATCTCCATGGTTTCAATATAGCGCTTCTAGGGAAGCATGTTTGGAATTTCATGCACAATCCAGGAGCGTTAGTCTCTAGAGTTTTTAAGGAGAGATATTTTCCTAACTCTAATGTGTTGAAAGCTAAAAAAGGTAAAGGGTCAAGCTTCCTATGGAATGGGCTATGGCAGGCAAAGGAGGAGCTCTCAAGTGGTTTTAGATGGATTCTGGGAGATGGAAATGACATAGTAGCTACTAAAGACCCGTGGTTGAGAAACAAACCAAACTTTCGAGCTGAACAAAACCCTTTGTATGTAGATAAAGAAGACAAGGTTTCTAGCCTCTTTTTGCCGAATGAGAGGAAATGGAACACAACCCTGATTCGAAATCAGTTTCTCACTGAGGATGCAGAGGCGATTCTTTCCACCCACATTCCTCAACGCATAAGTACAGATAGACTTGTCTATGCTAGGTCGACGAACGGAGTATACACAACCAAGAATGCGTATCATTGTTGGTATGAGTCGAAATTTGGAACGGGTATAAATTCTCAAGGTCCTGGGTGGAAAAGAATATGGCAGTTGAAGCTTCCTCAGAAAATAAAGACTTTTATTTGGCGATTCTGTCGCAACACCATTCCAGTTCGAAGAAGATTAAGTGGCAAAGGAATTCGAGTTCCCATTACTTGCCCTTTATGCGTTCGTGATATTGAACACATGTCTCATCTTTTCTACGATTGCAGGTTTGCTAAAGGCTGTTGGGAAGTTGCAGGTCTATCGTATGATTGGAGCGCAGTAGAGTATGCTCAAGATTGGATCATTCAAAAATTGAACTCTACAACGTCCGAGGAGCTCGTGAGAATTTGTGTTGTGCTTTGGGGTATATGGTACTGGCAGAACAAGAGGGTGTGGGAAGACACAATAGTTTCACCAGATTTTGCAATGGAACATAGCTTTCGTTTTCTTAATGATTGGTTGGAAGCTAGGAAGAGTATTCCTCCAGTTAACACAGTTCAGGAAATAGGTAGAACCAATGCCCACACCAGATGGCAGAAACCTGAAGCAAATGCGTTTAAGATCAACGTGGATGCATCTGTTTTTCATACGGCTCAAACATTTTCGATCGGGATGGTTTTGAGAAATCATGACGGGGTCTTCCTAGCTGGTAAGGTAGTAAGCCTACCAGGTAAAGTACCAGTGTTCGAGGCTGAATCAGTGGGTGTTCGGGAGGCGTTATCATGGATTAAGAACATGCAGATGGAAGGAAAGAAGATCACGATCGAGTCAGATTCCCAACTTACAACCAGAGCTATCACAAGTGCTAGCTTGAATATTCTGGAGGTTGGCGAGGTATTAGAAAGCTGCAAATCTTTTTTGGATAGCCTTCCTTCAGTTTCTCTAGTTTTTATTCGGAAAAATGCAAACAGGGTGGCACATGAGGTCGCTAGAATCCCTTGTTTAGCTAATTATCATTTTGTATTCACGTCTCCTCCTATGTGTTTGTTGGAGGCCCTCTCTTACGATCTTTTGGTTTGATTGAATGCATTTGGTATTTTCAAAAAAAAAAAAAAAACCGCAACCATCCCATTTCACCACTAAATCCGTCTACGGTAACGCATTTAACTAACAAGAGATCGTGGCCATCTACTAAAATAACCAAAGATTTTAGTCATCTTTTTTAATAACTCATTAATTCTACATCTAATTACTGCATAAAGTTGCCAGGGATGTCGTGATCGTACCTACAAAATATTGTAAGAATATGTATTGGAGAGAATATAAAATAGTAAATATTTTGGGATTCCTGTAGTGTTGATAAAAAGTTATTTCAATTCTTTTTCTAAATGGCATTGACCATTATATATGGACTTCACCAAACACACCTCCATCCCCAAAATGAAACTGCCCAAATTAATCCTCAAGTCAATATTTGATATACAATTAATGTATTAAGTACACAATAAATATATATTTTGTAATTCCAAAATATATTCAATATAATATATATCTTTTATTTGAATTTTGAAAAAGAAGTCAACTAACATCTCCCACTTGACTTCTTTATCAAAACACTTCTTACTCCCACATTTCTCGGAATGTCAGACTTAAATATTCCTGAGTCCCATCAAACCAACATATTTAATAAATGTTTCCGCAGGAATGCCTTTTGTTAAAGGATCTGCAATCATATCACTAGTAGGAATGTATGTCACTTTTACTTCCTTCTTTTCTACCACAATATCATGAATATAATGATATTGTATATCAATATGTTGTCCTCTTGAGCTATTTGCACCACTATAAATCAAATCAATAGCCGAAGTATTGTCACAATAAATCTCAATAGGTCCATCTACTAGATTTAGATTTAACTCAAGTAAAAACCGTCTTATCCAAACAGCATGAGTAGCAGCCATGCTACAAGCTACATATTCAACTTCTTGTGTGTATCTTGCAACACATCCCTGTTTCTTACTTCCCCAACTTACGGCGGCTCCACCAAATATAAGCAGGTGTCCCGAAGTCAATTTTCCATCATCTTTATCACCTCCGAGATCTGAATCGGAATAACCAATAATTTCAGGCTTCTTTGCCTGATAGACCAATTTGTGGTGCAATGTACCCTTCAAATACTTCATTATCCTCTTCACAGCCTCCCAATGGACTTGATTAGGATTGCTTTGGTATCTACTTACTAGACTTACTGGATATGCCAAGTCAGGTCGAGTACACAACATTGCATACCTCAAACTTCCGACTGCTTGCGCATATTGTACATTCAGTGGTTCTTGTCCATGTTCTGAATTTTTATTACGCGTTAATCGTTTCCCCATTACCAATGGGGTTGGTGCCGGATTACAATTCTGCATCCCAAAACGAGTAAGCACTTTACGTAGATACCTTTCTTGATTCAAACTCAATGTTCTATTCTTTCTATCTCTTATAATCTGGATACCAAGAACATATGAAGCTTCACCCATATCTTTCATCTCAAATTTGCTACTAAGCTCCAACTTGATATTATTCAACATATCTTTGTCATTTTCTGCTAACAATATATCATCCACATATACTGATAATATTGTAAACGAACTCCCACTTTTCAAAGTATACACACAAGAAGTAGTTAACAAATAGTAGTTAGGTCACTCAACTTACTGAAAACTTTCAGTTGGGTCATCCAACTCAAAAAGCTTTCATCCAGGTCACTTAACAAATAAAAACTTTCAATCAGGTCATAAAACATGTTAAATGACCTGATTTTGACGTGTTTAATGACATGATTTTAACGTGTTTAATGACCTGATTGAAAGTTTTTAACGTGCTTAATGACTTGATTGAAAGGTTTTATTTGTTAAGTGACCTGATTGAAAGTTTTTTGAGTTGGATGACTCAACTGAAAGTTTTGAGTCAGTTGAGTGACTTAACTGCCATTTAACCCATTATCTAATTTATTCTTGACAAAACCAAGTTGAACTAAAACCTCATGAATTTTGAGAGTCCAATCTCGAGATGCTTGCCTTAGTCCATATATTGACTTCTTTAACTTATAGACTTTGTCTTCTTGTCCTTCAACCAAAAATCCTTCAGGTTGATCCATGTAAATAACCTCTTTCAATTCTCCGTTAAGAAAAGTTGTCTTTACATCCATTTGGTAAAGTTCTAAATTAAGACAAGCTACTAAGGCCAATATAATTCTTATTGACGCAAACTTCGCCACTGGAGACTACGTCTCCTGGTAATCTATTCCCGGTTTTTGTGTAAAACCTTTTGCAACTAGGCGAGCTTTAAATTTATCAATAGACCAATCAGCTTTATATTTCCGTTTCAAGATCCATTTACAACCTATGGATTTTCTATCTTTAGGAAGATCACACAACTCCCACACTTGATTCTTTTCTATTGGTTTAATCTCATCTTTCATGGCCTCCATCCATAATTCAGATTCTTGCGACCACATCGCTTCTAAATAATTAGTTGGATCAATAGGATCTCTTACATCCATATCTATCAAAAAACAAGATACTTCATTATTATATACATAATAGTCATTCATCCATTCAGGTGGAGCTCTTGATCTTTTATTTCGAACCATGTCTACTGGTTCGTTACTAGCATTTTTATCCAATTCACTATTTTGAGTTGGATCTTGTTCCATATGTGTACCAATATTTTCTGGAGGAACCTCATCAACAATATTTAGAGGGCGTGTGTCATCCACCACACTTTCTTATTCCTCGGAATTTTTTTATGAAAATAGCATCTCTACTTTCAATTATTCCCAATTCCTTGTTATAAAACTTATAACCCTTAGAATTTTTAGGGTAACCGATAAAATTGCACTTCACTGTTCTGAAGTCTAATTTATCTCTATTCTGAGACGGGATCATTACATGTGCAATACATCCCCATTTTCTCATAAGACTCAAATCCGATTTTCTTCCATTCCATATTTTATAAGGCGTCAACTCAACTGACTTTATGGGAATTCTATTCAATATATGATTTGCAGTAAGTAATGCATCTCCCCAAAAACTTTTAGACAATCCAGAATGTGACAATAAACATCTTAGAACATTTAATAATGTTCTATTTTTTTCTTTCCACCACACCATTCTGTTGTGGCGTATAAGACATAGTCGTGTGTTTATTATTCCTTTCTCTCTGCAATAATCGTCAAATTCAGTGGATCTATATTCTCCACCTCTATCGGTTCTCAACACTTTTATATCAGTTCTAAGTTGTTTCTCAACCTCAATCTTATATCTCCTAAAACACTCAAATGCTTCAGATTTTCTTGATATAAGATACACTTGAGCATTTTTGGAGTAATCATCTATAAATGTAATAAAATATTCTTTATTACAATATGTTTTACAACTCAACGGGCCACATATGTCCGAGTGTACCAAATCCAAAAGCTTTTTAGCTCTTTCCCCTTCTTTAAAAGGTTTTCTCATCATATTTCCTTTTACACAGTGGTCACAAACTGATTTATTAATATCCATATGAGGCAGCAAATTATCTTTAATAATACGTTCCATCTTATTAATCCCAGGATGTTCCAATCTTTGATGCCATAAATCATACATAGATGTATTATTAGACAAAATTTGATGAGAAGTGTCAATTTCATTATTCTCAATTTTTGTCACAATCAGAAGCCGAAACAAACCATGTTCGGGCTCATACATGCCCAAAGCAACCATTTCATTATCTTTTTCGATTACAAATTTGTTATCACGAAATCGCACTTCTAGTCCATTTTTAGTCAAGGCGGGGACTGAAATTAGATTACGCCTTATTCCAGGAATAAATAAAACATTTTTTAGAACCAATATATTGTTCCCAATATCCAATCTATATGTACCAAGTCCCATCACATCTATGTTAGGTTAGGGGCTACACAATTAACGAGATTCAAACAAACAAATAAAACAAAGCACACACACAATATATTTGACGCGGAAAACCCACGTCCCAAACTCGTATTATTAATCTTAACAATATCAATAATACATCAATCACTCGGTGTATCACTCACACAATACTCAAGCCAAACAATACTCAAGTATATATCAAAACATAATATGACTATGTTTATATAGCCACCCAAAACTTAGCCACCAAGACTTGCCATACTTGTTCTACAAGTCTTACCATACTTGTTATACAAGCCTTCCAATTCTTGGCACCTAATTACCTAACTTTGTGAATAAGGCATACCATATATAATAATTGTGTATCCATATAATTATTACCTTACCCATATATAACTTATATCACCAATACCCATACTATCGTATTGGGTTTAAGCCCAATAATCCTCCCCTTCAACCCAATACGGTTCCATGCACAACCGATTTAACGGTCACCATCAAGACATCGACGTCCATCCGCCAATGCCTCCCCTCGAACAATAACCTCTCCTTCTAGCACAAAAAGATTTCTTTTGTCCTTCCATCCTTTGAGTATCTCTAAATCCCATTTAGTGACCTCCAAAATACCGTTCTTCATCATAACAGTATATCCCAAATCAACTAATTTACCCAATGAAATTAGATTTCGATTTAACTCTGGTACGTACCTCACTTGAGTTAACTTTCGAACACAACCATTGTGAAGTTTCATCATTACCTCACCAATACCAGAAACCTTTACCCTTTTACCGTTTGGTAAGGCAACCATCTTTCCATCACACTTCTTGTAGGACGAGAACCAATCCCTCCTAGCACATATGTGATGATAACATCCCGAGTCAAGCACCCATTCTTCTTTCGATCCCTTATCTTCTTGTACCAAAAGAGCATCACCTTCCACAAGCAAAACACTACCCCCTCCTCGATTTTTCTTCAACTCCTTTAAGTCTACTCTTGCCTTTGGACACCAGGATTGTATATGACCCAATTCATCACAATAAAAGCACTTGATATTAGGGTTATGTTTCTTACCAGACTTCTTTTTCTTGTCACGTGCATCCACCACGAGTGCACTTCCATCAGATGTGTCACTCGATCCTTGCTTCATCAATCTTTCGGACTCCAGAAGAACAACAATAGTCTCATCCAAAGCTAACTCCGTATTTCCAACCAATAAAGAAGTAATCACAGTACTATACTTCTTTGGTAGAGACACAAGTAGAAGAACAGCTTTGTCCTCATCCTTCAATTTTTCATCCAAATTATTCAGCTGGTTGATCAGGCCATTAAAACGATTCAGATGATCTCTCAAATCTCCATCTTACTCCATCTTGAGCCCGAACAAATCTTTCTTGAGGAACAACTTATTTGCCAATGACTTTGAGTGATATGTCTTCGTCAACTTCTCCCACAATTTTTTAGGGTTATCCTCCTCAAGAACATCATACTTCATTTCCGGTGCAAGGGCCAACCGGATTGTCGATGCTGCACGTAACTTCATATCTGCCCACTTTGGATCTTCCACATCAGCAGGCTTCTTGTCTTCAAGAGTTGCATACAACCCTCGTTGAATCAACAGATCTTTCACCGTGCTCTGCCACAAAGTAAAATTGTTTCTTCCATTAAACAATTCAATCTCGAATCCCCCGACCTTATCCATCACGAACCTCAAACCTCGGCTCTAGATACCAATTGTTAGGTTAGGGGCTACACAATTAACGAGATTCAAACAAACAAATAAAACAAAGCACACACACAATATATTTGACGCGGAAAACCCACGTCTCAAACTCGTATTATTAATCTTAACAATATAAATAATACATCAATCACTCGGTGTATCACTCACACAATACTCAAGCCAAACAATACTCAAGTATATATCAAAACATAATATGACTATGTTTATATAGCCACCCAAAACTTAGCCACCAAGACTTGCCATACTTGTTCTACAAGTCTTACCATACTTGTTATACAAGTCTTCCAATTCTTGGCACCTAATTACCTAACTTTGTGAATAAGACATACCATATATAATAATTGTGTATCCATATAATTATTACCTTATCCATATATGACTTATATCACCAATACCCATACTATCGTATTGGGTTTAAGCCCAACAATCTAGGCCGGTACCATTTCCCATATAAATTATTTGCTCCCCCTTTTTAAGTTCTATAAATTCAACTAAATCATTCTTAGTTTTTGCAATGTGACGGGTCGCACCCGAATCAATCCACCAACCATCTATGTCCTTGATCATGGTTCCAATATTGCATTCAACTACACCAATAAAATAGTGTTTTACTTGCTCTCTATTCGGAGCACCACTAGAATTTTTCTCTAGTACAACATCGTCTATTTCAACGATACATTCCAAATCATTCAAAATTAATTTATTTGCCAATCTAGAAAATAAAAAATATTACCCAACAAACACAAACCAAGCAGATAGAAAACAAAACAAAGACAAACAGGAACTGGACATCAACCTGCAAAACCCCTTTTTTTAATAACCAAAAACAACTCACGAAAGTAAAAATCAAATTAGACCACTAGCATAAAAATAAGGTAACAGGAACAATAAACAACTATGTAGTGGACAAGATAGAACAAATAATAAAGAAAAGATAATCCCAGGCAAGACAAGACAGTACTACTATGTCTATGTTACCACCAAGAAAAAAAAAACAAAACATGTGATCTTAATATAAAGTAAACAAAAAGAAACTATATAAAATATCAAGTAAGATGGATATGAATCCCAAACAACCAAGATACAGCGATCCGACAAAAATAAACAAAAGTGGTAGGGAACGCGCGAGGACGAAAATGATTAGACTGCTTTGAAGAATTCCAGGAACGTGTAAACACTAATAAGCTCTGATACCAATGTCGTGATTGTACCTACAAAATATTGTAAGAATATGTATTAGAGAGAATATAAAATAGTAAATATTTTGGGATTCAGGTAGTGTTGATAAAAAGCTATTTCAGTTCTTTTTCTAAATGGCCTTGACCACTATATATGGGCTTCACCAAACACACCTTCATCCCCAAATTGAAACTGCCCAAATTAATCCTCAAGTCAATATTTGATATACAATTAATGTATTAAGTACACAATAAATATATATTTTGTAACTCCAAAATATATTCAATATAACATATATCTTTTATTTGAATTTTGAAAAAGAAGTCAACTAACAAGGGAGCCATGACATGATTACTTTGGTGTTTTGTCCTTGTTCTTTAGGTTTAGTCCCATACTTGTCACTAGTAAAGGTCCGTGTGAGGCGGGCATAAAATAATTTCTCCTTTCAAAATGTATATATATTGACATAAATTTATAATTAAAAGTATGAAAAATGATTAAATTTCAATTTTATCTTAGATTTTTATATGCTATGTAATATTGTATACCAAATTCATTAATCAAATATTTTATAATTTAATTAGATTTCATAAAATTTAGCTAAATATCTATACGATAATAATCACATAATTACTTTTCACTGCTAAAATATTAATTTAATTTTCAAAATAGCGTGAAATTAACTTTATTACATTGAATATTTGAGTATAATATAAATAATTAATTTAGTAAAATTGTCCATATATAACATTGACCTATGTAAACTCATGTGAATTTAAGGTAGTTACAAACATATTACAAAATTTTTAATATTATGTAAAAGTCATCTTTGTGGTTTTCTAATCATTTTTTTTCTTATACATACATATTTATAAGAGTGTGTAGACGAGCTCCGAACGAGCTCCTGTCATTACGCACATGTTTTTTGCGGATGATAATTACCTTTATTGCAAGGCTACTTATGAAGAAGCTGCTCATATATTACTTTTGGTACAAAAGTTTGAGGACGCTTCATGACAAAAGGTGAATCTGGGGAAGTCTTCAGTGTTTTATAGCTTGAATATACAATTGCAAAATCGCATAAATCTCTGCAAGGCGCTGCAAATGGGTGAAGCCAGAGAATATAGTTCATATCTTGGATTACCAAACATGTTGGGCTGTAATAAGTCAGCGATGCTGGGTTTTCTTAAAGATAAGGTAAACAAAAGAGTGCATAGTTGGGACGGTTATTTAATATCACAAGCAGGAAAAGAGGTTTTGGTTAAATAAGTGGCACAAACTTTGCCTACCTATGTCATGAGTGTGTTTTTGTTACCTTTCAAAATAGTTAAAGATCTTGAAAGAATCTTGTCAATATTTTGGTGGAGATCAGGTCTGGAAAATAATAAAAGAATCCATTATATGAGTTGGGAGCGCATGGCTCAGCATAAATCTACAGGTGAATAAGGATTTCAAGGTTTTACAGATTTTAATTTGGCGATGTTGGGGAAGCAAAGTTGGAGGTTCCTAACAAAGCCAGACACCTTGGTAAGTAAGTTATAAAAAGCTTGTGGGTTGTTTAGGGCGGGCCAATAGCATTCCCAATTCTGATAAGAATGAATTAGGACGGTCTGATGTTTTGGACTCTGGAGAAGATTATACTTCCTAAATGATAGTTTTTTAGATTCTCTTATTGGTAATAATCCCAGTTCCATTTGGAGGAGCATTTTGGAAACTAAATCGATGGTGGTGGCTGATATTCGGTGGAGTATTGGGTCATGGAAGAATATTAGCATTACTGGGCAACCATGGCTGTCAAATGTTGAACATCCGTTTATAACGTAGGAGTCTCAGGCGTTTGAAAACACGTCAGTTTCGTCTTTAATACAAACTGATAGTCGTGCTTGGGACGTGGATATTATTCAAGACATGTTCAATCCCAGAGATCAATAGTGTATTTTAAGTATTCCCTTGTGTGAAGATACTAATGAAGATTACGTATATTGGAGTAAGGAAAACTCAAGGCAATACTCAGTTCGCAGTGCTTATCACTTATTACAAGCTCCAAAAGGTTTGTGGACTGTGCAGGACAATGATAGTTTGTGGTTGATGATTTGAAAAATTAAAGCTCTTCCTAAGGTCCTTAATTTAATAAGGCATGATATGTCGAACTGTTTGCCTACTATGGACTTGTTGGTCCAAAAATATGTTCCAATGCATAATATCTATCTTGTGTGTAATGGGAGTGTGGAGACTATCCTGCATGCATTGGTTACGTGTCAGATTGCATTGCAATGCTGGCAAGTTATAGCTCCTTGTTTACTGTCAACCACATGTAGGGATTTCGTAAGTTGGCTGGGTCAAGAAATGAAAAATTGTAATCAGGATATTCGAGCAAAAATTGTGAAGGTGTGTTGGGCGATCTGGAGAGGCTCGTAATGAATTGGTTTGGAGGAAAAAGCGATCACAGAGTAATGTTGTTTTATCATCAGCAAGACAGTACCTTGAACAATGGAAGCAAGCCCAAGTTTTGTCGAAGAGTGTTATATCTCAATCTATGTTTGCAGGGGATGGAGCTGAGTCTTGGGTCAAGTCGTAGGAGAACATAATCAAGGTATCGATTGATGTTGCAACATTCGAAGATCACGTTGCGTACGGGATGATAGTGCTAGCTAGAGATCATGAAGGGGATCTAATTCAGGCTCGTACTTGTTGTTATCAAGGGACTGTTCCTACAAAGGTGGCTGAAGCTATAGCCATAAAGGAGGCTCTAAGCTGGATAAAGGAGAAGGCATGGCAAGTTGTCAAAACTGAATTTGATTGTTTGGTGGCTGTGCAAGCTATATGAAGCAAAGTTCCAATGGTCCCCCCATTTGGGCGAGTTATTGAGGATTGTCGGAGTATGGTTAAGGAGTTAAAAATTGTGTCAGTGTTTTTTGTTAAACGATCTACTAATATGGCGATCCATTTCTTGCCTAGGGGGTCGTATGCTTTCCCAGATCGAGTTTACAACAGGAGGGATGTTCCTGTTGTTTTCGCTTCTGTTTTGTCAGCTGATTCTTCAAATTAATAAAATTTGAAGTTCATGTCAAAAAAATCAATTACTCCCGTCGTTTAAAAATATTAGTCCACTTTTTAAAAATTACGCATTTTAAAAAACTCAAACATTGATGATCTAATTCCATACGTACCCATATTTATTGCAATGGTTTGAAAAATAAGTACATAAAGTCAATCTTGGAAATTAAAACTCATGAGTAATACGGGAAGTTTTAGTAAAAAATTCCCTTAAAAGTAGTAGTGAGACAACTATTTTGAAACAAATTTTTTTAAAGGTGGACTACTAATTTGAAACTGAAGGAGTATACACTTTTAAATTCAAATGTTTAGTTTGAATATAATGTATATTACACAATATCGAAGTTCTATTTCAACAATTAGATAATTTGAATCTTTTTATTATAATTTGAATTATTTTTAACTCAACTTTAAATATTTCCAAAGTATTTAAATCGATATAAAATATGATTAGACGACCTTAATGACTTGTAAGTCTATATGAAATCTAAGATCAAATTTTTTGGCTTCATTATATGTTAATATAAGCATATCTTACAACTCAACCATTATATATTATATTGATCAATTTACTAAATTATAAAAAAAATTATATAATCATACTTTATAGTCAATTTATAGTCTAATCGATTGTAACAGCCCGACTTTTCGGACTATTAATTCTAAAACAAAACTAAAACAAATTACAATTTATTAATCAAAAAGTCTATTACAAATGTACTTATTACAAAAGCGCAGCTAACGATGACGATATACTTCGAACCTAAGATCCTTAAACTCCAACGCTATCCCACTCGATCTTACACCAAACCTGAAAATTGTAAGTAATGAGCTATACAGCCCAGCAAGTAACCAATCGATCTAACTAGTAAGGCCAAGTAACACGTATACATATAAAGATAGTATAATATTCAATACAATACAATAACGATATACGAAACAATCACTTACGATGCACTTATTCTTATTCGATATAATTCGATAGCACATAACAAAAATAACAATAACTTGAAACCCACAATTCATACCACGACCACTAACAACCCGGTGATAACGGTCCTAAATTTTCAGAAAACTGTCACTACAACCCGGTGACTCGGTCCTAAGTCTTTATTTTCGCAAACCATGGCATAAATCAGAGTTTCAAGACTATTGCTTACACATAACAAATATACTATAACACATATCAATTCAAAATAAATAATCACTTAGCCCAAGTTTTAATAATCAAATATACACACATAACACATAATTTTGAACACACTAGAAAGAACGATCAGAAACTTACCTCTACGCGGAAACTCAAGAATCAAATCATCCTAGATCATGTATTCAATTCTGACCAGATCTGTATTTTACCTTTTTGACCCTCTAAACGACATTTTCTTGAAAAACTCAAAGAACGAAAGTTGTAGAACATGAAAAGATCTTTCCGAAAAGTCCAAAATCAATGAATTCTGACTTACGATGAATTTTGTACGAATTTTACAAGACTGCTGAATTATGTAAAGAATAGACCTACGAATTTTGATAATAAAGATGAGAAAGAAGCATAACATGTTTATATAGAGTTTCAAAACCCTAATTACAAACCTATTAGTAATCCATGTTTTAAGCCCATTATTCTAATCCAATTTAAAATCCTATTTATTATCTAATTTTAATCCTTTTTTTAATATTGTTCTATTATTATTATTATTCTAAAAATTACGGGATATTACATCGATCTTTGTTAATAATTATTGCATTTTTGTAATGTTAGTCATAGAGGCATATCTGTACACATCTTATGACAAGCATACTTGATCATAGTAATACTGTATATTACCTATATGACCCCTTAACTGGGGAACCCATAGTTAGATTTATGTCATTGTACTTAGAGATAGGCATTAACTTCATCTGTATAATGTCTAAAATAGTCAATTAATAATGCTTAAAAGAAGATCCATAGATCATGCCTCAAGGTTGTAGATAATAATCACAGTAGAAGTTTGAAGAATGAATAGTTGCCTAAGTACAAATACGAGAAGTAATTTGCACTATTAGAGAAGTCAAGAATTCGACATCTCAAGAATTCAATATGTCAAAAACACTATTCGATATCTCAAGAAGTCAACAAGTCAAAGCTCAATTCGACATCTTAAGAATTCGATATGTCAAAGACATTATTCGATATCTGATAGAATATAATTTACATATATTTTAGAGGATTTTATTCCCACATTTAATGAGCTTTTGCGAATAATCGTGTCGATTTAATAAGTTTTATTGGAGTTTATTGCAGGAAATAAATAATTCCCAAACTTGGAAGGAATTGAGTTTATTTGGACTTAAATTACTAGAAAATTCGTAACTATTGGGCAGCTTGCGTGTACATCACTGTTTGGGCCATAACTTGAGTTTCAGACATCAGAATTGGGTGATCTTACAGCCCACGCGAAGATAACAGAATTTTCTACAAGTCAAAGGTGGTCCAATATCAATATTCCAACTGGAGAAGCCCAGAAACAGGCCTGAAAGACAGATGACGAATTTCACTTCCTGGAATCCTATTTCAATTCTAATTACGGCAAATCTTGGACAACAAATTCTTATCCAACACAAAGAGGGAAATTACCAGAAGTCTACGAGGCTTATCTAATTCAAGGAGGATATTTCTTTTTTTATTCCTACTTCTATTACAATTGTAATATTTTATTAGCTGTTTCCTACTTAGTTTTGGTTAGCTAATTTTTAGGCTCCTGGTGCCTATATAAACACATCTAGGGGTATTGTTTTATCATCCAATCTTAGAGATCAAAAGCATTGGTACGTATACTTTTGTAAACACTTTTTCTCTATTCTTATAATTATGTGTTCTTATATTCATTCTTGTTTTGTTAATTTAATCATGTGTGAGTAGTTTATTAATCTAGGGTTGAGTTGAACCCTAGTTATGGTCGATGTGTGAATTCCCCAATTTGATTGTTTAATTGCTCTTGCTTATTGAGTTGTTTTAATTAGCAATTGCAGATCAGACGTGATTATGTGTATTGTTTGAACCATTATCTATTTATCAACGAGAGTTGGATTTAGATGGTTGTGATTTATCCAATAAGAACATGAACTTCTCCATGAGAATAGGTAGAACGGATTGTTAGGAAGTTAGGGTGCTGTTATTAATGTCTCTGAATTGCATGATACCATGAGAATAGGCTTGATTGTATTTTAGAGAAGCCATTAATACCCGAGAGGGATTATTGGTATTTATAGGGCGCATCTTTCCTGTTGAGTATTATACGATTAATTGGGGAGGAAAATTCACGATTGAATTGACCATGCTAGTGGGGATACTTAATTCTGGATGTTTTTAGATCTGATTAGTATAAACACAATTCTTCTTAGTATAAATTAGTTTAATTAAATCCTCAAAATTTATTGTGTTACTTGCTTAGCTAAATTAAATCAGAAAAAGACTGGTGATTGGCACTTTTGTCTCTGTGGGAACGACTCTGACTTACCCTACTGCATAGTTAGAAGGATTTGTTAGATTTTTATTATTTGATAGGCACGCGACAGCCTTGTCAAATTTTTGGCGCCGCTGCCGGGGACAAAGCAGTGTTAGATTGGTTAATTTTTGAGTTAGTTTAGCTAAGTTTTTTAGTTGTGTTGCTTCGGCTATTATTCTTGTTCTGTTTGATCTTTGCTTGTGGTTTTTCTTGTTTCTTGTAAAATTGATTTTCAGATTCCTATGACAAGAAATTAAGCGAGTGAAGAGAGGAGCAGGAAGAAAACATGGAGGCATTGATTGAGACTATGCGGGCATTTTCTCAAAAGATCGATGAAATTGAGTCAAGAAATTCTTATTTGGTTGCTACTTGTGATGTTTGCGGTATACAGGGACACACTCAAAATTTTTGCCAATATAATACCCCTTATTACTCAAGCCAAGCACAATATTGGGATAATAATTTTCATTACAATGCCCATTACAACTCTGACCAGCCACCACAATACAATCCTTATTCCGAAACATACACTTCTAGTTTGGAAAATTATTCTGATTTTTCCTACCAAAGCAATCTAGCTCAACCAGAAAAATCAAGCTTGGAAACTGCCTTGGAAACTTATTTTTCTCCATGTGCCAAGATGAATGAGTCTTTAGCCACTTGTGATGCTCAACGTCAACAGTTTAATGCTCAGTTTGAAGAGAAGCAAGTTAGTCCATGCCAAGCTCAACCACCTCAAATCAACTACTTTCAGCCACCACAAAAATCCAACTTGGAAAGTCTGTTGGAAGGAGTTGTTGTTACACAGCTGAACAAGAATGAAGAGGTTGAGACAAGTCTTAATGAGTTGAAAGTTCAAGGCAAGTTGATTGAAAACTCAATTGCTCAACTAGCTCAAGAGGTAACTGAATTCGTTGAGAGGCGCTCTCAATTGGAGGAAATACCAATGAGTCAATTTGATGATACAACTTTGTGGAGTGGTAAGGAGTTCAAAGAGTCACCAAAAGAGGTTAGTAATAGTGAGCTAATTTTTGATGATTATGATGATTTTGATGATGATTTTGAAAGTCTCACTCTTATTGACCCATATGCTTCTCAAGAAATTAACTCGTGTGAAAACTCTTTTGATAATAATGATGTTGATATCTTAGATGACTCTATTTGCATGCTATTTGACGATGATGATAGTATGTTTGTGGAAGATATAAATTTAAATAAGGATATTGTGATTCCCATTGTGGTAAATGAGATAGAACCGAATTTGGATACGCTTGACTTGAAGAATGCTAAGATTGAGAATGTATATATGCCTGTTGCAGACCCGATTTGGGAGGGATTTGTGAAAAGTAGTCATAAATGTTTTGATGCGGATTTTGCTAAATATTTTCACATCCCGAAATTTCGTGAGCATCACATGAGTCTCATGTGCCAATTTATGTATCTTCTTGGTTATCTAATTGGTGCTCACATCACTAGATTAATTCAAATTAGGAGATATGTACATCTATATGCTTTTTCGCCAGGATAATTGTCAACAGGTGTCGGGCTAACGACGTTAAACAAATGCGCTACTTGGGAGGCAACCCATGGATTCTGTATACTGTGGAGGACTGGTGCACTTCATGCTTTGGCATAGGGGAGTATTTCTTTCCTTCTTATTATTAGTTGATATTCTTAGTATTGTGCCATTGAGGACATTGCCACATTTAAGTGTGGGGATGTGCTTAATATATATGTGTTTTGTTATAAAAAAAAAATTCAAAAAAAAAAAATTGAAAAAAAAATTTGAAAAATACCAAAAATAATTCTAGCCATGTGAAGGTTACTTACGTAAATGCACTCATGCATGCTTAGAAATCTTGTGTTTATGGATACTTTTGATTGAGAGATGATATGTGATGTTCTTGTGCACACACGTACACTAGCAAGTAGAAACTGGTAGACTTATTGAATGTGGTAAGGGATTAGAATGACATGAATATGTGCAAGATAATTTGGTCTTTATGCTTTGAGTACAAGTAGGTACGTTAGAGAGACTTCTATTTGGGATTGATTGTGCTGCTTTTACACACCAAGCGAGTTTTGAGCCTATATGCATATCTTTTGCATGATTTTTCGTTTGCTTGAGTGTCCACTTGTTATTTGCATTGCTAGCACGTGTTTGAGGTCTTTCTTGAGACGCATGACATTAATTGGTGACAACATGATAAAGGCAATAGGTTAACCTCATATTTCCCATATTACCAAACCATTTATACATGATCAATTAGTTAACCCTTTGAGCTTAATCCTATTCTTTCGGTGACACACCACGTTACTTGCCATATATCCTTTTTATTGTATTGGCCTTACATTAATTTGAACCCAATTGTCAAAGGCTAGTATTGTTCTTAAGGGAGTAATAAGGTGTGCATGAAGGGGGGGTATTGATGATCATAACTTTGGGGAAATTTTGAGTTGGGTTGTGTACTTGTTAGTCGAAATTTGTAAAATATCAATGGATCATTGTTCTTGCTTGCTATTAGCTCTTTCTGGAAAAAAAAAAAAAAAAAAAAAAGAAGAAAAAATCAGAAAAAGAAAAAAATAATAATAAATTGGAGAGCATTCTTATCTTGTATGATCCTACTTTGATTCGGCTAGTCAAGTTGTTATAAATAAAAGCTCAAGTGTGGGGATGAAAGTATGGGAGTTGTTAATTTCATTGTTGAGTACTATGCTTTTGTCTTAACCTTCTTTAGCTTTACTTGACATACCTTGTCCCTAGCCTACATTACAACCCTAATAAAAGACCTTTTGATTGTCATTGATTGTGTATGTTGTGTTGAGAGTTAGATTGATACCACGTGTAAAGCATGCTTATGATATTGATGGAGTTGAGTGATATACTTACCACCCTGTTTGGAGTGAATATCTTTTGTGAGTGAATGGTGAGTTTTTGCTTTTGCATAGGAGATCCCAGGTTTTGTCTCAAAGATGTGCTCTTGTGTGCTTAGCATGTTTACCAATGATTTTTGCATTTGACATGGAATTCTATGATGTTATTCATGTGATTTGAGTATGCTATGTGGATACTTGCACTTTAGACACCAAGGCATTGCATTTTCATTTTGATTCTTAAGTGGATATGGCATGAGAGGACTTTGTGTGTGTGGTATTGTGTTGATGTGTGGTCTTTTGCATGAGCTAGATGGATTTTGTGGGTATATTCGCTATAAGCCCTCACGAGACCCTACTCGTCCACTAGGGCTACCTAGGGGTTTAAAGGACTTGTTGCATATGTTAAATGCAACCGTGATCACCTACGGAAGTGGTACTAATTAGTTAGTGTAGTTATTATTTTAGCTTGCACGAGGACGCGCAAAGTGCTAAGTGTGGGGATATTTGATAGAATATAATTTACATATATTTTAGAGGATTTTATTCCCACATTTAATGAGCTTTTGCGAATAATCGTGTCGATTTAATAAGTTTTATTGGAGTTTATTGCAGGAAATAAATAATTCCCAAACTTGGAAGGAATTGAGTTTATTTGGACTTAAATTACTAGAAAATTCGTAACTATTGGGCAGCTTGCGTGTACATCACTGTTTGGGCCATAACTTGAGTTTCAGACATCAGAATTGGGTGATCTTACAGCCCACGCGAAGATAACAGAATTTTCTACAAGTCAAAGGTGGTCCAATATCAATATTCCAACTGGAGAAGCCCAGAAACAGGCCTGAAAGACAGATGACGAATTTCACTTCCTGGAATCCTATTTCAATTCTAATTACGGCAAATCTTGGACAACAAATTCTTATCCAACACAAAGAGGGAAATTACCAGAAGTCTACGAGGCTTATCTAATTCAAGGAGGATATTTCTTTTTTATTCCTACTTCTATTACAATTGTAATATTTTATTAGCTGTTTCCTACTTAGTTTTGGTTAGCTAATTTTTAGGCTCCTGGTGCCTATATAAACACATCTAGGGGTATTGTTTTATCATCCAATCTTAGAGATCAAAAGCATTGGTACGTATACTTTTGTAAACACTTTTTCTCTATTCTTATAATTATGTGTTCTTATATTCATTCTTGTTTTGTTAATTTAATCATGTGTGAGTAGTTTATTAATCTAGGGTTGAGTTGAACCCTAGTTATGGTCGATGTGTGAATTCCCCAATTTGATTGTTTAATTGCTCTTGCTTATTGAGTTGTTTTAATTAGCAATTGCAGATCAGACGTGATTATGTGTATTGTTTGAACCATTATCTATTTATCAACGAGAGTTGGATTTAGATGGTTGTGATTTATCCAATAAGAACATGAACTTCTCCATGAGAATAGGTAGAACGGATTGTTAGGAAGTTAGGGTGCTGTTATTAATGTCTCTGAATTGCATGATACCATGAGAATAGGCTTGATTGTATTTTAGAGAAGCCATTAATACCCGAGAGGGATTATTGGTATTTATAGGGCGCATCTTTCCTGTTGAGTATTATACGATTAATTGGGGAGGAAAATTCACGATTGAATTGACCATGCTAGTGGGGATACTTAATTCTGGATGTTTTTAGATCTGATTAGTATAAACACAATTCTTCTTAGTATAAATTAGTTTAATTAAATCCTCAAAATTTATTGTGTTACTTGCTTAGCTAAATTAAATCAGAAAAAGACTGGTGATTGGCACTTTTGTCTCTGTGGGAACGACTCTGACTTACCCTACTGCATAGTTAGAAGGATTTGTTAGATTTTTATTATTTGATAGGCACGCGACAGCCTTGTCAATATCTCAAGAAGTCAATAGGTCAAAGCTCTATTCGATATCTCAAGGAGTCAAACAAGTCAAAGGCATATTCGATATCTCAAGGGCTTCACAAGTAAAATGACATATTCGATCAAGGATTCCACAAGTCGAAACGCATAATTCGATATTTTAAGGATTCCAGAAGTAAAAGACTCATTCGAGAAATAGACTCGACATCTTAAAAGACTTGAGAGAGAACTCAGAGATGCCTAGATATTCAAAAGCAATTCTCGAATCAAGTAATTATCCAATTATCAAATATTTCAAAAAACAAATTACAGAAGATTCTCATGTTAGAAAATTTACACGAACCAAGGCACATGTAGTGGTCCAACTGTTGTAGTGTGCACTTGGAAAGCCTGCAAAGAAGCATGAAGATAAATTTAAGGAGAAACAGCTAAAGAAGTGGATCTGGTCAGTACGCAGAATAAGTTGAAATCACATGGCGCCACCTTTCACCAAATAGTATATACGGGCTTAGCTTACTAGTTTGTTTATTACTAGCTTTATAAAAGTGAACTGTGCACATGTTCTATAAGTGCACAGGATCACCACTTTAGTTGTTATCAAGTTTTTCATTGTAATTTTGAATATCTCTCTCTAATAAACAGAAGCTGAAAATACACATTGTAATCACAGTTTGTAGCACCTTCAAATCTACTACAACATTAGATTTAAAGTGAGTTTGTGTGTTTATTTTATTCCGCAATATTTTCTATTTTAAACATACAGACTCAAGATACAAAGTTATACAGATGCAAATAGTTGAACAATCAAGGAAAAATCAAGAAAAGTTGTAGAATACATTCACCCCTCCTCTGTATTATACTGAGTATATTTCATACTCAACATGTAATATTTGTGATTCAAAAATCTTTCATTTTTGATTCACTAGAAAATTAGTTACGTTATTTTTTATATATATAACATAGATTCAGTTTTAAAGTTCTCGTCTTTTTAACATAAATTCAATTATTTTTCGTATTTTTTAAATATTTATTTTTTGAGACTAATCATACATTTAAATTGGTGAAAATCTAAGTAGTTGGTCGATCAAAAAATATCTAATATGACTCACATATTTAAAATGTTATATACTTAAAAATTACGTGATGCAATTATTAATTATATATGATTTGATAAATAAAATTTAAATATTTTTCAATACTAAATCTTTTTTTATTTTAATAATTTATTTTTTCCAAACTCGGTTATATTTTGTGTAATATAAAATTTATCTTCAAATTATTATTTTATTCCAATCATTGAATATTTCAAAAGAGAATTGTAGAGAATGCTTAATTAATTAAAATATTTTTATTAAATAAATATTATGCAATAATCTAAAAGTAATAAAAGCGAACATTTAATTTTAGTAAAAATAAAAATAAAAATATGGGACAAAACGAGAAAATGTGGTTTATCTAATAAGATGGCATACTCAAAATTAAGCGTAATACAATGGTTATTGCATGAGTTTGAGAGGGGAACACAGGGCCGGCCCTGAAAAATTACAAGCCTAAAGCGATTTCTAAATTTTGTGCCCCATCATTATATAAACAAATATATGTAATTAATTATTAGAAAAAAATTTCTTCTAATAACCTCGCTAGCAAAATGATTCATAAGTCTTTCATATATTTGTGTTCTAATATGTTTTTGTGCCCTCGCATATCGTAAAATTTTCTTTTACTCTTCAATGAAAAACGAAAAATGTACCCCTAAATTTTTCATTTTTTGCTGTGCCCCCAATCGAGAGCATAAGCGGCTTGACCTCAAGGCCGACTCTGGGGAACGTTAGGTCTTTGATTCCCATCATTAACATTATTTCATCTAATTTTTATATAAATATTAAAAAGTGGAACTTTTGTTATTTTTCAACAAGTGGAGGTAAAATAGTAATTTCGCAACTAATAAATGACATTTTTTATTCTTGTATTGAAATTTAATATATAATAATAAATTATTATAACCATTACATGCAATTGAGGTGTTTAAATATTATTTTGTACCATAATCTCGGATTTAGACTTGATCGATTTTTTTTTTCTTTTGACGAGGATCCGATAAGTATTACTTCTTCGATATTAGGTTTTATGAATATCTTAGAAATTCATTTTGCTACGAAATGTAAGTCATTGAGGAATGAGAAAACGACTTCTTATGTTTTGAGAAGGACATAGGAAGTCTACGTTCAATGTGTCATATAACTAATTATTATTTAAAATTTAAGTTGTTAGAGCGAATTTTTATATTATATTAAATTATATTCTTATATATGATAATCGTAAAAGGGATTTTTTTTTAGGTTAAGGGACTTACACCATCCGAGATTCACAAACAACCAATACAGAGCGCACATACACACCAATCAATAATTGACAAGATCTACCAAAGTGCGAAACAAAAAACACACAAATACTTGACGTGGAAACACCCACGCCCCAAACTTGTATTATTAATCTTAACAAAAATCAACAATACATCAAAACAATAACACCTTAACGGTGTCCCAACCCTGATACTTGAGCCAACAATGCTCAAGCATCTCCCAAACAATACTTAAGACTACATCTCTTAAGCTTTCACAATATCAAACAAATACAATATGACTATGTATATATAGCCACCCAAAACTTAGCCACCAAGACTTACCATACTTGTTGTACAAGCCTTCCAATTCTTGGCACCTAATTACCCAACTTAGTGAACAAGACATACCATATATAATAATTGTCTACACATACAATTATTATCTTACCATAAATATCTTGAACCACCCAAAACCCATAACATCATATTGGGTTGAAACCCAACAATCCTCCCCTTCAACCCAATACCCACATCGGATTGAACGGTAACCATCAAGCCATCGACGTCCATTCGCCAATGCCTCCCCTCGAACAACAATCTCCTCATCTTGCTCTTCCAAACATTGAGTGTCGCTAAAACCCGTATAGTGACTCTCCAAACCACCCAAACCATCGTTCTTCACCATAACGATGTATCCATCTACAAAATCACGTGCATCAACCACCATGAGTGCTCTTCCACATGTTGAGTCACCCGATCCTTGCTTTCACAATCCTTCGGTCTCCTGAAGAAATAACTAGTATCATCCAAATAGTTCACCTGGTTGATCAAGCCATTGAAACAATTGCGATGACCTCTTCCATCTCGAGTCCGAACACATGATTGATCCACGGTGCAAGTCAACTGCCAAACTGCACGTAACTTTGTCTCTACCCACTTTAACAGCAATCACCTTGTCAGCAAATCCTTCATTGTACTCTGCCATACCAATTGAACGTCGAACTTTCCCTCAACCTCGTCCATCTCGAACCCGAACCTTGGCTTTGATACCACTTGTTAGGTTAGGGGACTTGCACAATTCGAGATTCACAAACAACCAATACAGAGCGCACATACACACCAATCAATAATTGACAAGATCTACCAAAGTGCGAAACAAAAAACACATAAATACTTGACGTGGAAACACCCACGCCCCAAACTTGTATTATTAATCTTAACAATAATCAACAATACATCAAAACAATAACACCTTAACGGTTTCCCAACCCTGATACTTGAGCCAACAATGCTCAAGCATCTCCCAAACAATACTTAAGACTACATCTCTTAAGCTTTCATAATATCAAACAAATACAATATGACTATGTATATATAGCCACCCAAAACTTAGCCACCAAGACTTACCATACTTATTATACAAGCCTTCCAATTCTTGGCACCTAATTACCCAACTTAGTGAACAAGACATACCATATATAATAATTGTCTACACATACAATTATTATCTTACCATAAATATCTTGAACCACCCAAAACCCATAACATCATATTGGGTTGAAACCCAACATCTTTTTCATAATTTTTGGGTCATTGTATTGTCAAAATAATCTTAATCGTCGAATCCAGTATTTTTAAAAATAGATGATCAAGATTATATCATATTAAAAAAAAATCTAAACTAAAAAGGATATAATTTAAAAAGATTGTATTATAATTGAATTTTAAAAAGAAAATTATAATTTTAAAAGAGTATAAATAAAAAAGGTTGTATTAAAGTTGAAATTTATTTATTTATTTTTTTCACATTTACTATTTACGCTCCATCTTCAAATTTAGAAATCAGATTTGGATGATTTTATAGCCCACGCGAAACTTGATAGAGTGTATATTTATATATATATATATTACATGATTATATTCCGCATATTTATTATATTTTGCATTTAATTGGATTTTTATTTAACAGATTTTAATGTTTTAATGTAGGAAGCAAGGAAATGCTAAACTTGGATGGATTGGGGAATAAAGAGCTTAATTTGGAGGTTTATTAGAAGGAAATTCGGATTTGTTGGATTGCACGCTCGTACTTCACTGTTTGGGCCATATCTCGAGTTCTACAAGTCAGAATTAGACGATTCAACAGCCCACGCGAAGATAATTAAATTATCTATCATTCTAAGATGGTCCAGATGTCATCTTACAACTGGAGCGGCCCAGAATTACTGGAGAAAAGTCAACTACGAATTTTCCTTGGAAATCTATTCAGTTTAGGAAGCGTACTTGTAATTTTCTCAAAGCATTAAAATACTTTTATTAGAGACATATAAAAACATCAGATATTATTATTATTAGAGAGAGACAGAGATACATACGGACAGAGAGAGAGGAGAGCGAGATTTTATTTTTCTTCTTGTGTAAAATTTAAAGATTGATGGTTTTCTTCTCTATTCTCAATAATAGATTAATTATGTGTTCTTCTTATTATTATTTGTGTTTTGCTACTTTAATTATGAGTGAGTATATCTCTAATCTAGGGTTAAGTTGAACCCTAGTTATGATTGATGTATGATTTTCCCAATCCCCCAATTTGATTATGTAATATGCTTTTGCTTATTGAGTCGTGTTTAATTAACAATTACATGTCAGACGTGATTATGTGTATTGTTAAACTATTACATGTAATTAAAGTAAAATCAAATATTCATGTAATTAAAGTAAAATCAAATATACACATAATCGAATATTTGAGTTTATGATTTTACTTTGATTGTATCACGTAATAGTTTATGTGTATTGTTAAACTATTACGCACCAAGAATTATCAGTCTCACAACTCTCCTATTAATCTTCCAATCAAATATTCGAGTTATGTCTTTTAAATCCTGTACTAAAATTGCAACTCCTCTTCCAAGTTATTACAATCCCTAAAATCCAATCAAAGGTTCATGACTCCCCTAATTGTGTTAAGCCCTCAATAACAGATCAGCAAAGCAAGAAAATCACAGATAATTAAACAAGCATGAATACCAAGGAATACTACCCAATTCTCAGATTAGAGAATTAGTTACACATGATTAAATTAACACAACAATAATTAATAGAAGAAATCATAATTAGAAGAATATAGAAAAGAAACCTTTTAACTTCAATCTTCAAAGAAAATAATGGTTCTCCAGAAAAAATCCTAAAAGCTGCGTACAAATTGTATCTCTCTAACAATGAACTCCAATCATGTTTTTCCGATCCCTAGATGTGTTTATATAGATACTCCTAATCTTTCCCAACAAGCAATTACCTTCTATTACAATTAGAATTTAAAGAAGGTACCAAAACTGCCCAGAATACAATTAGAATTAGAAAAAAGGCAGAACAGTAATTTCATGGGCTTCTTTTATAAGAAAACGTGCGCGATTTCATTCAGCATATTCCTTGCACGTGCTTTCTATCCCATGTTGTAGAACATCTCTCAAGCTTCGCGTGGGCAGTAAGATCGCTGAAAACGGACTTCTAGAACTCCAGATATGGCCAAAACAGTATAAGCTGCGCAGCCTTCCCGGAAAATCCGAATTTTAATCAAATAAATCTCCAAAAACAATAGAAGCATCAACTTTAATCAACATTCTCGTAAATCTGCACAACTAAGCAAAACACATCAAAACTACAACATCTTGAGTCCAAAACAATCAATTTAAGCTGAACTGAGGCATTCCAAGTGGATTTAAAATCCACTTATCAATTGTATGAACCTATATCTATTTATCAACGAAAGTTGGATTTAGATGGTTGTGATTTATCCAATAATGACATGAACTTCTCCATGAGAATAGGTAAAACGGATTGTTAAGAAGTTAGGATGCTGTGTTTAATGTCTCTGAATTGCATGATACCATGAAAATAGGCTTGAGTGTATTTTAGAGAAGCCATTAACACTCTAGAGAGGTTATTGGTATTTTATAGGGCGCATCTTTCTGCTTGAGTAGTACATGATTAATTGGGACGGGAAATCGTAATTGCATTGATTCATGCTAGTGGGGATACTTAATTCTAGATGTTTTTAGTTAATTGATAAATACAACATACTTGCTTTAGTATGATTTTAGTTTAAAAATCTCTAAACAATTTATTGTGTTACTTAGTCGATCCCACGGAGACAAACGTATCAATCACTAGTTATTCTTGACTTGATTCAACTAAGTAACACAATTAATTACTATAATTAATCAATTACCTTTTTTACCTACAACATGTTACCTTTTTAATTTTCTCTAACTAAAATATCTCTTTTTCCAATTATATCATGGGCATTCTATTTGATAAAATAAAATAATAATTTCATAATTACTAATAATTGATCAATTACCGTTTTCAACTAAAACCTATCACATTTTCTTTATTTTCTAACTAAAATCCCGCATTTTCTAAAAATATCAGATAACATTTATATAATTATTATCAAATCATCTCATTTAAAAATTTAAGCCTCCAAAATTCATGATTTAAAAAATTAATACAAATTAATGAAAAAAATTCATATAATATTAAAAAAATCCGTGCATCGCACGGGTTTTAAGCTAGTTATTATATAATAGCTGAAACATTCAAAGTTTGGTCGGTCGGTACGATATCTATTGATTTTACTTATTTCCCTTCCTTACAAATAAATTCATTCAACTAACTAATTAATTTCCTTTTTGAGGTTAAACATATTATCTATTCTATTTTTCAATAACTAAATAATTTCCTTTTTCACATAAAATACAATATCTTTTATATTTTATCTAACTAAAATATCTCCTTTACTAATCAATTTCCTTTTTCAGGTTAAACATATTACAATTTCTATTTTTCAATAAATAATAATTTCCTTTTTAGGTAAAATACAATATCTTTTATATTTTATCTAACTAACATTTCTCCTTTTTTAAAAACATTACGAGCAATTTTGTTTAATAAAATAACATAATTATATTATAATTACTATTAAAACTAATCAATTACCTTTTTCAGTCAAAACACGTTTTTTTTATCTTTTCTCTAACTAAAATCTCTCTTTTTCCAATTATATCACGGACGGTTACCCTTTTCAGCCAAAACACATTACATTTTCTCTTTTCTCTAACTAAAATCTTTCTTTTTTCAATTATATCACGGGCATTCTATTTAATAAAATTAAATTATAATATTATAATACTAATAATTAACCTCCTTTTCAGCAAAAATGTATCATCTTTTTTATTTTTTCTAGTTAAATTCCTTTTTTTTAGAAAAATCACGGGCAACATTAATTTCTCATTTATAAAAACACTACGAGTAATTTTATTTAGTAAAATAAGATAATTAAATTATAATTACTATAAACTAATCAATTACCTATTTCACCTAAAACATGTCACATTTTTAATTTTCACGTTACCTTTTCTATTTTATCTAACTAAAATCTCTCTTTTTCCAATTATATCACGGACGATTTTATTTAATAAAATAAAATAATAATATTATAATACTAATAATTAACCGATTACCTTTTTCAGCTAAAACATATCTTCTTTATATTTTCTAACTAAAATCCCTCATTTTTTAGAAATATCACCAGCAACATTAATATCTCCTTTTCTAAGAACATTACGAGCAATTTTATTTATTAAAAATAACATAATTAAATTATATTTACTATAAACTAATCAATTACCTTTTTCACATAAAACATGTTATCTTTTTAATTTTCTCTAACTAAAACCTCTCTTTTTCCAATAATATCACGGGCATTCAATTTAATTAAATAAAATAATAATTTTATAATTACTAATAATCAACTAATTACCTTTTTCAACTAAAATCTTTCATATTTTTTATAATTTATAACTAAAATCCCACCTTTTTCTAGAAATATTACGAATAACATTTATATAATTAATATCAAATCATCTCATCTAAAAATTTAAGCCTCCAAAATTCATGTTTTAAAAAAATTAATTGAAATTAATGAAAAAAATTCATATAATATTTTAAAAAATCCGTACATCGCACAGGTTTTAAGCTAGTTCCAATTAATTTGAGAAAAATTAAATCAACACATATAATTAGAAACCAAAATCAATATTATTCAAGAAAAAATGTAATCAATTCAAATAGCAAAAAAAATATCCATACACATATTTTAAATCCAATATGTTTGGTCATCGTGTACGTTCAATATTCAATTAACCTATATCGATCGAATCGGCCAAATTTAATTAAAATATTTCGTAATCACTTCATTTAAAATTTTAATTTTTTTTTGAAAAATAAAGGAGTTAATTCAATAATAAAAAGTCATACGGCATCTACACCAGTGATCGAGTTTAACAAACAATAAATTGCAATCGTCTATTCTCATGAAGATACAGTTAAACGATATTTTGAAGATAATATATTTACAAATACAAGTACCCACCTCGTGCATCCTCGTTGAATTACTGGTACCCTCTTCATCATGCCCCGATGGAGCTATCATTTGAGTTATCGACCAGAAGTGTAATCCCATACAAAATTTCATCACTAAATCAAGACCACCGCTCACAATCAAGAAGCGAATAACAAAGCTCTCACAAAGGAGAGAAACATGCAAATCTTGCCGATCTATACCCTCGGCTATGGAACACACCACAACTTAATCAAAACATAAACCAAACTCTCACAAAGAGAGACTAACACAACCCAAATAAATTGGAAACTTATTGAAACCCAAATAAATTGGGAGTTTTATTGAATGAAAAATAAGATATGAAAACGGAAAAAACGAAAAGGAATTGGGTTTCCCACCGGTGAAAACCGATGGAAGCACCCTCAAAACTTTTTAATGGAGGTTAGGGTTAGAAGGAAGAGAGAGATAAATAATACGTAAGACCATTTGTATATCTTAACAGAGATAAATTTTAAGATGTTTTAATTGAATTATATATTACTAAATTTATATTAAAAAGTATATACTCCCTCCGTTCCAAAATACATGTCCATTTGATTTTTTACACGTATTTTACATGAAAAAAAACATAGTTCCGCATATCATTTTTCTAAGAGTAAATTGCACTATAGTGGCCACATAAATTAATTTTTTGCACTATGATGGCCAAAGTTGCAAATCTTGCATTATGATGGCTCGAAATTCTTTTTTTAGCCACTTAAATGACTAACGTCTATCTTCCGTTAAAAATTAAAGCACCGTTACTGACAATTAATTAATTGGAAGGGTATAATCGTCTTTTTCTACTTTAGATCTATACACAGCAAGAACCCAGAATCCGGCAACAAATCCGGCCACCGGAAAATCGATGGCACGGCTCATACACAACACCAACACATGATTTTTACACTCTAATCCCTCTGTTATCATTCCAGTATGTTTATAACATCGACAAATTACAAAAACGATCAAAAATGACCAAAACCCGATTGATTCTGGCGACCTTAAACTCCATCTCCGGCGAACAGTCGTTCTTCTTCGATTCTAAACCAAACTCAACGTTTAATAACTCAAAACAAAGCTAAGAACATCAGCAAACTAACCCCCATATCCACATATACGAACAATCAATGAACATCATGAACAATCGAATTAAAATTTTGAAAAAATATAAATACTCGAACTATATCAATTCGTACACAAACACTTTAGTAAAACACTTAAATCAACTCTAAATCATCATATAAAGCTCCAGGAATCATCAAAACAAGCAACAAATCATTCAAATGAAAAGTCCCAAATTCAAGCATGAACTCTAAAAACGTAGAATTCTTCAAAATTTTATATAAAATCGAAACTTTACCCAAACTGAAATCTGTTGATGGATTATGAAACTAGATATTGAGAGCTTCGATTCGAGTATAAGAACAACAAAATCCGATATCAGGATCACCTTCAAATTCAACTTTGATCCTCAAGAACAGAAGGGAGAAAATATATTTTCATATTTATATATATGACAACTATACCCTTGATATTTTAACTCCGTTAAGGCCAGGATAACGGCAGTCATTTAAGTGGCTAAAAAAAGAATTTCAATTCATCATAGTGCAAGATTTGCAACTTTGGCCATCATAGTGCAAAAAATTAATTTATCTGGCCATTACAGTGCAATTTACTCTTTTTCTAATTTTCTTTTTAGAATTGACATTTAATATTTGAAATTCTATTCAGAAAAATAAAATTTTAAACATATTATGTGAAACTATCATTTTTGCGCAGCTAAAATACGCGTAAAATATCAAAGGGTTATAAATTTTGGAACGAAAGGAGTATATGCTAATCCAAGCAATGCACATATATATATTTTTTGTTTTATTGTTCTTAATCTATACTATACTATTATAAGCAAAATAAGGTTTATTTGGTTGGTTAGTTGGTTGTTTCCTTCCAAAAAAATTGTTACATCTTCCTAATAATAATAAGTTAAAAAAATTATATTAAAAATATTAATTTATTTATTATGAACAACAATATTTACCAATAAATTTGTTAACACCTTCCTAAATATAATAAGTTAATATAAATATATTAAAAATATTAATTTATTTATTATAAACAAAAAAATTACCAATAAGGCACAAAAATACATTTTTAAAAAATTAAAAAAACGTGTTAAAAGTTTCAAATTCAGTTCAATTATACTCCCTCTGTCCCATTTATATTGGTCGTCAATCAAAAAACTTGTACTTTGCAATCAAGTGAAAACTGCAAAATTTACTCTCAATTGTTTACATATTTAAAAAAACTTAACATATTTAACCCTTAATATGTTTCATTAAGCAAACAAGGTCAATACTTTTGGTATATGCAAAAAAGAAATTGTGGCCAATATAAACGGGACGGAATGAGTATATAATTTATTAAAAACAAAAAACCACATGTTTTATAGAATTATAAACGTTTTCAAGTATATCTCGACTAGAATCATCGTCCGCACACACTTCTTCCTACGATTCTTTCTTCTATGATTTTAGGTTACACTTTTGGTTAATACATTCCAAAAAAATTGTTACACCTTTCTAAAAATAATTAGTTTAAAAAATTATATTTGAATTTTAATCGTTTTCAGTTATATCCCAATTAGAATCATGGTCCGCACACACTTCTTCCTACGATTCTTTCTTCTACGATTTTAGGTTACACTATTGGTTAACACCTTCCAAAGAAATTGTTACACCTTCCTAAAAATAACAAGTTTATAAATTATATTAAAATCTATACTACTTATCTATACTATACTATTATAATCAAAACAATATATATTTGGTTAGTTTTCGGTTGGTTAACGCCTTCCAAAAAAATTGTTAACACCTTCCGAAAAATAACAAGTTAAAAAAATTGTATTAAAAAATAATTTATTTATTATAAACAATAAAATTTTACCAATCTATCTATACTATACTATTATAAGAAAAATAAGGTATATTTGTTGGTTGGTTAACGCCTTCCAAAAAAATTGTTAACACAATCCTAAAAATAACAAGTTAAAAAAATTATATTAAAATATTAATTTATTTATTATAAACAACAAAATTTACCAATAAGGCACCAAAATTTATTTTTAAAAAATTAAAAAATGTGTTAAAAATTCCAAAATCAATTAAATCATATATAATTTATTAAAAATGAAAAACCACATGTTTTATAGAATTATAAACGTTTTCGGTTATATTCCGATTTGAATCATCGCACGCACACATTTCTTCCTACAATTCTTTCTTCTACGATTTTAGGTTATACTAAATATTTTTAAAATATATCTATTGAATTATTAAGATATTACTACCAGTAAGGCGCAAAATATATTTTTACAAAATTAAAAAATGTGTTAAAAATTTCAAATTCAATTAAATTATATATAATTTATTAAAATAAAAAGTCACATGTTTTATAGAATTATAAACATTTTCAGTTATATCCCGATTAGAATTATCGCCCGCATACACTTCTTCCTACGATTCTTTCTTATACTACATCTGTCCCATCCATTTCTTTACACTTTCCTTTTTGGGATGTCCCATCCAATTCTTTACATTTCTAAACTTTCCTAAAATGGTAAAGTTTTATAATATAAAAATCAACAACATCCACTACTTTCCTCCGCTAACTCATTTTATACATTATATAGTTATGGGTCCCACTACTTTACTCATTTTTCCTACTTCTCTCCTCCTTCTTTATATTTTTCCTTGTTCTCTGTGCCTAACCCAAATGTAAACATTTGGGTGGGACGGATTTTGGGTGGGACGGATGGAGTACGATTTTAGGTTATACTAAATAATTTTGTTAACACCTTTCTAAAAATAACAAGTTAAAAAAAAAATGTATTAAAAATATTAATTTATTTATTATAAACAACAAAATTTACCAATAAGGCACAAAAATATATTTTTAAAAAAATTAAAAAAGGTGTTAATAATTTCAAATTCAGTTAAATTATATATAATTTATTAAAAATAAAAAAAATCACATGTTTTATAGAACTATAAACGTTTTCAGTTATATCCCGATTAGAATCATCGCCCGCACACAATTCTTCCTACGATTCTTTCTTCTACAATTTTAGGTTATACTACATAATTTTCAAAAAATATCTATTGAATTCTTATGATATTTAACTATAAATTTAAAAATAATATTAAATTAATGATATTTATTCATGTCATGAAATTAAGTATAGAACATATGTAAATTTAAAATTAATAATAAAATTTATTAAAATTTTATTTAAAATTTTCTATTAAATCAAATAATTAAAATATTAATTCATAATAATAATATATGATACTCCCTGCTTTGCACGGGTTATAGGGTTATAGGCTAGTAAGTAATTTAATCATAAATATACTTGTAATTCCAGAAATCGAATTACTACACGTCTGAAACACTTATTCTAATTTAATTAATTAGTTAATTAATTTTTAATGTATGCCATGACATGGCAGGATAGGCTAGGAAGTTACTTAAACTAATTAGTGACTTAAACATGGCTCTGATTCGTCTTTCTGGAAGAAGCTATGGTCATTGCAAATGTCTGGAAAGGTTGCAAATTTCGTCTGGAGAGTATGTAAGGGGTGTTTACCAACAGCTGCGGCGTTAATAACGAAAAAGGTTAATATTAGTGATAGTTGTTCATGGTGCCATAGGGATACTGAAACAGATATGCATGTTCTATTTCAGTGTAACTTTGCTAGGACGGTTTGGCTGATGTCTAGATTCCAGCTGTTAAACTTGATCATGTCTGAGGATTCTGTGTTTGATATACTTAGACGAGTGTTTGATAGTGTGTCACGAGACCAATGTATACGGTTCTGTTTGTTATGTTGGAGCCTATGGAATCGGAGGAATAAATGGGTCTGGGATAAAGTGAATGGTTCAGCTTTTGGAGTTAATGCAGCTGCAATGAACTTACTACACGATTGGAATGAAGCTCAGGAAATACAGGCGAAACATCACTCGACTAGGACTGTTATAGCTGATAAAAAATGGAGAAAGCCACCGGATGGTTGGATTAAAATTAATGTTGATGCAGTTGGGGCTTGTAGTGGTTATGTTGGATTTGGATGTGTAATTTGGAACGCAAAGGGGCAATTCATGGCAGCAAGATGTGGGTGTATTAGAGGGAATTGGAGTCCAAAAGAGGCAGAGGCATTAAGCTTAAAGGAAGCTATCATGTGGGTTAGACAGTTGCAATTGGACTGTTGCAGGTTTGAGACTGATACTCAGAGTCTGGCATCGGCTTGTTATGGTGTGGATGGTTGTGCTTACTTCAACACAATTATGGGTGATTGTAAGTTATTGTTAAAACACTTTAATCTTGTTCTAGTTAAATTTGTTTTTAGGTCTGCGAATTGTGTGGCTCACGAGTTAGCTCGAACTGCACATTTTATGTCTGACCTTGGAGAGTGGCATGTCACTCCTCCTGACTTTTTAAATCATGTAATTGGTTTTGATTTAGTTGAGTAATGCAAGTACGTATTATTTTTTAAAAAAAACAATGCATATATTTATGAAGACCAAATCATATTTAATATGGGCTAAAAAGTAAGACCTAAAGACATATTTAATGTGCCATTAATTAAACCTAGTTTGGTCCATATATGAGGCCCATTAATATTGAGGGCTAATTAACAGCTGGGTAATATGAGTCAAATAAGGATACAATACCTTTATGAAGTAGTCTCCAAGGCACCTAATCAAACATGGAAACTGATTTCTACAAGGAAGGATCTAGAATCATCTCTAAAGAGGTGACTTGCCTACTAAGTCTCCTAAACCTACTCTACATCTAAAGCTTCCCAAGCCTATATAAGGGCATGACCCCTCATTCTCAGAATTACGTTTTTGGCTTGATTCTCGACCTCGAGATACGTAGGCGTTCTGTGAGGACCAATCAGTCTCGAAACACAAAACCAGCCATTAAAGCTCGAAGCTCTTCAACCTTTGTATTTAATACATACGAACCCTAGCCGCAAATTCAATAACCTAGTTTTTATTCCGCAACATTTGGCACCGTCTGTGGGAAGAAAACATCAACCATGCTTAATACACGAAGAACACCAGTTACAACCGAGGCGACTACTGTCACCTCCGCTCCGCCCGTCGTCGCGGAACAAAGGTCCGTACCCCCATTAACAGAGACGACAACTCAACCTCAGTTTCTCAACCTGCAGGGACGACTCCCCATACTGAGAAAACTCTACTTGTGGTTTTCCATCAGAACCAGGAGACCAACCCTCTTCAGATGGTGGTCTCCCCCCTTGTTGATGTTAATCGACCGCTACCTCCAGGGGTACAGATCCACACCACTGATCTCCCTACAACACCAACCCGATGTACGGGCTGCCTAATTTCCCTCCGAATACTTGAGGTGTTGGGCCAAGCGGCCATGCCATGTAGATACATGTCTCCCTCCTTACATTAGAGGCTTGGGCCCTGATCAAGGATATTATATCTACTCCGGTCATTATACTGATGAATCATCATCTGAGGATGACGATCATGATGAAGCCCTGATGAGGCGACGTACTAGCAAGGAACCTCGAAGGAGGACTCAAAGAATCCATGATGGACCCCCTCTGACAGCTGCTGAGAGAATCAAGGCTCATGAGGCCGAGATCCAAAAGCTGAAGGACGACATAGCAAGGGAGCAACAAAGGCAGAACCAGGATAGACCTCCTCCAACTTTAGGAGGGATTCCCTTTATTAATTTGGAAAGGCCTTCGAGGAGGTAGAGAAGGGCTTATGCCCCAACAGGAGGAGCTACAAAGGAAGAGGCCCCTAAGGGTGATCCCAAAGATTTCATGCCACTTGGAGACCATGATGATCCCACACCCCCGTTTACTGAGGAGGTTATGAATGCTCATGTCTCTAGGAAGTTTAAGATGCCCACGATTAAGGCATATGATGGAACGGGCGATCCCGCAAACCATGTAAGAACGTTTTCGAACGCAATACTGTTGCAGTCTGCAAGTAACGCTCACAAGTGTAGGGCATTCCCTCAAACCCTGGCGGGTATGGCTCAAAGATGGTATCGTCATTTGCCTGTAAACTCGATTGGCACGTTCAAGGAGTTGAGCACGACCTTTATCAATCAATTTGTTAGTGGAAGAGTCCATGAGAAGAGCTCTGCATCCCTTATGCAAGTGGTGCAAGGAAAGAATGAGAACTTGAGGGATTACCTCAAGCGCTTCACCAAGGAGACATTGAATGTCCCTGATCTGGAGAACAAAGTAGCTATGATAACATTGGAGAACGGGATAACCAATACCTTCTTCCAGATGTCGTTGGCAAAGCATCCCCCTGAGAGAATGACTGAGCTCCAAAGAAGGGTGAGTAAGTACATAAAGGCTGAAAAAAACATTAGGGAGACAGAGGCCTCAACTGTGAGTGGAGGAAACGGGAACTCTAGGAAGCGAAAGCAAGAGCAGGATTACGATGCTAGGGACAAGTATCCCTGAACTAGCAAGGACTCTGATTCTACCTCTAAGAAGAATCTGGGACCAAGGTTTTCCGAGTATGCAAGGTTAAATGCTTCTAGGAGTCAATTCTTGATGGATATCGAAAAGGATAAGGATTTTCGAAGGCCGAAGCCACTTAGGGGTGATCCCGCAAAGAGAAACAAGGATCAGTACTATAGGTTCCACAAGGATGTGGGACATGACACCGATGATTATAGGCAACCCAAGGATGAGATCGAATTCCTGATCCGAAGGGGGAAACTAAGCAAGTTCACGAAAGGTGAAGATCGTGGAAACCAGCGAAGAGATTATGACAGGAGGGATAACGATCGTAGGGATAACTATCGTAATTGTAACACACAGCCCCGAGGGCCAATTATCAACATGATTTGGGGAGGCCCGACATCGGCCGTCACAACGAAGAACTCTCAAAAGGCTTATGCAAGAGAAGTGATGCACATCGTGGGAGAGGCCCCGAAATGTGCAAAGACTGAAGTAGCCATCGGCTTCGATGATTCGAACTTGGAGGGGGTGAAGTTTTCCCATGACGACCCGTTGGTCATAACTCCTGTGATTGGAAACTCAGAGGTGAAGCGAGTCTTGATAGACAATGGAGCTTCCGTTGATATTCTTTTCCATGATTCGTTTGTGAAGATGGGATATAACTATTCTCAGTTGACCCCTACTAACATGCCCATATGTGGGTTCAATGGAGTGGAGTCCAATGTTGAGGGGACTATTCAGTTGCCCGTAACTATTGGGCAAGAACCTAAGGAGGCTACTCAGATGTTGAACTTTCTGGTAATCAAGGCGGCCTCAACATACAATGCAATTCTGGGGAGGACTGGACTTCATGCGTTCAAAGCTGTGGCCTCTACCTATCATATGAAGATCAAGTTTCCAACCAGGAATGGTGTTGAAGAACAGAAAGGTGATCAGAAGATGGCAAGAAGTTCCTATGTAGCTGCGTTAAGAGCTGATGGAATCGGGGGGCAGGTCCTTCCACTTGAAGACATGGATGTCTGTGGTGATGATGAACACCGAGGGAAGCCAGTAGAGTATTTGATCCCTATACCTCTAGAACTTGGAGACCCTGAAAAGGTTACATATATTGCAGCTTCTCTGAAAGAACCCTTGAAGGGCAGATTGATAGCATTTTTACAAGAGAATAGTGATGTGTTTACTTGGACAGCAGCCGACATGCCAGGGATTGATCCCCAATTCATAACTCACAAGTTGAATGTCGATCCTTAGCGGAAGACAATAAAGTAGAAGAAGAGGAATTTCGCTCCCGAAAGGCAAGAGGCCATTAAGCAAGAAGTGGACAAGCTCTTAGAAGCTGGTTTTATTGAAGAGATTCAGTTCCCCGAGTGGTTGGCTAACCCTGTGATGGTCAAGAAAGTGAATGAAAAGTGGAGGATGTGTATTGACTTCACCGACTTGAATGATTCATGTCCTATAGATTGTTTCCCTCTACCAAGGATTGACACACTGATAGATGCCACAACTGGGCATGAGATGTTGAGCTTCATGGATGGTTTCAGTGGCTACAACCAGATTAAGATGCACAAAGATGACATCCCAAAGGTATCTTTCATAACTAACTTTGGTATTTTCTGTTATCTTGTCATGGCTTTTGGACTAAAGAATGCAGGAGCCACCTATCAACGATTGGTGAATAAGATATTCACCCATCTGATTAGGAACCATGGAGGTCTATATTGATGACATGTTAGTCAAGAGTCTGTTCACGGCAGACCATATTGAGCACCTCAGAGAGGCATTTGAAGTGCTGAGGCACCACAAGATGATGTTGAATCCAGCCAAGTGTGCCTTTGGCTTTGGATCAGGAAAATTTTTGGGTTTGATGGTTTCAAAGAGAAGCATAGAAGCCAACCACGATAAAATCAAGGCAATTTTAGGTATGGAGCCACCTCGTTCTATAAGAGATGTGTAGAAGTTAACCGGCTAAGTGGCGGCCTTGGGAAGATTCATCTCCAAATCTGGTGATAAGTGCCTGCCTTTTTTCCAAGCATTGAAGAAAGTAAAGAACTTTGAGTGGACTCTTGAGAGCCAAGAGGCCTTTGAACAGTTGAAGAAGTACATGGCTGAAGCCCCGTTGTTGGCCAAACCTAGTCCTGGAGAACCTCTGTATCTATATTTGGCGGTGTCGGAACAAGCACTGAGTGCGGTCCTCATTCGAGAAGAAAGCAAGGTTCAGAAACCTATCTACTACGTGAGTAAGGTGTTGCATGGAGCGGAATTGAATTACTCTCCCATTGAGAAGTTTGCTTTGGCATTGGTAACAGCCTCGAGGAAGTTACGACCGTACTTTCAGGCACATAAGATTGAAATCCTGACGGACCAGCAGCTGAGAAATATATTGCACAGCTCGAAGGCTAGTGGAAGGCTAATTAAGTGGGTGATCGAAATCGGAGAATTTGATATCACATACAAGCCTCAGACAACCATCAAGGCTCAGGCATTGGCTGACTTCGTGGTTGAATTTACAATTGGCAACTAAGAAGTCGGGGGGCAGGAGATAGTACCCAACCAGGGAAGTGAAGATAAAGATGAAGAGCTTGTACCTGATCAGAAGGAGTATTGGGTGCTCTATTTTGATGGAGCACCAAAAACAAAATCCAGTGGTGCTGGTCTAGTCTTGCAAAGCCCCGATGGGTTCACAGCTGAGTATGCTTTGAAGTTAGATTTTCTAACAACCAACAATGAAGATGAATATGAAGCCTTGATAGTCGGATTAAGCTTGGCCAGAATATTGAGGGTTACGAACCTCAAAGTTTGTAGAGATTCAAGACTGGTAGTCTTGCAAGTGAATGGTGAGTTTGAAGCCAAGGAGGAAACTATGGCAAAGTACTTGAGAGTTGTGAAAGCTGTTATAACTCAGTTTGTCAAGTGCTATGTGGAGTACAATCTGAGGGAGATGAACGTTAAGGCTGATGCTCTATCAAAGTTTGCCTCTTCTGAGATAGAGAATCATGCAGGGAGTGTTTACTTCTAGGTCTTGAAGACCACCACCATCAATTCAAAATTGGTGGCACCGATTGACATAGGGAGCTGTTGGATACACCCTATCAAAGATCACTTGGAAACTAGATGGCTCCCTGATAATGCCTTAGACGCACGGAAGCTGTCGGTGAGAGCATTGAGATATGCCTTGATTGAAGGCATCCTTTATAAGAGATCTTTTGTCATCCCATACTTGAAGTGTTTGAGGCCTCAAAAGGTAGAAGAAGCATTGAAGGAAGTTCATGAAGGGATCTGTGGGCAACACCCGGAGGGTAGAGCCCTAGCTCATAAGATCACTCTCTTGGGATGCTATTGGCCAGAGATGTTGGCCGATGCACAGAACTATGTCAAGAAGTGTGACAGATGCCAGAAGCATGCTCCGATTGTAAGGCAACCGTTGGAGATGTTAACATCGATTAACTCTCCTATCCTATTTGTAATGTGGAGAATGGACATACTTGGTCCTTTCCCTGTGGCTTCAGTACAAAGGAAGTTCCTGATAGTGGCCATCGACTACTTCACCAAGTGGATTGAGGCTAAGCCCTTAGCCTCAATAACAACCAAGCAAGTTGCTCAGTTCTTTTGGGAGAGCATAATTTGCAGATATGGTATCCCACGAATCCTTGTGACGGATAATAGACGACAGTTTAATAATGAGGAGTTCAAGAAATATTACGATGAGAATACCATCGAGCTTCGCTTTACTTCATTAGCTCATCCTCAATCTAATGGACAGGCAGAGGTAGCAAACCGAATTATCCTTGATGGACTGAAGAAGAGGGTCGAACGCTCAAGAAACACTTGGGTAGATGAGTTGCTGCCTATACTCTAGGCATATCGTACCACCTGTAAAGTGACAACCGGAGCAACCCCATTCTTGCTGGCCTACGGAGCCGAGGCAGTTGTGCCTCTAGAGATTACTCACGCATCACCTTGGATGGAAGCATATGAACCAGAAACCAATGAAGAGGGCATGAGGCTTGCCCTTGATCTGATTGATGTAGTTAGGGATGAAGCAAATACCAGGAATGTAGAACATCAAAAGAGAGCATCTTTCCACTACAACCAAAGGGTTAAGGAAAGGTTCTTTCGACGGGGTGACTTGATTTTGAGAAAGATAGAGGCCTTTGGGGTTGGCCAGAAAGGAAAGCTAGTCCCCAATTGGGAAGGACCGTATCGAGTCAAGAAAGCGATAGGACGAGGATCCTACAAGCTGGAAACCTTGGATGGGAATGAGGTGCCCCGTACTTGGCATGCCTTAAACCTAAAGATTTATTATGTTTAAGCTATCCTAGTAGGACTTGGCTTTATCTTTATTAGGAAAAGTAGAAATAAGGTTCGATGAAACCATTTAGAGTCCTAGAGCTCCAAGTAGGAAATAGAGTATCTATGTGAGGGTTGAACCCATTTTATCGACATTCTTTGTCAGCTTATTAATAAAGTTTATTTTTGCTTCCTATTGAGTTACTTCTTTTGTTTTGTTATTTTTAAGCAGAAAAGACAAATGTTGTACCAATGCATAAGTTTAGTACAAGCCAAGGGGCCAAGTACCAGGAAAACTCTAAACCATAACAAACAATAAGCAAAAGACAAGAATGAGGAAACAAAGGAAACTGACTATATAAATAGTTAAGTTAAAGCTACACCATAAGCCCCGAGGGGCAAAAGTTCAAAATAATTAACGATAAAAACAAAAGTAAAGCTACGCAGGGCCATTTAAATATCTAAGTCATCAAGAACATCGTTTCCCTGAGTGAGTGGGGGGGTCTGTCTCCCTGGTAGAATCATTTAACTCTTCCATAAGAGGAAATGAAACTGGGTCTTGAGTAGGCTGGGAGTTTCTGCTGGGAGCTGTCTCTATAGCCACCTTCTGTGTGGTCACCGCAAGCCCAGGAATGGGAGGAACAGGGAACCTCTCCAAGGACACTCCCTCAATCTTCCCACTCAGCTCCTCGATGATATCTTCCCAACAATCTTTGAAGGTGGAAGGGAAATTAGCATCATACTCCGCATTCAGAAGGTCTTCAAACTCCTTTGAAGCTTTGTATTCAGCTATGATGTGTTCTCTGTTCTGCTGCACCTCCAACTGCAGCCTTCTACTCTTCTCCCTCTCCTCAGCTAATTCTTTCTCCACCTCCCTGTAGCGAGCAAAGTTTGCCTCAAAGGAGGCAAAGTACCTACTTCAGTCTCTCTCAGCAATAGTCTTCTCGGCACGCACCATTTTAAGATTATGAACGGCGGCCTGAAGATAGGTATTCATCTGCAAAACAAAAGTTAAAGCTAGCAAGGAAAATAAAAATGATACAATTAAAGTAAAGGAAAAAGAAGAAAAATGTACTGCAGCGACGGCTTGAGCCCCAAGGAGCTCAATCTGCAGGTCATCGGAGGACTCCACAATATTAACCCTATCTCGTGGGGTGACCACGCTCCTAGACCATTCAGCTACGGTCCTAGAGTCATCCACAGTTGTATCCCTATTGCATAACCCCCACCCCACAGTAAAAGGGGTGACGTCTTCATCAATCAGAACAGGCCTTTCCTGAAGAAAGGTAGGAACCTTCTCCACCACAGGGGTGGCACCCTCAGTCCTGGCCTTCTTGGCCCTCTATTTTTCTACTATTAACCCTGTAGCAGCAGTAGCTTCCCTCCTCTTAAAAATGGCCCCCAGGGCAGCCTTGGCTGCAAAATGAAAACCAAGAAGTTAGAAATCAAGAAAGACATAAAGAAAAGATAAGTAAAGAAAGGGGATTTCAAGTTAATTACCCTCAGGGCCCAAATCGCTAAGCCCATGGGTTTGAAGTGAATCCTCGGAAATTAAATTTGCACAGTGATGTAAATTATCAGATGTTAACAGAGCTACGGTAGCCTTTTCGTCCACATCCAATTTCAAACTCTTTACAGGCCCATCAATGGGTTTGCAGAAATTGGGCCGAAAATAATTGTCCAAATTATCCCCCTCCATAAAAATGTAAAACCATTCTTTCTTCCAATTAGGAAGGGAATCAGGAGGAAAGTCAAAAATGAAATAGGAACAGGCCAGGGATCGATGGTGGATTTTGACCCAACCCGAATTATCAGGAGTATTGACAAATTTGAATAAGTAACGGAAAATAGAAACACTGCATGCTTTCTACATTGGACCATAAAACAGTATATGAAACGCCATGCGTTTGGCATAACTTGGGTTGGGCAAACTCTAACTTCACCTAAAAGACGGCAAACAAAAGGGGGAGGTGGAAGACGAAAACCAGCATAAAAGGTTTCTTTGTAAATCCTAATAGCCCCGGGCTTTGGATGACAGGCCCTTTCGTTTGGGGCCTGAACAACGGCCCTGTAAGGCCCATTAACATGAAAAAGCTGAGCTAAAATATCTAACCTATGTTGTTTATATTTCGATTTATATTCGTAAGCATCTAAGTGAAGCAAGTTGGGAAAAGCTTGGCCAAATTTATTTAAAAGATCTCTAAGGGAAAAAATGTTAGGAGTTGTCCCACATCGTTTGTGGGAGGGTCAGATTGTTAGTTTATAAGCAACCAGATAACTCCATTAGTGTTAGACCTTTTGGAATGTGCCCAAAAACAAATTCGTGCGAGCTCGAGCCAAAACGGGCAATATCATACTTGTGCCGCCCCTAGATCCGGGGTCATAGATCCAGGTCATCACGGTCCAATTTCCGTTCATTAAAATTCTACTCTTGACAGCTGGAATATAAATGCATAATAAAACTCACACAATAGACCCCACACTTTAATATTAACACACACCAATCATATGCTCAGAGAACAACATCCATAATATTAAAAGTTTAGAGTTAAACAGTTATTACAAACCCAGAATCTTACTAAGTACATTGTTGAATAATACTTCTACAGGAAGCATTTCAACAACCAAAAGTTTATTACATGAGCTTACACACTTAATGTACATAAGTCTACCAGGACCCGTCTGTCTATACGCTACCTCAGGGATAGGTGCCAGCGTTCTCTCAAAAGGTCGCCTTTCCCTTACCCTCTTGTGGGGTGTAGTGCGAAGTATCGGCATGCGACCTAGCTGCTGTATAAGTAAATAGCAAGAGTGAGCTATGATAGCTCAGCAAGATAAATTCTATCAACTAGCATCAAAGGAAAAACATAAGTATATCTGTATAATAATAGAAGACAAATCATAATTATTATAAAAAGAATTTATTTTTATTTGATAACTACTCCTTCCAAATATTTTTATACTAAAAGAAATATATAGCATTCTAATATCAGCTTCTCTTCTAATATAATATCAGTTTTTCTTCTAAAATAATATAATATCAGTTTTTCTTCTATAATAATTAAAAACCATTACATCACCTCAGCATAATATTTCAAGGTAATATATCATCTGCACATCATCTCTCAATACAATCTTCCCATTTCCCTTTTTATACAACAATTATATAAAAATAATATAAATCAGTTTCTCTTCTTCCTATAAAAGCAATTCCATCATTTCATACCATTTTCCTTTTTCAGAATACAGATCTAAAAACCATTATCAATTCTTTCTTTTAAGTTTTGGGGATATCTGCTAGCGCCAGATACGTAGGACGATGATCAGTCGCCTGACCGTACCTGCTCTCTGTTTACTACTAGTAGAAGGGATGATCCCACCTGGTCATCAACCCTGGAGGAAGGCTGCTACATCCTCCTTCGGCAACTCTTGGGCCGTAATAAAATATTGAGTGCTGGACTGTACCGCACACAGCCTCTTACGCTTTTTGTTGCAATCCCCTTTTTTCAAACCATTATTCCATTTATAAAACATCATTCCACATTTTCCATTTCCACTTTCATTCACATATGTCATCACTTTTAACGCTTATGCCATAATACTCTGATTATGACTCAGACATCTTCTCTGTATTTAATGGAATCCAGTACACTTATATATATATAAAATATTCCATCTTTTTTTTAAGAAATAGTAAATAATAATCAAATAATATTTATTAAATCACAATATTTAAAAAGAATATATTTTAACATAATATTATAAATCATATAACCCTAGATAACAACTGATACCATTCTTTCATATAACTCTTAATCATAAAACATATTCACTTTATGCATAATCATCTCTATATATCCATATCCATCTTTCTTTAATTCCCAAAATCAGGAAATAAATTCTTTATCAAAATAGCAACAATAGAATCACATATATATATATATATTCCATGAAATCATTTTCTTCGAAGGTAAATAATTTTCCAAGTAGAGATAGAAAAATCTTGCCTGGATCTCTAAAGCGAGTAGGTATGATCCTGAGTTCGTCTCCCGTCTCTATAGAAACGAAAGGTTCACCGTTAGTATATATCCCACTTAATCACCTAATATTTATACAATAACACCCTTGACACATAATATATGTTTGACATAGCTTTTACGCACCAAAAGTTCCAAGAACTTAATCACTTTTAGACTCGATCAAAGTTTTAGTGTATTCCACCATTTCTCTTAATAACCACACTCGACTGTAACAATTCTCAGAAAATATCAATTCCGAATTTTAATGCAAGGTCAACTGGTAATGGTCCTCTGACCACCCTACTACAATATCCCAAAATTTTATAACTTTTAAAAATGTTTAAGTATGGTAATTATAGCCTCAAAGTTGATACAATTAAGTTTTCTCGGTTCTCGAACGTCTTTCACTAAAACTGACTTTTCTCCTAAACCGTTCATCAGATTTTAACGTACTTTATATCAAAACGATCTATGAACCAAGCTCTACCCTCTCATGATCAGTGGGTGCTCTGGACATAAACCTACCGTACGAGCATGGGTGCCAAAACAGGACATCTATTTGGTTTAACGAAAATCGGGCATTATAACAGCTATATTTTCATACTTTCCAAAATTCAACTCCTCCAAATCCATCATCCACCTTATACACCATCACCTACACCATGTGGCCATCTTACCAACCATGGTTACAAGCACACCATACTTCCATATTCAACTTAAACTACTTACAAACACATATATCATCATGAATAATCACTTATATCAACATATCTACTAACACAACTAATATCCTTCATAAATACAAAAGGGCAAGAATATTTATACCTTCTTGAAGCTTTAATCACACTTAATAAACCTTTGATAGTCCTTACACAACCTTAAAGTGGATGGAATTAGCTAAAGAAATCATAAAAACCAAAGTTAGTTCTTGAAATCACTATTCATTACTATTCATCATCAACTTTGATGATTTTTATTACCTTGCCAAATGATGTTTCTTTGCTATGAAACTTGGTGCTTGTCTTTATCTATACTCAAGTGGCCTCCATGATTTTTCCCTTGAGTTTTAGTTGATTGGAACTAGGGTTTTGAATTTGGTTTTTCTCTTTTTTTTCTTGAAAAATTCGAATGGAGAGGATGATGAAAGGGGAGAGGTTTTTTCTTGATTTTTGATCTTATCCTAGCTAATATACTTTTGGTAGATATTTTTCTATGTTCTATGGATAATTATCGAGTAATTTTACTAATTAATCCTTAAGAAAAGTGAGTGGAAAATGATGTAATGGATGATGTCATTGTAGATGATCTAGAATGCTTGTTTCCTTGATTTTCTAATTAAAGTTTTAATGATTTTTGTTATTAGTAATGTAATGTATATCCTTGTAATTTATAAATCTTGGTTGTTTGGTTTCCATACTCGTCTAATTGTGATTCGGTTCGAATATACCTCATTATCTCAGTGGTTCTGAAATCATTTAACAATCCAAATTCCTTTGATATTTCCTTAACTTAATAATCCCTTAGTTTACCCTAATTCATTAATTCCTCAAAATATAATTCCTTAAATATCTCCATGCTCCTTAATATCCAATAGAAACTTATTCGAAATCAGAATTCTCAAAAATCCATATTCAGGAATTTCTGAAATCTATCGTCATTTCGAGTCACTTATTTTCTTAGTACAACACTAATATGGTTTCTGTTTACTCATTTTCTGTTTCAATTATAGTATACCTACATACCATTTCCCTAAATCCTCAAATTTTACTATTCATGTGATCACTGTAGCATTTCTAAAGTTAGGGTTATTACAATACTAATGTGGAGTTAAGGCCGCTAAGAAAGCCCAACAAGTGGTATCAAAACTATGGTTATAATGATCCATGACAATCTCGATGGGCTCCAGACCAGGAAGAGACAGATGGGATATCCCAGGTTAGGCTTAAGGGGGAGCAGTTGAACTTTCCAGTATGGGCCTAGGGGGAGCCAGATAGCCAGATGAATTTCCAGTACGGGTCAAGGGGGAGCCAGATCACATAGAATGAGGCAGATTCGACAGGTGTCGATCCCGATGTGTGAAGGGGGAGATTGTTGGGAGTTGTCCCACATTGTTTGTGGGAGGGGCAGATTTCTAGTTTATAAGCAGCCAGATAACTCCATTAGTGTGAGACCTTTTGAAATGTGCCCAAAAACAAATCCGTGCGGGCTCGACCCAAAGCGGACAATATCATACTAATGTGGAGTTAAGGCCGCTTAGAAAGCCAAACAAAAAACATTGGCATGAACAAGAGATGTTTAAAGGTTCTTACCCCTTTAATCCCTAGGAGCAACCGTGGAAGCAGTTTGAGCTAGCTGAGATTGGCCCGATGAGCTTGAATCCTCCATTGTTGCTCTTCTTTGAAAGCTTAACCCAGAAAAAGCTTTAAGTACTGGCTGAAGAAGATGAAGATTTAAAGGATCTTCAAACGAAAACTGGGAAATGCAATGGTGGCAAGAATGCCGGAAATTGCCTCACGACAGAACCCTAGCAGAACTTTTTAGAAAGTATTTGGAGAGAGTTTGAGAAATTTCTTGCAGAGTAACTTTGAGAAAGTGAAGTTTGAAGAAATGAAAAACAATCTCACTCTTTTATAGAGTTCACAACCGGTCACCCAACCGGTTAAAGAAGGTTGATGGGCTGTCAATAGGTGACTAGGCCATCAAATAGACAAGAAGCCCATAAAATTTGAAAATTGAATAAAATTCTACCAGGTTCTAGAGAATTCTACAGCATTCCTAGAAAATAAATGAAGAATTATGAAAATAATTCAGAAGAATTCAAAATGAGGTCGGAAGCCCTATAAACCAAAAAGGTGGCCCAAGGATTGGCCCAAAGGATTGAAGCTTAAGAAACCCACGCCCGGGAAGCTAAAACCCCTAGGCGTTGGTTCACAAAGTACCTCCTTGGCGGGGATACCCACGCCATGGCTGGAGTAACATATGAAGGATATTACAGAAACCCACACCCAGCTAGCTAAACCCCTAGGTGTTGGTTCACAAAGTACCTTTTTGGCGGGGATACCCACGTCGAGGCTAGAGTAACAAATGAAGGGTGCTAAAGAACCCATGCTCAAGAAGCTAAATCTCCTAGGTATTGGTTCAAACGAGGCCTCCTTGGCGGGGTTACCCACGCCAAGGCTGTACCAACAAATCATAGACATAAAGTTAGCCACGCCCAGGAGATCAAATCTCCTTGGCGGGGTAAAGGAAAGGGTCTCCTTGGCGGGGATACCCACGCCAAGGTTACCTTCAACAAACTGAAGGCATGAAGTACCCACGCCCAGGAGACCAAATTTCCTTGGCGTGGCTAAGGATAGGGTCTCCTCGGCGGGGGTACCCACGCCCAGGGCACCTTTACAGTTGACAAGCCATTTTTGGGAATTATTTAGGGAATAAAATCCTTAAAAATTTTGAAAATAGGCTGATAATTATGGAAAAATAGGGAAAATGGGATATTAATTTCCACAAAATCGCAGATAATAGATAAATAATTTTTAAATTATTTTATGCTTGAAAGCAGCATTAAATATTTTTGATAAACAATTCAAAAATAATAAAAAAATACCCGTGAGTACAAGAAAACTGCAAGAAAATTATTTAAAATTTTCTGTGAGACATAAATACTTTCAATTAGCCTCAAATAAGGCAAATCGTCATAAATGTGTAGGTCCCTCCACACTTTGCATTAAGACGATACTCGTGAAACACTAGTGTACAAAATAGGCCCCGAGTCTCGAAAAAGGCATTTATAACTTCAATGAAAACCTAATCAGTTTTCCTAGAAGTTGGGGGGCAAATGATATGGGCTAAAAAGTAAGCCCTAAAGATACATTTAATGTGGCATTAATTAAACCTAGTTTGGTCCATATACGAAGCCCATTATTGAGGCCCGAAATCCTAATTAAATAATAATTTCGTAATTAATATTGAGGGCTAATTAACAGCTGGGTAATATAAGTCAAATAACGATACAATACCTTTATAAAGTAGCCTCCAAGGTACCTATTCATACATGGAAACTGATTTCTACAAGGAAGGATCTAGAATCCTCTCTGAGGAGATGACTTGCCCACCAAGTCTCCTAAACCTACTCTACATCTAAGGCTTCCCAAGCCTATATAAGGGTCTGACCCCTCATTCTCAGAACTATGTTTTTGGCTTGATTCTCGACCTCGAGATACGTAGGCATTCTGTGAGGACCAATCAGTCTCGAAACACAGAAACAGTCATTAAAGCTCGAAATTCTTCAACCTTTGTATTTAATATATACGAACCCTAGCCGCAAATTCAATAACCTAGTTTTTATTCCACAACAATATATACTTTCTTAAATAGTAATATTAAGTTGATGTTCGTATTTGGAGAGTGGGAGATGTCCATTTCGAATTTTATCATGTAATGTTGGATGATTTGAGATTTTAATGAAATCATATCATTTTATGGCAAAAAAAAAAGAAAAAAAATACTTTTAAATGATTATTTTATATCAAACAACCAAATCATGGGGGTGTTTAAAAGTTAAAGGTTTAAAAAAAATTAGGCGTTTGAGCCAAATTGAAACCTCTAAAATTAATGTTTGATATTTAGCGGATTAATATAACTAGCTTCAATTCCCGTGCAAGGCACGGGATTGCTCTATTTTATAATGGGTATTGCAATTTTTCTCGTTACGTTTTGATATTAATATTAGCAATTGATATTGTGACGATTAAAAATCTTTTTAGTTTAGCGTGTTCTTTTTTAACCAACGTTGTCCCCGTTCCAAGATCTCTCATTTTCGTTAAATCATTCAAATGTACCCTTTATTTTTCCAAAATGCTCAGAGTCATGTATTTATTGTATTTGATATTACAGAATGTCAAGTAATGCACCAGTACCAAGAAAGTATAAAAAAATATTGTATTAGACACATTTCTATAAAGTAAAAATACTAAATTACAGTACACAAAATTAATTTATTCTGTAGATTGCATAGCAAAAATATGTAGTTAGCAATCTGAAGTTAATGTTCCAATATTATTTCTTCAATAGTGTTAGATAATTTATAATGAGTTCCAAGGCTTCTATACTCGTATGAGGCACAAACTTCTTCGAATGCTTAGTTAATTGCAATGTAACGAAAATGTTATAATTAAGTAGATAGTATTAAATAAACATATTAAATACGAATTTAATTGATGTATATTAATGAATGCATATATTAAATACGAATTTTAATTGATGTGTATTAATGAATGCAAAGGATCAAAATAGTAATTACAGATGGATTAAAATGATACATGTTGTGGTATTATATATTATAATAGATTTTTTGGACTCAAAAAACTAATTTTTGAAATAGCTACTTGGGAGAATTTTTTCAATAATAGGACTGTGATTGTGTCTAGTTAATGTACAAAAAACTAACTCAAACAGCTAATTACCATACAATTTCGCATAAAACAACTAATTCAATTTGCTAGTCAAAACAATTAACTCAATTCGCTGGTCAAAATAGCTAATTCAATCCGCTAATCGCTAACAGCTAATTGTCAAACAGGACCCATATCAAATTTCTAATGCCAATGATATATAGGTGTTGACATGTTGTAAAAAGCGTTAATCAAACTTAATCAGTGGAAATATCGTCTAATTATTAGTAGGTAAATCAAAATTAATCGAAATGATTCATCGGAATCAATTTAATATTATTTATAAAATATAATTATTATACTTAAATATTATTTTGGTTGTATGTACATAATTATCATGTATTTATACAAAGAAACTTATTCAAATGTGAATTCTAAATAAAATGATAACTGAGATTAAATCTCAACTCTTCATTTTTTTTTTAAATCCTAATTACCCAATCAAAATATATACATACATCTATGTATGTATAACCCTCCTCAATTATTATAATTGTCATAACACGTCTCCTTCTGCCTCAACCATCACCTCCGACGAGTATTTTTGACGATACAACCAAATCTTCACAAAATCACTACACCGTCTTTGGTTCCGATCACCTCCTCCCACACTGCCAATAAATCACTTGAAATTCAACACTAATCGCGTCGTCATCATCATCTTCATCATCATCATCACTTGAAAATCAACATTAATTGCATCATCATCATCTTCTTCTTCTTCATCATCGTCATCATAATCTTCATCAAAAAAAAAAAAATCATCATCATCAAAAACAAAAAATACCATCATACAAAATCAGCATTGTCACTGATCATAACCATGCTACCACCACCAACCATCTCCGCAACATTACCCCGACGTCACCACCTCCAATACACTGTCATATTCACCACCAAAATCAAAACAAAATCATAAAGTCATCAAAATAAAAAATAAATAAAATCACCTAAAAAATAATCAAAAATCAATATAAAATCACAAACTTTATAAGATTTTTTTAAAAAAAAATCACCGTACAGCTGGTTATGTTGGATATAAAAATCATAAAAAAATTTATAAAAATCATTATATATATATATAGGATAAATCATTCTAGATATAATGCACTTTCAATAAATTACACCAATTTTTTAGTAGCAGATAACTTGTGTCCTTCCTGTGAAGTGTAGTATTGAAGTTCAAGTACTAATATGTGGATCAAACTAAACCCAACTTCTGAATTTAAATACAGAGAAGAGCAGATGAATATGAGTGAAAGAACAAAATTTACATCTTAATTTATGCTCCTGAATATTTTTTAAAAGGAAAGTTATAAAAGACTGGTACAAATTTGACATGTTCCCCTTCTAAAATTTGCAGTACAGAAGTAGGACGAAAGAGGGTTCAGATTTTTTGTTAATTCTTAATATACACTTTGGGATTAAAGTATAGAAATGTAACGCAAAATCAACTGATGAGGAGTATCGAAGCACGTTATACTTTACATCTAAAACTCAACAGCAAGTGAGTGAAATTATTTGGCTTTTTTTACTCACTATTGCATGGCTAAAAGAACTCGGGAACTATACAAGGAGTGTGGTAAAAAGAACACTGGCAAATACCGGCTCCACTCCATACATTGTATTATGGGAGAGTGGGAACTGTCCTGGGTTATCAACACAGCCTTAGCCTATCAGGTTATAAAGTAAATCCCAAGAGATGAAGACAAAGCACAATTGCAAAATGTGGAGTATACACAAACGTTCTACGCTCTCTCTCTCTGCCGTCTCTGTCAGAAACAGAACTCACATTTCCTATGGCCACTGATTGTGACTCTCGGTTCCCCCTGAACTCAAAGACAAAATACTAACAGTTTCCAGCTGTGCATTGTATTATATAGAGTTCACACACTCGAATTACTTCACACCACTCACTCCCAAACAACAAGAAACACAAACTTAGCAGCCTCTCTTATGGCAGCACCCCCGAGTTTATCTTCTGCTTGTACTCGGGCCCTTAGTAATGACACTGTCATTAACATCAGTAATGATAATGAACCCAGTCTTAACAATGCCTGGCGAGACTCGAGCTTTGATTTCAGTAACGTTGTCAAGAGTACTGATTCTGAGACACCTGCTGCTCAGCGCTTATCATGGTCTGAATTTCCTGAGAGTCCTAGTTTTTCCGGTCAGATTTCACCAAAGTCTAGGAGAGTGTCGTTTACTGAGAGCCTGCAGCAGCGGCGTGGAAGAAATGGAGGCTCTGTTTGCAGCTCGAACAGGTCATTTCCTCGAGAATCTGAACTCATGAGAATGAAGAGCAAGTCGAGGCTGATTGATCCACCTGAGCAGGAGTACGGAAATTTTAAGAGAATCATGAAGTCTGGTGAATGTATAGATGAAGAAAGTGAGTGTTATGATGATTATGCCTATGTGGAGGAAGATTATCCAGAAGAGTTCAAAATAAACAAGTTTAGCAAGTGGGCTGTCATTCAGTTTTTTTGTATGATTGTCATTATTGCTGCTTTGGTTTGTAGCCTTTTTGTTAATTTTTCTGACAAGAACAAACTGTTTGGACTTGATTTGTGGAGATGGGGTTTACTTTTTTTCGCTTTGTTGTGTGGGAGATTGGTTGCAGGCTGGGGGATTCGGGTGATTGTATTTTTTATAGAGCTTAATTGCATGTTGAGAAAACGTGTTCTATATTTCGTTTATGGGTTAAGGAGCGCTGTTAAGAATTGTATTTGGTTGTCTTTGATTTTGATTTCTTGGAGATTCAGTTTGGTTGAGAAAGTTGAGAATTTGGGTCATGGTAAGGTCCTGTGTTACGTCACTAAAAGTTGGGTTTGCTTATTGGTGGGGACTTTGATATGGTTTGTAAAGACATTGGTTGTGAAGGTGCTTGCTTCGTCGTTTCATGTTAGTACGTTTTTTGATCGTATTCAGGATGCTTTGTTTGATCAATATGTGATCGAGACTCTCTCAGGGCCACCATTAATTGATATTCCTATAGAGCCAGAAGAAGAGGAGCAAGTAATGGTTGAGGTTCAGCAGTTGCAGAAAGCTGGAGCTACCATTCCTCCTGAGCTCAGAAGAACTATTTCTCCAAGGAGAGGGAATCTGAATAATAAGAATACTAAAAGCCGAAAGAGATTCCCAACCTTTAAAAGCTCTAGATTTTCGACAGTCGCAACTAAGAAGGAAAATGAGGGGATTACTATTGATCACTTGCACAGATTAAATCAAAAGAATATATCTGCTTGGAACATGAAGAAATTGATGAATATCGTCCGGAAAGGAACTCTTTCAACTATAGACGAGCAAATACAGGACTCACTTGGTGAGCATGAGGGTGCAGTGCAGATCACGAGTGAATTTCAGGCTAAACTTGCAGCCAAGAAGATTTTCTGCAATGTGGCTAAGCCAGGCTCAAAGTAACTTCTTTTCCTTTTTGTTTGTTTGTATAATATTATTATAACCAAATTTCTATGGTCTGTTTAGTTGAATAGCAGATCTGTGCAACATGTTTTAGGTTTGCTACATGATGATGCTTTGATTCAATTATATATCACTTCAAATCTCAATAGTTTGTCTCTTTTTGTACCAGACATATATTCCAGGACGATTTGATGCAATTTATGAGAGGCGACGAAGCATTGAAGACAATAAGTCTATTTGAAGGGGCAAGCGGATGGAAAGGAATCAGCAGGAAAGAACTAAAGAATTGGATGGTAAATATTTCTACTCATATGGACTACAAAAACATGAAGGGGATTATGATCAATCTCATTCACTAGGCATACTCAATACATGATGATCAACATTGAAATATTTTATTATATTTTCTTCATGTTCTTCTTAGGAGTTAAATCACCTCCTGATCATTCGCTTCATTTATCAATTGTTTTACCAATTTTTATGCTTTGCTGCAAAATTCCCTACAGGTAAATACATTCAGAGAGCGAAGAGCCTTGGTATTGTCCCTAAATGATACTAAAAAGGCTATAAACAAACTTCATCAAATGCTGAACATATTTGTAGGACTAATTATTGCGGGTATTTGGCTTCTCATCCTCAAAGTTGCGAGTACCCATTTCTTTGTGCTTTTGAGCTCCCAGTTACTTTTAGTTGTATTTGTGTTTGGAAACACGTGTAAGACCATGTTTGAAGGGATCATTTTCTTATTTGTGAGGCACCCATTTGATATTGGTGATCGTTGCGAAGTTGACGATGTTCAGGTATTTACTAGAAATACTTGCAAAGAAATATGTTCCAACATATGTATTTATTTCATGTGCTTGAGGCTGTAATCTCATTTGCCTATTCCCTACTTGCTTTGGTTTCAGTTAGTTGTCGAAGAGATGAATATATTAAATACAACTTTTCTGAGGTATGATAACCAAAAGATCTGCTATCCGAACAGCGTGTTAGCAATCAAGCCTATCAGTAATTACTATCGTAGTCCAGATATGGGAGATGCCATTGATTTCTGCATCCACATTTCAACTCCTCTAGAAAAGATTGCGACGATGAAGGAAAAGATCACAAAGTATAAAGCTTAAAGGAATGTCTTAAATTATCTGATCTTTTGTACAAGTTAAATATCTTACTGCCATTTCTTGTTTTTGATTCAACTGCAGCTATATCGAGAAGATGAGTGATCACTGGTATCCAGCTCCAATGATCGTTCTGCGAGACATTGAGGACATGAACAGGCTAAAGATATCAATATGGCTTTCCCACCGGATTAACTTTCAGGACATGGGGGAAAGGTGGGTGAGGAGAGCACTTCTCGTAGAAGAGATGATCAAAACTTTTAAAGAGCTTGGCATTGAATATCGTACGCTGCCTCTCGACATAAATGTCCGGGACATGCCAGCTATGGTCTCAAACAGACTTCCTTCAAATTGGACAACTTGTGCTAATTAATAAATTTACATGAAGATTAAAGCCTCCTCTTGAATAGTTGTTACCAGAACAGTAGGTAGGTTTTAAAATCTTGGTTCTACTCTAAAACCCGTTGTTGTACCAAGGGGCAGTGCAGTGCCATACCACAACCTTTCCAGTATCTGGTGTAGTACCAAACGGGCACTGGCCACACCCACTCCGGTAGCTTGTGTAACTGTATAGTTTTTTGGCTGAAATAAATTGAATGTGTGATCTTGTTGAGTGTTTTCAGTAGTTATCTTGTTGAGTTTGCACAAGAGGTGGTTAAATTTGTTGGAAAATTAATCTAAACTTGTAGATTAACAGGAGGAAAACGTGGACGAAAATCAGGAAACAAGTTCAGTTATGTTTTAATAATTTTAACAGTGTATCTTTACACGTTGTCACGAGATCTCAATCAGTTGAGAGATTTTAGGATGTAGTTTTCTATCAGCAGCTTGATTGTATGAGTCTTTGCTTAATTCTAGCTAGCAGTATTTTTTATTTATTATAATCATTTTCATTCAGTGTATGATCAAGCCAGAAGCATAATACAATGTAGTCCTTAGAGTACTCTGGCTTGTATATATCAGCTTCAGCTTTTCTTCTTCATTTTTATTTTTCTAGTTGTTATGATTATGTTATGTTTTTTAACATGGTATCAAAGCGGGTCTTGTTGTTCCGCCGCCAAGCGGTGGTGAAGGCGCAGAATAAGTCAGTGTCTGATGGCGAGTTCAGACGACAGGCTGGAAGGAGGTAGTTTCAGGTAGGCGTTGCAAAAGGATGGTGGCAAAGCTGCATGTGTAGTATGGGATGCATGTATAGTATGGGGCTGCCAAGAAAGACGAGGCGATGGCGGAGAAGCTTACTGAAGGCAGAAAACGAGATATAGTGGCAGATAGCCATGCAGAACGAGATGGAACACTTGTGGAGGCAGGGACATGGAAGTTGTTTGATGGAATGTCTGAGAGAGATATTGTTGCTTGGAATTGAATGATCTCTAGATTCGAGTCATGGTTGTGTGTGTGTGCATGCATGTAGGTGTTAAGGGGCTGCTATGGGATTCCTGTCTAGCAAGATAGATCTTGTGTTTTTGATGACGAAGTCGAGGGAGTCACAGGGGGAAAAGTCGTGTTCTCTATTTTCCGGTGAAATCGAATGAAGGTGAACGTGCTAGATGGGCAAACACGAAAAGTGCCAGACGGGCAAACAAGTTGAAGTGCCAGACGGGCATAGAAGTTTAACAGCCATACGGGCTCAGTTCAATAGCCATACGGGCTCGGTTTAAAAGCCATACGGGCTGGAAGGATTGCACGAGACAAGTTTAGATTAAGGGTGAGATTGTTGGAAAATTAATCTAAACTTGTAGATTAACAGGAGGAAAACAGGGAGGAAAATCAGGAAACAAGTTCAGTTAAGTTTGAATAATTTTAACAGTGTATCTTTACACGTTGGCACGAGATCTCAATCAGTTGAGAGATTTTAGGAAGTAGTTTTCTATCAACAGCTTGATTGTAGGAGTCTTTGCTTAATTCTAGCTAGCATTATTTTCTATTTATTGTAATCATTTTCATCAAGTGTATGACCAAGCCAGAAGCATAATAGAATGTATGTAGTCCTTAGAGTATTCTGACTTGTACATATCAGCTTCAGCTTTTCTTCTTCATTTTTATTGTTCTAGTTGTTATGATTATGTTATGTCTTTTTTTTAACAAAATTTAATTTCGGGTCAGAAAAAATATGTGTGCTTAGCACAAAATGCTCAGAAGAGAGTAGGCAGCTATGGAGAAATGATGTAAACATAGACATAAATAGGTTCGGAAACTGTAATGCGAAATCATTTTCGTTTGAACTCATGTTTTAAGAGACCCCCCATGTAAATCAAAGAGTCAGATGAATTAGTATTTTGACGTATTCACCATAATCCAACTTGAACTTGGTTCACAAAAGCTATGCTGCATAAAACTTGCAAATCTTCAAAAAAATTAATGATGTGAAATCAAAATAGTGGCAGAACCAGGATATCAGATGCCAATTTTTGTGCCTAGAGTTCGCCCCTCTCTTATAACATACAGATTTCCCCTCCAGCTTCTGAGCATCAGTAAATTCAAGTTAGGAGTCGAATAGTAATGAGTCATCTAACAAATGGTTTTTTACGGGGTTTAATGTTAGGCACCGGCCAAGATTTTCTTATTATTTTCAAACTCCCACCAACCCCCCCCCCCCACCTACCACCAACCCCCCTCCCCCTTCATTAGTTAATACACCAAAATCTCTTCTTCGTCTCATACTTCTTAGTATATATAGCTGCTAGATAGTCCGTCTAGTAGGAAACTTACCTTGTGGTAGTTTCAAGCAGGTCAGGATAGGAGGCCCTCGTGCTACTCTATTCTTTCGTTTCGAGGGAGTTTGTGTGAGTGTCAGGCTGCAGCCATCGGAATCTGTCCCGCTGCAGCATTAGGAGTTCGTCTAGCTGTTGTAGTTGCTACAAAGGGAGTTCATCCAGGTTATCCGGTCAAGTACCGAAGGAATAGGAAATCGTTGTATTTCTATTCAGTTGTGCCTCAAGTGTTACTTCGTAAACTTGAGAGAGAATATTGTAACCATTGTTATTATTAGAGTGGAAACATTCGGAGCTGGTCTCGTGGTTTTTACCTCTTTACTTTATGGGGGTTTTCCACGTATAAATCTTGGTGTTCATCTGTCAATATCTGTTATTATTATTGACTGTTATAATCTCCGTATTTAATTTACGCAAAGACAGGAAACGAGAATTCCTAACAAGTGGTATCAAAGCTGGGGCCCACGTTGTTGGTGTCTAGGAAAGTGCTTTGTGCACAGTGGTTACTTGATAACGCGCCGTACTAATACGGAAGGCTCCCCAAACACATCCACTTTCCTGGCCAACTTGTGTGGTTCTAAGTGAGATTCCCATAGTCTTTGGTAAATTAAAATGGATGATTCTTCCAGTGTAATGGTAAGTCTAATAGCTTCAAATTATCCGATGTGGAAAAGAAGAATAAAGGATTTGCTTTATAGTAAGGACTTGTTTGATCCGGTGAAGCTGAAAGGAGAGTTAAACCTGCAGCAAAGTCTGATGCTGACTGGAAGAAGATGAACATGAAAACTATCAGTCTCATTCGTCGATGGATTGATAATTTGGAGTATCATCATGTCTCTGAAGAAGAAGATGCTTATACGCTTTGGACGACATTAGAGTCTACGTTCCAAGAGAAAAGTTCACAAAATGTAACTTTTCTAGTTCGTCAGTTGGTGAACATGAGGTACCAGGATGGGAACAACATGTCAGAGCATATGAGTGAATTCCAAGGGTTGTTAAATCAACTATCAAATATGAAGATGGAGTTTGAGCAGAAATTCCAAGCAATATTTCTTCTCAACACTTTACCATCCAGCTGGGATACGTTAGTGGTGACAGTAACTAATGCTGTACCAACTGAGCAACTAACGTTGCTATCAATTAAGCAGAGTATCCTTAGTGTATCCATGAGAAGAAAGGTACAAGGAGTCAACCACGATTCCCAGGCTCTTGTTACTGAGAACAGGGGCAGAAGCAACTACAGGGAGACAAACCGAGGACGTAGTAAAAGTAGGAATTTTGGTAATTCCGGTGGTAAATCAAATGCCAATGTTGAATGCTACTATTGTAAGAAGAAGGGTCATTACAAAAAGGATTGTAGGGCCTGGCTCAAGCAACAGAACAATGGTCAGCAAGGGAAACATGCCGAGAAAAGTACAACAGCTGTTATGACAGAAGATGTTGTGATCCTTTCTTTTGGGGAAGAAGAATGCTTACATGTTGATGATCAGAAGGTCGAATGGGTCATAGATACTGGAGCAACGTATCATGCAACACCCACTCAGGAATTCTTTACGACGTACAAGTCAGGGGACTTTGGTACTGTAAGAATGGGTAACTAAGATAAATCAAAGATCGCAGGCATTGGTGACATCTGTATTGAGACAAACACGGGTTGTTCAATGACTTTGAAAGATGTCAGGCATGTTCCGGACTTACGGCACAACTTGATTTCCGGTATGGCGCTAGACAAGCAGGGGTACGTAAATACCTTCGGTGGTGGAAGGTGGAAGCTTACTACGGGTTCATTGGTGGTTGCAAGAGGATTAACTTGTGGCTCTTTGTACAAGACATAAGTGAAGATGTGTTCAAATGCTTTGAATACAGTTGAAAATGAAGACTCGGCAAAATTGTGGCACAAGAGACTCGGCCACATGAGCGAGAAAGGGCTGCAGATTCTAGCAAAGAAATCCCTCATTCCATTTGCTAAAGAAACTGCATTGCAGCCGTGCGAATATTGTTTATTCGGGAAACAACATAGAGTATCTTTTAGCAGTCCACTGAAGAAAAAGTCGGGGCTGTTAGAAAGAGTTTATTCTGATGTATGTGGTCCGTTTGAGGTGGAGTCCTTAGGCGGAAATAGGTACTCTGTGATGGGTTTCGAGCATCAAAAACGTAGCGGAAAATTAAAACAAAACAATAATTATCGAAACCCTACCGCAGGATCCATGCAAAAACATGATATTTAATTCGGAGATTGATGATTTACCTTAAAGAAGCTTTACGATTGTATGTCTAATGGAGATCAAAGCTTTCACGATCGTTGAGTGCTCCTCTTCGAAGCCTCCTCTACGGTATCCACACGAACACTCCAAGAACGATTCTTGATTGGAAGGGAGGTACTAGCCTCCAATGAAAATATGAGATCTTCTTTTTAGGTTTTGGTTCAAGCGGTTGGGGATAATTTTTTTTGTCGTACAAAATTAATTACCTTCTTTACCTATCATCATATATTTATATGATAGTGTAAGGTAAAAGCTCAACTAAAAACCTAGCCCAAGTTTGATTAATTAAATAATAGAATCAAATCCTATTATTTAAATAAATAATAATTAAGTCATACTTAATTATTAAAATCATATCTCATTTGTATTTTATTATATCTTAATTAAGTCCCACTTAATTAATATAATAAAATACAACTAATCATTTAATTAATTTAAATTCATAATTTAAATTAATTCTTCCTTAAAATGTTCTATGTGTGTGACCCTGTAGGCTATCATTTAATTGGCAATAATTTTATTCTCTAATAAAATTATAAACAATGAGCGGCATCTAGTAATACATCATTGCTACCCAATTAAATAATAATTAAATCGTGATTCGATAAAACCTTTTGTGATTAATGTTCCCGTGTAATATAATCCCTTTAACCAAATATTATAGATTAAACTCGAGGCATGTTTCATGTCATCCTCTTCATAATTTAATCCGGGTTTACTTGATCCATGAGTAGACTATTAAAAACAAATCATTATTTGAGCACGGCCATGCATTTTATAGTCTCACTCAATCAAGAGGCCAATAATATCTCTCCTAATAATAGGAGGGTTAAATCCTTTATCTATCATTCATATTTCTCATACGATTCACAATATACCCGATGTCCACTTTTATCATTACCCGGTCAAAGGTAACTTTTAATGTAGTCAAAGTATATTATCCTCGTATAGAAATATAATGATCTCAAGTCAAAGGATCATTACACCATTATCACTGTGAGTCTTTCTTATGACTTAATTAACATGAAGAATCTCACGTTGGGTCTGTCCAGTACCATGTACTCTACATGTACCTATGTATTGACTTTAGTATCTCCATACTTATAACCAATGAGATGTGGTTATCAGTCAAAAACATACTAGTCTATTTATGTATTATTATTGTCCTGTATAATAATACTCGACTAGGGACCTTTAAGAATATGATATTATATAATCTCAAATTCAAGTTGTAAACTTAAACTATATAATGTGTATCATTATTCTAAGGACATTTATTATGCTAACAAATATCGCAGTAATTAGAGTCATAATAAATACATTTTTTTTAATAATCAAATGACATAAGGTTTATTTAAGAAACAATGTATTGCCTCTAGGGCACCTACACTAACAATCTCCCACTTGCACTAGAGCCAATCACCCATGTATCTAATACCCATGGAACTAGTGTGACCGTCGTGCTTCTGCTGCGACAGACCTTTGGTCAGTGGATCTGCAATGTTATCATTTGTATGCACTTTACATATATGTATTTCACCCCTTTCATTAATCTCTCGTATGAGGTGATATCTTCTGAGTATATGTTTGGATCGGGAGTGCGATCTAGGCTCTCTAGCCTGTGCGATGGCCCCATTATTATCGCAGTATAGATCAATGGGATCTGCAATCGATGGAACCACTTCCAAATCAGAAATGAATTTTCGAATCCAAACAGCCTCCTTAGCCGCTTCACAAGCTGCAATGTACTCAGCCTCCATTGTAGAATCAGCTACTGTTTCTTGCTTTGAACTCTTCCAGCTTACAGCACCTCCATTTAGACAAAATACAAAACCAAACTGTGATACAGTATCATCCCTGTCTGTTTGGAAACTTGCATCGGTGTAACCTTTTACAACCAGCTTCTCCTCTCCTCCATACACTAAGAATGAATCTTTAGTCCTTTTCAGGTACTTTAGAATATTCTTGACTGCCGTCCAGTGACCTTCACCTGGATTAGACTGGTATCTGCTCGTCATGCTCAAAGCATACGAAACATCTGGTCGAGTACATACCATTGCATACATGATAGATCCAATTGCTGATGCATATGGAACTTTATTCATGTGGTCCTTCTCATCTAATGATTTCGGACACTGGTCTTTAGAAATCGTTATTCCTTGAGACATAGGGACATATCCCCTTTTAGCATTTTGCATACCAAAACGATGCAAAACCTTATCAATGTATGTACTCTGACTTAGACCGATCATCCTTTTAGATATATCTCTATAGATCCTCATTCCTAGAATGTAGGTTGCCTCTCCTAAATCTTTCATAGAGAAATTGCTCCCTAACCAAGTCTTAACAGCCTTTAGAGAAGGTATGGCATTCCCCATTAGTAGTATGTCATCAACATACAGTACTATGAATGCCACATGGCTCCCACTAACCTTCTTGTAAACACAAGGTTCATCCTCGTTTTGAATAAAGCCATACTCCTTGACTGTTTCATCAAAACGAATATTCCATCTCCTAGAGGCTTGCTTCAATCCATAAATGGATCGACGTAATTTACATACCTTGCCAACATTCCTTGGATCGACAAAACCTTCTGGTTGTGTCATGTACACATCCTCTTCAAGGCTCCCATTAAGGAAAGCTGTTTTGACATCCATTTGCCAGATTTCGTAATCATGGAATGCTGCAATTGCAAGCAAAATCCGTATGGACTTGACCATGGCAACTGGTGAGAAAGTTTCATCATAGTCAATACCATGAATTTGTTTGAACCCTTTCGCAACCAGTCTTGCTTTATAGGTCTGAACATTTCCTTACATGTCAGTTTTCTTCTTGAAAACCCACTTGCACCCTACGGGTTTTACCCCTTCAGGTGGATCAACCAAATCCCAAACTTGGTTTTCGTACATGGAATCCATCTCGGATTTCATGGCTTCAAGCCATCTCTTAGAGTCTGGACTGTTCATAGCATCTTGGTATGTGAGAGGCTCATCCTCATCTATGAGCATCAAATCCCCACATTGAGTCAAAAGAAATCCATATCTCTCTGGCTCATGGCAAATTCTACCAGATCTACGAACAACCTGTGTTTCTTGAGCATTATCATTATTCTGCTCTTGTTCCACCTCAGGTTCAATGCTATTTTGTGGTTCTCGATCTTCATCGAGATCTATAGTTCTCCCACTGTCCCTTTTGGAAACAAAATCCTTTTCCATGAAGACAGCATCTCGAGCAATGAACACTTTCTGCTCAGAAGGACTATAAAAATAATACGCCTTTGTTTCTTTAGGGTATCCCACAAAATTGCACTCTTCGGATTTAGGTCCAAGCTTGTCAGATACTTGACGTTTTACAAACACCTTGCATCCCCAAACTTTCATAAAGTTCATGCTTGACCGTTTCTCCTCCCATATCTCATATGGAGTCTTTTGAACCTTCTTGGTTGGAACACGATTAAGTGTGAAAGCCGCTGTTTCTAGAGCATAACCCCAGAAACTTATTGGAAGATCTGCATGACTCATCATCGATCGTACCATGTCCAACAAGGTGCGATTTCTCCTCTCTGAAACTCCATTCCATTGAGGTGTACCTGGCGGAGTGAGTTGTGATACAATACCACACTCTTTTAAATACTCTTTAAATTCGGTGCTTAAGTATTCACCCCCACGATCGGATCGTAAGATCTTAATACTTGCACCTCCGCCTATTTGCTTCTCTACTTCAGCCTTGTATTCTTTGAATTTTTCAAAAGAATCGGATTTGTTCTTCATAAGATATACATATCCATATCTACTGAAGTCATCAGTAAATGTTATGAAGTAGTAGTAGCCTCCTCTAGCCATCACACGCATTGGGCCACATACATCACTATGTATTAGCTCCAAACGTTCAGTGGCCCTTTGACCCTTACCAGTAAAAGGGGCTTTAGTCATCTTACCAAGCAAACAAGATTCGCATTTTTCGTATGATTCAAAATCAAACTTATCCAAGTATCCATCTTTATGTAATTTAGAAATGCGTTTCTCATTTATATGGCCTAGACGACAATGCCAGAGGTATGTTTGATTTGAGTCATTTACTTTAAGTCGTTTGTTTTCTATGTTACAGATAGGATTATCCAAATCAAGAACATATAAACCATTAAATAAACGCGCAACACCATAGGTTAAATCATTCAAAGCAAAAGAGCAACTGTTGTTCTTTATTGTAAACGAAAAACCTTTCTTGTCCAAACAAGAAACAGAAATAATGTTTCTGCGAATCGCAGGCACGTAATAACAGTCATTTAGTTCTAAAACAAGCCCAGAGGGCAAAGATAAATAATAAGTTCCTACGGCTAAAGCAGCAACTCTTGCTCCATTGCCTACTCGTAGGTCCACTTCTCCCTTAGCCAAAGTCCTACTTCTCTGCAGTTCCTGCACATTTATACAAATGTGAGAAGCACATCCAGTATCCAATACCCAAGATGTAGAAATAGACAGATTGACTTCTATAACATAAATACCTGATCCAGAAATCTGAACACCCTTCAATTTCTTCAGATCCTCCAAGTAAGCATGACAGTTTCTCTTCCAGTGACCAGGCTTGTGACAATAGTGACAATCACCTTTGTCAGCCTTTGCGACATCTCCCTTCGGCTTTTTAGCCTTTTTGAAAGAGGGCTTAGAAGGACCAAGATCTTTCGGTGTAACCTTTTTCTTGCCCTTCCATTTCCCCTTTCCCTTAGCACCTTTCTTGCCCACCATCATTATGGGAGCTTTCTCAGGTGCCTTGACCATATTTGCTTCAGTGGTCCTCAGCATGGCCAACAATTCCATAGGAGTCTTATCTTGCTCAGTCATATTGAAAGTCATTATGAACTGAGCATAGTCGCTGTTCAAAGATTGCAAGATTATATCGACTTGAGCCTCTCGCTGAAGCGGGAAACCCAAACGAGCAAGGTAATCACAATACCCAATCATCTTTAGAACATGTGGTCCGACTGGTCCATTGCCCTGCTTACACGAGAAGAGTGCTTTGCTTGTGTTGAACTTTTCAACACGAGCCTGTGATTGAAACATCGTTGAAAGATGTTCAAACATAGTATAAGCATTCATATCAAAATGCTGCTTCTGGAGCTCAGCATCCATAGTAGCAAGCATAAGACAAGCCACATCAGTTGCATCATCAATATGCTTCTGATAAGCATTTCGTTGAGCAGCAGTGGCATTGTTAGCAGGGGCTTCCGGTGGAGGAATATAAATCACATAAGATTTCTTTTCCTGCATGAGAACAATTCTCAAATTCCTAGACCAGTCAAGGAAGTTCGATCCTGTCAGCTTGTCCTTCTCAAGGACTGATCGCACAGAGAAAGTGTTGTTTGTATTTTGTGCCATTTGTTTTCTACAATGATAAAATGCATAAGATAAGTTAGATTGTTACATTAATTATGTTCAAGTGATTATGACATATTCATAATATATCTCCCACTATTTTTTATCAAATTAATAGCCCTTACTATTAAATCGGAAAGAATATCCCATAAATCTTTCTAGTGAGCCAAGATCCATATTTCATCACATCCTAAGTCAACCACTGGTAGTCCTTAAAACATGATTATTTAGGTAGACAACAGTTGTCAATTATATCATATATAATTCTTGGATAGTTTGGTGAACAACAATTGTTCTTGTTTATCTAATAGACTTTGAACCAAACTCTATGCTTCTAAGTTCATAATAATTGAATATAACCGTTTATTTTCACCTTATTATGACGACTCAGTTAAGTTAAACCCAATGATACAACGATCGAATATAACCGCTTATATTCGTCACATCTCACCACGATAGACAGGAGTCCCCTGCCACTGGCAGTCATTCCCCTTATCGATCTAGGATTCAATGAGTGTTCATTCATTGGAAAGCATCCGATTAAAACTTAATATTTTGTTAAGGGGTTTTGATTTAAAACAACCATGATCCCATCATAAAGAGATTCCCAATTTTTCCTTGAATTAAATACTTCAAATCAATATTCATCAATAGTTTGATTTCCAGGTTGTTGGAGGAGTCACAAGTGGCCTCACTTAATACCCAACTTCCTTACAGGTAAAACCCGTTTTTGACAAAATCTCCCCATATCTAAATCATTGAAAATTTGTATTTAATTCCGTGTTTCATAAACACAGAAATCTCATGATCGTTTGTTCATTTTAAAATCTCGAATCGTTACAGATTTTATCTTGTTTAGCATGGCAAGCATGGTATGGGTGACGTATCTAATACATGCATACATCATTAATCTAATTAAAACATGCATACATTTTTGTACTCTACACATGCATCATATGTAAAGTGCATCACATAAATTAATATGCTATGGTTATGGCCCAATCCTATGCGATTTTTCCAAGCTAATGGAAAAATCAAGGTCAATCTATGGTGGTAATAACTAATTATTACATAATCTCTTGCTGCGCTTCCAAAGCTGCCTTGATTGCCTCCAAGCTCCTCTTGAAACATTTTACAAAAGAACTCGAGTTGCATTCGAGATAAAATAATTACAAAAAGAAAAACGACATGCAAGTCGTATTTAGAAACCAAACCATAAACAAAAACATCTATCCTATGGGTCTCAAGGCCATAACCATCCACCATGCTCTAGTAACAATTAAATAACATGTCATATTATCTAATCATGTTATACCATATCATATTTCAGATGATCCAATCAAATAAATCATATAACGCAAAATTCAGAAAATCAGAATCAAATTCTGAAAACAATAAATCGCGTTTTTAATGCACTAAACGGCGTCAAACGCCTTACAGACGAGTCGATGATACCTATGGTATCGGTTTTGTTCAGACGCTCGTTTCCAGTCAGAAAACACATATCGTTTGCGAAAATCGGACACTGGACACAGATTTCACCAGATCTGCGCAGCGTATACAGAAATCGTATCGTATACAATCCCCATATCATGAACAAACAAAAATCATGTATATATCAATATACATACAGATTATATGATCATCATATGATCATCCCAATCATCATTAACATACAGTTTATACATATATATCAAAATCAACGCATCATACATGACAATCATCAAACATGCTCGTATATATATCAAAACTGTAACATATAACCGAATTAAAACGTTTTTGCAAGTAGCTCTGATGCCATTGATGGGTTTCGAGCATCAAAAACGCAGCGGAAAATTAAAACAAAACAATAATTATCGAAACCCTATCGCAGGATCCATGCAAAAACATGATATTTAATTTGGAGATTGATGATTTACCTTAAAGAAGCTTTACGATTGTATGTCTAATGGAGATCCAAGCTTTCACGATCGTTGAGTGCTCCTCTTCGAAGCCTCCTCTACGGTATCCACACGAACACTCCAAGAACGATTCTTGATTGGAAGGGAGGTACTAGCCTCCAATGAAAATATGAGATCTTCTTTTTAGGTTTTGGTTCAAGCGGTTGGGGATAATTTTTTTTGTCGTACAAAATTAATTACCTTCTTTACCTATCATCATATATTTATATGATAGTGTAAGGTAAAAGCCCAACTAAAAACCTAGCCCAAGTTTGATTAATTAAATAATAGAATCAAATCCTATTATTTAAATAAATAATAATTAAGTCATACTTAATTATTAAAATCATATCTCATTTGTATTTTATTATATCTTAATTAAGTCCCACTTAATTAATATAATAAAATACAACTAATCATTTAATTAATTTAAATTCATAATTTAAATTAATTCTTCCTTAAAATGTTCTATGTGTGTGACCCTGTAGGCTATCATTTAATTGGCAATAATTTTATTCTCTAATAAAATTATAAACAATGAGCGGCATCTAGTAATACATCATTGCTACCCAATTAAATAATAATTAAATCGTGATTCGATAAAACCTTTTGTGATTAATGTTCCCGTGTAATATAATCCCTTTAACCAAATATTATAGATTAAACTCGAGGCATGTTTCATGTCATCCTCTTCATAATTTAATCCGGGTTTACTTGATCCATGAGTAGACTATTAAAAACAAATCATTATTTGAGCACGGCCATGCATTTTATAGTCTCACTCAATCAAGAGGCCAATAATATCTCTCCTAATAATAGGAGGGTTAAATCCTTTATCTATCATTCATATTTCTCATACGATTCACAATATACCCGATGTCCACTTTTATCATTACCCGGTCAAAGGTAACTTTTAATGTAGTCAAAGTATATTATCCTCGTATAGAAATATAATGATCTCAAGTCAAAGGATCATTACACCATTATCACTGTGAGTCTTTCTTATGACTTAATTAACATGAAGAATCTCACGTTGGGTCTGTCCAGTACCATGTACTCTACATGTACCTATGTATTGACTTTAGTATCTCCATACTTATAACCAATGAGATGTGGTTATCAGTCAAAAACATACTAGTCTATTTATGTATTATTATTGTCCTGTATAATAATACTCGACTAGGGACCTTTAAGAATATGATATTATATAATCTCAAATTCAAGTTGTAAACTTAAACTATATAATGTGTATCATTATTCTAAGGACATTTATTATGCTAACAAATATCGCAGTAATTAGAGTCATAATAAATACATTTTTTTTAATAATCAAATGACATAAGGTTTATTTAAGAAACAATGTATTGCCTCTAGGGCACCTACACTAACACTCTGTTACCTTCATTGATGAAGCATCTCGAAAGGTGTGGGTTGAGATACTCAAATCCAAAGATCAAGTGTTTGAGTACTTTCAAAAGTTTCATGCCATGGTTGAAAGATCAACAGGGAAACAACTGAAGTGCCTTCGTAGTAACAACGGGGGGGAGTAACTTTAAAAGAGTTTCAAAAGTACCTTACAAAGCATGGTATCCGGCATGAAAGAACAGTTCCTGGCACCCCACAACAGAATGGCGTTGCGGAAAGAATGAACCACACCATTGCTGAACGAGTCAGATGCATGTTGAAAATGGCTAAATTGCCGAAGTCATTTTGGGGAGAAGCTGTAAGAACTTGCTACTTGATCAATCGATCTTCATCGGCACCTCTGAATTTTGAGATTCCAGAGAAGATCTGGTTAGGAAAGGATGTTTCCTATTCCTACTTGCGGGTGTTTGGATGCAAGGCTTTTGCACACATCCCAAAGGAGCATAGAACAAAGCTTGAAGATAAAACAACTCCGTGTATTCTCGTTGGCTACGGGGATCCAGAGTTCGGGTATCGGTTGTGGAATCCTGAATCAAAGAAGATATTCAGGAGCAGAGATGTGGTTTTCCATGAGTCTCAAAATTATGAGAATTTTGGGAGCACTCAACAACCAAGGCAAGCTAGAAATCCAGATACATTAGAAGATGATGGAGAGGACATTGCAGATGATGAGGCTGCTGAGCAGGGGGAGCTACCGCCTCAGCCTGAACTTGAAGAAACTCAGCCACGGCGTTCTACGAGAGAACGGAGACCATCAGGAAGATATCTTTCATCTGAGTATATCTTAATTGCTGATGAGGGGGAGCCCGAGACCTTTGAGGAAGTCAAGACTCATAAAGAAAGCAGTTGCTGGTTGAAAGCAATGCAAGAGGAGATGGATTCTTTAAACAAGAATGAAACTTATGAGTTGACTACACTTCCGAGAGGACGGAAGGCTTTGAGGAACAAATGGGTCTTCAAAGTAAAAAGGGATGATGAAAAGCTTGTAAAGTATAAATCACGCTTGGTGGTTAAAGGCTTTACACAGAAGGAAGGCATTGATTTCGATGAAATCTTTTCTCCGGTTGTAAAGATGACATCAATCCGAACAGTTCTCGGATTAGCGGCTAGCATGGATCTTGAGCTTGAGCAGTTAGATGTGAAAACTGCATTCCTTCATGGAGATTTGAAGGAAGAGATCTACATGCACCAGCCAGAAGGATTTGAAGTGAAAGGGAAGGAGCACATGGTTTGTAAACTCAAGAAGAGTTTATACGGGCTTAAGCAAGCGCCAAGACAGTGGTACAAAAAGTTTGATTCATTCATGAGGAATCATAAGTTCAAGAGAACTGCATCCGATCACTGTGCTTATGTGCAAAGGTTTCCTAACGGTAACTTCATTATCCTGTTGCTTTATGTTGATCATATGTTAGTGGTCGGCCAAGATGCTAACATGATCCGCAAGCTGAAAGAAGATTTGTCCAAGTTCTTTGATATGAAAGACTTGGGTCCAGCAAAACAAATCCTAGGGATGAAGATTGTTCGTGACAGAACAACTCGGAGGTTGTGGCTTTCACAACAGGGATATATTGAACGGGTATTGAAAAGGTTCAATATGGATGATGCTAAACCTGTTAGCATACCATTGGCGGGACATTTTAAACTGGACAAGAAAATGTGTCCATCAACAGACAAGGAGAAGGAGGAGAAGGAGGAAGTTCCCTACTCATCCGCAGTGGGGAGTCTTATGTATGCATTGGTTTGTACAAGACCAGATATTGCTCATGCTGTTGGAGTTGTGAGTAGATATCTGTCAAATCCAGGAAGAAAGCACTTGGAAGCAGTTAAATGGATTCTCAGATATCTCAAGGGCACTTCCGGGTTATGCTTGAAGTATGGACACGGTGAACCAGTCTTAGAAGGTTTTACAGATGCTGACATGGCTGGACATCCTGATGGGATGAAGTCCACGTCAGGGATGCTTTTCACTTTTGCGGGGGGAGCTGTAGCATGGCAGTCAAAGTTGAAAAAGTGTGTTGCGTTGTCAACCGAATCAGAGTATATTGCTGCTTGTGAAGCAGGCAAGGAGCTGGTTTGGTTAAAGCGGTTTCTCCAAGAATTGGGTCAGAAGCAAGACAACTTTGAGTTGTATTGTGATAGCCAGAGTGCTATTGACTTGAGCAAGAATGCTACTTGTCACAGTCGTACTAAGCATATGAATGTACGTTACCATTGGCTACGGGAACAGGTTGAGGATGGGGTAATACAGATAGAGAAGATACACACGGATAAGAATCCGTCTGATATGATGACAAAGGTGGTTCCGCGAGAAAAGTTGGAGCTGTGCAAACAGGGCGCAGGTATGGAGGGCAAATGATTAACTATGAGTTTGAAAAGAGGGGGAGATTGTTAGGCACCGGCCAAGATTTTCTTATTATTTTCAAACTCCCACCAACCCCCCTCTCCTATAAATACCCCCTCCCCCTTCATTAGTTAATACACCAAAATCTCTTCTTCGTCTCATACTTCTTAGTATATATAGCTGCTAGATAGTCCGTCTAGTAGGAAACTTACCTTGTGGTAGTTTCAAGCAGGTCAGGATAGGGGGCCCTCGTGCTACTCTATTCTTTCGTTTCGAGGGAGTTTGTGTGAGTGTCAGGCTGCAGCCATCGGAATCTGTCCCGCTGCAGCATTAGGAGTTCGTCCAGCTGTTGTAGTTGCTACAAAGGGAGTTCATCTAGGTTATCCGGTCAAGTACCGAAGGAATAGGAAATCGTTGTATTTCTATTCAGTTGTGCCTCAAGTGTTACTTCGTAAACTTGAGAGATAATATTGTAACCATTGTTATCATTATAGTGGAAACATTCGGAGTTGGTCCCGTGGTTTTTACCTCTTTACTTTAAGGGGGTTTTCCACGTATAAATCTTGGTGTTCATCTGTCAATATCTGTTATTATTATTGACTGTAATAATCTCCGTATTTAATTTACGCAAAGACAGGAAACGGGAATTCCTAACATTTAATGGCATTATGTCTACCACCTCCATTTATGATGCCAACTAACTTATGTTAGTCTCTCCTTGCAAAGCCCTTTGTGATTTGTAAGAGAATTCCATCAAAGCTCCAAAGCTCACATCTCCAACTTGGAAGAATCAGCGTTGATATTTCTTCACAAACTTAATCCTACTGTATTGCATAATAATACATTTATGTAATGGCTCCCGTGCTAGGGAACTGTTTCGTAACATATGGTTTCAGTCCTGATTTAAAAAAAAAAAAAAAAATTACACCGTACTCCAGAAACTTTCCGCGGTACGGGATAATGACAAAAATGCCCCCTGTTTTCACATCAAAAATCTACTGTTAACTGTACCGCAAAAACTTTCTATGGTACGTGAACAGTGGGGGCATTTTTGTAATTTTTCCGTACCACCGTTGGATCAACGATCCTCAAACCATATGTTGTGAAACAATTCCCTAGCAAATGTTTGTTAGGGAACGTACCCCTTATGTAATTTGTTTTATAACAAGCAGCCATTTCCTAACACTACATTTGCTAGGGAACGTACCCCTTATGTAATTTGTTTTATAACAAGCAGCCATTTCCTAACACTTCCAACAAAGTAGAAGCGAAAAACGCGAAACTCTGCACTACGTAACTACATACTCTGATTAATAAAGTGGGTGAGGCAGGAAATCATTCCTCTCTTTCGTATACAAGCAAAAGAGGGTGAGGCAGAAAATCATTCTTCTCTTTCGTATACAATCCGTATTGCGTCACTACTTACAGTGATGACCTACTTTACTACTTATTGCATCACAACTTGTAGGCTTAGCTTAACTTGTAGGCTCAGCTTGCTAGGGAAGGCCAGAAGAATTACAGGACCACACCCAGCAGAGCTGAAGGCCACAGTATGGGGAGCAGAGATTGTTCCTTGTATGGAAGAGTCATATTATATGCTGAGATTGTTCAGGAGACATGGTCCCAACCCGGGGATGATATGGAGCCAACATTTTGAATTTAAAGGAACTGCCTCTATATTACTCAATTCAAATTACATTTCATCAAATTGTATTTGGTCTGTGCAGTCTGCAGTATCAAATCTGTTCTACAAATCTACAATTAACTCTTTCTTATGAGTAAAAGGTCTAAACTGAGATCAGATTACCACTAATAAGGTAATCATCGGAAGTTTTATCATATATCAATCCTCCATAAATTGAGAAACTGGAATCAAGTAATAAGAATGAATTTTGCAACCGGCTCTGCAGCAGTGTAATGCCTTCCTTTTTAATGTTGTGTAATGTTTTCTGCACTGGCTTCTAATCACCTTTCAATTGTTAGTCTGCACACAACTCTTACAGCTCTGGTGACTGGTGTGTATATCAATAAAAGCCTTTCGAGGATGTGATAAAAAAAAAATTTAATGTCCTACAGGATGGTTCGCATGCAAGCTAAAAATATTTTACATAAACATATGGAGAATGATGTCTTTCCTAACTATAAATTATTAGTTGCCCGGTCAGCATATTCCGCCAAACCCCAAGCAAAAAGAGAGGAACGTACCTCCTTACAGGATATTATAGAACCCTAAACAATGGAATATACTCCAGAGTTTCATCTAGTTATTCAAAAAATATTTGTACATGATAGATGTTTGCCAAACTTACCTGCAAGGCACCAATACTTGAATCGGCCACCGTTCCTGCAAAGCTGTATTGACTTTAATACCATTAATGCGCCGCTTGAAGTCATTGTTACTCAGATGAGTGCTTCACTTGATATACAAATTGTTCTCTTCTGGCTTATTACCAGTGGATGAAGATTGACTTTTCGTATCATGAATCTCGTTTTGCTTATGCTGTTGATCAAGATGAGCAAGAAGTGTGCTGAATTGAGAACAGGCTTGGTGATATATGCTTCTGTGTGGGAAGGGAAGAGGCAGAGTCACTCTCGCCAAGCATAGGTGAAGACTCTGCTGCTGCACGTTGCCTTGTAGCGTCATCAACATATTGGAGATCATCAATTCTTGTCATTAAATTGAAGGCTAGGCTTTCTATAACCCTGGAGTAACTCTCCAGAATGGACTGTCCAACATCCTACAAATGATAAATTTAAACTTCTTTAAAGTTCACTAAGTAAACAATGTAGATTTACAAGAAACTTTCCAATATATCAGTTGTTCCCTAATGAAGCATACATGTTTCACAAGTTTAGCAATACAATTACGATCAAACATACTGGATTTAGATATTCTTAACCAAGATTATGTAGAAATTATTCAAGGATTTTGATTTGTCAAAAGAAAATTCAACTTCAAAGAACAAAACCTAGGATAGATAGTTTCACCCTATATAAACCTTGTAAAAATTTGAGATCTATATCAATTAACATGATAAGAATTTGTTACCTCAAAATGTGGCAAATAATTAAATCCAACAATGAAAGAAAACATATAAATGTGGATAAAATAAATCACAAAAAACCACAGCGACACTCTCACTCTAACCAGAAAGAGGGTTATACATTAGAAGATTGCAAAAATCCCTGTATCTTACTAAGAAACTTGTACATAAGTGAACTACAAACAGCTCAAAGGCTGAACAAGTCAATAATGTCTGCTCTCGTCCACTGAGCACTCAATAAACAAGGCTGAGTTATATGTGACACGCATTCATAGTAGAGGAGCAGAGTAGTCGATACTAAGAACTAGCACTAAGAAGATCGTCAAGGAAATTACCTTGTTATACTGAATTTTCTGTATGTCTAAAGCTGTCTGTGGAAGGCCAGGAAACTGTAACTTCAAATTTCGAAGAAGGGTCTCAGCCCTTTGATGTAAAAATTTATTCTTTCCTCTGTCACTAACCAGACCCTTAACCTTTCCACCCCATGACCTTCCAGATTTTGCACGACTTAAATGTCTCTTAAAATATTTGTGTCTCCAGATATGCACAGAAGCCTCAATCCTGTTTGCTATCTCCAGAGTCGTGTATTCTGATGACATTTCTAAGTATTCAAGAAGACACTCCGGAGAGAACTGATCAGCTGTTAAGTAATGGTAGATGGTTTCACCTAAACAAGCCTTTGCGCTCTGAAATAAAAGCACTTGATTATGTCAGTAGTATACAAGAGACACCATGAAATTTGAGTAGTGTAATGGAGGACATTAAGGTATCAAAGTTTTCGGAAAAAACTTAATCGTGTTCATGTATATACATAAAAGTCACAGGATGTATCACACCACTGTTTTTATTCACAAACCATGTTATACATGGATCAATAAGACCATTTCTAGTAGTCAAAATCTCTAAAGGTTACTAATTAAAAGCGCATTGTGCCTATATTTTAACCTTTACATGTTTTTGGAATCACTTATGCCATATCTGTAGTAACACTATTCAGTAACAGGGTAGCGTATGCAAGGACATCTAAGCAGTTCTCAAAAATAATAACTTGCACTTATTGAAATTGTAACTTCTAGGTGTATGTAGTAGGAAGATATCCAGCTTCTTTTAGAAATGGGTAGCAGAAGACAACTAACATCCATACTGTGTTAATACACTCGCTCTTTTAACTCTACTCCATCAGTCCCCTATTAAAGGAGAAAATATATACATTCTTTCCGGGACTATCATTAAGATTTTGTCAACAAGTCCTCATACCTTGGGCAGGCTCTCCAAGTAAACATTTGGTATTTCCATCTCAGACAGCACACAAGTATTGATTGCCACAGCAGCCTTGAAAATTTGAACAGTGCATTCCCTAAACTGTTGCAATCTCTTCCGTGTGTCATCAGAAAGACCTGTAGGTGGGACCTTTGGGAATGGTAACCACCATTTCTCCTCGAGCCTAATTGAACATCTCCTGGAGAATGGAGAACAAGGATTTGATTCATTCTGTTCACTGTCGTTAACAAGTATACCTCCGCGATCAACATAATGGAATTCTGTATCGCGAAAGCCATCAAGAATGCTTAGTAGCATCCCATCAAGTTTCTTGAGTGCAGGAAGATTGACATATAGATCCATACGAGGTCTAGTCACCATAACCTCATAGGTCCCTCCACCTGGTAATTCCTGGAAAGATGGAATGAGCTCTACAATAGAATCACTTACACATAGAAGCCATTCCATCTCTCGCAGCCACATGGACTTCTTTTGTGATGCCAGTGGCTCCAACCTCCATAGCTCCCCAAACACAGTGGCTACAGAAATCAACAAATATAAACAGATGCATATAGACTAGATCAGACAAAAAATTGATCATGATAAACAAAGAATGCCTTTTTTACCAGAAATGGTTAGTAGATACTTTCAAGAAATAACGTACCAGAGAGATTTGTGATGGCATTTGAGATAGCAAGGGCAGTACCAACCCCCTTTCCTCCCCCGGACATATCTTCTCCAAGAAGTAACTTAGCAAACCGTTCCTTCATCAGTTCTACCTCTGCAAAATATTCCTACTAAGGTTTTCAGAGAAAATTCTAAACTTTGACTGAAAAAAGGATTGATCATCATTTAGGGACGACAATGTGTGTCGTGTGACACAGCCAAAATCCAATTTAGTTTGTAGAGACAACATCCAAAAATAACACAAAATGGCTTGATCAACACCGATACACTTTGACATAATTTATTTGTAAAATTTTGTCTTTGAGGCTCTTTATCACTAATATATAAGCATATTTTTACTGTTTTTTTTTATCAAATTTCTGTGCGAAATTGACATGAGTTATAAGAAATTTTGGTTATCTGCACATAAATTTCCTTAACCCCTTGTCCGTGTATAGAGGTGTACTGATGTAAGATCAGTCAAGAGACAAATGGTGGTGCTTCCTTTTACATTTCTTTTATATTCATATCCCTGATTGCTAATAGCTCAACTGTCTTTGTTTGTTTATACATCATTCGCTAATAGCAAATCTAAGGAATGCAATCGATTTGGTTGGTTAAAGCCTTTTAGTAACTGCAATTTTTAACTTTTACTAATTATCAAGCGTGTTCATTATTACTAATTTTTCTCAAATTTCAGTCAAATATAAAACGACAAGAAATTAACTCGAAACCAAAAACATCATCCCATTAACAGGCCACATAAAAAAGAATGGTCCTAAAAATTGCAACACAAAACATACCAGACAGATCAGTGGTGCCTCGTTTTTCGACGACATTTCTGTGACATTCCAAGGGCAATGTGATCTCAGGAGGCGCCAGAATATCGGAAACGGAACGAAATCTCGGGGGAGAATTGTTGAAAGAATCAGAAAGTGCAATGCCACTTTCAGATTCACTGACATCAGCGCTAAGAGTGTAGCCATCACTCCTGTGATCATAGTCCTCAACCTCAGATGAACCAGTAGTGGCCATTGTAAAAAGTAAGTGTGGAATCTGTTGTGTGTGAAAATGTTGTTAGTACATTATGGAAATGAGGAGAGGGGTGAGAAAAGGTGAGCTTTAAACATGATTTCTTTAGTCATTGTGATTGAAGACTGAAGTGCACTTACTTAAAGTGAGTTTAAAGCAAAAGTGTCCTGTCTCTCCCTGCTACACTCCTCATTATTGGATCTATACATACCCCCTTTGTTACTAATTTATACCCCCTCCTGGTCCCATTTTTTATTGTCACGTCTCCTAATTTGTGCGTCCGATTATCGTTGCAATAATTTTCGTGTCGTGAACAATATTAGCGGAACGTAAAAAGTATTGTGGTATAAATTTAGCTCGCATCGTAAATATAATTTACATCTTAGAAAAACAACAAAAATAAACCATTCCAAGAAATTGATCCTTTTTACTATGCAGGCCGAGGCTGTAGCACGTATGGGGCCTTTTTCTCCCAGGTATCGTTGTTGTACAACTATGCCCACGCCTACAGCACTTTATCACATCTTCCGTCACTCTCATAATAACCCCTGTACATCCGTTACTAGTTGTATTTCCTCTCATGTCTTGTCTGTTCCTACACCGACCCATGCTCTCTGTATCCGCATCCAACATTGTCGACTTATTATCCAAATTACAATAACAATCAATTTGCATTTTAGCAGTGTTATCTAAAAGACAAATGAGGGGAGGGAGCCGCTATTTATAGGCAAGACCAGAATCCAGACCGCCCAAGACACGTGGCGGCCCAAAAAGACCGGCCCACTATTTCCAAAGCCCGGGGATAGTGGATGACAGCTGTTATTTTTCCAAAAAAAAAAAGAAAAGAAACAAAAACAAAATCCAAAAATGCACTCAAAATATTACCTATATTCCTTAATAGACGTGCATTTTTGTGTACGCGCAACCCCAACGCCCCGGGATGTACACTTCAATCCCGACCCCGGGCCTGGGGGCGACCGAGGCCAAAGCCCAACCCACAAAGAAGACGCAATCACAGAACCACAAAACGTCCAGCCCCGAGGACATATGTCTCGCACCCCGGAGTATCCACAAATCCACTCCCCAAGGCAGAAACACCCCTTACTACTCCCCCATCCGGAAAATCCGCATTAGGGAGTGGGGGCAAATGATAGGCCATAAACAGCCAAGGCCCAACAAGGAGCCCAAAACAATGAATAAATCATCTCATGAGAATAAGAGCGGCCCAGCCCAGAGTAGCGGACCCCGGGCCCGGGGCCACTACCACGTGGCGTAGTCTCCACCCCAGACTAGGGGACCCCAGATGGATGACACTCGACACACGTGGCACCCCACCTCAGCTGACATTCCGACATATGGCGCTGACCAACACTAAAAGACAAGGGAAGGCACGTGCCAAATCATTTCTGCAACAACATGGCCACACTCCAGTCAACGGTCACCCCAGACTGGTCCACGTGTCCTACATCCCGAATATTCAGCGGTTTGTCCCCCAGATCCAACGGTCGGGGGTGAAGGTAACCTACCCCTAAACCCTAGGCCTAGGGCTATAAATACCCCTAGTAAATAGGGTTTAGGGGTTGAACACTGTTACACATCCACACACTCTTATTACTTTGTGGTACTCTACTTGATTATTACCTTCCAGAGCCAACTCTTATTCTCACGCCGGAGGCACCTCGGGGCCAAACCCCCCCTCCGGTGTTGTTTTGCAGACACCCCACAGCAGCTACACTACTTCCGAGACAGGAGTTGGCGAGGAAGGACCCGATCAAGATTTGGAGTTATCATTGGCGCTAGAAGGAGGGGTGAACCTCCGAACTCCAGAACCCCGAACCAACAGCCAAACTGAAGCAACCCGAACTACCTAAAACCGCGAACCATGCCCCGAAGAACCACCTCTGCCCAGCGCCAAGCACCCAGCGCAACTAGAGACGAACCCCTGATAACTATCCCGGAACAAGTCCCACCTGTCCAGATCCCAATCCAAGAAAGGCTCGGAATTGGGCCAAACGACGCTCGGGTAACCGTTGAGGTGAACCGGTACAAGTATACAGATGTGCCCCTGGACTCCGCTCAAATGGAAAACCTGACACCCGAGGAGCTAGCCCAGGCAATCCGAAATTATAGGAACCGTCCCCTCCCGGAACCTGAACCTGTGCAAGCGGAAAATTCCGGGGAATCAGCCAACTCCCATCATTCCCGGGCCTCGGTCTTTGACCGCCTTGGAAACCGGGGCAAGGGAAACAGAAAAGACCAGGAGGTTCGGAGTAGGGACAAAAATGATGAAGCCGATAAAATCAAGAGACTAGAAATGCTCCGGGAAAGAATAAGGCAAGAGGAACAGGCTAAGTTGGAGCTCAGAATCCAGAAGAGGCTCCAAGAGGAAGAAGAAAGAATGAGGAAATCCAAATCCAAAAGAACCCGGAGGGAGGTAAGCCCGGAGATTATCTCAGACGATGAAGAAAATCCAAACCACCTGGTGCAAATGATCCATGAGCTACAGAGGAAAGTCAACAGTGACTCCGGGTTCGAGATCCAGGACACACTCACCCCTTTCAGCCATTCCCTTGAAGCCATACCCCGGCAAAAGAACCTCAAGCACTACAACTTTGACTCCTTTAATGGGCTAGAGGACCCAGAAGAACACCTCAACTACTTTGAGCAAATAGCCCAGATATACTTCTACAATGACCTAACCAAGTGTAGGTTCTTCGCTTCCACCCTAAAGGGAGCAGCTCAGAGATGGTTCAGCCGGATCCCTTCCCGGAGCGTACACAGCTGGAAGGAGTTCCGGGAAGCCTTTCTCCGGAGATTCCGAGCCAACAAACCCCCGGAATATCACATGTGCCACCTTGAAACAATAAGGCAACATGACAACGAGACGCTTGCCGCATTTATGAAACGGTTCCAAGAAGCCATAAACCAAGTCACCAACCTAGACGAAAGAGAAGCCTTGAGCATATTCCGGAAGAACCTGGACCCGGAGCGTAGTGAGCGCTATGTTATTGAATTGGTAAACAAAGAGCCCCAAAGTCTAGCTGCAGCCTACTCTATGGCCGCCAAGTTCATCAAAGAAACTGATGTCCTACAAGCAATGAGAATGACCCGGCAGGGCACCTCCTCGGGAAGAGGTAAAGATGATCGCTCTAGAAATGATCACAACACGGATAAGAAGTTTAAGCCCAACAAACAGTACAACTATATCCCGAGTCATCAACTGACGGTCCCGGACAAAGGCCACTCCTCCGGGGCCAAGTCCGAAGCCAGACCCCCGAGACCGGGGAGGGCCGAACCAAGGCCGGAGCCAGAATGGACACCTTTGAACCGGCCACGCGCCGATATATTAAAAGAAGTTCGGAGCAAGCCCTTCTTTTATCCTCCCAAACCCTTGGTTTCGGCCCCAGAGAATAGGCCCCGTGACAAACATTGTGATTACCATGCAACCCATGGCCACGAGACGGAAAGCTGCGTCTCCCTTAAGTTCTTCATCGAAGACCAAGTCAAGAAAGGAAATATGGGCCAATATCTAGCTCGGAGAACCACGGAAAGGGGCGAAGGACCCGGGGCCCAGAAGACCAAGAATGTGGTGCACGTTGTATTGGGAGGATCCAATTCCCCTCCGGGAAGCCCGGACTCCGGAGATGAAGTAATGATGATAAGCTCGGCCCCAGAGCAAGTCATATCTTTCAGTAATGCCGACTTTGAGGGAGTAGATCCTAACCACAATGAAGCCCTAGTCGTAACCCTGGACATCGCCGAAAATGAGGTAAAAAGAATTCTTGTTGACAACGGATCCTCCGTCAACATACTATTCAAACATACCATGGACAGGATGCAACTTGGAAGCATCAGGATGAATGAGTGCCGGGAAGACCCGCTATATGGCTTCGGCCACAACTTGGTTCCGATCCAAGGAACCCTTTACTTGCCCGTCCAATTCGGCACCGCCCCGAAACAGATAGTTCATATGGTCAAATTCTATGTAATCAATAGCCCTTCCTCTTACAATGTAATCCTGGGGCGCCCAGCCCTGACCAAGCTCCGAGCCGTAACCTCAACCCCACATCTCAAGTTTAAGTTTCCCACACCCTCCGGGGTCGGAGAAGTTAGGGGCGACACAGAAACAGCCAGCCGGTGCTATGGCCAAGCCTTAGTCATGGCGGAGGCCGACCCGGAGAACAAGAGGAAAGCTTCCTCTTACCACAAGAATCTAAGCAGAAAGAAGCACAGAGTTTCAACTTACAAGAACCCCGGAAAAGAGGTACAAAACATTGAAGTCTCCGGAGCCATGTCCCAGGGACCAAATATGACTGAGGCCCGGGAATACCAGATCTCCAACTCCCAGGCCCGAGTGCAAAAATCGTCCCTGCTTCAAGACCAAGCTAAGGTGGAACCTGCAGTAGAAACCGAGACAATCGAACTCATACCGGGAAGCTCAGAAAGAAAAATTAAGATCGGAGCTGGTCTAGAAACCGCCTTCAGAGAAGAATTAATCCATCTACTCCGGGAATATGCTGATGTTTTTGCTTGGAGCCCATCTGATATGCCCGGGCTCCGGGAATCCCTCGCCATGCATAGCCTGGATGTTGATCCCCGGAGGAAGCCTGTGAAACAGAAAAGGAGGAACTTTGCCCCGGAGAGGCAGAAAGCCATAGACGAGGAAGTGGACAAACTGCTCAAGGCGGATATCATCTGCGAGGTCAAATACCCGGAGTGGTTAGCCAATGTAGTTCTGGTCAAGAAGCCTAGTGGGAAATGGAGGATGTGTGTTGATTACACGGACCTAAATGAAGCCTGCCCCAGAGATCCATATCCACTGCCAAGTATAGACCAGCTCATCGATGCCACCTCCGGACATGTGATGCTTAGCTTCATGGACGCATTCTCCGGATATAACCAAATCAAGATGAACCCGGCAGACATAGCCAAAACCGCATTTATCACTCACAGAGCTGTCTATGCTTATAAGTTCATGCCCTTTGGACTCCGGAATGCTGGAGCTACATACCAAAGAGCCATGGTGGAGGTCTTCAGGGATCAAATCGGCCGGAATTTGGAATCCTATGTCGATGATATCATTGCCAAGTCTGAAACGGTCAAGGAGCATGTCCCCGACCTGCGGGAATGTTTTGAAAATCTTAGAAAAAATGAGATGAAGTTGAATCCGGAGAAGTGCACCTTTGGGGTAGCAGCAGGAAAGTTCCTAGGCTTCATGATCAGCCAGAGAGGGATTGAGGCTAATCCGGAGAAGATAAAAGCCATCTTGGATATGTAATCACCCCGGACTCAGAAAGACATTCAGAAGTTAGCCGGATCATTGGCAGCCTTAAGAAGATTCATACCCAATTTAGCAGAAAAGTGCTTACCATTCTTCACTTTGCTCAGGGGGGCGAGCAACAAAAAAGAAATTGCCTGGAGCACGGACTGCCAGCAAGCTCTTGAAACCATCAAGCAATATCTCTCATCACAACCGCTTCTAACAAAGCCTGAGCCCGGGGAACCCTTACATCTATACCTCTCCGCCGGGCCCCTGACCGTGGCCGCGGCCTTGGTCCGGGAAGTCGAGGGAAACCAACGGCCGGTGTACTACATCAGCCAGGTTCTAAAAGATGCAGAAACCAGATACCCCAATCTAGAGAAATTTGCCTTCGCCTTAGTCACGGCCTCAAGGAAACTCAGACACTACTTCCAAGGCAGAAAAATCAAAGTGATAACAGACCAGCCGTTAAGGCGAATAATCCATAAGCCAGATGCATCCGGAAGATTAATAAATTGGGCAATTGAGCTAAGCCAATTTCACTTAACGTTCGTGCCCCGGACCGCCATCAAGGCACAGGCTTTGGCAGATTTCATAGTAGAATGCTCCTTCCCGGAGCCGAAGCAAGCTACGACAGTAGCTGGACATTTGGTAAATCAGGACCAAGCCCCGGGGTCATGGACTCTCCATGTGGATGGATCCTCAACAGCCGACAGGTCCGGGGCAGGAATAATCATGAAAAGCCCGGAAGGCTTCCAAATCAAACAAGCCATAACATTCAAATTCCCAGCAACGAACAACCAAGCCGAATATGAAGCTCTTCTAGCCGGGCTAAGGTTAGCACGAACTTTGAGAATCAACAGCCTGAACATCTATAGTGACTCCCAAATCGTGGTGCGGCAAACCAGAGGGGAATACCTAGCTAAAGACCAAAAACTGGCCCAATACCAAGCCCTTGTCAAAAGTTACCTAGCCACCATTCCGGAGTATCAAATCAGCCAAATCAACAGGGAAGAAAACTCCGAAGCTGATGAATTATCCAAGCTGGTTCAGAACTCAGCCGAACTAGACAGTTCGGTCTATTTTGAAGAACTTGAAACCCCGGCCATCGATCAGAAAGAAGTAACGGAGATAGAGGGAACCCCGAACTGGATGACCCCCTTCATCCTCTACTTGGAGAAAGGAGAGTTGCCCGAAGACAAGAATGAAGCCAGAAGATTGAAAAACAAGGCTTCGAAATACTTCATAGAAGAAGACCAACTCTATCGCCGAACCTTCTCATCTCCGATACTGAAGTGTGTAGGCCCGGAGGAAGCCAATTACTGTTTACAAGAGGTACACGAAGGGATTTGTGGGGATCATATGTCCGCAAAGTCCCTCGCATACAAAATCATAAGGCAAGGTTACTACTGGCCAACAATCCACTCAGATGCAGTAGAATTCGTCAAGAAGTGCAGAAATTGCCAACTGTTCAGCAATGTACCAAGACAAAGCCCGGTGTTACCATCCTCAGTCTTATCCCCTATCCCATTTGCTGTATGGGGCATCGATATAGTAGGGCCTTTCCCCCGGGCCAAGGGTGATCTGAGGTACCTCCTTGTAGCCATTGACTACATGACTAAATGGGCCGAAGCAAAGGCGATGCGAACCATAAACCAGCAAGACTGCATCAAATTCATGGACAACATATTAATGCGGTTTGGCCTGCCCAGGGTCCTGGTCTCGGATAATGGTCCCCAGTTCATCGGCTCAGACTTTGAAAACTATTTGAGGGAAAGGGGAATCAAACACAAGAAATCTTCAGTAGCCTATCCCCAGGGCAACGGGCAAGTTGAAGTGACAAACAGAATTCTGCTAAGGGGAATTGAGAAGAGGCTGAAAGAAAGCAAGAACAAGTGGCCCGAAGAGCTGCCACATGTATTATGGGCATACAGAACTAGTCCACGATCCGGGACAGGGGAAACTCCGTTCAAGCTAGCATACGGAACCGAAGCAATGTTGCCAATCGAAGTGGGTTCTCCTTCCCACAGGGTAATCAACTTTGATGAAATTGCAAATGAAGAAGGGCTACGAGTCAATCTAGAGCTAGTGGATGAGGTCCGGGACAAAGCAGTACAAAGAATGGAGAAGTATAAAGAGAAAACAAGAGAATACTTCGGAAAGAAGTCAAGAGTCAAAAACTTCCAAATCGGGGATCTAGTACTCCGGGATACCGAGGCTTCAGACCCCACTAACACAGGGAAACTTATGCCTAAGTGGGAAGGTCCCTACAGAGTTAAAGAGGTACTCCGCCCCGGAACCTACAAGCTCAGTCACATGGACAACTCCGAAGTCCCCAACACCTGGCATGGCCTCAGACTAAGAAAGTACTACCAGTAAAGGGAAATAGATTCAGCTCATACACGGGCGTTTTCTTTTTTTTTTGGGGATTGTATTCGGAAATCATGTAATCATTCTGTTATCAATGAAAAAGAACTCTATTTCCTACTTGGCGGTTCAATTTTATAATTATCATCAAAATTCCTACTTGGAAAAGTTTTCATCCTTTCCAAGTAGGCCAAAGCCCGGGACCTTAGCAATGCTTCGGCCCGGGAAGCCATAGGCATCCAAATTCCTACTTGGAAAAGTTTTCATCCTTTCCAAGTAGGCCAAAGCCCGGGACCTTAGCAATGCTTCGGCCCGGGAAGCCATAGGCATCCAAATTCCTACTTGGAAAAGTTTTCATCCTTTCCAAGTAGGCCAAAGCCCGGGACCTTAGCAATGCTTCGGCCCGGGAAGCCATAGGCATCCAAATTCCTACTTGGAAAAGTTTTCATCCTTTCCAAGTAGGCCAAAGCCCGGGACCTTAGCAATGCTTCGGCCCGGGAAGCCATAGGCATCCAAACTCCTACTTGGAAAAGTTTTCATCCGTTCCAAGTAGGCCAGAGCCCGGGAGAAACAACCACTCCCCAATCCGGAATACCCGAATTAAGGAGTGGGGGGCAATACAAGCTAACAAGAAACCAACAACAAAATAACAAGGCAAAACTTGCATATAAGAAGAAAAGAGCGGACAGGCCGGGCTGACCGACAGCCCGAAACACCTGACAGTTAAAGTTACACACGGCAGCAGAATTTAAAGTTATAAAACCAAGTTAAGATTACATCAAAATGAAAGAAATTACAAGGGCACAGCCCGGGCACTGGACGCAGCCACATAACGAGGTTAAGCCGGAGGAGGACGGGAGGAGCTGGGAGCAGCGTAAGGAGTCGGTTCCCCTTCACCCCGGGCAAGAGCATCCTCGGCCTCCATGTACTCTTTAATGAAGTTTTCCCAAGTGGCAGACCCAGGATCGCTCTTACACATCTTCTCAGCAACAACCCAGCAGCGGCTGATTTTCCGGGCTGCGACCAAGGAAAGGTCATCGTCGTAAGCATCCGAAGCCCGGAACTCAGCAATGACATCCTCTTCGGACTTCTTAGCTTTCAGTTCATCCCGGAGCTTCTTCACTTCTTCTTTGTAATCCTTGACCTTAGCCCGGTACGCATCCCTCTCATCAGCAACTTGCTTAGCCCCGGCCTTGAGCTTCTCAACCCGGGATTCCATGCGCTCCTCCAGCTCGGTGACTTGCTTCTTCAGGCCGGAAATCTCTTGATCTTTCCCAGATGCCCCAGCCAACGCAGCCTGGCCCTCCTTGATCTCTCGGCATGCAGAAGCCGCAGCCCCGGCCATCCGGACCCCGAGCTGTCAATATAAACGCAATTAGAAGCCTAAAAAGAAAAACAAGTGTGGGAAATTCGGGGAGATGCATACCTGACCGTAAACCCCCATCATTTCCTGCAAGAGCGAAGTGGCCGAAGTTTTTCCCATATCCTCCCACTCCGTCTTGCTGGGAAGATCAGCCAGGAAACCGATGAAGTTTCTTTCTTCCGGAGACACGGGGGCGGCCTCGTGAGGACGGAAGTTAGCCTTCTTCGGGCTACCACCAGCAGAGCTCTCCTGCACAAGCTCGCAGTCCGAGAGCATGGTCCCAAACTTCTCAGCTTGAACAGAAGAAACCCTGGGCCTCTTCCTCGGAACCAGTCCGGATTCGTCCACCACAGCTTCGGGGATCACTGGCCCCGAACCCCCCGTTCTCCCCTCCCCGGATTGGGAGTCACCAGCTTCCCCGGGGACCTTAGTGTTATCACGAACATGCCCAATGCTCTTAAGAGCCGCGGCCAAAGCTCTGTTGGATTTGTTCATCTCAGCAACTCTTTCAAACTCCGGGTTATAACCTGGAAGACCTGGAAACAAAAAAAAAAAAAAAGAGATTTTTACATTAGCCCGGCGTAAAACCAAAACAACAGATGTGAGTACGATGAAAATATAGCCCGGACTTACATCCTATCCGGTAAAGGTAGGCATGACTCATGAGATCCTCCCGAGTCACCAGCCTCCCAAGACCTCGGCAGAAGGCATGTACCCGGTCCAACGCCGCATCCTGGAGATCAAACACCTCGAAGTGCATAGCCAAAGGATTCTCCTTGAAGGTGGGCATGAACCGGATATCAACACCCCGGAGAAAGACGAACTCTCCGTTCCAGCCTTTCAAAGACGGAAGCATCACTAGTGGCTTCGAATCCGAAGAAGGATAGCCACAGGCTTTAGCCCGGAATCTAAACTCAAACAAAGGAACATTGTTGGACCGGACCATCTGGAAAAGATGGTGGAAAAGCTTGAAAGTAGGTAACACTCCGGCGGCCTCACAACACCCCAGAAAATACGAAATCCACTTGACCGCGTTTGGAGTCAATTGGGTAATGGGGATCCCATACTCAAACAGGCACAAGGACTTAACAAACTGATGACACCTGGGCCCATATCCTGACCTCAAATGCTCCAACCATACCCCGACCCAACCGCCATCGGGCCTGTGGTAAATCTTCTCCCCGGGCTCCGGCCATCTCCACTCCACGTCACCATCTATGTGGAAAGTAGCCCGGAATATAGTGTCCCACTCAACCGGAGTCTCCAAATACTCCGCCCTAAAAGGACCAACATCCATTCCGGACCCTGGCTTAGCCCCGAACTTAGAGTCAAGAAAAGCCCTATTGTATCGGGTCATCTCTGCTACATCCGGACTCTCCCCAAACTCCGCACTGAGATCCCTGAAAAAGTAAGCTTGAGGAATCCCCGGGTCCCTCTTCACAAAATAATACTTAGAGTGGCCCCAGCTACCGTCCGGCTCACTCAGACTGTACCCCGGACCCATGTCCTTGGTCGCAATACTCGTTAATACGGGAAGGCGGCTCTTCTTCTTACCCATTATACCCCAATCTAGGTCTATCAATTCTAGACTACTATCCGGGGAATTAACACTACTTGAAGAAGTACTTGGGTCGGAGAGAGGAATTAAAACTCGTCTAGCAGTTACTTTCCTAACCATACAAAGGGACTACCCCGGGCTACCCAACAAAAAGATAAAGCCTACAATTAGTCTCTACTCAGTCCGGGCCAAGAAAGTAAAATAAAATTGAAGACAAAAAGGAATACAAAGACCGGAGCAAGAAAACTTACAGTGAAGTCCGGAGGTCTGGGTGCGACAATGAACTTGGATCAGATCACGCTTATAGCCCGGAGTGCAGGTCTTCAGAGTAGCAGAATCACAACAGCAAATAAAAAACTCGTAAAAGACAAATGAGGGGAGGGAGCCGCTATTTATAGGCAAGACCAGAATCCAGACCGCCCAAGACACGTGGCGGCCCAAAAAGACCGGCCCACTATCTCCAAAGCCCGGGGATAGTGGATGACAGCTGTTATTTTTCCAAAAAAAAAAAAGAAAAGAAACAAAAACAAAATCCAAAAATGCACTCAAAATATTACCTATATTCCTTAATAGACGTGCATTTTTGTGTACGCGCAACCCCAACGCCCCGGGATGTACACTTCAATCCCGACCCCGGGCCTGGGGGCGACCGAGGCCAAAGCCCAACCCACAAAGAAGACGCAATCACAGAACCACAAAACGTCCAGCCCCGAGGACATATGTCTCGCACCCCGGAGTATCCACAAATCCACTCCCCAAGGCAGAAACACCCCTTACTACTCCCCCATCCGGAAAATCCGCATTAGGGAGTGGGGGGCAAATGATAGGCCATAAACAGCCAAGGCCCAACAAGGAGCCCAAAACAATGAATAAATCATCTCATGAGAATAAGAGCGGCCCAGCCCAGAGTAGCGGACCCCGGGCCCGGGGCCACTACCACGTGGCGTAGTCTCCACCCCAGACTAGGGGACCCCAGATGGATGACACTCGACACACGTGGCACCCCACCTCAGCTGACATTCCGACATATGGCGCTGACCAACACTAAAAGACAAGGGAAGGCACGTGCCAAATCATTTCTGCAACAACATGGCCACACTCCAGTCAACGGTCACCCCAGACTGGTCCACGTGTCCTACATCCCGAATATTCAGCGGTTTGTCCCCCAGATCCAACGGTCGGGGGTGAAGGTAACCTACCCCTAAACCCTAGGCCTAGGGCTATAAATACCCCTAGTAAATAGGGTTTAGGGGTTGAACACTGTTACACATCCACACACTCTTATTACTTTGTGGTACTCTACTTGATTATTACCTTCCAGAGCCAACTCTTATTCTCACGCCGGAGGCACCTCGGGGCCAAACCCCCCCTCCGGTGTTGTTTTTTAGACACCCCACAGCAGCTACACTACTTCCGAGACAGGAGTTGGCGAGGAAGGACCCGATCAAGATTTGGAGTTATCACTAATATATAGTCATATGCTACAAATGTTGCCTGGTTTGAGCTTCTTTATCGGCTTGAGCTACCTATTGTATTGAGTTGCCTGCCCACTGAACTACCTTGGGAAAATAAGAACTGAAGCCCTATTCACAGCTTTTTCGATCTATCTAAATCTAAGTTACTACGTAAATTTGTCTCCGTAGCAAATGGTCCATTTTTTGATGGGCGAACGACGGCTCTTCAAAATATCATTCATCATAGATGTATGAGTCTCGAACATTTAAAAAAAAATAAAAAAATTTGTAATGTACAAAAAGTTTAACCACATTGCCTACTAAATCAGTTTCAAAGACTCATACACACGTGAAGAAGATAAACATTGTCGTCCAGTTTGGACAGTGACAACTGACAAGTCCAAATATCAGCTGCTGAGCAAGATAATTCCATGGTTGAACTCGTGAACTGCCTTATACCAAGTGCCAGCGTCAACATAAAGACAAATCTTACCTTCCTCTTTCTTATTCAGTACTGAAATTGATACAATCCCATCAAATTTTATGCAGGGCATCCAATTTTATGAACAAAATTTTTATCAAAGTATACACAGAGAATGGAAAATTTGAAGGGATTAGGTTCCATAAAGTAGAGCACAACTGAAACTAATAAACCCAGATAGCAGTTTACCAAGACATCCTTGTGCAAAGACTCCACACAATCTTACAGAGAATGTAGTCCATCAGATGGATTTAATTTGGAAAATGGAACCATCCAAGCCACACTAATAAATGTATTAACAAGATCACGTGTAAAATTAACCAACCTGAGTTAAACCAAGCATTCATAAATCACAAAACATTTTTCTATTTATAATGGGAACGTGAAAAAGAAACCAACAGCCTAAAGAATAAACATTCTGGCAGGACACATTCACAATATATATAAGATTGAAAATCATAAATGTGAAAATACGTATGTCTCAGCCTTGCAACTAATTAACTGAAAAAAGCACAAAATCTATCTTCAAAGCTGCAAAAATAACAAAATCACAAAAAGTTCTAAATGCAAAAACAAGGCAAGCACACTAACACAAATACAGATATCAAGTTTGCCTGTCAAATATCATCAGTACACTTCTTGATGACAGACTAGCTTTTCATTACAACATATAATACTTGTGCACCCCATCCTAATATTTTCACATTCTATCTTCTCTTCTCCTTGGAGCACATGTGATGATTTCGTCAACACGAAGAATCATCTCAGCAGCTTCAGTTGCAGAAAGCAGTACAGCCTGCTTGACCTTGAATGCCTCACATATTCCCAACGCCGACATATCTCCAACCTTTAAATATATATCAAAAATATTAATTAAGTGCGCAGATCAATCCAAAATTGTCAATTCCACACACAATATGGTAGAGGGAATCAACAGCTGACTTCTAAGCATTTTGTTGATGCAGAGTAGAAGAGAACTTTATTACTTGTTAATTACTATTTTTTCCTATTCAAACAAGGTATAAAGGGGTATTTATATTTTAGATACTCTTTTCCCTTATATATTTGCATTGTCCAACTAGGAATATATAGTTAGTGCATGTGTGCGCGATAATAGTTATCTATTAGAAATCCATATAAATATTACATTTCCTTTCATCTACGATCTCTATTAAAACAGTTGTAGTTCTCATTACTTGATAGCGTTAAGTTACATTAAAAAATAAATATTTGTCTAACATTGTGTTTCTACGCGATCTTTAGACTTTATGGGGCATAGGTTTATCCCATGTTTTACCCATTTTCATTACGTTGTCCTACACAGGATGTTTTACTATAATATAACTTTCACCCGCATATTCACTATAGTAGGTCACAAGCAGCTCTTTCGTTTCTAAGCATCTCAGTCTAGGGAAACTTTCATAAACTACGAAGTTATAGCCTGTTACTTACAGATCCAGTAATGACATCAATCCCTGCATTGCTGTTCTCCTTGTGATGCTCAGCACGGAGTTGAGCAATCAACTCAGCGCTATCCAATCCAGCATTGTCAGCAATAGTAGTAGGGATTGCAAGGAGTGCACGCGAGTATGCATCAATAGCATGAGACTTTTTACCAGGAGTCTTCCTTGCCAGCTCATCAACTGCCTTTGCCATCACCATCTCCGGCCATCCTCCTCCAAGCAATACCCTGCTGTCATTTACTGTTTGAGACAGCACACACAAGGCATCATGCAAAGACCTTTCTGCTTCATCGAGCACATGAAAACTGCAAATTGAAATAACAGCATTACTGAATAATATCAATCTAAAAATAATGATATTCGTATTACCGACTAGCTAATTAGCTAAAGAAACCAGCCAAAATAGTGCAAGTCTTGCACCAGAAAATTAAATATATAACTTTCAGAAGAGTAACTACTCTTTGAGACATTGACACAAGACACAGAATACAATTTGAAGCTTGTCAGTTAACATGAGCACCTGTTTGTAGAAATGAACTGTGCATAAAATACATAAATACAGTGTTATGCTGTTAAAATCATAAATGCAGAATGGCTACAACCAAAAAACTATAATGACACCAAAAGTGTTTTCTGGTGCTAAAATGGAACTTGCACTCCAATGCTAGTGGCAAATTGCAATCAACTATTACCAATTTTAACTAACTTTTTATCCAACACTTTCATCTTTCATTTAAAGTGGACCACCAACTTGCACTCCAGTTCTAGTTAATTACTGATGTGGCAAGGATGGTATATAGAACAAATTATCCATTTAGGCCATTCCGCATTCAACTATGGCTATGCATTAGAGTAGTGCTTTGTTGTTTTAAGTCTGTTGTATAGTTATAGAACGGAATAAGTATGCACTGAACTTGCTCTCATGGAACTCCACAATCTGAAAAACATTGCCATGTGTTTTGATCAGAAAGCATCTTACTGAGTTGTCTGATACACGGGCATAAAAGACGATGCATACATGCAAATTTCCAGATAAAATGAAACAAGTGTTTTACTTGAGCATCTACTGAGATACAACATGCCTATAGGCTTCCTTTGACTTGCTAAATTTGTCCCTTATGCAAGCAAATTAATTTTGAAAGGGTAACTAAACCAGCATAAGACATAGTTGAATATCAAAGTTACAATTGGATACAGGTCAGACACTTCGATACACCAAAGTTTCTGTGCATGAACAACTTCAATCGTACATTCCCTAACCATCTCATTCTACATATAAACCTCCTGACAAATTTATCACTTTGTAGCTCAACTTGAAAAAGATTCTATAAAAAGGATATGTAAATAACATTCACAAAAAAGAAGCTACATTTTGTTCACTTCTCATTTCTTTTGTTATCCAACAGTTTACAAATTTCCATGTTGGACGATAGCAGTACATATAAGATAAATGAAGCATGCGGAAAGAAAAGAATTGCATGCTATACATCAAATATTATAAATGCCAAAAATAATTAATGAAAAGACGATCAATATAAATGTACCTTGCCCCTCTCAATACGATGGTACATGCCTGACCCATCTCGACGCCTGAAAAGTGAATCAGCTTGTCCTCGCCAATCATAATTTCTTCAATGAGCTTGCAGTGGCCAAGCTTAACTGACTCTGGATTGTCAAAAGTAGATGCAATTTCTCCACCGGTAACTAGTCCCAATCGTTCAATGCCGTCAAAGTCAGCATGCTCTATTGCAAGTATTCCAGCATCGGCAAATAGTTCCTCTGGGAAGTTATAGATCAACTGTCGATTGACAAAGCAATTGATCCCATGAGCTATAATCTTCTCAACCTTCTCCTTCATTTTTCCCTTTTCTGCACTTTCAATCTCAGCGACCCTTGACATAGAATCAACCCGGACACGTGCCCCATATATTTTCACTTTGTCTGTGTCCATGGCAGTATTTGCGACTAATATTTTGGCATTCTCTATGCGTTTTGGCTGTCCAATACCAATTTTTTTGTCCAGAATAAATCTGCACATAGATACACCACGTTCTAAACAACACTTTAACAATACTTTAAACAAGACATGCATTTGCATTCACTTTGAATCACAACTTGGAAATTTGACAATAACTAGATTACCCCTCATCAAGAAAAGAATCTTTCAAGGATCCTCCAGGTTTCTTAATGATCTGGATGGACTCCAAATTCGTGCTACCCTGCCAATTTAATGGAGATACAATTCAACACCAATAATATGCCAATAGCAAACGTTAAATATTTTATAAGACAAAGGAATAGGTTTTGCAGAACTGTTCAGAAGCTGTAGTAGCTAATACATGTACATTGCAAAAGAAGATGCAGCACAAACACCAAGCAGAAACAAACTCGGTTTAATTAATTTGATAAATTACATCTTTGTTCCCAAAAACACTTCATTTTTAAAAATTAGAATGTGGTTTAAATACCAAATATTCTTACAAAAAACTTTCAAAAAGTATTTTATAGAGCATCAGTAGACAGTGAAGGTTACCATTAGCAATCGTTAACGTGAAGACTCAAAACCAAACTAAGGTCCCATTTACAAGTGATTTACTGCTTATAAGTCAATATCTAAGTGGATAATTACATTCATACTAAACAATTTTTTTCAATAAAAAAACTTTTTAACTTATATAATTATAAGTGAGAAATAAGCTATTTGCCAAACAGATTCAATTTATATAAGTAGATTTTTTTCACTTATAAGGCTATCCAAACACTTGCTAACTACAAGTTTCAGGTCAAAACAGGAATGAAAAATGTTTTCACTTATTACACCACTCAACAAATAGCCTCACACTGAACAGAAAATGATTTTTCACCTTTAGCCTCATAACAGCATCAACAGCCAAGTTAGCAAAATGTTCCTTGTCCTGTGAGAGGATTTTTGAGCTTAAAGTAGTCATTGCAACCTTCATCAAGTCCGTCCTGAATTTATCTGTTCGGGACAATATAAAGCATCAGATGCAAGTAAAAGTGCAATGTAAGAATAACTTACGAACATTAAAAGAAGACATGTCATAACGAGAGATTGATGTTTGAATGATACAAGGTCATAATTAGCACCTGTATCGTCCTTATTATCCATGACTTTCTCCAAAAGTGCATTGCGGGCACATTCGGCTGCCATTCGATAACCTAAAGACAGCAAGCAGATGTATAAACCAACTTACTGTATTTCTCAAATGATGAAATAATATGGGGATTGGTGAAGCATGAGGATAAAATAGCATTTCAGCTAAATGGTTCAAGTGACTGTGGAGTGAATATTTTTTTTGCCACTCGAATCTTTAATAAGCAGCTAACAAATAACCACAAAAACACAAAGTGCACTGTTAACCTTTCAGATTCACTACAAGTTTCCTCACTCTGTTTTCAGTGAAGAGGCTTAGCGCTGGTATATGATTAAAAAGGAATGATTGCGGATATACTTCTCCTAGTTTGAAAGACTAAGGCCATGTTTGTTTCATGGTATTAAGTATAGGATAGGATTAATAATCCTTTAAATTTTCCAATCCCGTGTTTGTTTTGTAAAAACTTATTTGAGATTAATCCAAAGATTAAAATCCTTTAAATTATCTTGTCCCATGTTTGTTTTGTCGGAGTAAAGGATAGGAATATAATCCTCCCTAATACTTGGTTGGAGGAGGTATTATTTAATCCCCTCTAACAAGTCATTTTTAAAAGGATTATAATCCCTTCACTACAGTCCCATGCAAAACAGACATAGGATTGGAAAATTTAAAGGATAAGTAATCCAATCCCATGATTATTCTTTGAAACAAACATGGGATAAAATTTTAAAGGATTATAATCCAATCCTAAACATAGGGGGTGTTTGGGAAAACTTTTTTCCAGAATAAGTCAACTTATTTTAAGACAAAGTTAGAGATTCCTAACTTTTTTCTGAAAAAAGTTAACTTTTTTTTTTTTGCAACTTATAGAATCTCAAACATACATTAAATACTTGTATAAAAAAATTATCAAAATATGAAATTTTTACCCGAAAATAAGTCCATAAGTCCTTATTTTAAGTTTTGCCAAACAGGACCTTAATACCTCAAAACAAACATGGGATATGATAATTATAATCCGTATATTCCCGGATAATAATCCCGGGATTATTAATCCCCCGAAACAAACATGGCCTAAGAGTAAAGTTTTAGTGGAATAAAATAACTCATTACTAAATGAAGCTACACACTATGACATAAACTCTGCTACTCCTAAGGGAACAGGAACCGCCAGAATATGCCAAATGGCAGGGAAGTTCAATTTAATATTAAATTTATGCACAAGTACCATCTACTTCGGTGCATAGAAAAAATAGAATATGCAACATTCATCATAACAATTGAGTGCCTACAGATTGTGGAAGAAAGAATTCTGCCAGCAAGGCAACAGAAAGAGATCCAAGACAAAACCTGAGATAACAGTCATTGGATGAATCTTGGTAGCAATCAACTTTTCTGCCTCCCTTAAAAGCTCTCCAGCTAAAACAACAACTGAAGTAGTCCCATCGCCTACTTCATCATCTTGAACTTTGGATATATCTAAGCATTGGTTTAAGAAATGACATTTTTTGGCAAAATATAAAAACCTTGAACTCTCTTCACCGGAAGATAGTAAAAAATTGACAATTTTCCGGTAGTTCAAACAAAAAAAACATGACAATAAAAGACAGTGTACAAGCATATTCAAGTATTAAGCTCAACAACATTGGCAGGAACAACAAACTGAAGGATACCGACAAGGACTTTGGCTGCAGGATTGTCAATATGCAGGGATTTCAAAATGGTGGCTCCGTCATTTGTGACAGTGACGCTGTGTCCTCTGCCAGTTGATTGTAAAATTTTATCCTACATGAATAAAAAAAATAATTATTTACAGTCTATTTATCAGTATGACCTGTGCAATATACCACTGAAAAATGAGTAATCAGTCCTTACCATTCCTTTTGGCCCTAAAGTTGTCTTTATCAAGTCAGCGATGGCCATAGCACCAACAAAGGATGACTATAAATGTAACAAGTACGAGTACAAGTTAGAGTTCGAAGTTCAGAATGCCAATAAATAATTGTTTCGATATCCCTATAAATTATATTCAACTATCTATTAAATTACAATGAAATAACACTTTGTAATTTTTTATTATACGAAAGCAGAGATAAAATCATTAAGAAATCTGAGAATGCCAGACTCACCATCCTGGCTCGGTCACCCTTCTCTTCGGTAGCTTCATCTTTAAAAAGTCTCTCGACCTAAAAGACACAATAAAATCACCACATAAACTAGTTAAAAAAAAAACGAAAAAAGGATCTCACAGTGAATATTACAAGTACAATGGAAGTGCCTATAACATACCGCCATGAGAAAGAAAAATAAGCGAGATGCGAAATCAGAATCTGAAAGAAAAGAAACCACAATAAGTCGGCGTTGTTTCAAAAACAGTATAATATTAGAACACGCTTGTAAATAGCAGTACATTATAACACTTGCAAACTTCATTCACTGAATATCAGCCAAAATCAAATCAGATTTATAAAATATGTATATAACAAAAATGACACTATAGTGATCATCATTTTATTAACAAGTCACTATGGATGTAAATTTGTATGTAGAGTTTATTTATAACGAGGTAGGGCAAGAAAAAAGTGTACATAAACCCTAATCAGCAGAATTAATGGAGTAAATAAAAGAGAGTAAATAATATTAAGTAGGGAGTGTAGAGAGATAGACACACGAACAATATAGAGGAGGAGAGGCACCTTGATTTGTGATCCGCCGTAGGGAGAGTACGGCTGCTTGTTGGTGGTGTTGGAGAGTGTATCTGTATGTAACTAGGTCGAAATGAATTTCAAGTTGAGGCGAGTCGGGGTTTGATTATTGAGTCGCTAGAACCCACTATGTGGATGCTAAAACTTATAGGCCCGGTGGAGGGTTTGAATTGGGCCCAATAGTTTGTGGGGATGTATATCTCAGTTTCCGGCCCAACCCAATTACAATAAGATATGCGAATTTAAACTAAAATAATTTTTGTGTTACTTGGTCTACCGACGGAAAGTTTGGTTTTTATCCAGAAACTAGCATGAAAACTCGTGTAAAGCATGGCACCATTTTAATTCATATAATTCAATTTTTTTATTTTTCAAATACATCGGACACCATTTTAATTCATATAACTTGATTTTTTTATTTTTCAAATACATGACTTGTAGTTTTGAAACACTACATACTGATAATGTGATTAATTTACGGAAAAAAATTATGGAAAGTGATATCAGCTTAAACTTCTTAATTAAATTTCATTTATGATCATGACAGTATAAGCGCACCTAATAATTTAAAAAACATAACTTTAAAAGAGTGAAAGATTGAACAATTCACAACTTCTAAAATTCAACAATGAGCTAGTAAAATTCACGTGTGTTATACATATAAGCAATTGTTAAATTAAGAACCTATGCTGAAATGAGAACTGAAAACTAATTTGAGGCTTTTATATTTTATATCTATATTTAACAAAGCCACACATTGAAATATAATTTACTTTTCCACCTCCACCCTCATGGCCCCTCCAATTTCGGTGACCTATTATACCATCACTTGTAATACCCAACTATCATCACCACCTTTTTCTCTACTTATATATTTCATTTGTCATCATCATTCATGATCTCACACACACACATATTTGTGAAAAAGAGAAATATGAAGTGCGTGTATAAACCATCATCATTCTACAACTTTTTCTTGTCACCAAATTAATTTACGAATATATTTATCACTGAATTCCAGGTACATTCTTAATCACGCCTCTAACTCATTCATCTCCTACTTTGTCATCTCTCAATAGATATGAGTTTGTAACGTCAATCGAGTCATTTTAACCCACTCTATCATCGTCAACACCATTACCAACACCTTCGAACATGAACAAATTTTCATATTTGGAATATTCTAGTAATTTGTGTGTTCAAAATTTTTAGTTATTTGGATTCAAATTAGGGTGACATGAGTTGAATTTTCATTCATTTTGTTTTGCTTTTGGTGATTCTAGTGGTGTTGATGTGGTTGTAATCAATACCTTGGTGAGCGTGATCGTGATGGTGTGCTAGTAGTGATATGTTAGTGATGATGTGGCAGTGGTGGTGGTAATGATGGTGGTGTTAGCGATGTGTTGGTGGAGTGCTGATAGTGATAATGATGTTTTTTACTACAAATGATGGATTTATATATCATGCATGATCCTATATTTTATTTCTTGAAAGAAGCTCTACATGTAATCCAACAACTATATATATATATATATATATATATATATATATATATATATATATATATATATATATAGGTAATTGCTCCATAACAAACACTCTTATATAACAAACAATAAAGAACACCTTAGATCTAATAGATCCATTGGCCCCGCCAGGGGCACCCAATACAAAAATTTGTTATTTTTTTTACCCTCTATCCATCCAGCAAAAAAAAATGTTCATGATGACGTCACTGATGATGTCATCATGACGTCATCATGAACAGCAACTTTTTTTTTGTTGGATGGATAGAGGGTAAAAAAATAACAACTTTTTGTATTGGGTGGCCCCGCCAGGGGCATTAGATCTATTAGATGTAAGGTGTTCTTTATTGTTTGCTATATAAGGTGTTTGTTATGGAGTGCAACTCAATATATATATGTGTGTGTGTGTGTGTGTGTGTGTGTGTGTGTGTGTGTGTGTGTGTGTGTGTGTGTGTGTGTATATGAATATTAAATGTAGTTTTATTTTAAAAACTCACTTATATTAATCTAAAGTACATATATACAATGTAATGCTATTTCTAAAATCTATCTTCTTAAATATAACCATTTTTACATTCCTAAATTCAACTAATCGGTTATTATAACTTGTGTATTATATATAATGAAATATTATTTTTATTAAATATCTATCTTTCAACAATATAGTTATACATTTTAAACTTATAATTGTTTGTATTGCATTTATAATCTCATTTAGCATGTTGTACTCTAACCAAACTATGTATCTTTTTAATTAGTTAATTGAATCAATACGATGTTTACATCTCATATAAAATATTCCATTTTCTCTTATGCTATATATATATATATATATATATATATATATATATATATATATATATATATATATATATATATATATATATATATATAACCCTAGAACAATCATAATAACCGATTTTAATGCAAGTGTACTAATATAAATGTAATATTAAAATTCACTAAAATTTTAGCATGCAATTTTGTACAATGTGATATACTTATCTAGCAATTGTCATATTACAATAATGTACATATTTCAATAATATAGCTAGACAGTTAAAATCTATATAAAAAAAAATTATATAATCTATAATCTATTTTATAATATTTCTAGCACAACTATATATTTATCAAAATATCTATCAATTAACCAAATGAAGTTCAATTCTCATCTAAAATAGATTTTGTTTTTTTCCCTAAAATTATATTTGTTATTCTATCAAAATATTTTACCCACAAAAATTGAGAGTAGGTGTGTAATCAAGTCGAGCCGAGTAATATAGTGTAAGACTCGAGTTTGACCTCCACTAAAATGTTCAGTCGAGTTCGGTCGGGCTTTAAATTTCAAGCTTCAAGATTGGTTCATAAAAAGTTTGATACATCCGAACTCGGTTCTAAAACTCGAACTTATTTTACCCTATTTAGGGAAAAGAATAAATTTGATTGGTTCGATTCGGGTTCGGCTCAAATAAAAAAATTAAATATCTATGTTGATATATATAAATATATATATGAGAAAAATGATCCTATAGTTAACTTTAGGAGAATTTCCTAAAGTTAACCTTTAAAATCATCCATTTATTACCTTTTATTTATAAGGGTCCCGCAGGGACATTAATGATATGTCTTTTTATTCAGGAAACTATGTGATGTGTCTAAATTTCACTGGTTAACTTTAGGAAATTCTCCTACAGTTAACTATAGGATCATTAAGCCATATATATATATATATATATATATATATATATATATATATATATATATATATATATATATATATATATATTTATATATAACAAAGTTCAGTGGACCTTTGTTCTGCATACATTCATCCACATTTAACAATGTTTTACTAATGCAAAAACGCTTTCCTCATGAACATGACCGTAAACTGCTCCGAAACACGCCTAAACATCTCTTGAATTGATGTAAAATATTTAAATCGCTTTGTTCTTGAACACTTGGTTCTGCAAAATAAAATTTGTTCTGCAAATTCAATATTTTGTCGTTGCGGGCAATATAATGTATACTTGTGATGGATTTCGACGATATTTGTTAGGTCCAAATGTGTTGTAGAGGGGGGGTGAATACAACTTTTCGAATATGAGAAGCAATAAATACGATGCAATAAATGAACACACAGATTCAAGGAATATATGTCTTATATATAACTTGAAATGGTTGCTACAACATTCATTACAAAGTATAACAGAAGTTCAGAGAGAAGTGAATGATACTAAGCTCTGTGAATGCACTCTCTCTCTTTTTCTTGTGTTTCTCTCAAATATTGCTCTCTAACTAAAACATTACACAAGTACTTCTATTTATACTACATGTAATCTATGTCCTGTAGTCTTCAAAGACTAAGATGTACGTGGCCCAATGATGTCCACATAAATCTTGCCTTATCTTGAAAGCTTGGAAATCTGCCAATCAGAAGATGCCATGTGTCATGTTGAAGCTGCACTCTAAGTAGAACTTCTACTTGAGAATTTCTACTTAGCCATCTCGAAGTTCTAAGTAGAACTTCTACTTGGTCATCTAGAATATTTAGTACTTAAAAAATATTCTGGTCTTCAACTTGAAACTTCAATGCACATCTTGAACTTGTGATATCTTCATGTCTTCTTTATTCTTCACCAAGCTCTTGAATATGGATCTTTATTACTGACATAAACTTGCTATCAATGTCCTGACACTTGATGCAACGGTCTGGTTCATAAGTGACTAGTCTTGATAGGGTTTTTTGCTTCTTGAATAAATTACCATATCCAATTAGAAATGTGGCTTTCCAATATTTGCTTTCCTTCTTGTTCACTTGAAATCATTTAGTCTTATTGATACTGATAGTTATGATCTTGATTCTTGGCTTTTCAAATCGCTGAGGCATGAACAACTTTGACTTGAACTTCTCTCAATGATTTCTTCTTGGCTTGATCATAGTTAACATGTTGAATTGTATCAATTACCTTGTCTTCATTTAGTGTTGATTTCTTGTGACTTCTTGTTCTTGATTGTCTTCTGGTTAAGTATCTTTTCCTTTAGTTTGAGTTACATTAGTTATAGTGTTACAAGTTTACACACTCTGCCTTTCAATCTCCCCCAATTTGATTGTCTAACAATGACATTCAAATTAATAAAGGATAACTCAACTAAACAATGAGACGAGAAAAGATAATTAACATTACAGTCTTGAATAGTTTACAATTTAAAAGTACTTGAAAACAATACAATGAACTTAAACTAGAAACAGAATTTGAACTTCGAATTAACGATCATTTGAGTGATTCCTATCACCTGGATTATTTCATACCTTTTAGTCAAACTTGTATCACCTTATTGGATTCACTCTAAGGTGAATTTTCCTCAAGTGAGTTAAAGCAACCGAAAGACATGAAGTTTTTCCAACTTCAAGTTCACACCACTCTGACCTTTAACCCTAATTCCGTTTCCTCTTTCTAGCTTCAGCAGCTTGGTATTTCTCTTCTTTCTGCCTTTTGCGCTTCTCCTTCTGCTGCTGTTCTTACTTGTACACTGGATCTCGAAGCTGCTTCCACCTAGCATTCAACAGACTTACAGCTTCCATTTCTAGAGGATTCCTGGGCTCTGGATAAGGATGTTTGAAAAGCCTTCTGAGTTTGTCCACCTCATGAGTAGTTCTGATCTTTGGAATGTCCTCAAAGTTCTTCATTATGAGCTGAGGTTTCCAGTGAGATTTATCAGCTTTAAACTGACAATAGATCATCTTGGGGTAGCCCTTAACACGGTCAGTATTGTGGACACTGGCCGCATCTCGCTCCATCCGCTTCTTTTCCACTACTACTTCAGACAGGTAACTCATGAGTCTCTGCTTTTCTTCCACATACTTGTCTTCCACTTCGCCCCATTTGAATACATATAATACTCTCTCCAGAAATGCAGCATCTTGAGTCCGTAGCAGCCATTTTCTACTCATATGCAAGATTGTTTGATTCTGGTCTGCATCTATGAATACTAAGGCATCAGCTGTATCTTCAACATAAGCGTGTATCCAGTATACACTATCACTTCCTGGAACACCAATTGCCTCCCTTATCTCTCCTTGTTCCAGTGCTCCAGAAGGAAGAGTCAGAGCTTCATCTACATTCTTCATGGCTTGAAGAATATTCCATTTCTTCTCTATCAGCTCCGGCTCAATCTTCACGTCATCAAGAGGGTTTGGAGCAATGACATCACACTTCCACACCTCATTGCTCTTCTTGAATATGACTCTTTCAATGATCTTCACGGATTTATCTTTAAGCTCAGAAGCGAATCCCTTACTCATCATTTGTCTACAGACAGCTTTGAGAGATTCCACTGAAAGCTCCATTAGATCATTTTCCTCCATGCTAACCCTCTTCATCTTTCCGTCAACTACCATCCGGACAAAATTTGGATATGCTGAGAATTCTGGACCCTTGTCCTCTGCTAACTGCATTAACTGATCCCTGTACAGAATGCTTAGCTCCTCAGATTGAGAGTATTGAATTTTAGTCGCTAGCAAGAACAACTCTGACGCAGATCTTCTCGTTATGAATTGGTCATCCACATATAGGAAAGATGTTGGGACTCCTTCTACCAAAGACAAAATAACCTGCCACTCCTTAAGGTTTGCATTGTATCCAACTCTGACTTTAGAAATTAATCTCTTCAAAGCATTTATATAGTCCCCAGTCATTGGATTCTGCAAATTCAAGTTGTAGAACAGATCATCTGCATCCTTGTTATGAACCCCTTTCGCACAGGGTCCCATCATTATCTTCCTTGCTTCATCCCACTTCTGTCCTATCCTCCTATTGTCAAGATCAACTTGAGGATCAGCTAGCCTTGCAAGCTCATGAACATACTGCTTCCCTTGTAGCTCCACTTTCTTTTCTAGGAAGGCAGCACGTTCTTGCATCATCTTCATTTTATGGAACTGAGCTTGTTCCAAGGCTAACTGTTGAGCTTTAAGGGTTTCCTCATCAACAGGAATTTCTTCAGGCATTCCGGAAGACATCTCAGCACCTCCACCTTGTTCCTTCAAAGATCTTTTTATAGCATGTGCCAAAGGTACGTCTTCCATATCAGAATCTGAGTCAAGTACCTCCTGTATTGTTTCCTGATGACTCAGGTCAACGAATGGTTCATCAACCATCATTGCCTTACCCTTTCTCCTCCTCAGAGGCTCTTCATCAACAGACGGCTCAACTTCTGGTTCCTTGACAAGATCAGCGGGTTCTTCAATTTCTTCGATGTGAACTGCCTGCTGTCTCGTCTCCTTTCCACTCCCCCCCTTAGGTGAGTTATCCTGAGCTCCACCTTGGTCTTCAGATCCACCAGCTGCATAAGAACCTCCAAAACCAGAACCGGAGGCTCCCGCTCCACTAGCACCACCTGCACCAGCATCGGGGGGAGGTTGTTGTGACTCGAAACACTACGGGGGCACAAAACTCCTGACTGCGAACATCATTCTACTGATCTCCACAGCCATTGTATGCATTGTAGACTCCATTGCCCCCATCCTCTCATTGAGAATGCTTCCCAAGACACCACCAGCATGGCCCAAGTCATTGACCTTATTTGTCAAAGCATCAAAAGCTGTAGTTTGACTTGCCATTCTTGCTGCGTAGTCGTCTAGAGCCCTTTGATTGTTTCCAATGTTAATCCCGAACTGCCCCATCGTCTGCCCGAACTGCCTTATCTGATTTTCCATAGAAGTCATACGAGTATCAAAATTTTCAATATTAAGGGACGGTGTTTGGTTTAGGTGACCTCGCTCTAATACTCGTTCTGTTGGTATTTGGCGCTCGGTTTCGGGCCTTAAAAATGAAGGTCCCTCTCTCCCTAACCTCTCACACACACTCCCTGTCTCACGCTCGTGTATGTCTTCAATGATTGATCAAAAGTATGAAGCAGTACCTGCAGAAATTGGATAAGCAAAATAATTGGCAGTTATGGGATCAATTTCTGTTTGTTCCTGAGTTGGAATCTCAGGCTGAGAGGCTGCAAGGTGTCCTTGTACGACATCAGAACCGATCCTCTTTGCAGCATCAGTACGTACCGGTGAAGGTACGGCTGAAGTTCTTAAGACTTCATGTCCTTTTGAAGTAACAGGATCTTCAAAAGGTACATAATTGTCATCAAAATCCCTATGTGCAGATTGTTTAAGGGGAGAACCACTCTCGTGAGGTGGAGTGGTTGCGTGTGACACACTAGGGTTTGACTGGGGTTTTGAAGTAGCAGCATGAAAAAGTTTGGGTTTCTTTCGAATAAGTTGCTGCTCTTCAGGTTCACTCTCCTCATCATCTCCTACATATATACGTGCTGGCTTTCTGACTTCCGTTAACAGGGGTGAAAGAGAATAAGAATGTGTATCAGTCTCAGAAATGTAGCTCTCACCCTGGGATAGATTCTGCGGGTTAGCAGTCTCTTGGGTCTCGGAATCAGATACATAGGAGGAGGAATGAGTAGTATGCAGGGAGAGATTACCTTGTTCATTACCTTGTGCATCATCGCTTTGCTCATCAGGAATCTCATCAAATGCCTCAGCATGAACAGATGGATTTTGAGCATGTGATGAAACTTGTGATGATGCCTCCAAATTGGTAACTCCTGCATCATATCTAAGCCACATTTGAATATTGTCAGGAATTGACATATGTTTACCTTGATGTTTATCCTGATTAGCAATAGTTGAAAGTGACTTAGTGCCCATCCCTAGCGATGCAGATGTTGGGCTTCTGGCAAATCCCTGTCTAACAGCAAGAGCATCCTTCGGTATTAAATCATTTATCAGCATCTGTAGGAACCGAGGAAACCAGCAGACAACATCAGTTGTAGTGATATCTCTGCTTGCAGGAGATCCCATTGAAGCCACTATCTCAGAGAGAACTATGCGTCCATAATTTATATCCAATTCTCTTGCTAGGGCAACTGCAAAGGTTTGCATTGGAATTTGATGAAAATCTTTTTCGCGTGCCCGAAAACATCTTGTGATGGCCTCGAAAAAGTAATTACATTCCACATGGAAGAATTGTTTTTGGATATTTCCTGTGATTGGGCCTTTCGGAGGATAACATCCAATTTCTTCAAAGAATCTGAGGCGTTGTTCCGCTGTAGGTTCGGGATCATAAGCATCTTTGATTGGGAATCCCAGAACCCTGTTGACAATCTCTTCAGTCACCTCATATTCCTGACCCGCTAAGGTAAACCTGAAACCAAAGGGGGTTGATTTGCTCCCAAAAGTAACCGCACTAGTCCATAATTGCTGTAAAGCATCATGTACTAGTGTAGGTTTAGCAGTAAAAGCATGGCTAGCTTTGGAGTACAAATTGAGAAATCGTATCCAAAACTTAAACCGCGGGAGTTAATCACCAATTTCCGTAGAAATATTATAAAAATTGTTTTTAGCAAGTGAAAATTGGTGAGCCATTTTAATTAAATGTTTTTCTTTAAAATATGTGAAATTTTTTTTTTTTAATTTTGAAAAACAATTAATTGACGAATTAAAGATTGTATCCCTTTTAATTTAACAAGAACAACAAAAGTCCCTTTGAGAAATTAAACTACGGGATTCAATCAATAGCCAATACTAAATCTGAATATTCAATGAAGATGAATATTCGTGTGTATACCAGTGAAATCGTGTGTATATGGATAGAGAATATGGAATCGTGTTTTATGAACAATTACACAAACAATTTATGTTCGTGTGTATGTATATGCGCGTGTATGAATGGTCACTAAACACAGTATCACAACGATTAATGATAACACAGTGAATATCAGTCAACAAATTGGCTGTAATTCGTGATTAGTATGAGTTTAATCACAAAAACACGGATTAATGGTATGAAGTTTGTGAAATCGCCTTGCTTTTGTGAAACGGCTGCTGTAAAAATGGAATTAGGTAAAGTGAATGATGCATCGAGTTAGAGATGTATATATAGATGATTGTGAAATGACAAAAGTATCCCTGTTAAAAAGAGTGTTAAAGTCTAAGTACATACAGGGAGGACTTAAGTCGAACTCTATCTCGAACATCTCTATCTCGAACATCAAGTCGAACTTCGAGATGAAGTTCGAGATAGAGGTTAACTCGAACAAATAAGCACAAATAAGCACTTAACCAATTTTACAGCAGCAACTATAGGGAAATCCTATCTCGAACCTTATTGATTTGTAGTAAATTTGGAACATTCCCCTCTAGAAGAAACAGGGAGATTCGAGATACTTTTCGAGTTAGAAGTTTAACTCTATCTCGAACATCAAGTCGAAATTCGAGTTGAGTTTCGAGATAGACTAAGAACTCTATCTCGAACATCAAGTCGAAATTCGAGTTGAGTTTCGAGATAGACTAACTCGAAGTTAATCTCAAATCTTTCCAAAATACCCCCTTGAAGCAAAAACTATAGGGTAATTCAAGATATGTTTCGAGTTAGGAGTGTAACTCGAAAAATTCCCTTTAGCTTAACTGAGAACTCTATCTCGAACATCAAGTCGAAATTCGAGTTGAGTTTCGAGATAGACTAAGAGCTCTATCTCGAACATCAAGTCGAAATTCGAGTTGAGTTTCGAGATAGACTAACTCGAAGTTAATTCTCAGTTCTTTTCAAAATATTCCCTTAATGGAAACCTCATCTCAACCTTTGAGATAAAATTCGAGATAGACTTTATCTCGAATATTTTGAAGATAGAACTAGGCACACTGGTAACTCGAACTCGAACACAAAGTCGAATTTCGAGATGAATTTCGAGATAGCCAACTCGAAATTCTTCCCTGACTTAGAATTTTTCAAAAACTTCACTCTGACAGCTTAAGTCGAAATTCAAGTCGAATTTCTAGATGAGTTTCGAGATAGAACCTAACTCGAAATTATGAAGTTTTTTAATTCTAAGGCCTCTAATTACATGAAAATCATAGGTAAATTCATCTAAAAGTCATGCAATATTTAGAATATTATGAATTTAACTCCCCCTATGATCATGCAATCTAACAAGCATAAATTCATAGATTTGTGCTATAAAAGACACTTAAAACACAAGGAACTTATGCAAAAACACACTATATGCAACCTATAACAATCATTAATTAGGCATTTTAAAGTCTAAGCACATAATGATTGAGTAGCTTGCACATATAAACATAAACATGGATTTTACAGATAGAAGGCTTTACTAACTTGTGTTAAGCATTCCCAATTCACCAACCAATCTATTGAATGTTACTTCATCAAGAGGTTTGGTGAATATATCTGCAATTTGTTGCATTGTGGGCACAAAATGTAGCTCCACAGTCCCCTCCTCGACATGTTCTCTTATGAAGTGATACCTGATGTCGATGTGCTTGGTTCTTGAGTGATCTACAGGATTGTTGGTTATGGCAATGGCACTTGTGTTGTCACACATAATTGGAATTTTCTTGTGCTCCATGCCATAATCCTTCAATTGGTTCCTCATCCACAGTATTTGAGCTACACAGCTTCCAGCAACAATGTACTCAGCTTCAGCAGTAGAAGTAGATACTGTATGTTGCTTTTTACTTTGCCAGGACACCAATCTTCTGCTAAGAAATTGGCAAGCACCAGATGTGCTTTTCCTATCAATCCTGCAACCTGCATAGTCTGAATCCGAATAGCCAATAAGATTAAAACTTGTATCTCTTGGGTACCAAATCCCTAGATTTGGTGTGCCCTTGAGATACCTAAAAATTCTTTTGACGGCTACGAGATGTGATTCTCTAGGATCCGCTTGGAACCTTGCACATAAACAAGTTGCGAACATTATATCGGGTCTACTTACAGTTAAATAGAGGAGTGAGCCAATCATACCTCGATAGCTTGTGATGTCAACTGATTTACTTGATTTATCTTCATCAAGCTTCGTGGCTGTTGCCATGGGAGTCTTAGCTGCTGATGCATCTTCTAGATTATACTTCTTGAGTAAATCTCTGACGTACTTGGATTGACAGATAAAGATACCATCTTTTCTCTGACTGATCTGTAATCCAAGGAAGAAGGACAGCTCTCCCATCATGCTCATCTCATATTTTTCCTGCATTAGCTTGGCAAATTTCTCGCACAAGCGCTCATTTGACGACCCAAAGATAATATCGTCCACATAGACTTGAACAAGTATTAAGTCATTTCTTACAATTTTATAGAACAATGGTTTATCAATTACTCCCCTAACAAAACCATTTTCAATTAAGAATAAGGATAGGGTTTCATACCATCGCCTTGGGGATTGCCTGAGGCCATAGACAGATTTGAAGAGAAGATACACAAAATCTACATGTTCTGGATCAACGAAGCCAGGCGGCTGTTCCAGATACACTTCTTCTTCTAACTCTCCGTTCAGAAAGGCACTTTTCACATCCATCTGGAAAACCTTGAAGTTCTTATGTGCTGCAAATGCCAAGAACATCCTGACTGCCTCAAGTCTTGCAACTGGTGCATAGGTTTCATCATAATCAATTCCTTTTCGATGAGAATAACCTTTTGCAACCAAACGAGCCTTGTTTCGTGTTACAAGTCCGTTTTCATCCAGTTTATTTCTGAATACCCACCTAGCTCCAATTACTTATATGTTCTTAGGTCGGGGTACCAGTTTCCAAACTTTCTGCCTTTCAAACTGATTGAGTTCCTCTTGCATTGCAATCACCCAATCAGCATCACCAAGAGCTTTTTCTATTTCTTTAGGTTCAAGCTTGGATAAGAACCCAGAATATAAGGAGATATTAGCCATGTCAGCTCTTGCAGTTCTTCTAGTAGTCACACCAGCATCTGGATCACCAATAATTAACTCAAACGGATGGTCTCTATTCCATACCCGTTCACCTGGAAATTGTCTTGATGATTCAGCTTGACTTTCTGAGTTGGGGTGCTGACTACTTTGATTATTTTCACTAACTCCCCCTGAGTTAGTGCCAGCTCCTACAGAACTAGAGTCAACTCGACTCGAGCCTTGAACAGTAGTCCTTGAGCTGCTATTTACTCCCCCTGAGTTGTTGCCGGTTGGTACTGAAGAAGTCTCTCATGATCTTGTAGAATTAGCTTGTTCACTAGACTCAGGTTCTTCATGTACGCTTGAAACATTTAATGGAACAACCAACTCAGGTTCATCTTCAAGATCTTCTAAGTCCAGATTCTGAAATTTTAGGGACTCAGGTTCACTAGAATCTCTTGAAATTGATGAGAGTTTGGTATCGTCGAATCTGACGTTGTAGCTTTCAGTCACTTTTCGATCATTCACTAAGAACACTCTATAAGCTGCCACCACATCTGTAGAGTAACCAACAAAGATTCCTTCACGAGCTTTTGCTGCAAACTTGCCTAGATTTTCATCATCTATAAGCACATAGCATTTTGCTCCGAAGACATGAAAGTATTTGATTGTTGGTCTTCTGTTGTTCATTAATTCACATGGTGTCTTTTCTTTATCTTTTATGATCAATGTTCTATTTTGAGTGTAACAAGCGGTACTCACTGCTTCGGCCCAGAAGTACAAAGGAAGTTTCGAATCATACAACAAAGTTCTTGCTGCTTCAACCAAAGTTCTATTCTTCCTTTCAACTACTCCATTTTGCTGTGGAGTTCTCGGGGCTGAATACTGATGACGTATTCCATTAGATACACAGAAGTCATTTAGCACTGCGTTTTTGAATTCAGTGCCATTGTCTGATCTAATCGTCTTCACAGTAAGTGTTGAAACATTCTCAATTTGAGTGATGTGATCAATGATTAAGAAAGGTACTTCGTCTTTCGTCATTGCGAACAATACCCATATATACTTGGAGAAGTCATCCACGATTACCAATGCATATCTTTTCCTAGACAGAGATAGGACATTCACTGGGCCAAACAAATCCATATGAAGAAGTTGTAGAGGCTCAGTAATACTAGAAATTTCTTTGCTTTTATGCGATGCTCGCTTCGACTTTCCCATTTCACAAGCTTCACAGAGTCCTTTCGGAGCGAACTCCATTTGAGGTAGATCTCTCACCAATTCTCACCTCGCGAGAGCATTCATCGTTTTGAAGTTTAAGTGAGATAGCTTTTTGTGCCATAACCAGCTTTCATCATCCGAGGCTTTGCTGTAGAAACAGGTGACCTCATTCTGATTTGCTGAATCCATGTCTGCAACAAAAAGATCTGCCTTTCGAACTCCTCTCAAAGCTAGTGAGCCTTCCTTGATGTGAGTGATTGATACACCTTTCTTGTTGAATACAATTTCGTAACCTTTGTCACAGAATTGACTGATACTCAACAGATTGTGCTTCAGTCCCTCAACATAGGAAATATCTTCAATGATGACATTGCCAGTTTTCAGTTTGCCATATCCCTTTGTCACACCTATGCTGTCATCTCCAAAGGTAACATAAGGGCCAGCCTTCATAACCAACTCTGTAAGCAGGGACTTGTTTCCAGTCATATGCCTCGATGCTCCACTGTCTAGCACCCATATAACTTTATTTCTATTCTGCTTAATGCCCTGCAATGACAGATTGGTTAGACATTCTTCGGAACCCAACTTTGATTGGGCCCGGCTTTTCGATAAGATCGAGAATCAACAGATTTAACAACAGGAGATGCACTTTTCTTAACATTACTAGAGCTTTCGACTATCTCCTTTCCTTTCTCAGACTTGACAGATTTGTCAGTCTTAGGAGAAGGTTTGTCACTCCTAACTTTAGGAGGACTGACAGTCTTGGCTCTCACATGCTTTTTCTTGATGTTTGAACTAGCGACAGTATTTAAACATGACTGGCTAGATGCATTCATTAAATGCACAAAAGTTTGCATGATGTTAAAAGTGCATGGCATACAATTAGGTTGACCACACTGTGCATGATTCTGATGCAGATTATTCATTGTATGTGTGATAGGCATGGCATGTGTAGCAGGAACATTCATGTTTGCTTTGCATGCATAAGAAAGATGTTCAGTAGATTTACAGTGATAACATGCTTTCTTTATTCGTTCAGCCTTAACCTCTTTTATGCCTTTTTCTTTCTTTCCTTGTTGTTTAACAGCCTTAGCTCCTAATCTCAGTCTAGATTCATCTCTAGGGAAATTGATTTTAACTTGTTTGATAGGAGTTATAGGTTGTTCTTTCTGGCGATCTTCCATCTCAATCTCATATCTAGCTATCAATTCAGTCTCTTCTTCTTCTATTCTAGGAACAAGATGTTTGTAGATAGGTTTGACAACTGATTTAAGAATTCTAGGTGTTTCCTTTTTAAGGTCACTGGAACTAGGGTCAATAGGTCTCTTTCCTTCTTTCTTAGGAAGGTCAGAATAATCAAGTCCTATACCTACTCCAGTTATCTTCTTAAATGTGTCATTATCTACATACACTTTACTAGCAGCTAGTTTGTAAGCTTTGCATTTAGTTTCTAACTCAGCTAGTTTGTCCCTAAGACATGCTTCTACTTCTTCCTTGAGGACGAGCTTGTGTTCCAGAGATTTAATAAAGTCTCTTAGGGAAGTATCTACAGTGCAAGCAGCCTCTAACTCTTCCACTTTTGCCTCAAGCATTCTGCTTTTGGCAACAAGTGTTTTCTGTTCCTTTTGAGAAGAGTCTAGACTTTTGCACAACATATAGATCTCTTCGCTAAGAGCCCCGTTCTGTTCCTTATAATCATCAATGGACATTTCTACTTTAAGGGTTAGAACTGGTACCTCTGGTTCCTCTGATGTCTCAGCCATGAGGGCAAAGTTTGCTACATGAGTAACATCTTCCTCATCTGAATCATCCCAAGCTCTTCCTTCTGTCACCAATAAAGCTCGTTTTCCATGTCTTTCCTTCACCAGCGATTCATACTTGCTTTTAAGGGCTTCATATGTCTCTTTTGAATAAGTCTGTTTAGGCTTTTTGCAGTCTGAGGCAAAATGTCCAGCTTCACCACAGTTATAGCATTTGAACTTCATTTTGAAATCCAAAGGAGATTTGTAGCTGGTATTCTTGCCTTTTCCTTTGTAGCCTGACGAACTACCACCACCCCTAGCAGCCCGATAATAAGATGAAGAATTTCTCTGTGGTCGGTTGCTCTTTCTGAATCTCATGTTGCTGAACTTCCTTGCCATGTATGCCACGACACTATCGTCCATGTTGTCCAGCTCTTCTTGGGTGTAGTAGTCATCATCACTGTCAGATGCGCACTCGTCATCATTATCAACTTGGTGTGGTGGAAGTGATGATTTAGGCTTTGCTGCAACCATTGCCTTCTTAGACTCTTCCTCATCAACAACTAATCCTGATGCAGTTTCTTTTCCTTTTGAATCATTGTCCCATGCTTGATCTTGAAGTGTTTCCAGCTCATAGGTCTTTAATATTCCATAATACTCTTCCAGAGAAGTTGTATGCAAATCTCTGGTTTCTCTTATTGCGTAGACCCTATGTTCAATGTTTTTTGGCTGGTTCCTCAGATATCTCGTATTAGTCTCAACCATGGGGAGAGTTACACCTCTCAGATTCAAATCCAATACCAACTGACTGAATCGTAGATAGACGTCTGTTATGCCTTCTCCTTTTCGTATTCTAAAGGTGTCATACTCCATCTTGAGTATGAGTGTCTTGTTGCTTCTAACCTCTGCAGATCCTTCCATGACAGCTTCTATCTTGTCCCAAATCTTCTTTGCTGTAGTCAGACCTTTGACTATGTTGAACATTTCATGATCAAGAGATTCCATCAAGGTTTGTCGTATGGCAGTATCATAAGCTATTTGTTCCTTGTCAGCATCCGAAAACTCCGAGGGCTTTTTAGGCTCAGACCAAGGTGCTATAACCACCCCTCCTTCCGTATGTGCAGGAATAACCACCATTGGAACAAATTTACCCTTGTCAAGGACTTCCAGATATTCAGGGTTAACAGTCTCTAGATATAGTCTCATTCTGAAAACCCATTCTTCATAGTGATCTCGGTTGAACATTGGGATCTTGAATGCATTTTTAGGAGCCATTTCAATTCTGGTCACTAAAAGTTTCTAAGTACCCAAGACTAGGCTATGTAGAATATATATGTAGAACTTTTGCCTAAGTCGAAATTTCTCTAAGTCGAAATTTTGCTCAAGTCGAAATCACCAAGTAGAAATTGTCCAAGTCGAAATTCTATGTAGAAATTCTCAAGTAGAAATTCTATGTAGAACTTTCGTCCTTAGAATAATTTTTCTGCAGGTTACTTTAATATTGAATAAACAATATTATCTCTTTAACACCTTTTGACTTTGAATGCTTTACTCACCTAACCCACCTAACCCACGTGCTAGGTACTGAGTATGTCTTGTTTCACTTTCGGCCGTGAATAATGCAAATCACAAAGTCCAAAAACACCTTTTTATTCTTTTACTATTTTTCTGTTTGAAAAGGAGATCAAAAAGTTGTTGGGTTGTCTTCTTTGATAAGAACAGATGATGAACACTCAAGAACACCAAATATGAAAGTACCCAGATTAATTCACAAAAATTAATTAAAATACATCCAAGCTAAATAATCACACCTGGAGTATTTAAATAATTTTTCAGATGAGTTTTCACTACAAACGAATTAAAGCACACTTTTCGAGAAAATGAAAAGTAGATCTAGAAAATGAAAACTCACGATTCTTCTACCAAACACAAGGATCTATGTTTTGTATGTTAAACATATAGCTCTGATACCAATTGTTAGGTCCAAATGTGTTGTAGAGGGGGGGTGAATACAACTTTTCGAATATGAGAAGCAATAAATACAATGCAATAAATGAACACACAGATTCAAGGAATATATGTCTTATATATAACTTGAAATGGTTGCTACAACATTCATTACAAAGTATAACAGAAGTTCAGAGAGAAGTGAATGATACTAAGCTCTGTGAATGCACTCTCTCTCTTTTTCTTGTGTTTCTCTCAAATATTGCTCTCTAACTAAAACATTACACAAGTACTTCTATTTATACAAATGTAATCTATGTCCTGTAGTCTTCAAAGACTAAGATGTACGTGGCCCAATGATGTCCACATAAATCTTGCCTTATCTTGAAAGCTTGGAAATCTGCCAATCAGAAGATGCCATGTGTCATGTTGAAGCTGCACTCTAAGTAGAACTTCTACTTGAGAATTTCTACTTAGCCATCTCGAAGTTCTAAGTAGAACTTCTACTTAGAAACTTCTACTTGGTCATCTAGAATATTTAGTACTTAGAAAATATTCTGGTCTTCAACTTGAAACTTCAATGCACATCTTGAACTTGTGATATCTTCATGTCTTCTTTATTCTTCACCAAGCTCTTGAATATGGATCTTTATTACTGACATAAACTTGCTATCAATGTCCTGACACTTGATGCAACAGTCTGGTTCATAAGTGACTAGTCTTGATAGGGTTTTTTGCTTCTTGAATAAATTACCATATCCAATTAGAAATGTGGCTTTCCAATATTTGCTTTCCTTCTTGTTCACTTGAAATCATTTAGTCTTATTGATACTGATAGTTATGATCTTGATTCTTGGCTTTTCAAATCGCTGAGGCATGAACAACTTTGACTTGAACTTCTCTCAATGATTTCTTCTTGGCTTGATCATAGTTAACATGTTGAATTGTATCAATTACCTTGTCTTCATTTAGTGTTGATTTCTTGTGACTTCTTGTTCTTGATTGTCTTCTGGTTAAGTATCTTTTCCTTTAGTTTGAGTTACATTAGTTATAGTGTTACAAGTTTACACACTCTGCCTTTCAATATTGTTGAAAAAACCCTAACTAATCTTGGTGATGACCGTAGAAAATTGTTAAATGCAATGTAAAATGTTGATGAATGTATTCAGAACAAAGGTGGACTCCAGTACTCCACAAAAAACAAGGTCTCCACTAAACCCAACTGTCTCTCTCTCTCTCTCTCTCTCTCTATATATATATATATATATAAATTATATAAAGATCAAAACGATAAAATCTCGATTAGGCTCGCAAACCTTATGAGTCGAATAATTTGAAGTTCGAACGCGACTCGGTAAAGTACTTAAGCTCGAGTTCGACTCGAAAACTATGAACAAAATTCGAATATTTTATGAGCCGAGTTTGAGCAACTCACGAACATTTTGATTCATTTACACTCCTAAATGAGAATAACGATCATAAATCAAAGGCATATGTTAATATTTTCAGAATTGGTCAAAATATCAAATTGGCCTACACTATATAAAATAGATAGATAACATAATTCATATGTAATACTAAATTTTTGAAGAGATGTGTGATAATTATTTTCATTATTCGCAAGCGACGGATATGCTAATAGTTTTATCTAGATAATATTTTATCTAATGAATGTTAAAGAGAATATAATAAATGAGGTCTTAGAAATGTAATTGATGATTTTTTAAAAAGATACAAAAAATATCTTTGGTGCAGTGGTTAATGGTGTGAACTGAATTCATCTTTAACATGAAGGTCATAGGTTCAATTGCAATGACCAACATAATTTTTAAAATTATTTTGATAAAAGGATAAATATGTATAATTTACTAAATAGCCATGAAAAGGCTTATTGGCATATAATAGATATAATGGATGGATATGACAAATCTATTTCTATAAAATGGGGTATAGAGATAAATTGAGCCAATAAAATAATTATAAAATATTTATCCTTATTTTTTAAAAAGTTATTCCCTTTATTCCATCAATTCTTTTACAATTTTTTTTGTTCCTCTCAATTAACTACATTCACTATTTTCCCCCACTATACTCATTTTATTCATTTAATATTATCTAACTTAAAACCTGTGCGATGCACAGATGTTCTTTAATATAATGGAATTTTTTTAAATTGAATTAAAAATTTTAAGGCATGAATTTTGTAGGGTTAAAATTTTAAATGATATGATCTAATAATAATTATATCTATGTTGTTCGTGATATTTTTTGAAAATGATGGATTTTAGTTTGAAAATATTGAAAAGATGAAATGTTTTAGCTGAAAAACTTAATCGGTAAGTTATTAGTAATAATAATAATATCATTATTTCATTTTACTTAAATAAAGCTACCTGAATAGGTTTTTATGGAAATAAAAAAAAGGTAACGTATTTTAGTTAAAAAATGTTATTGGTTTAATTAGATAAAGTATAAAAGATAATGTATTTTACGTGAAACAAAATTGATTAGTTTTTGAAAAATAGAAAAGTTAACATGTTTTACCTAAAAAGAAAATTTATTAGTTATTAAAAAATAAAAAAATACAAAAGTTTACGTATTTTAGTTGAAAAGGTAATTGGTTAATTATTAGTAATTACAATTATAATATTTTATTTTATTAAATAGATTTGCTCATAGTATTTTTAGGAAGCAAAATTTTTATTTAGATAAAATATAAAAGATAAAATATTTTACGTGAAAATGGAAATTGATTATTTATTAAAAAATAGAAAAGGTAATTAACATGTTTTACCTAAAAAATGAAATTTATTAGTTATTAGTAACTATAAATAATTAAGTAAGGATAATTAAGTAAATATAACATGTACCGTTAAGTAAGGGTAGATAATTAAAATCAATAGAAACCAGGCCGACCTACCGACCGGTCAACCAAATTTTTAATGTTTCGACTATTATAAAATAGTATAGATTAGTACCACCACTTTATCCACTTTCCTTACTTTTCTCTACCAATTTACCCATTTTCATAACCTCCGTGTCCATCTCATATGTAAAGAAATGAGAGGGACGGAGAGAGAACAACATTGCAATCCTTCTATTATTTATACTAGTTTATAACCCATGCGAAGCACGGGATATTTTTAATTAATTTTTTATAATTTGCTCATAGTTTAGTTTAAGTTTTTAACCAATTCCATTCTATAGCAAACCATATAAAATCACCAAAATAAAGGTCAACTAACCTTAGATCCAATCTTTTCCATTCCAGCTTTTTTTCTCAATTCCACCTAGATGCACAACAAGTGTAAACAACTTTATGTCAACATCTCCTTCTCCATTGTTCCCCCACTTAGTCTCATGCGAATTGATTACATGAACATAATCAAATCCACTTATGTTACCCGCTCCAACAATCAGTACAGGGTGTCTACCAAAATCTTTTTCTTTTTGTGAGGGATGTTTGGGCATGGTATACACACCTTTGCCCTTATAGTCAATAAATCTTCTTCCCCCTCCCCCCGACAATACTGACATCCTTTACAAGTCTTGATAGTTCCTAATACACCCCAAAATTTAAATTTTTCACCATAACTTCCAAATTCAAATTATGTTCATAGTGAACATTTTGGGGAAATACACGGGGGTCCTCTAGCTCTTCTCATCGCCTCAAATGCTACTGAAAGTGTTTTCAAAACAAAAGCTTTTCTAAGCTTCACTATTTTCAAAAGGATGTTTTATAAAATATTTAGGACTCCGTCAAATAGTTTTTACGGATTCCTAAAAATTGGAGAGGCGTAAGAGATCGGGTGAAAGAAGATTTATAGTCAATAAATCTTTTTTTCGTTGTGTTGTAGTTCTGGTGGGACCAGTCCAGCACCTTTATAGGCCAATGTGCTATGTTTTTAAAACCGGACCGGACCGGCCGGTTCGACCGGTCGGACCGCTAACCGGTGGCAGGTCCGGTTCGGTTCACCCAAAAAACCAGTACTCCGGTTTTCCTGTTCAGAACCGGTCAGAACCGGCCAAAAACCGGATAAAACCGGTACCGAACCGGACCAGTGGCCGGTTTATTGAAAAAAATTGGTTTATGAGGTCTGAAAAAAACTGGTACAATCTGAAAAAAACCGGTTTATGAGAAAAAAACAAGTTTTTTACAAAATTTATTCATAATTTTCAGATTGTATTATATATTTATATAATTATATATATATATATAATATTAAATATATAAAATTATATATATATATATAATATTAAATATATATAATTATATATTACATAATTATGACGTCATACCGGTTGAACCACTGGTCGAGCCGGTTGAACCAATCGAACTAGTAACCAGTAGGGCTTCCGGTTCGATGCCCGGTCCGGTTCTGAGAACACAGCCAATGTGTTGCCTCTTGGGAAGCCAAGCTATCCTAATGAAAGGATTATGTCCAGAAGGACTTTGTGTCCGGTATGGAAACTTTACGTGACTGATCACCCATATTGTCCGTGTCGTGTAAAACCTTCAATCAACTTTTAAAATGCTTTATTATTTAATTACTGTGAAATGAAATTGGTTTACCGTTTGAAATTGCAAATGCTTTTCACATAACTCTGTTATCTACTGTTGTTCTGTTGTTCATTTGATATCCTGTTATTGTTGAATGATAAGTGGATTTTATATCTACTTGGATCGCTTAAATTTGGCTTAAATTGATTGACTTGGCCTCGAGTTTATTGTAGTTTTGATGTGTTTTGCTTAGTTGTGCAGACTTACAAGAATGTCAATTTTGGGTGATGCTTCTATCGTGTTTGGAGGATTAATTGATTAAAATTCGGATTTTCCGGGAAGGTTGCGCAGTCTTCACTGTTTTGGCCATATCTGGAGTTCTAGAAGTCCGTTTTTAGCGATCTTACAGCTCACGCGAAGCTTGAGAGATTTTCTACAACCTGGGATAGATAGCAGGTGCATGTGATGTGCTGGTCAAAATCGCGCACGTGTTCTTTTTGAAGCAAGGCTAGAAATTACTGTTTTGCCCTTTTTCTAATTCTAATTGTATTTTGGGCTGTTTTTGGTACCTTAATCGAATTCTAATTGTAATAGAAGGTAATTGCTTACTGGGCAAGACTTCTAGAGTCTATTTAAACACATCCTACCATGTAATTTGTATCAGATTTTTATTATTGTAACGTAGAGCTGCAAGAGAGAAAAGTGGAGAAGGATTCAAGCTCGGTGACAAGCAAAGATCTAGATCTACTTCATTTTTTGTATACTTTGGATTATAGATTTGTTTTCTCAACTCTTGTTTTTATTAATATTATTGCTCCTTTCTTTCATATCTTGTTTAATATCATGTTTTCATCTAATCCCATGGTGACGAATGGTTCAACTATGAACTAATCGTTGTCATGGGATCCTAATAGATTTATCTATGTAGCTTAGTAGTTTGTATGCTTTAAAGACTTATGTGTGGTGAATTCTTGATATCCTTGTATGGTTGTGCTTCATGAATTTAGATGCGTAGCTAACATCTAATATGTTAATCTCTTGCTAAACGAGAGTGGATGTTGAGATTTAGAACTTGCCATGCTAGCATAGGATAGGTTGATGTTTTAACATCATGATTTGTGGCGTAAATAGAGATATTATGCTACCCTATGTGATCTAAGTGGATAACTGGTGCTTAAACCTTTATGTTTTCAAATTCTATAGAGATATAGGGTCTAAACATATTTGGTGTCTACCCATCTTCTATCTCTTTTGTGGATGCATGCGTAGTTTGGTATTAGTATACCGAGAGGTAGCTTTTACTTATTTCGTGTTATCCGATCAGATATCAAAACCATCACATGTATTGATTAAAGGCTGCGACTCTAAGTGAAGTAGATAATGAAATTAGGATTCCATGTTTATTCTCATATAAGTAAATCAGTTTTAGATCTCATTAGCTAGTTAATTTTTAATTTCTTAATTCGCATCTTAGTTTAATTTAGTTAATTAAAACCTCAATTTATTAATTGTCTTAGCAATGAATTAAGATCATACATTGTTGAATAGGCACATTAGCTGAAAAGACTTTAACCAGATCTCAGTGGAACGAACTTAATTGTATTACTTGTGACCACGTATACTTGCGTGATATTGTGTTAACAAGTTTTTGGCGCCGCTGCCGGGGATCATCGGTGTTTTGTTTAGTTTATGTGTTTGTCATCAGTGGTCATTAGCGTTCACTGACTTGGATTTCTTACTTAGTTGTTTGTTTCGTGGTGTTTTCAGGTACTTGAACGTGTATGCGAACACGTTTGCAGGCTCGTAAGGAAAAACTGGCAGAAGAAGAACTTGCAGCAGTAAAAGAGATGGCAGACTTACCAGCAGCAGTCAAGGCTTTGAAGGACTATTCGCAGCCAAAGATCAATGACATACAATCTAGTATTGTCAGGCCAGCTATTGCAGCGAACAACTTTGAGATCAAGCCGAGCACAATTCAGATGGTGCAGACTTAACATGCATATCCGAGACTTTATCTAGATCTGCGACACTTTTAAATTTAATGGTGTGTCGGATGATGCTATCAAGTTGAGGCTTTTCCCATTCTCTTTAAGGGATAAGGCTAAGGGTTGGTTACACTATCTACCAGCTGGTTCCATTACTACATGGGAAGATCTTGCTCAGAAGTTTTTTACTAAATTCTTCCCTATGGCGAAAACTGCAACAATAAGGAACCAGTTAACTCAATTTCAACAGCAATCTGGCGAGTCTTTGTGTGAGGCATGGGAACGTTATAAGGAGATGCTACGAAAGTGTCCTCATCATGGCATGCGTGATTGGATGGTTATAAATGGTTTTTACAATGGGTTGGGAGCACAGTCTAGGCCTTTGCTAGATGCAGCATCAGGTGGAGCTCTGTGGGCGAAGAGCTATGATGAAGCTTATAATCTTATTGAGATAATGGCTGCTAATGAATATCAAAATCCAACACAGCGGATTCCTCAAGGCAAGGTAGCAGGTGTTCTTGAAGTTGACACAGCTTCATCCATTGCAGCTCAGTTGAAGGCTCTTACGATGAAGGTGGATTCTCTTGCTAATTATGGAGTTCAGCAGGTTGCTAGTATTTGTGAGCTATGTGCGAGCGCACATGAGACGAATCAGTGTGCTATCTCTTCTGAATCAGCACAGTTTATAAGTAATTTTCAGAGACCTGCTGCACCAGTTCCAGCCACCTATCATCCAAATAACAGGAATCATCCTAACTTCAGTTGGAGCAACAACTAAGGTGCTCAACAATCTCAGCAGCCCTATCAGCAGTTTCAGGGTCAGCAAGCAAGGCCATTCAATCAAGGCTATCAACAGCCTTATACTCCAAGGGCACCATATCAACCTCCTGGTTTTCAGCAGCAACAGCCCCTGACTCATGCGGGACAATCATCTAATGAAAAATCAGAAATGGATGATTTGAGGAAGATGATGAAGAACCTGCAAGTTTCTCAAAAGGTCTTGGAAAACCAGATGAGACAGATTGCAAGTGCCTTACTTAGTAGGCAACAAGGAACTCTTCCTAGCGATACGGAAGCAAATCCAGGTAGGAGGGACAATAAAGAACAGGTGGAGGCTGTGACTTTGAAGATGTTCAGAATCAGCAGGTTGAAAAATCTACAGTGCCCGAAAGTGCTCAATCTGATTTGGTGGCTGATCAGCAAGGTGGTGAAGTGGAGAAGAGCAAGGAACCTGTTAAAAATTCTGTGGAGCAGTCTGCAAAGAACACTCAGATCTATCCTCCTCCTCCATATCCTAGAAGACTCCAGAAGTAGAATATGGACAAGAAGTTTGCTAAGTTCTTAGAGGTGTTCAAGAAGTTGCAGATTAACATTCCCTTTGCCGAAGCTCTTGAACAGATGCCGAGCTATGCCAAGTTCATGAAGGGGATTCTTTCTCGTAAATTAAAGCTCGAGGAATTAGAGGCCGTTGCTTTGATGGAAGAGTGTAGCGCATTTCTGCAGCAGAAGTTGCCACCTAAACTTAAAGATCCGGGAAGTTTCACCATCCCGTGTACTATTGGCAATCTTTCTTTCAGCAAGTGCTTATGTGATTTTGGGGCTAGCATCAATCTCATGCCCTTGTCAGTCTATATGCATCTTGGTCTACCGGAACCAAAGCCTACCAACATCTCTTTGCAATTGGCTGATCGTTCAGTTACATATCCTAGAGGCATAGTGGAGGATGTGTTGGTGAAAGTTGACAAACTCATATTTCCTGCTGATTTTGTTATCTTGGATTTCGAGGAAGATAAGAAGATTCCCATAATCTTGGGAAGACCATTCTTGGCTACGGGTAAGACTTTGATTGATGTGCAGAAAGGGGAACTCACCATGAGGGTGCAAGACCAGAATGTCACTTTCAATGGAAATGGAGCAGTTGCTTAAGTCAGATTCTTTGGAAAAAGTTTTAGTTGGTGACTCTGATTTTGAAGATGAGGAAATAGCCGAGAAACTTCAGCAGCTAAATTCAGCTCCTTGGAAAAAGAGATTTGATTTGCCTTTTGAATCTTTTGGGTTAGCAGAACTTAAAAATTCGGAGGGGCGCCTGAAACCATCTATTGAGGAAGCTCCTACACTTGAACTCAAACCACTTCCGGAACACTTGAGGTATGTTTTTCTTGGTGATGCATCTACATTACCTGTTATTATTGCCTCTAACTTGTCAGCTAGTGCGGAAGAAAAGCTTTTGCGAATTTTGAGGGTGTTCAAGTCAGCAATTGGTTGGACTATAGCAGATATCAAGGGAATCAGCCCTTCTTATTGCATGCACAAAATTCTGTTAGAGGAGGGAGCTAAGCCTACCGTTGAGCATCAGCGGAGACTTAATCCGATTATGAAAGAGGTGGTGAAGAAGGAAATTCTAAAGTGGCTTGATGCGGGTATTATATATCCTATCTCAGACAGTTCTTGGGTGAACCCTGTTCAATGTGTGCCAAAGAAAGGAGGCATGACAGTTGTTGCTAATGAAAAGAATGAGCTCATCCCTACTCGAACAGTCATGGGGTGGAGAGTTTGCATGGACTATAGGAAGCTCAACAAAGCCACGAGAAAAGATCACTTTCCTCTTCCATTCATTGATCAGATGTTAGACAGATTGGCTGGCCACGAGTACTATTGCCTTCTTGATGGGTATTCAGGTAACAATCAGATTTGCATTGCTCCGGAAGATCAAGAGAAGACCACGTTCACATGTCATTTTGGTACTTTTGCTTTTCGACGTGTTTCTTTTGGGTTATGTGGTGCTCCTGCCACTTTTCAAAGGTGCATGATGGCTATTTTCTCAGATATGATTGGCTCGAATGTGGAGGTTTTTATGGATGACTTTTCAGTTTTTGGTACTTCGTATGATGAGTGCTTGCATAACCTTGGTTTGGTATTGAAACGTTGTGTGGAGACCAATTTGGTACTTAATTGGGAGAAGTGTCACTTCATGGTACGAGAGGGAATTATTCTTGGGCACAAGGTATCTGGTAGAGGACTTGAGGTGGATAGGGCTAAGGCGGAAACAATCGAAAATCTTTCTCCACCTATCTCTGTTAAAGGAATTCGCAGTTTTCTTGGTCATGCGGGTTTCTATCGGCGATTCATCAAAGACTTCTAAAAAATTTCTAAACCCTTGTGCAATCTCTTGGAGAAGGATGTTCCTTTCAAGTTTGATGATGAGTGCCTTGCAGCTTTTGAGCTCTTGAAGAAGAAGTTGACTACTACACCAGTCATTACCGCACCTAATTGGGAGGAACCATTCGAACTTATGTGTGATGCTAGTGACTATGCTGTTGGAGCTGTGCTTGGTCAAAGGAAGGATAAAATTTTTCATGTGGTTTACTTTGCTAGTAAAACCCTCAATGATGCACAGCTGAACTACACTACTACGGAGAAGGAGTTGCTAGCAGTTGTCTATGGTTTCGAGAAATTCAGGTCTTATTTGCTTGGTACGAAGGTGATTGTGTATACGGATCATGCTGCTATTCGATATCTCATGTCGAAGAAGGATTCAAAGCCTAGATTGATTCGTTGGGTTCTTCTTTTGCAAGAATTTGATGTGGAAATCAAGGATAGGAAAGGCACGGAAAATCAAGTAGCGGATTATCTCTCACGCTTAGAGGACCACGGTAAAGATTCACATGGCAAATCTTTTTTTAATGAATCTTTTCCAGATGAGCAGCTTTTTGGAGTGCAAGGTGAAGAGACATGGTTTGCAGATTATGTGAACTATTTGGTTAGCAATGTTATTCCTCCAGAATTTTTTTATGCTCAAAAGAAGAAGTTTCTGCATGATGTGAAGTGGTACCGTTGGGACGAGCCATTCTTGTTCAAGCTTGGTGTGGATCAGATTTTGAGGAGGTGCATTCCGTATAGTGAAACGGAAGGTATTTTGCATGATTGTCATTCTACTGCATATGGAGGCCACTATGGTGGTGATAAAACAGCTCAGAAAGTACTTCAAGCAGGATTCTATTGGCCAACTCTGTTTAAAGATTCTCATAGGTTCGTGATGAGTTGTGATCGATGTCAAAGGGTTGGTAATATTTCTTGGAGGAACGAGATGCCTCTTAGTACGATTCTTGAAGTTGAGATTTTTGATGTGTGGGGGATTGATTTCATGGGGCCGTTTGTGTCATCTTGCAATAATCAGTACATTCTCTTAGCAGTGGATTACGTGTCTAAATGGGTCGAGATGAAGGCTTTACCGACAAATGATGCTAAGGTGGTGCTGAATTTTCTTCACAAGCAAATTTTCACGCGTTTTGGAACTCCACGAGCTATAATCAGTGATGAGGGGACACACTTCTGTAATCGTCAATTTACTGATATGATGGCAAGGTATAATGTGACTCATCATGTTGCCACAGCTTATCATCCTCAAACTAATGGTCAAGCGGAGGTTTCGAATCGTGAGATCAAGAGGATTCTTGAGAAAGTGGTAAATCCACCAAGAAAGGATTGGTCTTTGAAGTTAGACGAAGCGGTTTGGGCGTATAGAACTGCTTACAAGACACCCTTAGGTATGTCTCCTTATCAATTGGTTTTTGGTAAGGCTTGTCATTTGCCGGCAGAGTTAGAGCATAAGGCCTATTTGGCGTTGAAGAAGTTAAACTTAGATATTTCAGCTGCGGGTGAGAAACGTCTACTTCAGTTAAATGAGCTCGAGGAATTTCGTGAGCAGGCTTACGAGAATGCTAAGATGTACAAGGAGAAAGTGAAGAGGTGGCATGATAGGAAGTTGGTGCATAAGTCGTTTGTGTCAGGCCAACAGGTTTTGCTTTATAATTCTCGCATTAAACCTTTTGCGGGTAAGCTCAAATCAAAGTGGTCGGGTCCGTTTACAGTGAAAATCATGTTTCCATATGGAGCAGTTGTAACACCCCCAGATCCGGGGTCCGGGATCCGGTGGTTACGGTTTCCAATTCTGTCCACAACAATTGAACTTTCCTTAACATAAAATAAATTACGTCTCTATAACCCAACACAACAATATAAAACACACCCGTTATAGTCCCAGAGATGAAATCAGAGTAACAATCAAATTTTTATTAATCACATTATGAGTTCTTACAATCCAAAAGAATTTCAATATAAATACATACTCTTGCCATCCATTTACATAAGTCATACTAGACCATATTCTTGGTACTGAAAGAATAAATATACCCTACCAATAGCTTCTTCTTCAGCTCTGGTAGTCTCATCGTCCTCGCCCGCGTCGAGTGCGCCTTGTGCGAGTCATCTGGTCTAGCTGTTGTTGTGATATAATAATAAAGCAAGGGTGAGCAATAGCCCACCAACAATAATATATAACTGAATGATAATGTATAACAGTTCAAAAGTATCTTTCAAACCATATGCCATGCATTTACGGAAATGATGCCAGTATAATATGAACGATGAAGTTACAAGGTAACTTGAAGTATTTGTTTGTAGAAATATCTGCTACATCAAAGTAAGCGAGATATTCTTATTGTTATTAAGAAGAGGAACTTGCAAGAAAAGGTTGCAATTCCAGTTATGACCCTTTTCCAACTCTGCCAACAGTAATCATGTTGCAGGAAATAAATAAATTTGGATGATGAACCAATGATGGAGTATTCACCGCGCCCGCTGTTCCAATCTTGATGATCAGTCGAGATCGTACAGCTCAATTTAGATTTACTACCGGTAGAAGGAAGAACTGACGGCTTTACTTGTATACCGCCTTACTAGCTCTCCCCGGCCAACGGTTGGGCCAAAGGGGATGGACCGGCGCTACTCGGCCTCTTACACGACTCCTAGTTCAAATAGAATTCATGATTCTGAATGTAACGTTCGTCCCCCTTTCCCCAAGTATAATACTTGTTGATAAGACTCCACAAAGTAGTCGTATCTTGTTGGAAAGGAAAATTTACCAATAACTCCCAAGCTATTACTTGGTAACGGATATCAACTTGTTCCAGTAATCTTACCCCTCGAAAGATGAGAAGGTAAGCAACGACTTAATAAGTCAACAGCACCCGAGTTGCGGGTGAAGGGAATACTTTATGACCGGGAAGTCGACAAGATAAATAACATTTTCCAAGTAAGGTTCCCTTATTATTAAGGAGATAGACTCAAAGAAGAATGATGTCTGAGAACCTTTCTTGATATAAGATTAATAATAATATGACTCCGAGATATTTTCTGTAATAATCGAAGAAGATAAACCTTATCGAGATTATTCTAAGTATGGAATAAATATTCAGAGAATATTTAATGAGTTAAAATATTTAAAGAATATTTGAGAATATGAAAGAATATCTTTAATCAGAGTATTTCTCAAAATAATCCCTGAAGAAATATCAGGAGAATATTTATTGAATAAATAAATATTTAAATGAATATTCAAAACAATATTCATTAATTAATAAGACCTGAAAAGAATAGTTAAGGTAATATTCATAATTAATTAGGAATTTAAATGAATATTCAAAAGTAATATTCATTTAATGAATAATATCCTAAATGAATATCAAGTAATATTCATTTAGTAATCCAAGCCTTAAGGAATATTCGAGATAATATTCGATAATTAAATCAAGCTTCAGATGAATATTAAAATAATATCCATCAAGTATTTAATATCTTAAATGAATATTCAAAAGTAATATTTATTTAATAAAATAATATTCTAAAAGAATATCCAAATAATATTCATTTAATAGTCTCATCTTTAGAAGAATATTCGAAATAATAGTCGATAATCAATTCGACTCTGAATGAATATTGAGAAATATTATTCGTTGAATAGTTACGTTCAAATAATTATTTGAAGTAAGGATCGTTAAAATAATTAGTCTCGAACGAATATTCAAATAATATTCGTCGCCCAAATAATAGAAAATATTTACTTATATATTTTCCTCCGAGGTAATCTCGATATATCAAGGAATATTGACTCCCGGTCTATTTTTGATTAATAAGATGTATACGCCCTTCTATGAGGGTCTTACAATAACCGGCTTATAACTGATATATAACTATCTAGCTTATAAGCCAACAATAACATTCAGGGAACAAGTATATCAATTCAACTTGAAAGTAGGCATGCATGCAATGGCATATGTATATCAGCAATCATATATATACATTTATTCAATCACAACAACAGCCTAAAAGAAGGGAATTGAAACTTGCCTGGTAGTCGAGTACGGTAAGGGGTAGTGGTAGCGGGTCCCGGTTCAGCTTGGTGATCTATAAATAGCCAAGGCATTCGGGATTAATCACTTAACATATTAAAAGTTAAGTTATACTTAATTCGAAACACGTTCTCGAGTTATCTCGTTATACCCCTTTTAGTGGATTACTTTTATCACTGATCCGACCCGACATTCGTTCGTTAATACGACATGTCATTGTACTTATACTTGGAACATACTTAAGTCATATGAGTTCTAAATTCGATCGTTACGAACCAATACTATACTCCGAGTTTTATCGCCCGTTTTCTAAGTGTTTTACCGAAGTTATAAAAGAGTCGTCTTTTAGGGGTTCGTTCGCGTTTAACCTCGACTCGAACATTTTTAATAAATCGAAAAATGATCCTTTTGACATACGGTTTTCTTTCACACCTTCCTTTTTACCTCTAGTATTTATTTACCAAGATTCGCCATGACTTTACATATTTTACGAGGGTTCAAATTCAGTTACGAATTCTCGGTTACGGTTTCGAAATACTTTTAGTAAACCGGCCGTAACTCCTAAACCGTAAGTCCGTTTCACGTGATCTTTATATCAAAACGAAGCTTATAACATAAGCTATCCTAAAATGGCAGAAAATTTTCTGGTCAGTAGGGTCTTGATGTGAAAAATGGCGTACAAAACATGATATTGTAAAATCGGGCATTATAACGGCTATGTTTACGCGTTTTCCAAAGTTTTTACACTTTATCTCGATCTAACAAAGATCAATCCAACCACACAAACGCATGATAATCATCATGACTAGTCTATCAACAACTCATCTCAACCATCTCATGGATCACAATCCAAACAACAACCATAATCAACTAATAACATAGATCTAAGCATAACATAGCATACTAACACTAAATCATCCATAAAACTCATAAAATCTCAAAATGGTACCAAGGGTTTTTGGAGCTTGTTACCTTCCTTGGAGAGTGAATAACACTTGGTAAGCCTTGTCTAGTCCTTAGATTACCTTAACAAAGCTTGGATCATCCAAACAAAACAAGAAATCAAAGTTAGTTTCTTAAAATCACTATTCACCCTAGGCTTGGATGATTTATTTGAAAATGGAAAACATGGAGTTTGAAGCCAAGATTTCTAGGGTATCACTTTTATGAATTATAGGACTTACCATAAAAATTTGGAGATCAAACAATGGTGGAAGCTTGGACTTTGGATTTTGAATTTAGGGAGGAAGTAGAATGGAATGTTTTGGAGGGGGAGAGAGTTGCTTGCTTGTTCTTGATCTTTTCCTTGTATTATTGTGTTGCCTTGGATAATATCTTGCTAAAGTAGCTTTATTAAAGTGCCTAGGTCATCCATGATGCAATCAAGAGACATGTGTTGCATTTTGAATGGTTTTCATGCTAAGTATTGGTTTGATATCTACGTACTACTTCCATCTCCAAGTATGCTAGTTACTTTAAGCCACTTGGTTGCTAGATATTTATTCTAGTAGCTTACACAAGACTCTTGCTTCCTCTGCTTGTTTCTGTGTCCGGTTATTGCCCGTTTCGATTGATCGTTCGTAGGAATATTTCACGGATTTCTAATTAGGGTTTACCGGGAATCCTTTTTAATATTAATACTTTCATTCTCCATCTTTCATTCTAACTTTCCAATTTATATTCCTTAAATCCATTCGTTAAATACTTAAGGCTATCAGTGTCCAGGGAACTCTCGGAGAAAATAAAAGTGCGGTTTTTCAGAATCCGACAGCTTTTACATACACTTATTTTCCCCCTGGATCACTAATACGAACTCGGAAATCCGTCCCGAATGCTTCTATATAGTGTCATCTCATATTATTATATACTCCCACCAAAACACTATTCATTCTGTATTCTTTACTTGTTCTCTTAGGGTGGTACAATTGTCCGTATTCTCTTTCGATCGTTCCTTATCCTTTTTACGGAACTACTGGATTAATCGTTACCGATCTGGATGACATGAGAATATTCTCCTGATTGAAAGTGCCATATCTTATTCCCTTAGAAGATAGATTATTCTTACCTATGTTGTTACCCTTTAGCATTCTTCAAGACATAGAAATAATAAAGTCGAATTCCATTCATTCTTTCCAAATATCAATTATTACATTGTAGCCATAACCACTCCTCAGTGGTTTCCTACCTTCATTCTTAAATCAAATATAATAACATCCCAAAATATCAAATCCTCAAAGTTAATATCTCAATTCTTGGATTATAATAATATTTAATCCACTGTCCGGTCAAATATTATACCGAAAAAGAATTTGGAATTTCTGAATTCCGATCGTCTCTGCATTCACTTATTTCCTCCGCGTATTACTAATATGACTTCGAAACATCCATATCACGTCCCGTACATAGGGTGGCGTGAAAAGTTTTCCAACTTACAAAATCACTATTCATCCACCAAATTACTATGCACGTACAGGAAACACTATGCACGTACGGGAAACACTATGCACGTACGGGAAATACTATGCACGTATGGGAAACACTATGCACGTACTCATTTCCCTTCAAGGATCCATTAGCTCCTTCCTGGATGGTAGATTATTCTTATCTAGGTCCTCAACCATCGAATTACTCTATTCTGACAATATACCAATGCATCAGGATCATTGTCCCAAGCAATATCCATTCATTACAATCATTGTTCTTTAAAACCACCATTCATTAGAGCTGGTGACCTTGTTGTCGGAATCATTGTTCTTCATTTTATCATTACTTAATAAAAAGTTTTAATTATATCCAAAATTTGGGGTTCTTACAGTCTCCCCTCCTTAAAAGGATTCCGTCCCGGAATCAGGTAGGAAGCAAAGAGTCGTTTGCCTGTCGTTCCCTTTTTAGCTTCCCGGTCAATTCTTAGTCGTTCTACCCTTCCTCAGCACATCTTCTAGTGCTACAATCCATACTTTATCCTTTTTCCATCAACGTTGCTACTTTTCGTACAACTCACTATCCGGGTTATACTCTTACTCAGTCTTATCCTTATTGATACCTACAGTAACATTGGTATCACTATCACCCCACGATTCGGAGGTAACCTCGCTCGTACTGTGCATTTCCTGATCGCTTTAATCTTCGCAATCTCGATCAATATAGAGAAGTGGAAAGATTTACTGAGAGATCACTATGATCAATTGAACATTTGTTATATTGCATAGTTAGTACAGAAGGGGGCCAGCCTTTAGTACTTGACAAGCAATTAAACAAGTCATGGCATTCCACTTAGACTTCTATCACATAGACAGATAGTCACGTAGCAGTACCTCCCCTCCTAAAAGGGTTGTTCTTCTCAATTCATAAAGAAGATGAATAAGAGAGAAGAAGAGAAAAGAGTTCTAAAGGATTATAGAAAGCTTTCATGGTTGTAGAATATCATACTCAGAATTTACCTCTGAACTATAGAGGTTTATCAAAGAAGAAATTAATCATAATTATATCCAATACTATTTGATCGCAATCTCACGTGTCAACATATCTTGCTGCTTTGTCCATTATTCTCTGGACCTGTACCCTGGTTCCACCTTAGCAACTTACTTTTGGAAAATCTTTGAACCTTTCAGGTTAAATCTTAGTTTCTCGTTTGACACCATTGTTACTGACATTCCATGTCACGCTACTAGCTTTTTCATATCTATAATATTAACACTATCAGGTTGTCATCCCGAGAATTCATCGGAAAACCCATTTATTAATCCATTCCTAACATTCCTTGCTTCCTATTTCGTAGTTGCTTTCCCCGTCCTTTCTTTATCAATCACATCCTTCTTATTATCTGATTCTTATTTACTTCTGTTATTTACTTCCACCTTCATCTCTTTATTGAGACATCTTTTGCACTTGGCACCTCTTTATTGGTATCCCGTCACATTTACTCTATAATCATCACGTTATTTCAATTTAAACTTTCCGAAATGAATCTGGCCCGATTCCTTTAACTTAGATTCATATAATCTACTTCTGCCAACCTTGTTTCTCATCACTTGTTCTTTTCTATCCGTGGTTTTCCACAGATTGTCTTTCGTAAGTCAGACCAAGTCGCACGCCTACCTGCTCGCACTCTTATCATCTGTCGAACATCTGCATTTTACTGGCGTAGCCTGGCCACATGAAAACCCGTTATGACCGTGCTATAAGTTTTGGGGGTAAGGCTGGCTCGAATACCGCCGTCCGAACACTTTAAACTCTCAGGTGGCCCAATAAGTCTCGGGCTCAACCGCCCTTCCTTCCAAGTCTCATTAATTCTTTCCATGGGAATATCTTTAACATCATGAATCATCAACCTCATATTCTCTATCTTGTTTGCGCAGAAGTACACTAACATAAACTTGTTTGTCATTCATCAACATGCCATTTAGTTAATCAATGGCAGCACTTTCTTTATCTTTACATTGTCATCTATTTTCTTAGAAGAATCACAATCGCTTGTTGTTTACGTAGTGCATTAATAGCTAACCCTACGGGTTTCAATCCTTTAGGGAGACAAAGTAATCAATATTCCTTATCCATAAGGAACACTTCTTGAACTTGATGTAGATATTACATGAAGTAGATAAAATTGCAGAAGAGTTTCAAGCATCGCAGCTAGGTCCGGTTGATGAAACCATCACTCATGCATCTCCCATAAAATACTGGAAACTTAATGGTTTACTTCGTCAATATTGTATCATGGTCCTGGTTTGCCTCAAAACGGGACCTTCTAAGGTGTGTAGTTTGCTTTAGACAATATTGGGAATCGAATCTTTACTTAAACTATTATTACCTTCGATTCTTGCACAATCATCAAAAGGAATGTAACTTCCTCCACTCCAATATGACCTTCAAGGTCTTTCCAAATATCATTTTGTTTCTTCGGTATGAACATTTATAATTATTCCTTTATAATTAGTCTGTCGGCCACCTCATTGGCCTTTCCTGATAATAATAATTTCTGGTAATCCTTGTTCTCTGGATATATTCCAATTCAAACATTTCTACCTCATTCCCATCATTGTTGGGTGAAAGCATTCTCCCTTAAGCTCTGCTGATGGAGAAAAGTATATTTATCAGTCTTTCTCCATAAGTCATTGCTTCCACCTACCCGTGGGAACTTTATCACGTTTATTCCCAATCCTACTTAGGATACTTCTTTTCTTAGTTCTTTCCTTATCTTAGGATAATCTCAACCTTTATAGGTTCAATCCATACTTCCTCAGGGTTTTATACATGCCTCATCTGGCATTATTGTTACTATGTCATACATTCCTTACCAAACTTCCATTTTGAAGTTCGGAATATTACCCTTTTCCTTGTAAGGTTTCATAGGTCATCCTCATCCTTCCTCCTGTATTTTCTGGGTACAGGGTATATCAAAATGTCATTGATCAATACTCTAATAATTCTATCTATGTTCTTTCCAGAACTCTTTTTAATAATCCTTACCGGTCATTGTTGCCTTAGCAAGTCCAACTCATATCATCTGAAGTCATAATGTCGTTATTAGGGTTAATGCCACCCCTTGTGCATTCCCCAGGGTTTGTATTAATTTATGGATATCCTATCCTTAATTCAACTGCCAAGGAATTCTTGCATCTTATAATTGGCAATCAGATCATGTACCCTTAATAAAGGTCTCTTTTCAATCATTCTCATTTGATAATCGATCGGTGGCTTAATGCCACCCTCTTCTTTCAGATAGTTGTCAGCCTATTTGGCCTTCCAAAAGGCAACGTATGCCTATCTGCTCTCTTACAGAACTTGGTAATGGTAGCAAGGATGTTTTGGAAGACATTGGTCGAGTTCAACGTGAATCTCTTAGTACTTATCGTTCTTCTCAAATGTACTTGCCTTAGACAAAATTTCTACAGCATACTGATCCATCTCTGACCATTTCCATACTTTCTTCATAAACCTTCGTTGTTTACTTCCCTTAGTCGTAATATGTTCATGGTATTCATGATACCCTAACATCATACATATACTTCCATTTTTCTCGTAATCTTGGACAACCATATACACATGAGTCACTTTAGTACGGGTTACACCATCCCAAAAAGGTCTAGTAAATTCCCCATCAAAACATGGGTTGCAAAGGGTTTAGTAGAAGATTCCTACGATCTCATTACTATTTCCTTTATATCAGAAGCCCTTGCAGTCGGTGCTTACTTATAAGCAACCCTACTTTGTCTTTTCATTGCTGGTCTAGTCACTTTATAGTCCGTTGTGACTTGGCCTCAACTGGCCACACTAAAATAAAAATATATGATTTTAAGGGTTGGCTAATTAGCATTACTTTTCTAGCAATTGCCGGCATAGTGCCTTCTTCTTTGATACCTTTCTACCTTTCCAAAACTTTACTTCATATAAGTCTTAATCGGCTACTCAGCGCCGTCTCCGGTCGCCTTTCCTCTTTTTTTTTTTTTTTTATCTTTTCAACTATTCTTATCAATCCCGCGTGCCACGCAAGCTTACCATTCCTGGCATAACAGCCTTTTCACTTAAGTCAATCCCGGAGTTTCTCCGTCCGGCTAATTTCTTACTTACATTTCCTGTTTTCGTCCAATCTCACTTCATCATTTTATCACTACCGTCGATTGTAATGCTCAGGGTCCGTTTACTAACCCATATTACAGCATCCTTACCCAAATCACAGGGTTTGCTCCAGTTTCTACTCTCTTCCATGACATTCTCTGATAATCAGAAAGACAAGTTTTGCCAAAATTCACCGAATTCCTTTCCAGACTCAGGGAAATTTTGATCAATCTACCCACCTACTGGTAACATTAAGGAGACCAGTTTCGAAACCTGAAGAATAGTTCTATGAACCTCCAAGCAGGTGGAATCATAAGCAGTCATAGCTAACGAAATAATCATCATAAGATTGGAAGTTTACCCACTGGAGAGGAATCAATTATATCCATCCCTTAGAAGGGAATCAACAGTTTCAAACTGAAACCTGTCACAACGTCCTGATATTCAATGCTACCAAATGTCGGTCTACCTAACCCTTTATGCGAAGCATCATTGGAAGGACAAAGTCTCCTTTTTCCATTAAGCAATGCCAGCTCTTGGTCATTACCAATTTCACCTTTTAGCTCCAGGAAGATTTTCTCACATTTTTCTCTTTAACTGCTGATCGTATTACTTGATCTATTATAATTCCGTGTCGGAGTAAACTTAAGGTAACTACTATAATCCATTCAAAGAGAAGAAGGAATTTAATATTCCTCTGAATCACATGCATCTAACGTTTCTGGTTCATCATTTAACTGAGTTGAATTAACTCTATACTCAGTCTCTGGCAGTAGTCTCATTACGAGTTCATCTTGACTCACTGGTCTTATCTTCCGGTAGGTTCTGAGATCATTGTCTTGCTTACTACTTCCTTATATAACTTTACCCAATCATGCTATCACTTCCCAATGTCTTTACTTTCTAAATGATTCATTCATAAAATGAACATTTTCCTTAATAAAACCACCTTAGTAACCTCAATTTGGTTCCATAATTTACAACCTACGACACCTGCCTTCTCATGGCGAATTATTACTGACCATATTTGTAAGATCCCGGATTATTTTAGGATTTATTATTATTATTTTATTATTATTATTTTATTATGTTAATTAGTATTTAAAGTATGGAATTGGATTTGAGAATATCGTTGTGGAGTTCAACGATATTTAGTTTTAAGTTTATATGAGTATATATTGAGTTATTTGTGCCAATGTGTGCCCCAATATTTTATTGGTATTTTTAGTGATTTAAAAGTATTTAAATCTAGTATTTTTTATCTTCAAAAATATTTATTTAATTATCGGAGGGCTTAAAAATCATGAAATCTTTTGTAAAATTATCTTTATATATTTATTGAGTTTTTAAAAGTGTTGGGTGGATTAATTTGGATGTTTCGGTATTTTAAAATGATTTTAAGAGTTTTATTGTATTTAAAGGATCAAAACTTTGAAAATTCATATTTAATTCATTTTTGATCCGAAAAATATTTCGAAAATATGTACGTGCTTGTAATTTTATATTCTTGATTTTAAAAATGAAAAGTTTAATTTTCCGAAATTTTTATTTAATTTCGATTTATAAAAAATGGTTTATTTGTTTTAAAATGAGTAAGAAGTGTTGTAATTGGGCCAAGCCCATTAGTTTATACACAGCAGCTCAGCAGATCATATACGGGGAGAGAGAAAGCTAAAAGGGGGAGAAATAGAAATTAGGGATTTGAGAAGAGAGAATTGGGGGTTTTGTTTTTGATGAATCAATTGGTGTGTATACATGTTTATATATATATACAATTCGTGTAAGAGAGTGTGTGTGTGCGTGTATTCACGCGTGTGTGTGTATATGTGCGCGAGTGTGTGTAATATCTGTGGTGTGTATGTGTGGCGCGACCTGTGCAGCGGAGAGAAGGGGGTCGGGGATGATGGTTGTTAGAGGAGTTGCTGCGAAGTCAGGCGATGGGAGGCCACGTCGGGCAGGTGGCGGCCGGAGCAGACCACCGTGGCAGTGGTGGCGACTGGGCGACACAAGAGAGAGAGAGATGGCTGGAGAGAGATAGAGAGATGGCAGGGGAGAGAGAGAGAGACTGCAGAGAGAGAGAGAGGGAGATTTGGGGGAGACTTCGGATCGGAATCGAAACGGTATAATCTCGTGTTTATTTTATTTAATTTTTTTTCCTATTAATTAGTTGTAAATTTCGATATTGTTTAATTGTAGTAATTTAATTAGTTGTAAATTATGATGTAGTTTAATTTGTTAATTTCCGAAAATTAATTCGGAGAGTTTAGTTGCTAATTATAATTGTGGGATTAAATTATGAATATTATCCGAATTTCCATATTTAATTCGGAGGGCATAGTGATTTGTAATTGTTGAGGACTAAGTGTGAGTCCGATTAAATGTGGTGTTTAGTAATGATTAATTGTTAATTGTTAATTGCTAAGAGTTATGTGAGTTTGCTAAGTTTTAATTGCTTATATGCTAGATGGTATAAATCGAGTCATATTATTTGACGATGTTACTATGTGTAAATGTTTATATGTTAAATGCCATAAGCTGAGTTGTAAGTAATTATGGAATGTATAATTGTCAAGTACTCGGTGGTGTAAAGTATATGAGGTTAAATGGTGAATGGTAGTGTATATGGGTTAAGTATGGTAAGTATGGAGATTTTGATGATTGTAAATAGTAACTATGATTTTAGTAGTAATTGAGGCTTCGATATTATATTCGGCCTTGAGAATTGTTAAAAGTTGGTTATAGGTGGAGTTTTACTAATATTTGAATTTATGAGTATACTTGAGATATACATGAGTTATGTTTTAACAATTGTTAAGTATTAATTGTCGGGTAATATATTGGATAATACTGAGGAATAAATGAAGTTGTATGCGTGATAGTCGGATTATGTGTAATAGAGATATATGTGTCGATTAAGTGGAGTATTATTGGCTTGCGAATAATTTATGATCGAGTGATTGATAGAAATTGTAAATGTGATTCGAGATGACTGAATGGCTAATTGTTTATGTGTTAAATGGTATAAGTGTAAATTGCGAGTCTGATTAAAGGTTCAGATTAGGGTATGTTAAATGTTAAGTGCTAATTGCTAATTGTAATGGTTATTGTTATAGGAGGTGTAATTATATGAATGGCTAATTTGCTAAGTGCTAAATGGTATGAATCAAGTTATAGTATATGTTGAAAGTATAAGTGCCAACTACGTGGTGTTGGCTTAAATGTGGATAAACGTAGTTTACTTTTCTTAAGTGTTGAGGTGCCGCATGTCTGGGCGGGTAAATTTCTTTATGTGATTAGTTGCCGCATGTCTGGGCGGGTACTTTTTATTATTTGTTTATTTTATGTTGCTGCAAGTTGAGGCAGCTTTATTTTTATAAAAGCAGGGTTTGAATTGTGTTTGAGGGGCTGTGCCCATAGTCCGATAAACGAATACTTCATGCCGAAATTTTCTAAAAATCCCCTGCGTTTTAAAGTTATTTAAATTATTTGATTTAAAGATTTAAAGGCATATATGTGTATAAGTGTTTAAGTGCATATGTGATGATTAATGAAGTGTGGATATATATATTGATGTATGTATTGTTTGCGAGTTATAAGTAATTAATTATCAAATTAGGTGTTTATGTACTAAATAGTACCTTACTATTATTCGAGTATAAGTAGGGATTCGATGTGGACCCAGCGAGCGTGTTGACGAGACGACTGAAGGAAATGAATGCATGACGAGTAAAGACCGAAGTACAGTAAGTAGCGAATCGATGCATTGGAATCGAGGCAAGTGTACTAACCCTCGCTTATCGTTCAAGCGAGATATTTATGTTTTTATTCAGTATAATTATTCCCTTAAAAATTCATATTGCTAGTATTTCTTTCCTTCGAATTACTGATAAGGATGTGTTTTATTCCGTTTATCGAATGTTTCTATGTTTCTAAATCTTTTAGCATGGCTTCCTAAAATGGTTATTAATTAAAGATGTTTTTAAAATTTCCTTATACTGGGCTGGTCTTTTGCCAGTGAGTATAAAGGACTGAAAAGTGTAATGTTTTAAGTATTAATAAGATTGTTTATAAATTGGATTAGCGTAAGAGGCTAGGGGTGGTTCCCCTAGTCCAGCACTTTTTATTAAGCGTAAGAGGCTAGGGTGGTCCTAGTCCAGCACTTTTATTTAGCGTAAGAGGCTAGGGTGGTCCTAGTCCAGCATTAAAGGCCAATGTGTTGCCTCAATGGGAACCCAGTTTCAAATGAATGGAGACTTTACGTGGCTGATCACCCGTATTGTCCGTAATCACAAGAATAATAAAATCAATTTAAATGTTTCAAAAAGTTTTACGAAAGTATGTTTTATTTGATGAAATGGTTTTTAAAGAGATGAATGTGTTGACTAGATATATCTGTTTTACTGTAAATGGTTATTGTTTTTAGAAATTTGCATATATCTGAGTTAGTTGTTGTCTATATGATAAAAGTTGAAACCCCAGTAAAATATTGAGATTAAGGATAGATAGAAGTTTTCCAGTTATTCCCTTCACAAGTAACATTGTACGTGAAAGTGGAGTAAGAATGATTGGGGGATTCTTGATATTCTTTCTCTCAAAGTTTTATTTGGGGCAGAGATGGTTAGTAATAAATAGAAGAGTAGTTTTATATTTTGCTTGGTGAAAACTAATTCACGGTTATTACGGTCACTGTGGCATGTGTTGCGCAGTGATAGTGAGAACCGAGAATGATTTGAGATCTTCTTGTTTATTCAAACTCATGATTGTCAGGCCGGTTAGGCAGCTAGGTGTGCAAACGCTTAGCGACATGAATGAAATTTGAGTAAATGAGAATTTCTTGGAGATTTTGTTAAAGCGTTAGTTAAGTATTTTGCGAGTATTAAAAGTATTGAATCTAGTTTTTCGAACCTTTGCATTTATTAAATTCTGATTTCGAGTTATAAATGTTTTAAATGATATTAACCTCTTGTTAAAGTTAAGAATCCAGATTTTAATTATAGTATTGGTTATAAATTGGTGAGTATTTCTTCGCTCATGTTTATCGTTCCTATTTCTCGAATTGCAACTATTGCATTCTTGTTTAATCCAGTTCAGTTTTATATATATATAACTTGCTGAGCATTCTTTGGCTCACACTTGTTGTTTTTAAAATCTAATTTTTTCAGTAAACTAGTGGCGAGACTTAGCCTGCGCAGTTCAGAAGTGGAAAGCAGAAGCAGAACGCTGTTATCAAGCTGATGTGGATCAAGGTGTTTAGATTTAAAGTTTGATTTGTTGTATGTAAATATAGTTAGTAGTTATAGTGTGTATTTGAGTAGTTGGCCTGGTATACTTCTATTCGAAGTTATACCAGTGATTTAAGTTTGTATAAGTTTTGTAAATAGATTTGTAATTAAGTTGGTTTGGGTTTTCTTGTTTCTAGAACTGTAACCTAAGATCCTTAGTCGTGAGTTGGGGTCAAAGAACTTTCAGTTGAGTTTTAAATTTTTATTTCAGTTTTATTTTGATTTTCAGATTTTTAGTTTAGTTTCCAGCAGGTTTATGTTGTATTTACGAATACATCATGGCCAATTTTTGTTAGAATTATTGAGTTTGTTAGCGTGACGCCCATATCTACTGACCCCGGATTTGGGGGCGTTACAATATTCATACTAATTCATTTATCAAATGATATGGCACTTACTGCCTCCTTCTCAACTATTCCTAGGGACTCTGCTCCTCGCCCTAAATCGATGTCTTTGATAATCATACATCCCTCTAGCTCTTTCTTTGTTAAGATGAAAATCTCTAAGGATTCTCATCTATTTCCGTATAAGATCTCAAGTAATTCTTCCAATCCTTCTTTCTTGCTGGTACTACATCTGGTAGTCCGACTATGAATTCAACATGCATCTTCAGATCTCTTAATAATATTTCGGTTCTTTATACTCACTTTTTTTTTTGAGCACCATATCTTAATCATCACAGTCATTCTGGCTGCGACCCTCATTACCCATGGGTAAGCTCCTTATCCTAACAGGATTTTCCTTATCTGCTGGAACCTCTTCCGGGTCTCCAGTAGGGTACTCCATCGAATTACCCGCTGATCCTCAGCATATAAAGCATCATCGCGCTGTTGCTCGTATGCCTCAAGGTCAGTCGCCTTACTCGTCGATACGATATCGAGCTAAGTTACTATCATTATACTTACGAGTTCCCATAAGGGTTTTATATGTCATCACTACATTAAGTAGTCCGACTATGAACTTGGCAAGAGTTCTTATTATCTTTTTGAATTTATTGTTTTAACGTCACCTCATCTCTGGGGTTTATAACGTACGCTCTGATACCACTTTTGGAACACCCCCAGATCCGGGGTCCGGGATCCGGTGGTTACGGTTTCCAATTCTGTCCACAACAATTGAACTTTCCTTAACATAAAATAAATTACGTCTCTATAACCCAACACAACAATATAAAACACACCCGTTATAGTCCCAGAGATGAAATCAGAGTAACAATCAAATTTTTATTAATCACATTATGAGTTCTTACAATCTAAAAGAATTTCAATATAAATACATACTCTTGCCATCCATTTACATAAGTCATACTAGACCATATTCTTGGTACTGAAAGAATAAATATACCCTACCAATAGCTTCTTCTTCAGCTCTGGTAGTCTCATCGTCCTCGCCCGCGTCGAGTGCGCCTTGTGCGAGTCATCTGGTCTAGCTGTTGTTGTGATATAATAATAAAGCAAGGGTGAGCAATAGCCCACCAACAATAATATATAACTGAATGATAATGTATAACAGTTCAAAAGTATCTTTCAAACCATATGCCATGCATTTACGGAAATGATGCCAGTATAATATGAACGATGAAGTTACAAGGTAACTTGAAGTATTTGTTTGTAGAAATATCTGCTACATCAAAGTAAGCGAGATATTCTTATTGTTATTAAGAAGAGGAACTTGCAAGAAAAGGTTGCAATTCCAGTTATGACCCTTTTCCAACTCTGCCAACAGTAATCATGTTGCAGGAAATAAATAAATTTGGATGATGAACCAATGATGGAGTATTCACCGCGCCCGCTGTTCCAATCTTGATGATCAGTCGAGATCGTACAGCTCAATTTAGATTTACTACCGGTAGAAGGAAGAACTGACGGCTTTACTTGTATACCGCCTTACTAGCTCTCCCCGGCCAACGGTTGGGCCAAAGGGGATGGACCGGCGCTACTCGGCCTCTTACACGACTCCTAGTTCAAATAGAATTCATGATTCTGAATGTAACGTTCGTCCCCCTTTCCCCAAGTATAATACTTGTTGATAAGACTCCACAAAGTAGTCGTATCTTGTTGGAAAGGAAAATTTACTAATAACTCCCAAGCTATTACTTGGTAACGGATATCAACTTGTTCCAGTAATCTTACCCCTCGAAAGATGAGAAGGTAAGCAACGACTTAATAAGTCAACAGCACCCGAGTTGCGGGTGAAGGGAATACTTTATGACCGGGAAGTCGACAAGATAAATAACATTTTCCAAGTAAGGTTCCCTTATTATTAAGGAGATAGACTCAAAGAAGAATGATGTCTGAGAACCTTTCTTGATATAAGATTAATAATAATATGACTCCGAGATATTTTCTGTAATAATCGAAGAAGATAAACCTTATCGAGATTATTCTAAGTATGGAATAAATATTCAGAGAATATTTAATGAGTTAAAATATTTAAAGAATATTTGGGAATATGAAAGAATATCTTTAATCAGAGTATTTCTCAAAATAATCCCTGAAGAAATATCAGGAGAATATTTATTGAATAAATAAATATTTAAATGAATATTCAAAACAATATTCATTAATTAATAAGACCTGAAAAGAATAGTTAAGGTAATATTCATAATTAATTAGGAATTTAAATGAATATTCAAAAGTAATATTCATTTAATGAATAATATCCTAAATGAATATCAAGTAATATTCATTTAGTAATCCAAGCCTTAAGGAATATTCGAGATAATATTCGATAATTAAATCAAGCTTCAGATGAATATTAAAATAATATCCATCAAGTATTTAATATCTTAAATGAATATTCAAAAGTAATATTTATTTAATAAAATAATATTCTAAAAGAATATCCAAATAATATTCATTTAATAGTCTCATCTTTAGAAGAATATTCGAAATAATAGTCGATAATCAATTCGACTCTGAATGAATATTGAGAAATATTATTCGTTGAATAGTTACGTTCAAATAATTATTTGAAGTAAGGATCGTTAAAATAATTAGTCTCGAACGAATATTCAAATAATATTCGTCGCCCAAATAATAGAAAATATTTACTTATATATTTTCCTCCGAGGTAATCTCGATATATCAAGGAATATTGACTCCCGGTCTATTTTTGATTAATAAGATGTATACGCCCTTCTATGAGGGTCTTACAATAACCGGCTTATAACTGATATATAACTATCTAGCTTATAAGCCAACAATAACATTCAGGGAACAAGTATATCAATTCAACTTGAAAGTAGGCATGCATGCAATGGCATATGTATATCAGCAATCATATATATACATTTATTCAATCACAACAACAGCCTAAAAGAAGGGAATTGAAACTTGCCTGGTAGTCGAGTACGGTAAGGGGTAGTGGTAGCGGGTCCCGGTTCAGCTTGGTGATCTATAAATAGCCAAGGCATTCGGGATTAATCACTTAACATATTAAAAGTTAAGTTATACTTAATTCGAAACACGTTCTCGAGTTATCTCGTTATACCCCTTTTAGTGGATTACTTTTATCACTGATCCGACCCGACATTCGTTCGTTAATACGACATGTCATTGTACTTATACTTGGAACATACTTAAGTCATATGAGTTCTAAATTCGATCGTTACGAACCAATACTATACTCCGAGTTTTATCGCCCGTTTTCTAAGTGTTTTACCGAAGTTATAAAAGAGTCGTCTTTTAGGGGTTCGTTCGCGTTTAACCTCGACTCGAACATTTTTAATAAATCGAAAAATGATCCTTTTGACATACGGTTTTCTTTCACACCTTCCTTTTTACCTCTAGTATTTATTTACCAAGATTCGCCATGACTTTACATATTTTACGAGGGTTCAAATTCAGTTACGAATTCTCGGTTACGGTTTCGAAATACTTTTAGTAAACCGGTCGTAACTCCTAAACCGTAAGTCCGTTTCACGTGATCTTTATATCAAAACGAAGCTTATAACATAAGCTATCCTAAAATGGCAGAAAATTTTCTGGTCAGTAGGGTCTTGATGTGAAAAATGGCGTACAAAACATGATATTGTAAAATCGGGCATTATAACGGCTATGTTTACGCGTTTTCCAAAGTTTTTACACTTTATCTCGATCTAACAAAGATCAATCCAACCACACAAACGCATGATAATCATCATGACTAGTCTATCAACAACTCATCTCAACCATCTCATGGATCACAATCCAAACAACAACCATAATCAACTAATAACATAGATCTAAGCATAACATAGCATACTAACACTAAATCATCCATAAAACTCATAAAATCTCAAAATGGTACCAAGGGTTTTTGGAGCTTGTTACCTTCCTTGGAGAGTGAATAACACTTGGTAAGCCTTGTCTAGTCCTTAGATTACCTTAACAAAGCTTGGATCATCCAAACAAAACAAGAAATCAAAGTTAGTTTCTTAAAATCACTATTCACCCTAGGCTTGGATGATTTATTTGAAAATGGAAAACATGGAGTTTGAAGCCAAGATTTCTAGGGTATCACTTTTATGAATTATAGGACTTACCATAAAAATTTGGAGATCAAACAATGGTGGAAGCTTGGACTTTGGATTTTGAATTTAGGGAGGAAGTAGAATGGAATGTTTTGGAGGGGGAGAGAGTTGCTTGCTTGTTCTTGATCTTTTCCTTGTATTATTGTGTTGCCTTGGATAATATCTTGCTAAAGTAGCTTTATTAAAGTGCCTAGGTCATCCATGATGCAATCAAGAGACATGTGTTGCATTTTGAATGGTTTTCATGCTAAGTATTGGTTTGATATCTACGTACTACTTCCATCTCCAAGTATGCTAGTTACTTTAAGCCACTTGGTTGCTAGATATTTATTCTAGTAGCTTACACAAGACTCTTGCTTCCTCTGCTTGTTTCTGTGTCCGGTTATTGCCCGTTTCGATTGATCGTTCGTAGGAATATTTCACGGATTTCTAATTAGGGTTTACCGGGAATCCTTTTTAATATTAATACTTTCATTCTCCATCTTTCATTCTAACTTTCCAATTTATATTCCTTAAATCCATTCGTTAAATACTTAAGGCTATCAGTGTCCAGGGAACTCTCGGAGAAAATAAAAGTGCGGTTTTTCAGAATCCGACAGCTTTTACATACACTTATTTTCCCCCTGGATCACTAATACGAACTCGGAAATCCGTCCCGAATGCTTCTATATAGTGTCATCTCATATTATTATATACTCCCACCAAAACACTATTCATTCTGTATTCTTTACTTGTTCTCTTAGGGTGGTACAATTGTCCGTATTCTCTTTCGATCGTTCCTTATCCTTTTTACGGAACTACTGGATTAATCGTTACCGATCTGGATGACATGAGAATATTCTCCTGATTGAAAGTGCCATATCTTATTCCCTTAGAAGATAGATTATTCTTACCTATGTTGTTACCCTTTAGCATTCTTCAAGACATAGAAATAATAAAGTCGAATTCCATTCATTCTTTCCAAATATCAATTATTACATTGTAGCCATAACCACTCCTCAGTGGTTTCCTACCTTCATTCTTAAATCAAATATAATAACATCCCAAAATATCAAATCCTCAAAGTTAATATCTCAATTCTTGGATTATAATAATATTTAATCCACTGTCCGGTCAAATATTATACCGAAAAAGAATTTGGAATTTCTGAATTCCGATCGTCTCTGCATTCACTTATTTCCTCCGCGTATTACTAATATGACTTCGAAACATCCATATCACGTCCCGTACATAGGGTGGCGTGAAAAGTTTTCCAACTTACAAAATCACTATTCATCCACCAAATTACTATGCACGTACAGGAAACACTATGCACGTACGGGAAACACTATGCACGTACGGGAAATACTATGCACGTATGGGAAACACTATGCACGTACTCATTTCCCTTCAAGGATCCATTAGCTCCTTCCTGGATGGTAGATTATTCTTATCTAGGTCCTCAACCATCGAATTACTCTATTCTGACAATATACCAATGCATCAGGATCATTGTCCCAAGCAATATCCATTCATTACAATCATTGTTCTTTAAAACCACCATTCATTAGAGCTGGTGACCTTGTTGTCGGAATCATTGTTCTTCATTTTATCATTACTTAATAAAAAGTTTTAATTATATCCAAAATTTGGGGTTCTTACAGCAGTGGAGATATATAGGGGTTCTATTGATGATGCTTTCAAGGTAAATGGACAGAGACTTAAGCCGTATTATGGAGGAATGGTGACCGCGAGAAGGTTGCCGCAATTTTATTTTGTTCGTGATTTTTCGGAAGAATGTCAAGCTAATGACATTAAACGAGCGCTTCTTGGGAGGCAACCCAAGTGATGTAGTATTTGTTGTATACCTTTGTTCTTTAAAAAAAAAAAAAATTGTTGTGGGAAAAAAAGAGAGAGAGAGAGAGAGAGAGAGAAGAGTGTGAAAAAAAAAAATGTCCTTCGCGCAGGTTGCGCCTGCGTTTCTGTGTGTCGCGCAACTTGCGCCTGCGTGACGCAACTTGCGCCTGCGTTACTGTGTTAAGCGCAGTTTGCGCTGGACGCGCGCAAGTTGCGCTTAATGCAGTAGTAACTCGAATTTTCAGCTGTTTTCAGCTGTTCACATAAAAAAAAATTCTTTTCTTTTTTCTTCCACCCCAATTCTTTTCTCCTCTTAAATAACATCCTTAAACCCAATCCTAAACCTATATCAATTCCAAAACCTCCCATCTTTCTTCTAAATTTCTACACCCAATTCTTGTCTAATTCTTTTTCTATTAATTCTTAATTCTATCCTACATCAAATTCATACCCATTCCAATTTCTCCTTTCCACAATCAAATTTATATTCATCCTATCACTCCATTATATATATACACCTATACATACAAACCCAATTCATTCTCTCCATATCTACATCTCTAAAAATTCAAGTTCAAGAAGGATGCAAGTTTGGGGGGAAGTTGTACAAGTTCACCTCTTTGATTCATAGTGGGTATATCTCTTTTCTAATTTTATTTTTACTATGAATTTGTGTTCTTGTAAATTGGGGGTTTTATATTAGTCTTGTTATTTGGGTGTTTTTGGTGTGATTTTTGCTTGGTGGAATTATTGTTGAATGGGATTTTGATTATTATGGCTCCTAAGCGAATGAGGGGTAGTTCTAGTAGGGTGGAGAGATTTTCTTCTCCGGAGGCGGAGGTTGAGTATAATCGATTGTTGTCAAGGCCGGTGGCGAAGGAAAGGGGCTTTTTGCCAACTCGTCATTATGGGTTGGTAGAGGTGATTAGTGAGTTACGGTGGGGAGAGATTTGTAAGGCACCTACTCCGGTTCCGGTGAATGTAGTTAGGGAGTTTTATTCGAATGCGAAAGATGAGCATAATGGTGTGTGTATGGTTCGTGGTAAACGGGTGGATTACAGGTCAGATGCTATTCGTCCGATTTTGGGACAACCACCTAAGCTTGTGGGGGATGAAAATTGGGCATTGAAGACTAGTGATGATGTGGATATGGAGGCGATTGTTCGTGAACTTTGTGTTCCCGGTACAAGTTGGAAGTATAAATTGGGAACTAATGAGCCACTTTCTTTTCCATCTTCTGCAATGAATAAGTTTGCACGAGCATGGTATCATATTCTTTGTGCCAATATTATGCTTACTTCTCATACGGGTGAGGTCACAGCTGACAGAGCGATTATTCTTTGGGGCATTCTAAAAGGGAAGTACATTGATGTCGCATATATTGTTCATCAGAATATTCGCAGGTGTTTAAAGTCTAGTGCACTGTCATTGATGCCCCATGCTTCTATCATAGTTGGGTTGTGTATGGTTAGTGGTGTTACATGGGGTGCGGATGAGGAGTTGCAGTCACCTTTGGCTTCCATTGTTGACGTGTCTATTGATCGGATGCCAAAATGGCAAGGCGAAATCCCACATCCTAGGGGACTCGGGTATGATGTTAGTGGTGCTGGTACTAGTGGTCAGGGAGCAGGCACTCTGCCACGGGTTTCGAGAGTACCAAGGGTTTTGGATGCTCACTTTAGACGTTTGTATAGGCGTATGGATGCTATACATGCTAGTAACCGGGAGTATGCTGAGGATATGGCTACAGCTTTGAGAGATGCGGGTATTCAGGCCCGGTGGCCCGTCTATGGAGCTCGTACACCTTATCCACCGCCAAATACTGATTCATCCGAGGATGAGGACGAGTAGGTATGTTTTCTGCTATCCCTCGTATTTACTTCCATTCAATGCGGACATTGAATATTTTAAGTTAGGGGGTGGTTTGAGGGATTAGTAGTTGTTGTTGTATTATGTGTGCATATAGATATCATGTTTTGCATAATAGTAGTAATTCATGCATGTTTGTGCGTATTAATTACGTTTGTTTCATATAGGACATTCTGTTTTTTTTGTTTCGTATACCATGTGAGTTCATATTAGTTGCATTTCATGGCATGCATATTTCATGATCCCTTAGAACGAGCTAATTCTGATTGGTAGCTAGGTGTCTAATTGAGTGTGGTAATGATGAATAGAGGGTTGACTTATAGTTTCTATGAAATTGACTTATGTGTTTCGGAAACAAAACTAATTACACAGTCTCATTGGGTGCTTTTGGGCTAGGTTGAGGTCATGCTTGTTTGGATGTTTTGAGATTTAATCACTTGATTATAGTTAGAATTTTCTTTATTCCCTTGATGGCCTAGAACACTTAAGTCTAAGTTTGGGGGAAAACAGGGATTTCATGCTTAAATTGTAAATAATTGTCAATAATTGCTAGATGTCAAATGGCTAGTAGCCGGCTCATATTTATATGAGTAGTCTAGGGTTGGAATTGAGAATTCTCATTCCAGATTGCATAGAAAAAAAAAAGCAGAAAAAAAAAGAAAAAAAAGAAAAAAAAAAGAAAAAAAAAGTCAAAAGTTTCAATTGTTTATATGCAAGATTAACCAGGGTGAGCTCTTTAATACTCGAGCATTTAAGTTCTAGGGGACTTTGTGCCTAGTGACTATTTACACAATATCACGCAAGTATACGTGGTCACAAGTAATACAATTAAGTTCGTTCCACTGAGATCTGGTTAAGTTCTTTTCAGCTAATGTGCCTATTCAACAATGTATGATCTTAATTCACTGCTAAGATAATTAACCAATTTGGGTTTTAATTATCTAAATTAAACTAAGATGCAAAGTAAAAACTAATTAACTAATGAGAATTAAATCTGAATTTCTTATAAGAATAAAAACATGAGATCCTAACTTCATTATCTACTTCACTTAGAGTCGATGCCTTTAATCAATGTATATAATGGTTTTGATATCTGATCAGACAACATGAAATAAGTATACGCTACTTCTCAATATACGAATACCAAACTAAACTGTTAGGCCGAATACACAATTAATAATCAAATTCGTATGAGAGTTTAACAAGTAAGATGTTTAAGCACTTAAAAACTTCTTGTATTAAGAACCCTCTTCGTGATGTAAATTATCACAAAGAGCTGCTAGGTTACAATTAAGATAATTCGTTGTACGATACCCTTCTAGGGTTAACCTAACTGTATTTATAAAACATACAGCTACGATACAATCTCTAATTGATATTCCTAATAATCAGCTATACAATGATATCAATTACAGATTGTCACACGTCTCCTAAGTCAACTCGATCTCTTTGATAGCTATCCAATCTTCAAAGATATCGCTTCCATATCAATCTTCAATTGATCTCTAATATCTTCTGTTGACTCTGTACGCGTTGCTCCCAGACAGACTTTCCTAAACTCTGTCCAGCTACCGTCTGTCAGAGTTTACACTAAACTCTGACTGCTTCCAGCTAAACTCTGATAATTCACTATAACACTCAAACACTGATTAAAACACATCAATTATATTTAACAATCTCCCCCAACTTGTTCATTAGCAAAAATGCACAAGTTAATAACAATAATTGATGATGTCAAAACAAATAGACAAAATACAGTGTTTATACAAATTCAGAGTTTAAGCTTCTACTTAACAAAATCTACAGAGAATAAGAAAATGAAAGGCAGAGTGTGTAAACTTGTAACACTATAACTAATGTAACTCAAACTAAAGGAAAAGATACTTAACCAGAAGACAATCAAGAACAAGAAGTCACAAGAAATCAACACTAAATGAAGACAAGGTAATTGATACAATTCAACATGTTAACTATGATCAAGCCAAGAAGAAATCATTGAGAGAAGTTCAAGTCAAAGTTGTTCATGCCTCAGCGATTTGAAAAGCCAAGAATCAAGATCATAACTATCAGTATCAATAAGACTAATTGATTTCAAGTGAACAAGAAGGAAAGCAAATATTGGAAAACCACATTTCTAATTGGATATGGTAATTTATTCAAGAAGCAAAAAACCCTATCAAGACTAGTCACTTATGAACCAGACCGTTGCATCAAGTGTCAGGACATTGATAGCAAGTTTATGTCAGTAATAAATATCCATATTCAAGAGCTTGGTGAAGAATAAAGAAGACATGAAGATATCACAAGTTCAAGATGTGCATTGAAGTTTCAAGTTGAAGACCAGAATATTTTCTAAGTACTAAATATTCTAGATGACCAAGTAGAAGTTTCTAAGTAGAAGTTCTACTTAGAACTTCGAGATGGCTAAGTAGAAATTCTCAAGTAGAAGTTCTACTTAGAGTGCAGCTTCAACATGACACATGGCATCTTCTGATTGGCAGATTTCCAAGCTTTCAAGATAAGGCAAGATTTATGTGGACATCATTGGGCCACGTACATCTTAGTCTTTGAAGACTACAGGACATAGATTACATGTAGTATAAATAGAAGTACTGGTGTAATGTTTTAGTTAGAGAGTAATAGTTGAGAGAAACACAAGAAAAAAAAGATAGAGAGTGCATTCACAGAGCTTAGTATCATTCACTTCTCTCTGAACTTCTGTTATACTTTGTAATGAATGTTGTAGCAACCATTTCAAGTTATATATAAGACATATATTCCTTGAATCTGTGTGTTCATTTATTGCATCGTATTTATTGCTTCTCATATTCGAAAAGTTGTATTCACCCCCCCTCTACAACACATTTGGACCTAACAATTGGTATCAGAGCTATATGTTTAACATACAAAACATAAATCCTTGTGTTTGGTAGAAGAATCGTGAGTTTTCATTTTCTAGATCTACTTTTCATTTTCTCGAAAAGTGTGCTTTAATTCGTTTGTAGTGAAAACTCATCTGAAAAATTATTTAAATACTCCAGGTGTGATTATTTAGCTTGGATGTATTTTAATTAATTTTTGTGAATTAATCTGGGTACTTTCATATTTGGTGTTCTTGAGTGTTCATCATCTGTTCTTATCAAAGAAGACTACCCAACAACTTTTTGATCTCCTTTTCAAACAGAAAAATAGTAAAAGAATAAAAAGGTGTTTTTGGAATTTGTGATTTGCATTATTCACGGCCGAAAGTGAAACAAGACATACTCAGTACCTAGCACGTGGGTTAGGTGGGTTAGGTGAGTAAAGCATTCAAAGTCAAAAGGTGTTAAAGAGATAATATTGTTTATTCAATATTAAAGTAACCTGCAGAAAAATTATTCTAAGGACAAAAGTTCTACATAGAATTTCTACTTGAGAATTTCTACATAGAATTTCGACTTGGACAATTTCTACTTGGTGAATTTCGACTTGAGCAAAATTTCGACTTAGAGAAATTTCGACTTAGGCAAAAGTTCTACATATATATTCTACATAGCCTAGTCTTGAAATGGCTCCTAAAAATGCATTCAAGATCCCAATGTTCAACCGAGATCACTATGAATAATGGGTTTTCAGAATGAGACTATATCTAGAGACTGTTAACCCTGAATATCTGGAAGTCCTTGACAAGGGTAAATTTGTTCCAATGGTGGTTATTCCTGCACATACGGAAGGAGGGGTGGTTATAGCACCTCGGTCTGAGCCTAAAAAGCCCTCGGAGTTTTCGGATGCTGACAAGGAACAAATAGCTTATGATACCGCCATACGACAAACCTTGATGGAATCTCTTGATCATGAAATGTTCAACATAGTCAAAGGTCTTACTACAGCAAAGAAGATTTGGGACAAGATAGAAGTTGTCATGGAAGGATCTGCAGAGGTTAGAAGCAACAAGACACTCATACTCAAGATGGAGTATGACACCTTTAGAATACGAAAAGGAGAAGGCATAACAGACGTCTATCTACGATTCAGTCAGTTGGTATTGGATTTGAATCTGAGAGGTGTAACTCTCCCCATGGTTGAGACTAATACGAGATATCTGAGGAACCAGCCAAAAAGCATTGAACATAGGGTCTACGCAATAAGAGAAACCAGAGATTTGCATACAACTTCTCTGGAAGAGTATTATGGAATATTAAAGACCTATGAGCTGGAAACACTTCAAGATCAAGCATGGGACAATGATTCAAAAGGAAAAGAAACTGCATCAGGATTAGTTGCTGATGAGGAAGAGTCTAAGAAGGCAATGGTTGCAGCAAAGCCTAAATCATCACTTCCACCACACCAAGTTGATAATGATGACGAGTGCGCATCTGACAGTGATGATGACTACTACACCCAAGAAGAGCTGGACAACATGGACGATAGTGTCGTGGCATACATGGCAAGGAAGTTCACCAACATGAGATTCAGAAAGAGCAACCGACCACAGAGAAATTCTTCATCTTATTATCGGGCTGCTAGGGGTGGTGGTAGTTCGCCAGGCTACAAAGGAAAAAGCAAGAATACCAGCTACAAATCTCCTTTGGATTTCAAAATGAAGTTCAAATGCTATAACTATGGTGAAGCTGGACATTTTGCCTCAGACTGCAAAAAGCCTAAACAGACTTATCCAAAAGAGACATATGAAGCCCTCAAAAGCAAGTATGAATCGCTGGTGAAGGAAAGACATGGAAAACGAGCTTTATTGGTGACAGAAGGAAGAGCTTGGGATGATTCAGATGAGGAAGATGTTACTCATGTAGCAAACTTTGCCCTCATGGCTGAGACATCAGAGGAACCAGAGGTACCAGTTCTAACCCTTAAAGTAGAAATGTCCATTGATGATTATAAGGAACAGAACGGGGCTCTTAGCGAAGAGATCTATATGTTGTGCAAAAGTCTAGACTCTTCTCAAAAGGAACAGAAAACACTTGTTGCCAAAAGCAAAATGATTGAGGCAAAAGTGGAAGAGTTAGAGGCTGCTTGCACTGTAGATACTTCCCTAAGAGACTTTATTAAATCTCTGGAACACAAGCTCGTCCTCAAGGAAGAAGTAGAAGCATGTCTTAGGGACAAACTAGCTGAGTTAGAAACTAAATGCAAAGCTTACAAACTAGCTGCTAGTAAAGTGTATGTAGATAATGACACATTTAAGAAGATAACTGGAGTAGGTATAGGACTTGATTATTCTGACCTTCCTAAGAAAGAAGGAAAGAGACCTATTGACCCTAGTTCCAGTGACCTTAAAAAGGAAACACCTAGAATTCTTAAATCGGCTGTCAAACCTATCTACAAACATCTTGTTCCTAGAATAGAAGAAGAAGAGACTGAATTGATAGCTAGATATGAGATTGAGATGGAAGATCGCCAGAAAGAACAACCTATAACTCCTATCAAACAAGTTAAAATCAATTTCCCTAGAGATGAATCTAGACTAGGATTAGGAGCGAAGGCTGTTAAACAACAAGGAAAGAAAGAAAAAAGCATAAAAGAGGTTAAGGCTGAACGAATAAAGAAAGCATGTTATCACTGTAAATCTACTGAACATCTTTCTTATGCATGCAAAGCAAACATGAATGTTCCTGCTACACATGCCATGCCTATCACACATACAATGAATAATCTGCATCAGAATCATGCACAGTGTGGTCAACCTAATTGTATGCCATGCACTTTTAACGTCATGCAAACTTTTGTGCATTTAATGAATGCATCTAGCCAGTCATGCTTAAATACTGCTGCTAGTTCAAACATCAAGAAAAAGCATGTGAGAGCCAAGACTGTCAGTCCTCCTAAAGTTAGGAGTGACAAACCTTCTCCTAAGACTGACAAATCTGTCAAGTCTGAGAAAGGAAAGGAGATAGTCGAAAGCTCTAGTAATGTTAAGAAAAGTGCATCTCCTGTTGTTAAATCTGTTGATTCTCGATCTTATCGAAAAGCCGGGCCCAATCAAAGTTGGGTTCCGAAGAATGTCTAACCAATCTGTCATTGTAGGGCATTAAGCAGAATAGAAATAAAGTTATATGGGTGCTAGACAGTGGAGCATCGAGGCATATGACTGGAAACAAGTCCCTGCTTACAGAGTTGGTTATGAAGGCTGGCCCTTATGTTACCTTTGGAGATGACAGCATAGGTGTGACAAAGGGATATGGCAAACTGAAAACTGGCAATGTCATCATTGAAGATATTTCCTATGTTGAGGGACTGAAGCACAATCTGTTGAGTATCAGTCAATTCTGTGACAAAGGTTACGAAATTGTATTCAACAAGAAAGGTGTATCAATCACTCACATCAAGGAAGGCTCACTAGCTTTGAGAGGAGTTCGAAAGGCAGATCTTTTTGTTGCAGATATGGATTCAACAAATCAGAATGAGGTCACCTGTTTCTACAGTAAAGCCTCGGATGATGAAAGCTGGTTATGGCACAAAAAGCTATCTCACTTAAACTTCAAAACGATGAATGCTCTCGCGAGGGGAGAATTGGTGAGAGATCTACCTCAAATGGAGTTCGCTCTGAAAGGACTCTGTGAAGCTTGTGAAATGGGAAAGTCGAAGCGAGCATCGCATAAAAGCAAAGAAATTTCTAGTATTACTGAGCCTCTGCAACTTCTTCATATGGATTTGTTTGGCCCAGTGAATGTCCTATCTTTGTCTAGGAAAAGATATGCTTTGGTAATCGTGGATGATTTCTCCAAGTATACATGGGTATTGTTCGCAATGACGAAAGACGAAGTACCTTTCTTAATCATTGATCACATCACTCAAATTGAGAATGTTTCAACACTTACTGTGAAGACGATTAGATCAGACAATGGCACTGAATTCAAAAACGCAGTGCTAAATGACTTCTGTGTATCTAAGGGAATACGTCGTCAGTATTCAGCCCCGAGAACTCCACAGCAAAATGGAGTAGTTGAAAGGAAGAATAGAACTTTGGTTGAAGCAGCAAGAACTTTGTTGTATGATTCGAAACTTCCTTTGTACTTCTGGGCCGAAGCAGTGAGTACCGCTTGTTACACTCAAAATAGAACATTGATCATAAAAAAAATAAAGAAAAGACACCATGTGAATTAATGAACAACAGAAGACCAACAATCAAATACTTTCATGTCTTCGGAGCAAAATGCTATGTGCTTATAGATGATAAAAATCTAGGCAAGTTTGCAGCAAAAGCTCGTGAAGGAATCTTTGTTGGTTACTCTACAGATGTGGTGGCAGCTTATAGAGTGTTCTTAGTGAATGATCGAAAAGTGACTGAAAGCTACAACGTCAGATTCGACGATACCAAACTCTCATCAATTTCAAGAGATTCTAGTGAACCTGAGTCCCTAAAATTTCAGAATCTGGACTTAGAAGATCTTGAAGATGAACCTGAGTTGGTTGTTCCATTAAATGTTTCAAGCGTACATGAAGAACCTGAGTCTAGTGAACAAGCTAATTCTACAAGATCAGGAGAGACTTCTTCAGTACCAACCGGCAACAACTCAGGGGGAGTAAATAGCAGCTCAAGGACTACTGTTCAAGGCTCGAGTCGAGTTGACTCTAGTTCTGTAGGAGCTGGCACTAACTCAGGGGGAGTTAGTGAAAATAATCAAAGTAGTCAGCACCCCAACTCAGAAAGTCAAGCTGAATCATCAAGACAATTTCCAGGTGAACGGGTATGGAATAGAGACCATCCGTTTGAATTAATTATTGGTGATCCAGATGCTGGTGTGACTACTAGAAGAACTGCAAGAGCTGACATGGCTAATATCTCCTTATATTCTGGGTTCTTATCCAAGCTTGAACCTAAAGAAATAGAAGAAGCTCTTGGTGATGCTGATTGGGTGATTGCAATGCAAGAGGAACTCAATCAGTTTGAAAGGCAGAAAGTTTGGAAACTGGTACCCCGACCTAAGAACATATCAGTAATTGGAGCTAGGTGGGTATTCAGAAATAAACTGGATGAAAACGGACTAGTAACACGAAACAAGGCTCGTTTGGTTGCAAAAGGTTATTCTCAACGAGAAGGAATTGATTATGATGAAACCTATGCACCAGTTGCAAGACTTGAGGCAGTCAGGATGTTCTTGGCATTTTCAGCACATAAGAACTTCAAGGTTTTCCAGATGGATGTGAAAAGTGCCTTTCTGAACGGAGAGTTAGAAGAAGAAGTGTATCTGGAACAGCCGCCTGGCTTCGTTGATCCAGAACATGTAGATTTTGTGTATCTTCTCTTCAAATTTGTCTATGGCCTCAGGCAATCCCCAAGGCGATGGTATGAAACCCTATCCTTATTCTTAATTGAAAATGGTTTTGTTAGGGGAGTAATTGATAAAACATTGTTCTATAAAATTGTAAGAAATGACTTAATACTTGTTCAAGTCTATGTGGACGATATTATCTTTGGGTCGTCAAATGAGCGCTTGTGCGAGAAATTTGCCAAGCTAATGCAGGAAAAATATGAGATGAGCATGATGGGAGAGCTGTCCTTCTTCCTTGGATTACAGATCAGTCAGAGAAAAGATGGTATCTTTATCTGTCAATCCAAGTACGTCAGAGATTTACTCAAGAAGTATAATCTAGAAGATGCATCAGCAGCTAAGACTCCCATGGCAACAGCCACGAAGCTTAATGAAGACAAATCAGGTAAATCAGTTGACATCACAAGCTATCGAGGTATGATTGGCTCACTCCTCTATTTAACTGTAAGTAGACCCGATATAATGTTCGCAACTTGTTTATGTGCAAGGTTCCAAGCGGATCCTAGAGAATCACATCTCGTAGCCGTCAAAAGAATTTTCAGGTATCTCAAGGGCACACCAAATCTAGGGATTTGGTACCCAAAAGATACAGGTTTTAATCTTATTGGCTATTCGGATTCAGACTATGCAGGTTGCAGGATTGATAGGAAAAGCACATCTGGTGCTTGCCAATTTCTTGGTAGAAGATTGGTGTCCTGGCAAAGTAAAAAGCAACATACAGTATCTACTTCTACTGCTGAAGCTGAGTACATTGCTGCTGGAAGCTGTGTAGCTCAAATACTGTGGATGAGGAACCAATTGAAGGATTATGGCATGGAGCACAAGAAAATTCCAATTATGTGTGACAACACAAGTGCCATTGCCATAACCAACAATCCTGTAGATCACTCAAGAACCAAGCACATCGACATCAGGTATCACTTCATAAGAGAACATGTCGAGGAGGGGACTGTGGAGCTACATTTTGTGCCCACAATGCAACAAATTGCAGATATATTCACCAAACCTCTTGATGAAGTAACATTCAATAGATTGGTTGGTGAATTGGGAATGCTTAACACAAGTTAGTAAAGCCTTCTATCTGTAAAATCCATGTTTATGTTTATATGTGCAAGCTACTCAATCATTATGTGCTTAGACTTTAAAATGCCTAATTAATGATTGTTATAGGTTGCATATAGTGTGTTTTTGCATAAATTCCTTGTGTTTTAAGTGTCTTTTATAGCACAAATCTGTGAATTTATGCTTGTTAGATTGCATGATCATAGGGGGAGTTAAATTCATAATATTCTAAATATTGCATGACTTTTAGATGAATTTACCTATGATTTTCATGTAATTAGAGGCCTTAGAATTAAAAAACTTCATAATTTCGAGTTAGGTTCTATCTCGAAACTCATCTAGAAATTCGACTTAAGCTGTCAGAGTGAAGTTTTTGAAAAATTCTAAGTCTGGGAAGAATTTCGAGTTGGCTATCTCGAAATTCGACTTTGTGTTCGAGTTCGAGTTACCAGTGTGCCTAGTTCTATCTTCAAAATATTCGAGATAAAGTCTATCTCGAATTTTATCTCAAAGGTTGAGATGAGGTTTCCATTAAGGGAATATTTTGAAAAGAACTGAGAATTAACTTCGAGTTAGTCTATCTCGAAACTCAACTCGAATTTCGACTTGATGTTCGAGATAGAGCTCTTAGTCTATCTCGAAACTCAACTCGAATTTCGAGTTGATGTTCGAGATAGAGTTCTCAGTTAAGCTAAAGGGAATTTTTTGAGTTACACTCCTAACTCGAAACATATCTTGAATTACCCTGTAGTTTTTGCTTCAAGGGGGTATTTTGGAAAGATTTGAGATTAACTTCGAGTTAGTCTATCTCGAAACTCAACTCGAATTTCGACTTGATGTTCGAGATAGAGTTCTTAGTCTATCTCAAAACTCAACTTGAATTTCGACTTGATGTTCGAGATAGAGTTAAACTTCTAACTCGAAAAGTATCTCGAATCTCCCTGTTTCTTCTAGAGGGGAATGTTCCAAATTTACTACAAATCAATAAGGTTCGAGATAGGATTTCCCTATAGTTGCTGCTGTAAAATTGGTTAAGTGCTTATTTGTGCTTATTTGTTCGAGTTAACCTCTATCTCGAACTTCATCTCGAAGTTCGACTTGATGTTCGAGATAGAGATGTTCGAGATAGAGTTCGACTTAAGTCCTCCCTGTATGTACTTAGACTTTAACACTCTTTTTAACAGGGATACTTTTGTCATTTCACAATCATCTATATATACATCTCTAACTCGATGCATCATTCACTTTACCTAATTCCATTTTTACAGCAGCCGTTTCACAAAAGCAAGGCGATTTCACAAACTTCATACCATTAATCCGTGTTTTTGTGATTAAACTCATACTAATCACGAATTACTGCCAATTTGTTGACTGATATTCACTGTGTTATCATTAATCGTTGTGATACTGTGTTTAGTGACCATTCATACACGCGCATATACATACACACGAACATAAATTGTTTGTGTAACTGTTCACAAAACACGATTCCATATTCTCTATCCATATACACACGATTTCACTGGTATACACACGAATATTCATCTTCATTGAATATTCAGATTTAGTATTGGCTATTGATTGAATCCCGTAGTTTAATTTCTCAAAGGGACTTTTGTTGTTCTTGTTAAATTAAAAGGGATACAATCTTTAATTCGTCAATTAATTGTTTTTCAAAATTAAAAAAAAAAAATTTCACATCTTTTAAAGAAAAACATTTAATTAAAATGGCTCACCAATTTTCACTTGCTAAAAACAATTTTTATAATATTTCTACGGAAATTGGTGATCAACTCCCGCGGTTTAAGTTTTGGATACGATTTCTCAATTTGTACTCCAAAGCTAGCCATGCTTTTACTGCTAAACCTACACTAGTACATGATGCTTTACAGCAATTATGGACTAGTGCGGTTACTTTTGGGAGCAAATCAACCCCCTTTGGTTTCAGGTTTACCTTAGCGGGTCAGGAATATGAGGTGACTGAAGAGATTGTCAACAGGGTTCTGGGATTCCCAATCAAAGATGCTTATGATCCCGAACCTACAGCGGAACAACGCCTCAGATTCTTTGAAGAAATTGGATGTTATCCTCCGAAAGGCCCAATCACAGGAAATATCCAAAAACAATTCTTCCATGTGGAATGTAATTACTTTTTCGAGGCCATCACAAGATGTTTTCGGGCACGCGAAATTTTTTTTCATCAAATTCCAATTCCAATGCAAACCTTTGCAGTTGCCCTAGCAAGAGAACTGGATATAAATTATGGACGCATAGTTCTCTCTGAGATAGTGGCTTCAATGGGATCTCCTGCAAGCAGAGATATCACTACAACTGATGTTGTCTGCTGGTTTCCTCGGTTCCTACAGATGCTGATAAATGATTTAATACCGAAGGATGCTCTTGCTGTTAGACAGGGATTTGCCAGAAGCCCAACATCTGCATCGCTAGGGATGGGCACTAAGTCACTTTCAACTATTGCTAATCAGGATAAACATCAAGGTAAACATATGTCAATTCCTGACAATATTCAAATGTGGCTTAGATATGATGCAGGAGTTACCAATTTGGAGGCATCATCACAAGTTTCATCACATGCTCAAAATCCATCTGTTCATGCTGAGGCATTTGATGAGATTCCTGATGAGCAAAGCGATGATGCACAAGGTAATGAACAAGGTAATCTCTCCCTGCATACTACTCATTCCTCCTCCTATGTATCTGATTCCGAGACCCAAGAGACTGCTAACCCGCAGAATCTATCCCAGGGTGAGAGCTACATTTCTGAGACTGATACACATTCTTATTCTCTTTCACCCCTGTTAACGGAAGTCAGAAAGCCAGCACGTATATATGTAGGAGATGATGAGGAGAGTGAACCTGAAGAGCAGCAACTTATTCGAAAGAAACCCAAACTTTTTCATGCTGCTACTTCAAAACCCCAGTCAAACCCTAGTGTGTCACACGCAACCACTCCACCTCACGAGAGTGGTTCTCCCCTTAAACAATCTGCACATAGGGATTTTGATGACAATTATGTACCTTTTGAAGATCCTGTTGCTTCAAAAGGACATGAAGTCTTAAGAACTTCAGCCGTACCTTCACCGGTACGTACTGATGCTGCAAAGAGGATCGGTTCTGATGTCGTACAAGGACACCTTGCAGCCTCTCAGCCTGAGATTCCAACTCAGGAACAAACAGAAATTGATCCCATAACTGCCAATTATTTTGCTTATCCAATTTCTGCAGGTACTGCTTCATACTTTGGATCAATCATTGAAGACATACACGAGCGTGAGACAGGGAGTGTGTGTGAGAGGTTAGGGAGAGAGGGACCTTCATTTTTAAGGCCCGAAACCGAGCGCCAAATACCAACAGAACGAGTATTAGAGCGAGGTCACCTAAACCAAACACCGTCCCTTAACATTGAAAATCTTGATACGCGTATGACTTCTATGGAAAATCAGATGAGGCAGTTCGGACAGACGATGGGGCAGTTCGGGATGAACATTGGAAACAACCAAAGGGCTCTAGACGACTACGCAGCAAGAATGTCAAGTCAATATACAGCTTTTGATGCTTTGACAAATAAGGTCAATGACTTGGGCCATGCTGGTGGTGTCTTGGGAAGCATTCTCAATGAGAGGATGGGGGCAATGGAGTCTACAATGCATACAATGGCTGTGGAGATCAGTAGAATGATGTTCGCAGTTAGGAGTTTTGTGCCCCCGGAGTGTTTCGAGTCACAACAACCTCCCCCCGATGCTGGTGCAGGTGGTGCTAGTGGAGCGGGAGCCTCCGGTTCTGGTTTTGGAGGTTCTTATGCAGCTGGTGGATCTGAAGACCAAGGTGGAGCTCAGGATAACTCACCTAAGGGGGAGAGTGGAAAGGAGACGAGACAGCAGGCAGTTCACATCGAAGAAATTGAAGAACCCGTTGATCTTGTCAAGGAACCAGAAGTTGAGTCGTCTGTTGATGAAGAGGCTCTGAGGAGGAGAAAGGGTAAGGCAATGATGGTTGATGAACCATTCGTTGACCTGAGTCATCAGGAAACAGTACAGGAGGTACTTGACTCAGATTCTGATATGGAAGACGTACCTTTGGCACATGCTATAAAAAGATCTTTGAAGGAACAAGGTGGAGGTGTTGGGATGTCTTCCGGAATGCCTGAAGAAATTCCTGTTGATGAGGAAACCCTTAAAGCTCAACAGTTAGCCTTGGAACAAGCTCAGTTCCATAAAATGAAGATGATGCAAGAACGTGCTGCCTTCCTAGAAAAGAAAGTGGAGCTACAAGGGAAGCAGTATGTTCATGAGCTTGCAAGGCTAGCTGATCCTCAAGTTGATCTTGACAATAGGAGGATAGGACAGAAGTGGGATGAAGCAAGGAAGATAATGATGGGACCCTGTGCGAAAGGAGTTCATAACAAGGATGCAGATGATCTGTTCTACAACTTGAATTTGCAGAATCCAATGACTGGGGACTATATAAATGCTTTGAAGAGATTAATTTCTAAAGTCAGAGTTGGATACAATGCAAACCTTAAGGAGTGGCAGGTTATTTTGTCTTTGGTAGAAGGAGTCCCAACATCTTTCCTATATGTAAATGACCAATTCATAACGAGAAGATCTGCGTCAGAGTTGTTCTTGCTAGCGACTAAAATTCAATACTCTCAATCTGAGGAGCTAAGCATTCTGTACAGGGATCAGTTAATGCAGCTAGCAGAGGACAAGGGTCCAGAATTCTCAGCATATCCAAATTTTGTCCGGATGGTAGTTGACGGAAAGATGAAGAGGGTTAGCATGGAGGAAAATGATCTAATGGAGCTTTCAGTGGAATCTCTCAAAGCTGTCTGTAGACAAATAATGAGTAAGGGATTCACTTCTAAGCTTAAAGATAAATCCGTGAAGATCATTGAAAGAGTCATATTCAAGAAGAGCAATGAGGTGTGGAAGTGTGATGTCATTGCTCCAAACCCTCTTGATGACGTGAAGATTGAGCCGGAGCTGATAGAGAAGAAATGGAATATTCTTCAAGCCATGAAGAATGTAGATGAAGCTCTGACTCTTCCTTCTGGAGCACTGGAACAAGGAGAGATAAGGGAGGCAATTGGTGTTCCAGGAAGTGATAGTGTATACTGGATACACGCTTATGTTGAAGATACAGCTGATGCCTTAGTATTCATAGATGCAGACCAGAATCAAACAATCTTGCATATGAGTAGAAAATGGCTGCTACGGACTCAAGATGCTGCATTTCTGGAGAGAGTATTATATGTATTCAAATGGGGCGAAGTGGAAGACAAGTATGTGGAAGAAAAGCAGAGACTCATGAGTTACCTGTCTGAAGTAGTAGTGGAAAAGAAGCGGATGGAGCGAGATGCGGCCAGTGTCCACAATACTGACCGTGTTAAGGGCTACCCCAAGATGATCTATTGTCAGTTTAAAGCTGATAAATCTCACTGGAAACCTCAGCTCATAATGAAGAACTTTGAGGACATTCCAAAGATCAGAACTACTCAGGAGGTGGACAAACTCAGAAGGCTTTTCAAACATCCTTATCCAGAGCCCAGGAATCCTCTAGAAATGGAAGCTGTAAGTCTGTTGAATGCTAGGTGGAAGCAGCTTCGAGATCCAGTGTACAAGAAAGAACAGCAGCAGAAGGAGAAGCGCAAAAGGCAGAAAGAAGAGAAAGACCAAGCTGCTGAAGCTAGAAAGAGGAAACGGAATTAGGGTTAAAGGTCAGAGTGGTGTGAACTTGAAGTTGGAAAAACTTCATGTCTTTCGGTTGCTTTAACTCACTTGAGGAAAATTCACCTTAGAGTGAATCCAATAAGGTGATACAAGTTTGACTAAAAGGTATGAAATAATCCAGGTGATAGGAATCACTCAAATGATCGTTAATTCGAAGTTCGAATTCTGTTTCTAGTTTAAGTTCATTGTATTGTTTTCAAGTACTTTTAAATTGTAAACTATTCAAGACTGTAATGTTAATTATCTTTTCTCGTCTCATTGTTTAGTTGAGTTATCCTTTATTAATTTGAATGTCATTGTTAGACAATCAAATTGGGGGAGATTGAAAGGCAGAGTGTGTAAACTTGTAACACTATAACTAATGTAACTCAAACTAAAGGAAAAGATACTTAACCAGAAGACAATCAAGAACAAGAAGTCACAAGAAATCAACACTAAATGAAGACAAGGTAATTGATACAATTCAACATGTTAACTATGATCAAGCCAAGAAGAAATCATTGAGAGAAGTTCAAGTCAAAGTTGTTCATGCCTCAGCGATTTGAAAAGCCAAGAATCAAGATCATAACTATCAGTATCAATAAGACTAATTGATTTCAAGTGAACAAGAAGGAAAGCAAATATTGGAAAGCCACATTTCTAATTGGATATGGTAATTTATTCAAGAAGCAAAAAACCCTATCAAGACTAGTCACTTATGAACCAGACCGTTGCATCAAGTGTCAGGACATTGATAGCAAGTTTATGTCAGTAATAAAGATCCATATTCAAGAGCTTGGTGAAGAATAAAGAAGACATGAAGATATCACAAGTTCAAGATGTGCATTGAAGTTTCAAGTTGAAGACCAGAATATTTTCTAAGTACTAAATATTCTAGATGACCAAGTAGAAGTTTCTAAGTAGAAGTTCTACTTAGAACTTCGAGATGGTTAAGTAGAAATTCTCAAGTAGAAGTTCTACTTAGAGTGCAACTTCAACATGACACATGGCATCTTCTGATTGGCAGATTTCCAAGCTTTCAAGATAAGGCAAGATTTATGTGGACATCATTGGGCCACGTACATCTTAGTCTTTGAAGACTACATGACATAGATTACATGTAGTATAAATAGAAGTACTGGTGTAATGTTTTAGTTAGAGAGCAATAGTTGAGAGAAACACAAGAAAAAAAAGATAGAGAGTGCATTCACAGAGCTTAGTATCATTCACTTCTCTCTGAACTTCTGTTATACTTTGTAATGAATGTTGTAGCAACCATTTCAAGTTATATATAAGACATATATTCCTTGAATCTGTGTGTTCATTTATTGCATCGTATTTATTGCTTCTCATATTCGAAAAGTTGTATTCACCCCCCTCTACAACACATTTGGACCTAACAGAAAATCCTTACAGACTTTAGTCTCTAATCTCTTCAAGATCTGGTATAGCTCTGAGATAATCTATGAGCAATCTTCTTTCTGCATTTTCAAGCTCAATCTCCATAGCTTCTTTAATCTCTCTGAGCTGAGGATCACTCTCATCTGTCTGATAGATAGCAGCCCTAAGATCATAGATTTTGTTTCTTCTCATCTCATTTCCCAGTCTGATAAATTTGACTTCTTCTGACTGTGAATTGAAGTCAAGTACTGTGATTCCCAAACCAGTCTTTAATTTTGCAGTACCTTTCTTCATTTCAATAAGATTTCCATTGTAATCCCTGTACTTAGGAACATATCTGCTATTATACTTCTCTCCTCTGATTGCCAAATTCTGAAGCATCCTCTTTCTGAGCACATTAGCAACTGATTGAGTCCTTTGACTATTCACCTTGAAAAGATATAGAACATATTCTAGTTCTTCCCAATATTTCAAGCCAATATCATTCTCACCAATTGTAAATACTGTCCCATCAGCCATGAAGAACAAGAGAAAGTCCTTCTTTAAACTCTTCTGATAAACTAACTGTACTGATTCCAGTCTGTCCAAACTCTCTTGAGTGACACCACGACCTGGAACAGCCAGTGAAGAAGGATCTCTAGGACCAGTATATTTCCTTTTGTCTTTGTGTGAACCTAGTCCACCCTTATTGTTTCCAACTTTACCAAACAAGGCTCTTCCATCAGAAATATTCATAGAAACTCCAGATAATATATTTGGATCTTGAATTGTTCCTTTCCCAAAAACCGATTTCAACTGAGAAGATTGTAAAGGTGTGATCATAACTTGTGATGCAACAGAAGTTGTAACTTTCTTCTGTGAACTTTCTCCTTCAATGCCTTTCAGCTTGAGTTGAGCTTCTGCTGCCATTGTTTCCTTTGAAAACTGAGATCTTTGACTATCATCAGCCCTTTCCTTGATCACAACACCTTTAACAACAGGCCTAGGAGCTTTTCCTCTTTTTAACTTACCAGACTTTAAAGCCTTGAGATGTTCTTCTTGTAAACTCTTTTCTTCAGCTTCAATGTCCTCAATTGTAACTCCTTCCTCATTCTCTTCAATAAACAACTTAGCAGCCAATTCTTCATCAGTCTGTGGATTAGAAGGTAACAGCAAACTCTTGGTCTTTGAAGTACCTTGAGTATCAGTATTTATCCCAACAAACTGTGATTTAGATGACTTGCTAGTTTTCAAAGTTTGAAATTCTTCAGTTTTGTTCTTTCCTTTACTACTTGCTCCTCCATCTCCAGCACTATCCCTTCTGATCAGAGTTTGAGATTGGTTGCACTTGTCTTTAGCAACTCTCTCCCCCTTTTTGACATCATCAGGCATGAGTATAGAGGTGATCAACTCCAAAGAGGTAGTAATAGAATCAATTTTAACAGACAGGGCAGACTGATTTTCTTCAAGCTTTAGAAAATTTTGTATTCATGAGTTTAGACTCTCTTTCCATTTTCATTTCTCTAGTTACGATCTCAGTCCTCAAATCATTGATTGCCTTTGTAGTATTATGTTTATGAACTGTTCTTCAAGGAAGTAAATCAAAGAAGAGACTATGAAAACTAATTAAAGTAATCATATAAGGAACAAATTCATCAACAATAATCACAATTAAATCAGGAACAGAACATAGTACTAATTCGAGAAGTGTTTTGTTCTATTCGAGAACTCTGAGACTCAGAGTATGAACCACAAATCAACAATACACTTATTAACAGTTGTCAAAAGCCCTATTTACTCCAAAATTTTCAAATTATCCAAATGAAAATTTACCTTAGAGTACGAACCACGAATCAACAGCGTTTGTCAATTCTCCAACTTTATCACCGAAACCCTTTCATAAATTGCACAGTTGTGAAAATATGTGTGTGTGAAGCAGAGTTTACTAAATCAATTTTTATAGCATCTAATTTTTCATAAAATCCATAAAGTAAATCAATAAACACTGGATGCACAAACTGTCATAGTAAACACTGACTGTATGATGAAAGCTAAACTCTGTAGTAATCAATCTATATACAGTAACTTTTAATTTATTTTATACCCCCTCTATATATACATTTTTTTTTAATTCTATTCATTCCAGTAATTAGAGGTTGGAACCAGTCACCAAAAATTCAAAAATTTTAGCCCTTATCATTTTGATAAGTTCCTGGGTCATCCTAGTATTTAACTAGTCACCAAAAATCAGAGAATTTTAGCACATATTATATACCAATAAGTTCCTGGGTCATCCTAGTATCCAACATAATCTCAAAGGAGTATAACAACCTATATACATTTTGTTTGGGGTATTGCAGTAAGCATTTTATTCTACCAGAGTATAACTAATAGAGTTTAGAGTTCATCAACATCAGTAGTTATTCATGTAAGGTAATGCACACAGTATTTATAGACTCAGAGTTTAGGACAAAATAAACTAAGAGATGCTATAAATATGAACCAGTATCATGTTGTGTTAACTTTCTGCACAATCTAAGATTGGATCACAATAACTCAGAAAGATTCATGATTAATTATTGAGAATCATGCTTCATACATGTTTCTTCATTGGTGGTTTTCATTCAGACAAAAATTAACTCAGAGTTCACAGAGTTTATCAAACTTATTAACAGTGTATGACATACAGGCATGCTGGCAGAGTTTAACAGAGTATGCATAACAGAGTTTAATCAACAGAGTTCACTTAGCATTTAACCAATCAGGAAATATGAGTAATACAATACATAAGTAAAATTTGAATCTAACCAATATTCCTAGTCAGAACCAGAGACCATTCCTAGTTCATTGACCAGTCTTGTAAATGTAACTTCACTCAATGGTTTAGTGAAGATATCTGCAAGCTGTTGTTCTGTAGACACAAAATGTAGTTCAATATTCCCTTCTTCCACATGTTCTCTGATGAAGTGGTACCTTATGCTGATGTGCTTGGTCATTGAATGCTGTACTGGATTACCTGTCATAGCAATAGCACTTTGATTATCACAGTAAATAGGAATTTTACTGTACCTCAATCCATAATCCAGCAATTGATTCTTCATCCACAAGATCTGTGCACAACAGCTACCAGCTGCAATATACTCTGCTTCAGCTGTAGATGTGGAAATTGATTTCTGTTTCTTGCTGTACCAGGAGACAAGTCTGTCACCAAAAAATTGACAACTTCCACTAGTGCTTTTTCTGTCTATCTTGCAGCCTGCAAAGTCTGCATCAAAATACCCAAGTAGCTTGAAATCTGATTCTCTGGGGTACCACAGACCTAATGATATGGTGCCCTTGAGATACTTGAAGATTCTTTTCACAGCTGTCAGATGTGGCTCTCTAGGATCTGCCTGAAACCTTGCACAAAGACAAGTTGCATACATGATGTCAGGCCTACTAGCTGTCAAGTATAGAAGAGATCCTATCATGCCCCTGTAGTTTGTCATATCCACTGAAACTCCTGTGTTTTTGTCCAATTTAGTTGCTGTTGCCATGGGAGTTGATGCAGATGAACAGTCAAGCATACCAAATTTCTTGAGAAGATTTCTGGTATATTTTTCTTGATTAATGAAAATACCGTCATCTGTTTGTCTCACCTGTAGGCCTAGAAAGTAACTAAGCTCTCCCATCATGCTCATTTGATACCTGGACTGCATGAGCTTGGCAAACTTCTTACAGAGTTTATCATTAGTAGACCCAAAGATAATGTCATCAACATATATCTGAACTAGAAGGAGGTCACTTCCTTGATTGAAATAAAACAGAGTTTTGTCAATTGTTCCTCTGTTGAATCCACTTTCTAGAAGAAATTGAGCAAGTGTCTCATACCATGCTCTTGGTGCCTGCTTAAGTCCATATAGTGCCTTAACTAGTCTGTAGACATAATCTGGATATTTGGGGTCCACAAATCCTGGTGGTTGTTCAACAAACACTTCTTCTTCAAGCTTTCCATTCAGAAAAGCACTTTTCACATCCATCTGGAACACTTTGAATTTCTTGTGAGAGGCATATGCTAGAAAAATTCTGATTGCCTCCAATCTTGCAACTGGAGCAAATGTTTCATCATAGTCTATTCCTTCCTGCTGTGAATAGCCTTTTGCTACCAGTCTAGCCTTGTTCCTTGTGATAACACCTTCACTGTCAGTCTTGTTTCTGAAAACCCATTTAGTACCAACAATTGATCTATTCTTTGGCCTTGGTACAAGGGTCCAAACTTCATTTCTTTCAAATTCATTCAACTCTTCCTGCATTGCTGTTATCCAGTCAGCATCTTGAAGAGCTTCTTCCACTTTCTTTGGTTCATTTTTAGACAAGAATGCATGAAACAGACATTCACTTGCAGTAGCACTTCTTGTTTTCACTTTTGCATCTGGATCACCAATTATCAAATAAGGTGTATGTGATTTAGTCCATTTCCTAGCAGAAGGCAAATGACTTCTGTCAGTATGTGATCCTCCCCCTTGATCCATGCTCTCCTGATTTTGTTGTGATCTATCTTCGTTTTCTGAGACTCTCCCTGAACTTAACTGCCCAGAGTCAGAATTTGAATTTTCAGAGTTTGAATCATCAGAGTTTGATCCAGATTTTTCAGTTGACTTAGTATCAGTGTTTGAGTCTTCATCTTGATCATGCTCCCCCTCAAATGGTTCTTCCCTTTGTTGTGGCTGAGAAGTTTCTCCAGTGTTTACCAGTAGAGGTTCAGAGTTTGTTTCAACAGAGTCTGTCAGAATTGTTTCATCAGAGTTTACTTCATCAGAGTTTAAATCTTCATTTTCAAAGTTCAGTTGATCATATTCATCTTTGTCTTCAAGTCCAGTTATCTTCTTATCATCAAAAGACACATGTATAGATTCCATGATCACTCTAGTTCTCAGATTGTAAACTCTGAATGCCTTTGTTGACAGTGGATAGCCAACAAAAATTCCTTCATCTGCCTTTAGCTCAAACTTGGTCAACTGTTCAGGATGAGTCTTCAAAACAAAACATTTGCACCCGAAAATATGAAAGTATTTCAGGTTAGGCTTCTTTTCCTTCACCATCTCATATGGTGTCTTTCCATGCTTATTGATCAGTGTAGCATTTTGAGTAAAACAAGCAGTTTGAACAGCTTCTGCCCAGAAATAAGTTGGCAATTTTGCTTCATCAAGCATAGTTCTGGCAGCTTCAATCAAGGTTCTATTTTTCCTTTCAACTACACCATTTTGTTGTGGTGTACCAGGTGCTGAAAATTCTTGCTTCACTTCATTGTCCTTGCAGAATTCTTCCATTGTTGCATTTCTGAACTCAGTTCCATTATCACTTCTGATGATTCTGACTTTGTTACTTGATCCTTTGTCCAGAAGCTTCACATGCTCCATCAGAGTTAATGCAGTTTCATCCTTCTTTACTAGAAAATACACCCAAGTGAATCTAGTGTATTCATCAACAATGACTAAAGCATATTTCTTCCTTGCTATAGACATAACATTTACTGGACCAAAGAGATCAACATGCAGAAGATGATAGGGATCAGTGATTGAAAATTCTGTCTTGCTCTTGAAAGATGACTTCCTTTGTTTAGCCTTCTGACATGAATCACATAGGCCATCAATATTTAACAGAGCCTTTGGGAGTCCTCTTACAAGATCCTTTCTGATCAATTCATTGATGTTGTTCAAGTTCAAATGTGAGAGTTTCTTGTGCCACTTCCAACTCTCTTCACTAGACATTCTTGTAGACAGGCAAACAGCTTTTCCAATAGAGTCTATCAAAAGCTTGATTTCATAAATGTTGTTTTGCTTGTGACCAACTAGAACAACCTTTCCTGTAGATTTATTGATAACTTCACAATATTCAGGTTGAAAATCTACATGATATCCCTTGTCACAGATTTGACTCAAAGATAACAAGTCATGCTTGAGTCCTGGGACATGAGCTACATTGTTGATGATGACATTTCCAAGATTAATATTTCCATATCCCAATGTTCTTCCTACATTGCCATCACCATAGGAAACTTTTGGGCCAGCCTTCTCCTCATAGTCTGATAGCAGAGCTTTATTTCCAGTCATGTGTCCTGAACATCCACTGTCCACGACTAGGGTTGTCTCCCTGTTGCCCTGCAATCACAAGCAATTACTGAGGATTAGATTTAAGGATCCAAACTTGCTTGGATCCTTTGGCATTCTTAACTTTGTTAGCTTTTGCAGCGGAATTAACATTATCAGAGTTTGAGCTAACAGTATCAGTGTTTACACTAGCAGTATCAACTTTAACCCATTTCAGATTGGGTTTCAGTTCATAGTAATTATGATAGATAGCATGATATTCTCTGCAAGTATAAATGGAATGCCAAGTGCTTCCACAGTGTGTGCATAAAGTCTGTGGCTTAGTTCTAGCAAAATCCTTCTTTACCTCAGACTTGGTAGGTAAAGAATTTATATTTTTATTTTTCTTGCAGTAATTTGCAAGATGCTTAGTACTACCACAGTTATGACATGTCTTTCTTGGAGCATAACTAGCAAGCATTGGTTTATTTCCTGAAGTGATGCCTACTTTTCCATTTCTGTTCTTATTTGACACTCTCTATTTCTTAACAGATTTTAACTCCTTCAGTTTATGTTTGAGTTGTTTATCTGTCATTGAACCAATATTAACCTGTTTAACACTAGTTTTTACTGGTTTACTTTTAAAAGCTTCTTTTTCATTTTCAAACAAAAATTTACTGGTTCCATGTACAAAATGAGGTCTGATTTTAACTTGATTTTGAAATCTAAGTTCATCTCCCTCATTATAACCTAGACCAACAGTGTCTGTTTGAAAAATCTGTTGAGTGTCCTTTCCAGAATTAGTCCAAGTCCGAATTTTCTTATTTGCTTCCTCCAACTCAGATTCTAGTTGTTTATATTTCTGAAGCAAATTCTGTTCTATAGAAACAGCATCATCTCTCTCTTTCTGAACTTGTTGCATGTTTTCAAGTTTTTCTTCAACAAGTTTATTTCTAACCTTAAGTTCAGAATTTTCAGATTTTATCCTCTCATTTTCTAAAGTCTGATCCCTATAACTTATATGCAATGACTTAAGATAAATTCTTAATTGAGCAATGTCATCAATATTATAAGCATAGGTAGTTAGAGATACCTGATTTTCAGAAGTTTCTGATTCAGTAGTAGCCATGAGAGCATAGTTCACTTCTTCATCAGAATCTGAAGTATCTGCCCAATCTCTGCCTTTAGTGTAGAGTACCTTTCCAGTTTTACCCTTCTTGCACTCAGGAGCATAGTGACCCATCTCCTTACACTTGTAGCATTGAATTTCATACTTATCCTTCTTCCCTTTAGAATCTCTCTTATCAAACTTCCTGAAGCTTTTCCTGTCTTCATTTGAATCTCTAGAAAACCTTTTCCCTTTCTTGAAATTCTTGAAGCCCATTTTCTTGAAGGTCTTCACCATCAACACAACCATTTTCCTCATTTCTTCTTCATCATCCTCAGAGTCAGATGATTCAGAAGAGTTTGAATCACAATCAGAGTTTGATGATTCACTTTCTGAGTGTATGACCAAAGCTTTTCCCTTCATTTTCCTTCTTGATGCCTCTTTCTTCTGAGGCTTCTCTTCAACATTAAGAGCAACAGACTTTGCCTTCCTGCTTGATCTCTTATTTCTCTGCTCCATTTCCAATTCATGAGTTTTGAGCAGCCCATAGATTTCATCAATCTCTGTTTCAGCAAGATCATAGTTGTCTCTAATAGTGGTTGTTTTCACATCCCACTTTTCAGGTAGAGAAAGAAGAAACTTGAGATTTGAGTCTTCTAGATCATACTCTTTGTTGACCAATGACAGATCATTGAGCAGTTTACAGAATCTATCAAATGTTTCTGTCATGGTCTCTTCAGGTTTAGCCTCAAAATGCTCATACTCTTGTGTGAGTATGTTTCTCCTATTCTTCTTAATAGCCGCAGTTCCTTGACACCTGACTTCAAGAGCATCCCATATCTCTTTTGCAGTGGTGCAGTTAATGACTTTGTTAGACATAACATTGTCTAAAGCACTATGTAGTAAATGCCTAACCTTTGCATCCTTAGCAATTGATGATAGATCTTCAGGAGTCATGTCTTTCTTTTCTTTTTATAACTATTTTAGCTTCTTCACCAGCAGCAGCAACAAATAGCTTTGTAGGATTGTGAGGGCCTTCATAAATCCTGTCAAGATATTCTGGATCTGTAGCCTCCAGAAACATAGTCATCTTGACCTTCCACATAGCATACTCTAATGGCCTGAGAATAGGAACCCTGATTGGTTCATAACGACTCACAGTAGTAGGAGCCTTTTCAGAAACAGTAGGTGTTGGTGGAGGAATTGCTGACATGATTATTGTTGTGTTTGGATCTTAACCTGTAATAAAGTAACAGATTGGCTTTGATACCACTTGTTAGGCCGAATACACAATTAATAATCAAATTCGTATGAGAGTTTAACAAGTAAGATGTTTAAGCACTTAAAAACTTCTTGTATTAAGAACCCTCTTCGTGATGTAAATTATCACAAAGAGCTGCTAGGTTACAATTAAGATAATTCGTTGTACGATACCCTTCTAGGGTTAACCTAACTGTATTTATAAAACATACAGCTATGATACAATCTCTAATTGATATTCCTAATAATCAGCTATACAATGATATCAATTACAGATTGTCACACGTCTCCTAAGTCAACTCGATCTCTTTGATAGCTATCCAATCTTCAAAGATATCGCTTCCATATCAATCTTCAATTGATCTCTAATATCTTCTGTTGACTCTGTACGCGCTGCTCCCAGACAGACTTTCCTAAACTCTGTCCAGCTACCGTCTGTCAAAGTTTACACTAAACTCTGACTGCTTCCAGCTAAACTCTGATAATTCACTATAACACTTAAACACTGATTAAAACACATCAATTATATTTAACATAAACATACATCCACAAAAGAGATAGAAGATTAATAGACACCAATTATGCTTAGACCCTATATCTCTATAAGATTTGAAAACATAACGGTTGAAGAACAAGTTGTCTATTAAGATCACATAGGGCAGCATAATATCTCTATTTACGCCATAAATCATGATGTTAAAACATCAACCTACCCTATGCTAGCATGGCAAGTTCTAAATCTCAAGATCCACTCTCGTTTCGCAAGAGATTAACAAATTAGATGTTCGCGACGCATCTAAATACATGAAACACAACCATACGAGGATATCAAGAATTCACCACACATAAATCTTTCAAGCATACAAACTACTAAGCTACATAGATAAATCCATTAGAATCCCATGGCAATGATTAGTTCATAATTGAACCTCTCGTCATCATGGGATCTGATGAAACCATGATATAAAACAAGATATGAATGAAAGAAGTAATATTATTAATAAAACAAAGAGTTAAGAAAACAAATCTAGAATCCAGAATAACACAAAAGATGAAGTAGATCTAGATCCGTTGCTTGTCACGAGCGTTGAATCCTTCTCTCCTTTTCTCCCTTGCAGATCTAAGCTATGATACAATAATAAAAAACTACCCTAATTACAATGCAAGGATGTGTTTAAATAGGCTTTAGATTTCTTGCCCAGCAGGAAATTACCTTCTATTACAATTAGAATTCGATTAAGGTATTAAAACCTGCCCAAAATATAATTAGAATTTGAAAAAGGGCAAAACAGTAATCTTTCAGCCTTGCTTCACAAAGAACACGTGCGCAAATTTTAACTACACGCTCCCTGCACCTGCTTTCTGTCCCAGGTTGTAGAAAACTCTCAAGCTTCGCGTGAGCTGTAAGATCGCTGAAAACGGACTTCTAGAACTCCAAATATGGCCAAAATAGTGAAGACTGCGCAACCTTCCCGGAAAATTCGATTAATCCTCCAAACACGATAGAAGCATCACCCATAATCGACATTCTTGTAAGTCTGCACAACTAAGCAAAACACATCAAAACTACAACAACTTGAGTCCAAGACAATCAATTTAAGCCGATATGGAACGCTCCAAATGGATATAAAATCCACTTATCAGTGACCTAAGGCTTTTATAGTTTGGGATCCACTAACCTAACGCTCGCTACATGGGTATTATTGTATAAGCCTTTCGGGGTCTCATCCATTGCACGGTTAAATAAGCATGCTTGTATATATGTGTCGTAGTAGTGATTAATAAAGCATGAATTTCTGTCTACCTTGGATAAGGATGGAGGTGTTCTTAGGTTATGAAGTGTCTACAGTCTATTCTATTTATAAACCTGTGATTGTCTTGACGAAGAGCATGTATGATTTTTGACCTAGTTTTGGGAGTATTTCTGATGAGCATTGCACACACGCACGTTTCTGTTCATGTATTGTTAGTATACGGGAACTTGGTCGAGCTCTATTTGGATTTAGTTGCATTCTCTAAGATATTTGCTTGCTAGTTGGTTTTGGTTAGTTTGAAGGGGATCGTTGCATTTTTCATATTAGTTGCATTCATGCATTGCATTGCATTAGGATAAATGGATTTTGTGGGTACATTCGCTATAGGCTTTCACGAGACCTTACTCGTCCACTAGGGCTGCCTAGGGGTTTAAAGGGCTTGTTGCATATGCCAAATGCAACCGTGATCACCTACGGAAGTGGTACTAGTTAGTTAGTTGTAATTGTTTATGTTTGAGGACAAGCATCGGTTTAAGTTTGGGGGTGTGATAAGTGGATTTTATATCCACTTGGATCGCTTAAATTTGGCTTAAATTGATTGACTTGGCCTCAAGTTTATTGTAGTTTTGATATGTTTTGCTTAGTTGTGCAGACTTACAAGAATGTCGATTATGGGTGATGCTTCTATCGTGTTTGGAGGATTAATTGATTAAAATTCGGATTTTCCGGGAAGGTTGCGCAGTCTTCACTGTTTTGGCCATATCTGGAGTTCTAGAAGTCCGTTTTCATCGATCTTATAGCTCACGCGAAGCTTGAGAGATTTTCTACAACCTGGGATAGATATCAGGTGCATGGGAAGTGCTGGTCAAAATCGCGCACGTGTTCTTTGTGAAGCAAGGCTGGAAAATTACTGTTTTGCCCTTTTTCTAATTCTAATTGTATTTTGGGCAGTTTTTGGTACCTTAATCGAATTCTAATTGTAATAGAAGGTAATTGCTTACTGGGCAAGACTTCTAGAGTCTATTTAAACACATCCTACCATGTAATTTGTATCAGATTTTTATTATTGTAACGTAGAGCTGCAAGAGAGAAAAGTGGAGAAGGATTCAAGCTCGGTGACAAGCAAAGATCTAGATCTACTTCATTTTTTGTCTACTTTGGATTATAGATTTGTTTTCTCAACTCTTGTTTTTATTAATATTATTGCTCCTTTCTTTCATATCTTGTTTAATATCATGTTTTCATCTAATCCCATGGTGACGAATGGTTCAACTATGAACTAATCGTTGTCATGGGATCCTAATGGATTTATCTATGTAGCTTAGTAGTTTGTATGCTTTAAAGATTTATGTGTGGTGAATTCTTGATATCCTTGTATGGTTGTGCTTCATGAATTTAGATGCGTAGCTAACATCTAATATGTTAATCTCTTGCTAAACGAGAGTGGATCTTGAGATTTAGAACTTGCCATGCTAGCATAGGATAGGTTGATGTTTTAACATCATGATTTGTGGCGTAAATAGAGATATTATGCTACCCTATGTGATCTAAGTGGATAACTGATGTTTAAACCTTTATGTTTTCAAATTCTATAGAGATATAGGGTCTAAACATATTTGGTGTCTACCCATCTTCTATCTCTTTTATGGATGCATGCGTAGTTTGGTATTAGTATACCGAGAGGTAGCTTTTACTTGTTTCGTGTTATCCGATCAGATATCAAAACCATCACATGTATTGATTAAAGGCTGCGACTCCAAGTGAAGTAGATAATGAAATAAGGATTCCATGTTTATTCTCATATAAGTAAATCAATTTTAGATCTCATTAGCTAGTTAATTTTTAATTTCTTAATTCGCATCTTAGTTTAATTTAGTTAATTAAAACCTCAATTTATTAATTGTCTTAGCAGTGAATTACGATCATACATTGTTGAATAGGCACATTAGCTGAAAAGACTTTAACCAGATCTCAGTGGAACGAACTTAATTGTATTACTTGTGACCACGTATACTTGCGTGATATTGTGTTAACATTGAACGCCAACATTATTCCTATTATTGTCAGTTATTCACTTCAGTTACTTGCTAAGCGTTGGCTCATTATTATTTTGTTTCTAACCCTTTTGACAATAGCTTGAGATCATGGTTCGTACTATTCATACTGCGAGGAAGCGCACTTCCTATAACCCTACTGTGGTTTCTTTTGAGTTGCCATCACATGTAGATGCACAAACAGCTTAGTGGAGAGGTTTTAGAGTTGGTTGTGAGAACTTGTAGTTAGAACTTTTGGAACCAAGGGTTGTCATAATTATTATATTCTTAAATATGGTTTATAATAATAAGTAGTTAGACGTTGGCTTACTTGTTTCATACCATTACCTGTTAAAGATCCGGGTGAGTAGAGTTGGGGTCAGTTAGCATGCTATATCTATATTTCTTGTTATTATGTTGTATATATTGTGTGTTAGTGACTCCCCAATCTAGACCCCAGATTGGGAGGGTGTCACACATGGTTTGATACAACATGAGTATAATTATTAGTATAATTGTTTATTATGATTATAATTATTTATTTATTTAATATAATTTTATTTATTTCATAATGGATTTATTTATTTAGTAGAGTAATTTATTTTCACGGTTTTATTTAAGTTGTTCATCTTTATTTAATTCACCCATACGATACACGGATTTTCTTTAATATTAAATGATTTTTTCAATAATTTAAATTAATTTTTTGTGATATGAATTTTGTAAGTTAAATTTTTAAATGATATGATTTGATAATATATATATATATATATATATATATATATATATATATAATGATTATGGTACTTATGTTGTCAATGATTATGGTACTTATGTTACAAAGGCTTATGGTACTTATGTTGTCGATGATTATGGTACTTATGTTGTCGATGATTATGGTACTTATGTTGTATCAATCATAATATTATTTAATATTATCAATATTATTATTAATATATTACTATTACTATTATATTAAAGATGAAACATTATTATTATTACTATTATAACTCTCAATTTTATTGAAGAAAAACTAATAAATAAAAGAAAGGATTGAAGAATCAGTTTCGCCTTCATCCTCGGACATAACACACGAGCTTGACTCATCCATACCCTCATCACCATCATCATCGATCAGCATCAGATCTCTCATCCTCATTATAAGTATCATCATTCACTCACTTTAAACAAATACAAGTAAAATCACTCACTCCTCAGTAATATCTCTTTTTCACATAACTTTTTACTCATTCGTTGACGAACTCAAGTGGGGTAAATGCGGTCGGGGATATTGTCGAAACAAATTTAAAGGAAAGAAGAAATATTGGTGTTACGCTGTAAAGGTATGTATAATATAATGGTGATTAGTGAAATTTGAAATTTGAATTTTGTGGGTTAGAAAATGAATATGGAAATTGGCTATTTGGGTCTTGAGAATTAGGATTAGAAGATGAAGAATTGTTGGGATTCAATTTTTTAATTTGTTAAAAATAAATCAACGGTCATATTTTTTTGGATAACGGTCATATTTTTCTTTAATAAAAATACATATCAAGCCACGATTTTATTTTTAGAAGCAACGTTTATTTTTTTTTAGAATTAACAGTTGGTTTACATAAAAGAAGAAGTAAGTTTTTTTATTTTGGTAAAGTAAGTAGAAGCACAGACCTCTACTTTTTTTAATATGTATTTATATATAGAAATTTATAAAACTCAATCACTCTCTTAATCGCCCATCTCCGGCACTCTCTCAATCGCCCTCTCCGTTCAAAGTATGTACTCTCTCAATCGCTCTATCCGGCACCAATTGTTTGTTTGTTTGATAATCAAACATGCAATAATTGTTGAGTAACCCGGAAAGTTGTTTTTGTTAACCTGTGTTAGTTTTCATGAATTGTGTGCGTATGACCTGTTTGATTAAATGTATGAACCAATTCATATTTGTAGATTGTTACCTGAGTGTAATACTTTGATATATTACTAATTGATTAGCTAGTGGTAAATAAATCATATTTTTAAAAGAAGAGGAGAGTTTTGTGGCCTTTGTGTGTGCGTATTTGATTGAATGTTGATTATAACAGTTGTTTCTGCTAGATTTCTTGTATTAGATTGTATTTCTTTTGTATGTATTGTTTTCTGTTTGTACTTTGTGATTAATAATTTTGGCTCATTCATGTTGTTATTGTAAACACATAGGAGCAACAGTGTGCAGAAAATCATGTCAATGTCGATTAAGCGACTAGATGTTTACTATGCTTGTATGTGGTAAGTGTGGATGATGATAATCAATTGGAAAGCAGCCATAACTGGACAAAAAAAAACATAGCAAGCTCTCACAGATAAAAGGTTCACCGTATCCTCATTACCAAAAGTTCATACTACTAGGCAATTTTTCATTACTCAAGGTTCAAACAACTACATACTTTCTCATTACTCGAGGTCCATACACGACTAGGTACTATGTTAACAAAGTGTAGATGCAACAAAATATTCATGGAAAAATAGAAAACAAAGCAACTTAAATTAAACAATCCAGGTGATAGTAGCGAAGCCAACAATCCATGTGATAGCAGCTCATAATCCCATGTCATCATCACTTTTATTCCTTGGGTTCCTCCTGCAATGATTCAGAAATATGTATGAGAAAAGGTATAAAGAACTTGATAGCAGGGTAGAATACATGACCACAAACATAATACCAAGCCATGCAGCTAGAAGATAGAATAATGTAATTTTATTTATCATACTATGGCTTCAAAACTACGTTTTCCTTTAAATTCAAAAAAGTACTTTGTCATTAAACCACCTACTTTACTTAATGCTTTGTATCAAACTCTTCTACTACCCACACATGCTTTTACTATAAATTAAAGTCTTGATCTCATTAGCATACTACAAGTCTATACTATGAAGGTAATAGACCATCCAAGTCTATACTATTTATTTGTATCGATAAGAAAAGAGTAAGAATAATCATAGTATAATATTGCTTTTGTGGAGTGCTTAAACACGAAGGCTATATCAGTATGATTTCTACATCTTTCACTAAGTTGTTCCTACAAATTAAAAATATGCGACTTATATTAACAATTAAAGCTAGAACCTAAACTTAAACAGAAAAATAGCATGACATCAAATCATCAAACTAAGCAATTGGTATTTCATGAAATTTATAAACTATACAATGAGAGAAGGGGAGGGAGAGAGGAGACCTGATAATATAATTTGAGGCTCTGCCTCACGAAACATGTTCTTGTTTCAGGGGGCAGGCGTAAAAGAGCTGCCTCTTTACTGGATCACAGCGGTCCGACAAGATACATGCACAAGTCTCTGGGTCCAAATTTAATATATATATATATATATATATATATTGGCCATAATATTTCTACAAAAGGAAAAATTTAGTTATAAGATATGATACGTTTTAGCTGAAAAAGGTAATAGGTCAATTATTATATGTTATGATATTATTTTATTAAATACAATTATCCGTAATACTATTGGAAAACAAGAGGTTTTAGTAAGAAAAAATATAAACGGTAACATGTTATAGTTAAACCCGTTAGAATTCTCCTTGTTGCCCTCATGTTAAATTTTAACTATTTCCTATTTTAAATTTTTTAAACCAATCATTATAATCATTACTCTTGGAAATGCTTTATTTTTGTTGAATTAACAATCACATTAGATATAATTATACATAACTAGTATAATAGCTAATATCATTGAAACAAACATAATTGTTCTTAGATAGCTATCCTATTTAGCTATTAACGTTGGAGATGCACTTAGATTATGAGTAAATTATAGACAGATGACCGTATTTTACATTGAATTTTAAAATAATGACCAAACTTTCAAGTTTGCAAACTAACGGCCAATTTTTATTTTCATTTTTTAAAACAACTAGCTTAAAACCCGTGCAATGCACGGATTTTCTTTAATATTACAAGATTTTTTCAATAATTTGAATATTTTTTTGATGATATGAATTTTGTAAGTTAAATTTGTAAATGATATCATTTGATAATTTTATATATATATATATATATATATATATATATATATATATATATATTAAACATAATTATATATATATATATATATATATATATTGTCCATATTATTTTTAAAAAAGAAAACATTTAGTTATAAGATGCAGATAACATGTTATGTTTTAGCTGAAAAAGGTAATAAGTCAACTATTAATTATTATGGTATTATTTTATTGAATACAATTATCTGTGGTACTATTGGAAAAGAAGATGTTTTAGTAAGAGAAAATATAAAAGATAATGTGATTTAGCTGAAAATGTAATTTGTTAGTTGTTACTTATTCGTAGTCATAATAACATTATTTTATTTTAATAAATATCGGTGCCCGTAGTATTTTTAGAATATAAAAATGAAATCAATTAGTTATTTAAAAATAGAAAAGGTAACATGTTTTTACTAATTATAAATATTTTAAGTATGGATAATTAAGTAAGAAAAGAAAGTTTGAAAATAAGAAATTTTAATTAGAAAACATCGAAAAGATATTACATTTAGCTGAAAATGGTAAGGGTGAGATACCAAACTACCCACCAATTAATTTCCACCGCCCTTTTTACCCACGGGCCACGCATTTTGGACATGCGTATAGGGTATACGCATTCCAACAATGTGTGGCCTTTGTTAAATTGAATTCGGGGTCGTCAATAGTAACCAAGAATACGCATGATACAGATGCGTGGGACTGGAGACGTATTTTGAAGATGCGTAGTCGAGATTACTGTTCATCGTCGTCTATCTCCACTGTCGTCGTTTTTCCGGCGAAATATTTGACCAATCAGTTCCGTCTTCTTCCTGCTTCTTCCAGTACCATACTATATACCAAACGACTCGTGTTCACTTCCTCAACAACTCTATAATTGTAGATTTCCATTTATTTCCCCGTATTTAAAAGCCCCGTTTCGATCCAATTTTTCCGATTTGTTTTCCGATTAGCTCATACAAGCCCCTGCGGGGCCAAAACTCTTCAACTGAATATGTCAATATGTAGAGACATGACTGGGCATCATTTTGATGTGCTTATTTTTTGTGGAGGTGGCCTGAATCGGCTGGACGGTTGGAGGCGATTTTCAGTCGCATTTTTCGTCGTCTGAGCTCCGTTCATGTCTGTGAATAAATGACGTCATCTGACGTCAATACGCATGCTGGGAATGCATAACTTGAGATACGCATCATGGAAATGCGTATTCCAAGCCACGCATGACCAGCATGCGTACTCCATGGGTAAAAAGGGCGGCTTCTCCCGCAAATGGGTATTTCGGGCAGTTTCCTTGGAAAAATGATGTAGTTTGGTCATTTTCTCAAATGGTAATCAATTAGTTATTGGTAATTATAATTTTATTAGTTTATTTCATTAATAGAATGACCCGTGATATTTTTGGAAATGGGAGGTTTTAGTCAGAAAAGATAATGTGTTCTAGCTGAAAAAGATAATTGTATTAGAAACTATAATATCATTATTTGATTTTATAAAATAGAAATACATGTTTCTACCAATAATAAATGTTTAAGTAATGATAATTAAGTAAAAAAGTCAAGTTTGAAAATGAGATATTTTTGTTAGAAAATATAAAAAAGATATTATCTTCTAGTTGAAAAAGGTAATTTGTTAGTTATTAATAATTATTATATCAGTAGTATATTTCATTAGTTAGTACGATTATATTTTTGGAAAGAAGAGATTTTAGTTAGAAAATGTAATTAGTTTATTAATATTTAGGAGAAAATGAGATATTTAGTTGGGAAGAGCTGCGTGTAATATTTTGAGAAAAGATTGTATTTTGTTTTCTATAATTAATTTAAATAAAGTAAAACAATTAAATAAGGTAAGTACCGTACCAAAACTTTTAATGTTTTGTCTTTTATAATATAGTATAAATAGTATTGAGTGAAGTAGCAAGCAAATGGCTGAAACTAAACACTATAATTAACAAATCAATCACGCAACATGGTATACACAAACAATAACAAAAAGAAAATATAAATAATTGTAGAAAGGTTTCTAGAATGAGTACCAGAAATCGTCCACTTTGCATTATGTATTCCCGGAATGGCACAATTCATCTGAAATCAAGCAATGAAGCCTTTGTCTAAATATTTAACAAACTCGAGCAAAAAGTTATCAAACCGAATAATATTAGTTAAAGTTGTCGGACAAAAGGTAATAAGAGCAATGATCTTGTATCTAACTCCTCTGCTGCTGCTTTATAAATATCAGGCTGACTGCATGGTATCAACCTGATGCATATGATGAGGTTGCAGCAGCCTCATCTTTTCATATACCTCAACACGGATGTAAAAGCAAATAGAGTCGATGCATACTACTATAGTCGAGTTAGGGTTTGAACCGGGTCACTGGCTTTTATGTGTTTAAAGCCCAGAACAGCCCAGTTAAATTAATTGATTTTTATGTGTTTGTTTGTTTTGAGAATATTAACGTGCAAATTGCAATGAATAAAAATAGGATCGCGTAATTATTTATAAATAACTTACATTTTGAATTATTATGTTATGAATCGACTACTCCAAATCAACAATTTCAATAGCGATAGATCATAGAACAAATGAAACAAGACTCAAAAATGATATCACTGAATAATAAGACTAGTACTGTGTTTTTGATTACAAGAATTGTAATCAAAAATGAAAACAAGATAAAACAAGATAAATGAACTTTCGAGAGGTTCATGCTCTCCCAGGTAAAACAAGATAAAATGAAAACAGACGATAATTCTTTTCATGCCCAAATCCCTCTTTTTTCCCAGCCTTTAACACCCTTTTCCTGTGACTTTACTTTACTACCATTGGGCCGGTCTTGGGCCTCCGTCTATTGTAAACTAATAGTACAACTGAGTTGGGCCGGTCCACTACAATACCACGCTCCCAAAGAACGACCTTATCCTCAAGGTCGAAAGCCGGAAACTGCATTAGAAACAAAGTAAGGTACAAAGTCCCAAGTCCATATCGTAGCTTCACACGCTCAACTGTGTCCCGAAGCTTGTTGATGAATGTGTCCTTTAAAGTCATGGGTTGATCATCTGACATCAGATTACACTGTAATGCACTTTCAAAGAACTTGAACCTAAGCCTTAACTGAGCAAAATTCCGAATCTCTCCCAATTTTGAAAACAGCCTGACTGATGCCCAATAAATCGACGAAAAACAACATACCAGATTTGCAAATCTACTAGATAAATCAAGATGATTAGAGCCCAGAATAGAACTATCGCAATTCTGTTGGTATTACCGAAAAACTCACGCCAGTTGTACTTTACACCTTTCATTTTTAATAGAGCCCTTGTTAGAGCAACCAGGGGCTTAATCTCCATAATCTTCTGAATAAATGGAATGATAAATAGAAGTAGTGCAAGCAAGCCTGGTATGATATACACTATTGCAGCCTTAAAAAATATATAGATTTTCTTATTTTCCGCATCAAACCACCACCCATCAAAACTCCTTTGATACCAAATCAATCCATAAAATACCTCAAGAATGAAATCAATAAGCCCTTCGTAATTAAGTATCACACCGTAGCTATATCCAAGCTCTCTACGCTTGCAGATCACATCGTCAATGTAGTCCGTGACATTTTTAAGAATCTCCTTCTTGCCCAACCTCTTCTCTGATAAGGGTAATATTTGGATGATTTTGTAAAGCACGCTCCAAGGTAATGTGCAAAGCAGAACGACCCATCAGTCTTACAAAATGATAATATTTTCCAGTGGATCGAGCATCAGCCATAACATTTCCAATCGTATCAATGTATATCTTACAAGCAGTATCAAATCCAAAAATTGTGGGAACCTCTTTGCATTTCAAGTCACCATCAACCATCTTGGGGCATTCAACGACCCGGGTTTTCCAATTATTACCCCTAAAGTTTTCAGCCAGAAAGTAAGCACTGGTGTTTGAGTCGTTCCCGCTAAGCACAACAATCCCATCAACCTCTTGAGCTATTCGTACCTTCTACACTGGTGTGAAGGATTTTACCTTCCATAGTGCCTTAATTATCCTATATGCCACAATGGAAGACACGAAAGATTGAAAATTGAACTTTAATCTGCCTTTATCATCATGAGTTTTTGCCACATGTTTTGAATCTATAGCCTTGCCAAGCCGTAAAGTCACAACAATAATTGGACTAACCATTGATGAAAAAGTAGGAGGGCACACATGAATGGTTTCTATGTCCTCCCAGAGTAATAAGAATTTCGTCTTGCATCCAAAAAGATCAAAATGAAATCCAATTATTCTTGCAGACAAAAACAGACGACCCTGCAGAGGCATTTTACGTTTCAATTGACATGTGAAGTCATTGATTAGAAATTCTTCTACTTGGAGTTGGAATAGTTTCTGAAATGCTAAATTTGTTTGAGGAGACCGCACTTTTATCTTCTTCCCCACTCCCCTCTCCATCTTATTTAGATAACCTTTAACAACATTGCTACTTCTTGTATCATTTAAGAATATTCTTACATGCAATTTCGACTGAAATGCCTGAGCTAACTTCCCTTCAACAGGAATCCACACATCAGCTAATTCTGATATATTATTCTTCACAAAATTAATTTCGGCATGTCCCAGGGATTTAGCTTTCTTGAATGGTCCGTAAAACTCATAAACATCATCATCTAGCATAGATGGAGGCTCATCCATCGCATCAAATTCAAATACTTCAGTCCATTCAGGATCAGATTTCTGAAACTTAATTGAACTGGAACTTGTTTCACCATTGCAGCTGAAAACCACATACAGATCGGACAGCCTAATTGCTGTCAAATTGTGTCCTTCTAGCAAGGCAACAGTTAGCAACCACCCATCTCCTTCTGCTTTGATACCATGGTCACCTTTATGCGCTCTTGCCTGCATAAAATGTGATACAAGTGCCAGCAGCCATTCTCCTTGAAGAACTAATACTCTAGACACAATTACTTCACAAAAAGAATCCGGCAAGTCTAGCTCAACAATCTCAGGCCCTGTTCTATCGTTGCCTAATAGGCGTATAAGCACATACATTTCTTTATCATAGTGTAATGAACTCAACTCCGCACCACCAGGATCAAAATCAGCACATTCTTTTTACCCACGCTGCTAGACTTCTTGTCTAAAGCATACGCAATTGCAATTGATGTAGGCTCATTCATAATCTGCATCCCATCGAGGCCATAAATAACACCACCATCCTTTGTTTCCTGCCTCTGCAAATCATTGCAATAAGAAGGTGCAGTAACCACAACATCAGACGGGGTTCTTGCAATAGGCAGGATACCCGAGCTTGACAATGACCATATCATATCATCTACCATTTTAACTTGACCACCAACATTCTTACTTTTAGTAAAATCTGTCTCCATCATTGTCCCTTTATCGCCCTTATCCAATTTACCGACATCTTCACAATTTTTTTCATTTGGGTTTGTCACAAAAGGTTTCGAAACAACCGACTCCTCAACTCCACTATTTTCATTATCAAATCTTGCAAAAACAGGCTTTTCAACAACATTAACAAACTTAATTTCATCACTTAAAAACCCATCATACCCAAACCCATTATCACCACTATAATGTAAAAACCCATCAGAAAAAACAGAGTTTCTATCAGAAATTAAATCAAACACCCGTTGTGCAGAAAATTCAATAGTAGTGTCATGAGACATTATCAAAGAAAGAGAAGAACGTACCTCTTTCTGATATCTTAACTGATCGTCCTTGAGAGTTTTCATCAATAGCTCCTCCTGTTCACAGAATCGAGCTATACACGCTTCCAATCGCTGCGATGTTTCAGCCATGGCCGTGTTGATTGCTAGCGATATTTGTTCCACCATCGTTGACCTCCAATCCCCCAAATCTTGCTCAACCATTTCGATTTTTTTGCCGCGAGGACCATATGCTCTGATACCAATTGTTATGAATCGACTACTCCAAATCAACAATTTCAACAGCGATAGATCATAGAACAGATGAAACAAGACTCAAAAACGATATCACTGAATAATAAGATTAGTACTGTGTTTTTGATTACAAGAATTAGATAGACTAGAAAGATAAATGAACTTTCGAGAGGTTCATGCTCTCCCAGGTAAAACAAAGATAAAATGAAAACAGCCGATAATTCTTTTCATGCCCAAATCCCTCTTTTTTTCCAGCCTTTAACACCATTTTCCTGTGACTTTACTTTACTATCATTGGGCCGGTCTTGGGCCTCCGTCTATTGTAAACTAATAGTACAACTGAGTTGGGCCGGCCAATTACATATTATCGATAAATTTTGGATTATCTATCCGCAATATTCAAAAATAAGTTAACGGATGAAATCAACCACAATATTAATATTTACAATGCTAGATTCTGGACTCGTCATAGCTTGAACTAGTAATAAACTGCAATGCCTTGCATTCTTTGAAAATGACAACTGTAAAATTTGTTGAGCTGCAGATGCTGAGGTTGCAGCCCGCCTCATACCCCCTCCCAAACCAATCTCGCCCCTCTTCAAACTCGGAGATAAAAGAGATGCAGAATCATTGCTTCCCAGCTTGAATAGAAAGTGTCTTCCCTGAGGTAAAGCAAGTATTTTAGTGAAGACATCTACAAGCTGAAGAATTGGGAAGAAATTTCTAATTTATTTGTTTCTAAAATTTTCTTCCACTTCTGAAAAGATTATGACAGAAAAGAAAATGACTTATCTTCTACTTTATTTTCTTTGCCTTCATGAATTCGGAAACTTGGTGTTAGTTTTAGTCAATTTACTTGCAATAAGATCATCAATCAATCCTAATTCCTAAAACCAAAAATAACTGGTCTAGTCTACAGTTCAGGGGTAATTGGGTACCTATGATACAGGTCTGTGGTTCCTTCTTGTTCAGTTCAGGACCTTTGTGCAGCTCTACTTGGTCCTTTGAATTTTTATAATCGAAAAAAATCCTTTGATCAATTTTTGTATCCTCCCGACAATAAGCAAACTGATTCAAAAAATGGTGTGCACGAAATTAAATACTACTTATGAATTTCCTTACATACTATTAAATAATCTAAAACTCAAGGCAGCAATTGGAATCTCACCATTCTCGTGCACAAAACTGATAGCATCACTCGTATCATTAACACACTGAAGACCTTGATTGGCACCTGAGCAATGGCAGGAGCACTTAACGAAACAAAGAAAAAAACTCCTCACATTCGGTCATGGCCATGTCTAACTATTCTATGTTTCTCGTGCACAGCACCACTGCTGCTCGTATCAATTCATTAAATACTTGGCACTTCTCCATTAGTTGACTAGAATTTCTTGATAACGGACCTTAATCCTTAATAATTTTCCAGTAGAAGCAATAACAAATGTCTTTCTTATGCTATTAGTTCCATTGTGCGCAAGAGTTTACAACTTATAATATAAGTTGTCATGGTCTCATAGATGGTAAAAAGTCAATAAAAGTACTGTATGCTACTGAGTATACGTCATAAAAGGGTTGTAATTAGACTTCTAATGACTATGTTAATATACAACGATACCTAATCGAAAGTATATACTTGACTCAGTATCAGGTTGGGACTGAATGAGTGCACTTGTGTTTTTGCTTTAATTTTTATATACCATTCTTTGCCAGTAAGTGCAAATATTGATTGTATTTGCACTACTTGATTGCGTTTTACAGTAAAATAATAAGCAAGATATATATTGAAATCAAGGCATGTCCAAGCCACCCTTTTAGCAATGCTGTGAAAAAATTGCAGTAGGTGGACTCGAGCAAAATATAAATTAATCATAGGTTGGAAGGACAAAATGAAAGGACATGCTAAAGCAGCGTACCATAGTGGACTGACTTCTGACTATCATGTGCAGATGGTTTCACTGTAAAAGCTGCTCATTTTGCTGTCAACAACCATATACTCCGCGTCCACCTTGATGTTTGAAGCTGTAGCAGTAGCTTCTGTCCTCTATTTTCTGGAGCAAGCTGCAATATATTCATTCCAATTTCCAAGCATGCAAATTTAAGATTCTGCGAGCATATTTCAGAGTGTAACAGTGTTCTCTATTTAAATTCTGCAATTCTGTACCTTACCGTCAATATGTTACAACTATTTTAGTGGTTCCTGATAGTCACATAAGGTGGGGTTCGATTCGAAACGGGGTACGGAAACGGATACGTTGAACATCACTTTTAGTGAATCCGGTACGACGGAACGTACGGGTACGATGGAACGCATGGGTACGATGAGTCTTTTTATAAAAAAAATATGCTATAATATAGATTTTTTCAATTAAAAACTCAATTAATAATATAAATATTTATCATCAAAATTATTGTAACTTATATATTATTATAAGTTTGCTAATATTTTGTGATTTATAAGGTTATTGGGCCTGAAAATGATACATTTAATTGAGCATGGGACTTGGGGTGTTTAAAACATTAAAAAGATAATTTATACAAAGACATTAGTACTGGATAATACGGATCGTTATTGCCAACGTTTCGGGTCGCATTTGTTCCCGATTCGGGAACGAAGTATCGGGTTCGCAATACGTGGCTACGTCCCACGTTTCCTGTAACTATCCGTTCCTCTACTTTTATAGTTCTTTCTCTAATTTATAAGTAAAATATCGAATCTCGGGTCTTGGAGAGAAGGATCATATAATTTCAGAGAAGAGTAGGAAAGAGTGTTTTGTTATGTTAAGAGGGAACCGATGCACTTAATCAACATGCATTATAAAAATTATACTATTTTATGGACATATAAGATTATAAACTAAAATCAAGACGAGGAACAAAAATGTGGTATTAGTAATGTATTACAATTTATAAGAGGGTTAACAAACTCTTGAGAGGCATTGCTGCAATTGCGTACAAGTGAGCAGAACAACATTTATTGTTTAGTTAATACATACTCCTACATGGAATACATCAGCTGAAGCACATTAAAGATATTTTTGTTATGATACCTCATAAAGATATCATTTCGGGTCACCAGTCACCTCCTATATGGCTCTAAGTGATATTGCACTAATTCTGAACAAAAAGTGATAAAAATCTTACAGTGAGGGACTTCAAAAAGGCATCTTATCAAAAGATTACCATCCTCTAGGCACTGGGTGACGTCAGGAAGATAGAAAAGTTTCAGAAATAAAACACAAGGAACAAGTACTCTACAGATTCTTTAGCAGCATTACACAAAGTGCAGATCGAGTTAACTTCTATGCCAAATCTTATCATTCTGTCATTTGTCAGCAGTCTACTTTTTACATTTCAGACATTGCACATGAACATCACCACATTCACATCAAAAACCACAATCTTATATTATAGGAAAAACATGCATGTTTTATTTATGAAGTGTTAGGAGAAATTTAGGTGTTGTACAGAGTCAAAATAGCCATTGAATACACTGCCATATAATACACAATTACAACATATAAAAATTCAGCAGAAAGCGTATTTGGAATATAGTACAACAAACAGCAGTACAAAATCTTATGTTACTTTGAACAAACATTTTAGTATGCAGCTTGGCGAATCTTAGCACTAAAAGCACTACAAAAGTTGAATAGAAATCATTAGGATATCAAAACATTTGTCAATTCCCTTGCAATGAGAGCCATTAAACAAGATATGTGTTATTTAGCACACACCAATATAAGTCGAGCCAAACGTTGAGCTGTAAGCCATGACTTATAGAAATCAGGCTGACTGCATAGTATTAATATGCTGCCCATGATGAGGTTGCAGCAGCCTCATTTAGTCAGATATTCTAGCTCAAATTGGGAGAAATAAGAAATGCAGAATCATAGATTCCCAACTTAATAGCAAACGTGTAAACCGATGGGAAGGTAGTAATATAGTGAAGACATCTGCTAGTTCAGATTCAGGAGAGTCATTATAACCAGCTATATACTTAACTGGAAACACAATAATCGGAAATGGCGATAGGTGTTAAATCGTAAAAATGGAGAATTCAGCTACGCAGTTACATTTCAGGGCAAAAAAAAAAACAATGATCCACTAAAATTAAGTGAAAAGGCATAACACTTTCAGAAGCTTCAAAATCAAGAAAATCTTTAACAAAAATTTTAAAACCTGTACACAATGTATCTATGTATCCTTGTAAGCACTGAAAATATCCGCAATCTCCATCTCAGAATTTCCAGAATGTGGAACATCATCATTAGTGTTTAAGGTCTCCTCCTGCACAGGTGCAATACTGAGAATATTTTCCTCAGAATCACTCTCAAACAGATCCCTATCTTCCATATCTGGCAAGTCATCAAAAGTTTCAATTTTCTTCTTCCTTCCTCTATAACCAATAAGCCTCAGTACTTTCTCCTTCCAAATAGCCATAGGACATTTCTCAATCAACTCTGAACCTTCGTAAGCTTCAGTCAAAAACACACTAAACCTCTTCCCTCTCTCAGAAACATAAAAAATACCAAAATGCTTTAGTAACAGCCTCATCAGCTTCTGTGGCATCACAAACTCCCTCCTAAAATGAGTAAGATGATCAGTAACCAATCTCTTCTCATTCATAAAACTCAACATCTCATGCATCACCGCGACAGCCCTCTTATCAAACTCCTGTGAACCAGCTGTAAGCTCACTAGCATCAGCGTACGGTGACAAATATGATCTTTTCTGAAAATTATCAATCTGTCCACCATACCTATAAACCTTCTTATAATTCGGTGGATATTTCATCGGAAAAGCAAGCGAAAGCAAACCTGGTACATGATCCTTAACCGAATCATCCAATGTCGATAAACCCAAAACCTTTTTCTCCAATTCCGTTATAGCCCAACTCGGATTCCAAGAAACCAACTCCAAGAATTCAACTTCATCCTCATCTTTCACAACCCTAAAATTTTCCATATACTTAAACACCCAATTCTTCCTAAAATCATAAGGCAACCCTAAATCTCTCCTAAAATGAGCAATCTTTTCCAACTTAATCCGCTTATCGACCGACATCATCAACAACCTACTAACATACTCAACAGCTTTTTCACTAGTCACTTCCAAAATCCTTTCCTCTTCTTCCACCAATTCCTCAGCCTGTCTAGTTAAGCCACACCACAAGGTACCCTTCTGATCCTTATAAAGCTCAAACAGTTTTGGAGATTTTCGAAGAAAATCCGATATCTTATGAGGCTTAGGTAAATTAATCTGTCTCCTATACTGATCAAGTGATCTTACAGAGATGATTTGTTCAGGCTCCTGTTTCATAGTTTCAATCAAGAACAACACTTTTGAAATGATTTTCCACTTCTCCGTGGCTATTTCCAGGTCATGTATTCGCTTCTTTTCGCTTCGGTCTTGGACCCTTTTGCTTGTTGTCATTGAACGAATGATTGAGAAATGTGAAATGGGGGTGTTTGCATTGTTGTTTGCTTTGAGGAATGATAAAGTTTGGGTCTTTATCAGTTTAGTGGCCATGATTGTTGATACAACAGAGCGGGAGTTTATGTTTCTCACCAACTGTTTGTCAAAATGCCTGAAAGAAAAACACACCTGGTAAGTAGGAAAATTTTTGAAGACCTGTCAGTTTTGACAAAACCTGTGTAAACTGTTTCAGACTTTTTAGGTTAGTAATTTTCGTCAAAATAATATAAAAACTAAAAACACTATTTCATTTAAACAGGATTTTTTTTAGGGGACAGCAACTTCATTTCGATTTAAGTTAAAAATATTGCATTTGTCTAACATGTATAAAAATGACTTACATTTATAAAATACTTACAAACTAGGAGTCAATTTAAATTTAAAAGTAAATTTTAAATTTTATTTTATTTATATGATTTATAAGACATAAGTTATATATTAATAACAGAATCACTCAAACTTGTAATAACTTTAAATTTAAATTTGTTCATTTTTTTAGTATAAGTTTTAAGTTAACAAATAATATCAATTCTTAAATCTTCAATAAGTTTGAATGGAACCCATGTGAGATTATAAATGATAAATCTTTACAACTGGGTTATTCCATGTTCTTAATTCGCCCATTGAAGCAACTTTAGAATAAGCAACTTTTTTCTTTGAGAATAAAATGAGAAATTATCACAAACATTAATTTTTCTAAATTTTTTACAATTTTATTATGTACGACAACAAAAATGCGATTTCAATCAAATGTAATTTATTTTTACTTTTTAATGATAAATAATTGAAGTTACATTGGGTTGCATTTGAGTATACATACTTATATTTGGTTACTAATTCATATTTTTGCAAAAAAAATTATTAAAAATTGTTTTTTGCAAAATATTTTGTAAAAAAACATAATTTTACAAAAAATAATAAAAAAAACTATATTTGGAAAAAGCTCAGAATTAGGGAAAAAAGTGTAAGTAACTTTTTAGTGTATCTATAAGCACATGCCATATATATACGGCTAATACTACCTCCGTCCCATAAAGTTTGAGCTAGTTTGACTTTCACGGAGATTAAGAAAGCTATAATTGACTTGTTAAAAAATGAGTAAAGTTAGATGAAAAGTGGGTAAAGTGGTGGGAACTATGAAAATTTAATAATAAATTTAAGATAGTGAGAGTAAAGTAGTGGGTGTAATAGTGTTTATAGTATTTGTTTAATAAAAAAGAAATAAAGTTAGTGGGTGTAACAGTGAAAAGTAGTGTTCAAAAATAGTAAGTATACTAGGTTTATTAGTTTTGGGACGTCCCAAAAAAGAAAGTGTGTCAATGTTTTTGGGACGGAGGGAGTATTTGTTAAGTACCAAGGGTTTTGCTCTTTTATATCAAACTCCCCATTCATCTCACAACAAAAAATATTAAGTAGTTATTCAATTTTCATGCCAACTCATTTAAACCACTAAAGTAATAAAATATATCATTTCATTAAATTTATTTCAAAAAATTGACAATTAACATCAAAAATGCGATAACGTGTCATGGTCGATGGCACATAAGAAATATTTGGAGATTTGACTAATCAGGTAGAATATGACCGCTAATTTTCTTTTTATATCATACTTGTATTTATACTAGTATATTAGAGTTCATCCTAAAATTTAATAATTTTCTTTCGTTTGCATATAATTCTCTCTTTTGCGTGAATGTAATGCATGTATTTTACCATAACAACGTATACTTTTTGTTTTTTTGATCAATAGCGTTTTGCGTGAATGTAATGCATGCGTTTTGCCATAACAACGTATACTTTTTATTTTTTTTGATCAATAGCGTGTTATTTAATTATTTTTTATTATTATTATTTTTTTTCCTTTTTCTAGGTAGTCTGTCCAATTAGTATACTAATCGTCAATCCAAAATTTAATGTTGATCGTCAATTTTTTAATCAAAATAATATATTTTGATATTTTAATGGTTTAAACGAGTCGCCGTGAAGATTGAGTAGTTACTAGTTACTTGATATGTTTTTGGAAGATGGGTGGGTAGTTTGATGTAAAGCCCATTTCTAATGTTCACCATTACATATTCTCAAACATTTTTGGAGCCTTTGGTTCATTTATAATTTAGATATGGTCCTCTGTCACTGTACAATTTCTATATGGAGACCAGATCTTCTCGATATGATCCTCTGTCCCTGTACAATTTCTATATAGAGACCAGATCTTCTCGTGCTAGTCGTGCTAGTATAGTGGCCAGATCATCTCGTGCTAGTGACCTTCATTGTTTATAGCAGATGACTGCTGTTATCATTGTAAAATTTTATAATTATTTCAAGTTCTGATATGATTATTACAAATAATACAATACAAAGAACAAATATAACGTTGATACAAAAGCTAACGAACTTGACCTTGAGTTGAGGTCATTAAAATTTCTACTCAGGACTTCTGGTGATTCTGCTTGGATAATATCCTCTGATTGCTTTATCACCTGAAGTCTACTCAACATGAACTATAGGCCAAAGCAAGCAGTTTTAGCTCTACATTCATCCACCTATACGCGAAGCTCTTTTGATTTTCCAGTTTAAAGGGGTCGTGTATGTCGACCAGCTGCCCGACCACAAAGGCGAGCATTCTTTGGGATGGGGAACTCGTCTCTGAGTGAATTGGAGTTTGTATAGACACGCAGATAGAACTGTTGTCCAAGATATTGTCGTGCCCAAAATTCTGACCTTAAATTCCACATTCCCACATTATCAAGCGGGACATAAATGGCAGTCCATGACTTGGGGTACACCTACAAATCCAAAAAGGGTTTTGGTAAATATATCCTATATGTACCAAGAAACTGTAAAGCAAATAAAACGAAGATAAACTTAATTCTTTGTCACCTGAACAGTGCAACGTGCAATTGCATCGTGGAGGTTGTAACCTTTTCTGCTGGCTGAACTCCATTGCCCTCCGTCCATTCTGCATATCGATCAGAACATTAGAATATTTTGTACAGTAATATAGTAAAGCAGAGTATATAGGTGTAAGTTATAACTATTATGCTAGACAGAATTAACACCCAAGCAATAAGCTTAACTGATCAAAGAATACAATTTACTCACCCTACTACAAAGAATGAGTATCCATCAAGGTGGTAACTCTGAACAATGTTTTCAGGGTTGTCAAATACAATTTCAACGAATGATCTGAAATCAGCGCCCATGACAGGGGTGTCAAGAAACAAACCTCCACCAGGAGGATTTGGTGATATGCTTCCCACACGAAAAACTCCTCCAATATTAAAGAAGTCGGCTAGCTTTAGGGGAGTGTCGGCTGGGACAAAAGAGACGCTGTTGATTCCATATCTTTGCTTGCCGCTGATTTGACCAGCAGAACTGGACAATCTGATGGTTCTGCTAGTGTTTACCATTCCATAATGGTAGGAACCTTGTGGATTAGGTCTTGGTCCACTTGCTGTGAGATTAGTCCTAGTATACAAAGAAGATAATTAAGTACCTAGCTTTCAAGCAATCTTTCAATTAGTACTATGATAATGATTGATATGATGGACAGTCAACACCAAAGGGCCAAGAAAAGAACCTGATAGAACGTGCCTGGTTCAAAGACCAGTCAATCTGAATGGTAGGTCCACCAGGAGGAGGGCCGGAAACTGGGCCAGCTGAGTTGCTGTATTTGAGAATACCAGTGGTGGTGAGAATTTTAGAGGTGAAGCGAGATGACACAACTATATAGTAATCCTGAGCTGGTTGGTCAGCTGTGACAAGTACTGAGTAAGATTGGCCAACATGAACATCAAGTGATGAATAGGTCGATTGGAGTGTGTGCGTTCCTTCCACCTCAACCAACTTTATTTTATGACCTTGAATGCGGAAGTTCAGCGAATTTTGTAGTCCGACATTAGATATTCTGAGCCTGTACGTTTTACCTACAAAAAAAATATTAGAAAGACTAACAATTTTTAGTCATAGTATATTATGTTTAAGTGCTTACTTTTTAGTCACAATACCGCTTGTACGTAGCAGTTTCACATAGTCAAATTAAACCTTATTTACGTCTTACATAGTCAAATTAAACCTTATTTGCGTCTGTGTAATGATATTCAAAGAAAAAAAGTCTTTATAGAGACAATGTACCTTGTTCAACATTAAAAGAGACTCCATTAGGACCGCGCCCATTGATAAGAATGCCATCAGGAAACGGTAACTTCCTACCACCATCAAGAAGTGCCTTTAATTTCTGTAAAAAGAGAAAGATAAATAGTTTATAGTTCTTTTGTTTATAGGGTGATAGAATGTGAATGAGGAACTACATTCACCACCTTTTAAACTTGAAAATAAGACCAAGTACAAAAAATTAGGAATGTAGCGTATTATAGTTGATTCTCTCCCAACTCATTATTATGAAGGACTTACCGTATGGTTAGACTTGTACCAATCTCCAATCAAGACGGTATAATCACCTGAAGGATCAGGGAACGGAACAGGAATCCTGGGACGGCTAAGGATTCTGATACCTCCAAACCCTCCGGCAGCTTTGTGGAAAGCAAGGGAAGGGAAATAGTAAAAGCTTCCAATCTGATCCTTTACTTGAAGAATGTATGTATAATTCTTCCCAGGAGGAATGGGACAAGTCGTCCCAGAAACTCCGTCCATATATGAATTCCTCCTCTGCTGAATCCCATTCCTACAATTTTCCAGTTGTTTAGAACATCAAGGCCAATCCTGCCATTTTGGAGGTCTAGAGGCGAAAAAGAAATAAAGGCCCTTAATAATATAATAATTTTGAACAACTTTTTTATTTTATATATAAATTTCATTGTCCAGTAATGATATTTCAGCATTTAGTTGCTTCCCAATATCATCTGCATCCTTATATGTTGGTGCATAATATTCATCTGATATATGTTGGTGTATAGTATTCTGCTTGTGCCTATTTATGTAGTCATCAGTAGTAATTTTTTTTTTGTTGCTAAATCAGTATTACTTTTCTTCATGTACCAATCTGTTCTACAGATGAAATTTTCGAATAGCCTGTTTGACTACTTCACTCTTCATAATTGGTAAACTTGTTCTCAAGCTGATCCCTATCATATGATCATCTACATGTTCTAGAGCCCTACATATGATTTGGGTGACAATCAATCCTTAAGAAATGTATATATGTATACTTAAAAAAAATTTGGGTTGTGCTTCCTCCTGGACCAGCCCTGGAAAAATGTTGTATACATGGAAAAAAAATCTCTTTATCATTTTATATACGTAGAAAGCATGCATATTGCAGCGAAAGAGTTACAGTTTAAGTTCACTAAAACTTCACTTGTTAATGTTACTTATGACTAGTGACTACCTTAAACACATATATTTCGTTTGGATTGGGGGTTGAGAAAGATTAGGTTGAATCGGGTTTTAAAAATTCGTTTTTGAGAAAATTTTAAAAGTAAAGTGTTAGATTTTGGATTTAATATGTAATACTATATTAGTTTTTTCGTAAACTACCAAAATCCAATATCATACTTTTAAAATTTTCTCAAAGATGAAATTTTAAATTTGAATCCGATCCAACTTAACTCTTCTCAACCCCCAATCTTAACGGACCCATAAAGTTGTGATAATGAGTTCCACTCTCGTAGCTTTAGTGTTGATTATTGGTCACTATTTTCTGTTAGAAATGGTAAACAATGGTAACTTGGGAAGTACATTATATTTATCAGGGACCTAACTAGATATTATTATCTGCGAGGGTGAATTTTTTTAACAAACATTGAATATCAATAAATTTTCTACATAATTTACTAATTAAAAAACCATAAACTGCAGTATAGGAGAGAATTTTTTAAGTTGAGGAAAGCCAGCTCGCAGATTGCATAAATCGCTGAAAAGTAATTGCACAAGGACCAAGGATCAGTAGCTGGCGACATTTACACGTCTGGAACAGGACTTTATTGTATCTCTTCACAGTTAAGAAAGTAGTAGTAGTAGTAGTAGATCTGATATTAACACTACATTGAACTGCTAAATGAGATTTACTAAATGTCTTGCATTTATTTAAAAATAAATACTTACCAGGAGATTAGAAAAGGCTGGTCTAAGCTGTTGAAGACGTTGATGATCAGATTATCATTGGTGACTGAATGAATATCAGGACCAGGAAATTGTCCATTGATTAAAATTCCCTACGAGCAAGAAAAGAAAAAAAAAATCAGAAGGGAATAAGCACGACCAAAATAACACAATGCAGATTGCGCAGAGATAGGCATCTCTCATACAATGTTTAAGGTAATTTGGGCCAACTGGCCAAGTTATTTCATATTCTGCATCTTTGTCATGCACCCTTGTCACAAAATATACTACTAGATCAGAAGCAAAGAAAATGAGAAGAATGCAAGTACCTGTTGGCGAACACCGAGGGGGTAGATATCACCGTAAGTAACATTCCAGTTGAAGAATCTGTAAGGATCCTCTGCTCCGACAATGGCGAAAAATGCAAATGCAACAACACTCACTAATGCAGCTAAACTTAGCTGCATTTTGGCAGAAGGGAGAGTAGAATAGCAAAGTGGCCAAGTGGGAGTGCTTATGTCGTGAAGAATTTTAAAGGGGCTAGGAGCGGTGGTGCTGTGAACAAAGTGAATGGTAAGGTGTGACTCCTTTTAAAGTGCAGCAAATTTTTCTCTATTAATTTAAAATAGCCGGGAAAACAAAGGGAGAGCGAGGAAATGGTGAGTTAGTAGTTGTATAGTTGATGAATAATGTATAGTGATTTGTGAAAATTTTAAAGCTTATTAGATTCTAAGTTTTTGAATTGGTGTCGGTGCACATGTTACTGCACGACCATACCACATGCTGCTGCAAATTTTGAATATTGACACATCCTACATACTAACATGTAAACTATACAAAATTCGTGATGGAACCCTGTCTGGATGCGACCTACGTGATTATTCAGGTATACTATACAAAATTTGTGTCTTTAATATATACATACTTGTATAAATGTTTTCAATGCTTATTTTTTAATAATTTGGTTCAAAACTTGTACATATCGTATATGTGTTTGATTAAAAATTATGATTACATTAACGTGTTTGTAATGGTATTTTTTTGTGTATTAGCTATCAATTCATATGCTGTTTATTTCGTTACGTATTTGTTCCGATGTCTAAGTCAATCTACGTTCCTGATATATATAATAAAATATATGTTCTTCATTTGTTTGAATTTGTGTTTTGAAATTAGAAATTAAAAGGTTATATGCTCCTTTCACTTGAGATTGTACGAAAGGGATTTGTTGTACTTATTTTTATCTAAAAAGGCTTGGTATTCTAAGAAAAAAAGTTGGTTTTTTAATTCAATCCCAATGAAAAAAATAGTTATAGAATCGGTTTTTAAATACACTAGCTTTGTTTTTGTTCTGAAAGTTCATATATCTTGTTTCTTAATTTGAGAAAATTACCAAAATACTCATATTTGAGCATGTCTGGTCCTATTTACTGATGGGACACGTTAAATCGTGTACCGTGATATGAGGGATAATACGGTACTTCGTCTTCCGTAAAATACGGTACACGGTGTAACGTGTTCTGTGTAACACGGTGTATTGTGTCTCGTGTTAGGCGGGTGCGCGGCACAAACACGGTACACGCTCTTCCGTATCATGCATAACATGGAAGACCGTGTTCCTTATGCAGCTAATACGATAGTCCGTGTAACGTATTCAGTTAATACGGAGGCCGAAACTCCGTATCTCGTCGGTATTTCGGGCCATTTTTTTTCAGAATCTTGGACCACTTGATCCCAAAAATGATTATTTTAGGCCATCACCCTCTTAATTTTCAATTGAGAGCTATTGCACATTTAAGAATTTATCAACTTTTCACTTTTGGTTTTACAAATTATTTTCACAAGGATCCCTAAATTTTTTGCGCACTAAACCTATAAATTTTCAGGAACAGCCTATTACGACCATCTCAAAAGTCCTTTCTTTTCTTGTTTGTTTTTCTCTAAGCCCGAAATTTTTCATAATTAAAATTTGGTACAAATCATAGATAAATCGACTTGCGCATTTTGTAGATGATTTTCAAAAACAATTTGAGAATCAATTTAATCGAGAACTTCTAAAATTATCCCAAAAATTTCTACTATCTTAAAATTGACACAATTATATATAATAAAATCGAGTTTATGTATGATTCTCCTAATGTGTGTTCGTAAACAAATGCTATATATCTAATAGAAACTTTCAATTTAGTTTACATTCCCGGTAAATCTTTTACTACTGATGACTCTGTTGGTGGTCTTTTGAAAGCAACCTTGGACTATAAGATATGCTTGCAATGTGAAATTAATTCAAAATGTAGAATTTGAAAGTTAGAATGAATTACTTGTAAGAATCCTTTTATGTCATTCACATGAATGAGGAACTTATAAAGGGCGAAGAACGTGGAAACTGGGAATTCTGTATTCTTTGTAATTTGTGGATAAATATAAAATAATACAGTAGTAGCACATGATCACAAAGACAGAAACACAATTGTGATTTGTATTTATGCAAGTGCATCCCGAATAATATTTTAGTCACCGAATAGTATAGAAATGTGAGAGTCAATTTCTGGCTCACCACGTCGCTGCTACCGTTTATTACAGAGCTACGCATAAGTCATAACGCGTTTAACTCACGGTATACGTGATTTTAGTGGGATGAATTATTAGAGTAGTAAATGCGTTTTCAAAAGTTGATTTCAAAAAATTAGATTAATTGTTAGTATTTTACTATTTTCTTTCAAATTGAGTATTAAATGAACGAAATGCTACAAAATTTTTAGACTCCGTTCACATACAGGAATAGAATGAATTTTTGTAGGAACTGAATGATCTTTTTGATTGGAATGAATTCACTTGGAACAAAGGAATGAAATGAGTCATTCTCATATCCATTCTTTTCCATCAAAACTATTGAATTTCATTCCATCCGAAAGAAGATACAATCCTTTATCTTAAAAAGGGATACATTTTTCTAGGGATACATTGTTTAAGAACTTTTTCTACGTAACTTTTCATTTAATACTTTGTTGTAGTCCATTTTCTCAAGAACAAAGGCGATGCTCAGAGTTGCAGTAATTATCGGGGTATTAAACTACTCAGTCATACTATGAAATTCTGGGAGAGAGTAGTTGAAAGCCGGATTAGAAGAGAAGTTGAAATCTCAGAAAATCAATTTGGTTTTATGCCGGGGAGGTCGACGACCGAGGCCATTCATCTCGTCAGACGCCTTATGGAGAAGTTCAGGGAGCGCCGCAAAGACCTCCATATGGTGTTCATTGATCTCGAGAAAGCTTATGATAGCATCCCCCGTGAAGCTATTTGGAAGAGCCTCGTAGAGCGAAGTGTATCGTCGTCGTACGTTAGAGTGATTCAAGACATGTACTCCCAAGCTAGTTCTTGCGTCCGGACCCCAGTGGGTGACTCTCGTTTCTTCCCTGTTGAGATTGGGCTTCATCAGGGATCGGCCCTAAGCCCTCTTCATTTCGCTCTTATACTTGATGTCATGTCGCGAGAAATCCAAGACGCCGTCCCGTGGTGCATGCTCGTCGCTGACGATATCGTGCTAGTGGCGAATTCGAGGGGGGAGGTCAACGAGAAGTTAGAACTATGGAGATCTACTTTGGAGTCACAAGGCTTGCGGGTGAGTAGAAACTAAAACCGAGTATCTCTGGTGCAACTTCAGTGGCGAGGCCAGCGAGGAAGGGGTGGAGGTTAAGATCGAAGACCAGATCGTCCCGCGTACGGATAAGTTCAAGTATCTGGGCTCGATCATACAGAAGGAAGGTGAGGTAGAAGACGATGTCAATCACCGTATCAAGGCTGGGTGGCTAAGGTGGAGGGCAGCGTCAGGGGTGATGTGCGACAAGAAGGTTCCTTTAAGTTTGAAAGGGAGATTCTATATAGCGGCAATCCGGCCTGCGTTGTTATATAGTTCTGAGTGCTGGGCAGCGAAGAAGGCCCTCGAAAGCAAGATGGAAGCAGCTGAAATGAGGATGTTGCGGTGGTCGTGTGGCCGCACGATGCTAGATAGAATCCCTAGTAGGGTGTTTAGGGCCGAGCTCGAAGTGGCGTCTTTTTCTGCGAAACTTAGGGAAGATAGGTTGAGATGGTTCGGCCATGTCCATAGGAGGCAGCCGGAAGCACCGGTGAGGAGGGTGGAGAGTATTTCGGTCGTTGGGGGTGAGGAGGAAAGGCAGACCGAGGAGGTCTTGGGAAGAGCAGCTTAGGTTGGATTTGAAGGCTTTGAACCTAAGTGAAACCATGACCGCTGACAGGTGTTCGCGGAGGCGGCAGATCAGAGTGGTGGACTCTCTTCTAGGGGACGGTTCAGTAGTGGAAAACCTCAGAGTTGGGTTGTCTCGGTTAGCCTTATCCTAGGAGTGCAGGGAGCTCCGCTTGGTGGTATCTAGGTGCGTGGTAGGTAAGGCTCATGTGGAAAAAACCATGGGCTCAGGTATTGCTTTGAACTTTGCCACTTATCATTTAGATTCCTTTGTATATATCTGTCATGCACAGAGCCAGCCTGTCTGCGTTCAACGTGGATACGTTTGAGTCAGTTTGGTGTGGTCTGTGGGGATTTTGTTTGTGGTGTCTTCTTCTCAGGGGTTGCGACCGGAGCTACACTCGCGAGCGGGTAGAGTGGAGCACATAAGGAGCAGAGTAAATAATTCCGTGCAGATGGGTAAGTCCCATGTGGAGAACGCCATGGGCTCAGGTATTGCTTTGAACAGTCCTATATCCATTTTCGATTCTTTTGTATATAGCACCCACTACATATGTCGTACACATGCCGAGGGTCTCCATGGAAACAGCCTCCCTACCCTAAAAAGTGGGGGCATGGTCTGCGTACAACCTACCCTCCCCAGACCCTGCTCTGAGCGAGATATACTGGGTATGTTTGGTTTGGTTTGGTTTTAGGGTAGAACGTAAATACTATTCCCTCTGTCCCACTTATTTTGTCACCAATCAAATTTCGTCTTTTATTCAATCATATTAAACAAACTAATAGTTACCAAAATAATATATTACTTTTCAAATAACTTAACATAATTAACAATTAATTTACTATATTAACTGAAAGTGGACAATAATTTCGGGGCAGAAGAAGGGAAAGTAAAGATCGACAAATTTAATGACAGAGATTTTGGGTTTTGGAAGATGTAAGTTGAAGATTATTTGTATCAGAAAAAACTACACGAACCGCTGGTGGAGAAAAAGCCAGATTCATTGGATGAGAAAGAATGGAAGCTATTGGATAGGCAGGCTTTGGGTGTTGTCAGATTGACTTTGGCGAAGAACGTTGCTTACAATATCGTCAAGAAAACGACAACTTATGGATTGATCGAGGCGTTATCAAATATGTATGAGAAGCCTTCTGCTTCAAATAAAGTATATTTGTATCGTTAGTTGTTTGCCACGAGATTGATGTGACTTGGTTTCACACCCACTCTACATAATTTACCTAATAAAAATATGAGATTACACGTACGTATATATGCACTAAATGTCATTTGTTTTGAAAAAAAATTTTGAATTCTCTAAAATTACATGATGTTTTGACTTTTCTTATTTCAAATAGTTTTGGAGAATCTATTCAATCCAATTCAAGTAGATTCAAATCGATATGCTATAAATCATAAATATGGTTGGATTATAATTTTGCTTTTTATGAATTGGGTTAAAATTTTCAAACCTATTTTTTTAAAAGAATTTTTCAAACCGATTTTGGTTATGTTACTTAAACGTCTAAAAATTGATCAAATCGATCCATATATATCCCCGATGTTATGTAGTTGTATGTTTCTAAAACTTACAAATAAACCTCTGATCAAACAAAATTATAATAAGAAATAATTAATATATTTTAAATGTGATTTAGCTAATATTTCTTTTAACATATTTTTACTATGTAGTTTCCACTTTTGTATTGTAAAAATGTATTGTGAAGAAAAATAAAATATATACAAGTTGACTTGGAGCACCGAGCACATGTTAAATTATTATTTTTAAATTAATTTACTCAATATATAATTCCCAATCACTAGCAAATTTAATAATAATATTATTATTAAAATTTAATTCAATCTTTTAACTTCACTATAAAAATAAAAATTTAGTATAAAATTAACCAAAATAATTGTTTTCTATAGATGTCGATATTTAGGTAATTCTTTACACTAAGACTATGAACGATGATAGCAACTAGCATCAAGATCATAACATGTAAAAATCCGTTGTAAACTGTAAACACCAGTTTCACTCGGATCAACTCTAACTCCAATTACTATACTTCAAAAAAGTTTAGGGTTAGAAAATATTAAACCCCGGATGTAGCACACACCATAGCCATTGGTGTAATGGTACCCTTGTTCAGGAATTGCTGCAATCCATAATATATTTAACTAAACATTTCAAACTAGCACCAATATAAAATTTAGAATTTTAATATGACAATTTATTTTGGAGAAAAAGGACCTGACATTAATTTCAGGAAAGTTTTATGAGATACTTAAATTTTAAACGAATGCTTATTTTGCAAAAATGGCCACCACATCATATTAAATTTGTGTATTTCAGAAAACTTATATCTTATACTCCCTGATCTCAAGGTAAACTAACTCATCACGAAAACATTGCTCCAAATTAAATTTAGAAAAAAGAAATATCCAAGTTGTTTGGTATTCTATACCAAAACTAATTAAGGACCACATAAAAGTAGGTACTAGGTAAGTAGGTCTGGCTGGTTTTGTAAATTAAAATCACGTGAAGTCGTGTAGTTATAGGTCGGCACTCAGTGGACCATCAACTCCACAAACCACACTTTTAAACTGTCCCGCAGGCCGCAGGCACTTCACTTGAAATGTATTCGTTTCAACTTGAATACAACTTCTACTAGTTTTCTACACGCATGGACACCAAAACAGCCGGAAGCCCCATTCGTTGCCAAGGTATTCAGTCTCAACTCAACCCAGCCTACTTCATTTTATACTTTCCGGTTGGTGAAATGTTACTCTCGTGCATAAATTTAGTTACGTATTTGTTCTTTAAGCAATTACTTGTGCTGATTTTTTATTTGAAGGAGTGATTGTAATGCTATAACTGTTGATATTCAACTAGTATGAAGGGACGAGCTGTGATTCGTCCCGATCGATGTGACTGGTTAATTATTTTACGTGTTTCGTGTAATTTGTGAGCTAAAATAGTTTGTAGTGAAGCATGACATTACGTGTACGTTTAATTGTTGTTGGTTCAGCTGCGGTTGCTCGAAAAGCAGGTGAACCATTGGTGATTGAAGAAATAATAGTAGCCCCTCCTAAAAGCGGTGAAGTTCGAGTTCGAATCATTTGCAGCTCTCTTTGCCGCAGCGATCTCACTTTCTGGAAATTGAAAGTATGCACCTCTTTTATTTTTCTCTCGAATTTTTGTTATATATCACATTATGCAATATTTATTACTTTCCACCTCTTATATTTTTCAAGGATCCTCCCGGATATTTTCCTAGGATTTTTGGACACGAATCATATGGGTAACAACTTGTTCTCTTACATATATATATTTTTTAGTCATTCATTAAAGTTGACTTTGTTTTCGTTCTCTAGTTATGTGTTAGTCTTCAGTTCTAAAAACAATTGGTTTTAGTAGGGTACAGAGAGTTGAGTTTTTACTAAAAACTATTTAGTCATAAGTCACATGTTGACAGGCATGAGTTTATGGCATTGAAACATATGTTCACCAAATGTACAGAACATTATAAATCAAGAAAAGTATATTTTCCCAATCTTACCACAATTTTTTTTTCGATCTTTAGATTTTTCTACTAAGATGATTAGCGCTTATGGAAATCGATTAACTAGGCCAATTTGAATTTTTAAAACCATGGATGTAGACGTAGACTTAGTTGATACATAAGCTGTTAGGTGCCTTGAATCTGTAGCCGCGGCCGCCGGACTTGACTTATGTAGCCGCCGCCGGCCACCTACCACACCTAACCCCTTAGATTGTGTCTATAAATAGAAATGCATATTTCTCTTGTAAATCATCTGAACATCTGAAAATTTCTGAAAATTCTGTAATCTGTTTATTCTCAAGATCAGATTAATAAAAACTAGTTTCTCTTCTGCATATATTTTCTCTTACGTTTATCATCTTTCTTGTTTCCGTTATAACATAAGCAGAGTAAAAGTCGTGGACGTAGACGTAGACGTAGTTGATACATAAGCAGAGTAAAAGTATGAAGATAAAGAAAGTAGAGTACGATAGTAGCAGAATGATGCTGGACTCTGCAGTCTGTATTGATTCTTTATGTGGCTCTGATGGGATACAAATATATAGTAAACTTTAAAGCACTATATGTTTACTTTGTTATAAAACAATTTTATTAATTTTGAAATTCTACTTCTATCAGATTGTTTGTTTTCTCAAGTGTTTTGAGGTTCATAACATGTGTTTATATTGTCCGCAATGTTACAAGTACATGCTAATATGAAAGTTGGAATAGTTTATTTGGTGGTGTCTGAAGCTCTTTCTCTATTTTGGTGTTTCTAAAAAAAAGGATAATAGAAAGTATTGGGGAGGATGTCCATGATGTCACTGAAGGGGACGCTGTCATTCCGATCTTTTTGCCCGATTGTGGAGATTGTAATACTTGCAAGTCCCCAAAGAGCAACATATGTTCAAAACTTCCATTTAAAGTTGGTCCCTGGATGCATAGAGAGGAGACAAGCAGATTTACTGACCTTAAGGGAGAGACTATATATCATTTCCTATTCATCTCCAGCTTCAGTCAGTACACGGTGGTTGATGTTGCTCACATAGTTAAGGTTGACCCGCAAATTCCTCCGGATAGAGCATGCCTTCTCAGTTGTGGTGTATCAACTGGTATTGACGATTTTTACGAATGAATTTTTAGCATTATTAGAATTGCAAAAGTTATATTTTGCGGTAGCTGCTTTTCTTTATGTCTCCAATGATATCAGATTTGTAACTAAAGGGAAATCCTTTTTACAGGGGTAGGTGCTGCTTTGAAAACTGCAGATGTTGAAACAGGGTCTACTGTGGCTATATTTGGGCTTGGCGTGATTGGGTTAGCGGTATGCTCTATCAAGTGTCTAATCCCTAGCTTGAGGAAAATCAAATTATTAAGTTATGGCTTTGCTGGGAGATTGTTATAACTTAAAAACTGATCGTTTAGGTTGCAGAGGGAGCAAGACTACGTGGAGCTAAAAGAATTATTGGTGTTGATGTAAATGAGGACAAGCATGAAGTGGGTAATGAAATTCTACAAAATCTTACTTCTTGACCAGTATGCTTCTGAGAGCAGAGAACATATGCTTCTTGAATATATGAAATCTCCGAGCACTGCTCCTTTGGTATTTTTTTTGTTATAATTATACTGATGCCTTCTTCTTTTTTCTCGCATAGGGAAAAAGTTTGGGCTCACTGATTTTGTCAATTCCAGGAACTGTGGCGATAAACCTGTAAGCCAGGTACACTACTTGTGCCCTTTTAGATTGCACTGATCTCTTTAAGCTTTGTTATTCAAAAGTGTACAAATGCAATTACTGTCAATATCGTCTATATCATTCAAGTATCGGTTATATTTTATTGATCTTCTGTAAGACTGTTGTATTTGTAACAAATAGAGCTGCTCATCGTTTGAGATATGAAATACCTGCCTTCTTTTACAACATTTTCTGTATCCGATCATATACATCAATATACAGGTGAAGTTGTGCCATTTGGAATATTCACCGATGTTGTTCTGCATACTAAAGATTTGAGCTCTGGCAATGTTATGTTGCATGATTCCAATTTTTTTTTTGTCCCAGAATGTAGTTAATTTGGTCGAAATTATGTTACCATTACGTTGTTACCTGTATAATATATCTGAGGTAGCACAGCAATATATTGCATCCCCCCCCCCCCCCCCAAACTTTTGTCTTATAGTGCATGCACGATTCAGTTAATTGGGCTGAAACTATGAGCCAATAACTCGAACGCGTTCAGTATTTTTTTGAGCAAGAATCACGGCGTTACCTTATTTTCACCATGATCCGGACTCCAAGTTCTTATGGCCAGTGTGTTGTTAACTGTTGTGAAATGCAATGGAGCCAGAGAGAAGAGAGAATAGAAAGCAATTCTGATTCTTATTTCATTGAAGTTGATTTGCATTACATGCATACATCGTTATATAGTACAGTAAAACTGAATCCTATCAAACTTATCATACATATTTGATCTATTACAATAGTACCCTAAACTATGCCTTTAATCTCCAATGCAATGAAAAAATGAAAATTTAGTAGAGAAGTCAAAAGTGGAGAACTCAATGAACATGATATTATACCATTATGAGCAACTTGTAGCATGAAGAAAAAAAAAACTAAATATGTTTCTAAGCAGGTGATCATGGAGATGACTGACGGTGGTGCTGATTATTGCTTCGAATGTGTTGGTATGGCATCCTTGGTGCATGAAGCATATGCTTGCTGCCGAATGGTATACTTTATTCTCCACCCTCCTCTCTCATTTATGGACAGAAAAGCATGTAGTCACACAATTTGCAGATGAAAACCTTGTTTCCTAGTAAAATCTGATAAAAGTATCTGGTATCCCATTCATAACACCATCTCTATTGTCACACTGCCATAGTTACAAACTAGCATTTTCATTTTTTGTCTCCAATCAATTTTCTGCAATCTAACAACCTATATTTTGAGGGTATTTAACTCTGTTTTCTTTCTACTCATTATCTAATCTGCAAAGTAGTCCCGAAGTTTCATGAAACGACACAAACATTCAAAGTAGCTCTAAAAATGATAGCAGAATCGTAAAAGTTTTATAATGTTACTGCAGGGATGGGGAAAGACAATTGTGGTAGGAGTGGACAAGCCAGGGGCATTATTAAACTTCACTTCTTATGAAGTTCTTCATCATGGGAAAACTCTCGTTGGTTCCCTATTTGGAAATCTTAAGCCTAAATCCGACATTCACTTGCTGCTAAAACGCTACATGGACAAGGTAATCTACTAACGATAAGATTTGTCTCTGATATTTTTTTCTTTCTTGAGAATATGCTCTTATATTGTTTCGAAACCTTCAGGAACTGGAGCTAGATAAGTTTGTGACTCACGAAGTGAGCCTGGAAGACATCAACAAAGCTTTTGAGTTGCTAAAAGAAGGAAAGAGCCTTAGATGTGTCATTTGGATGGACAAATGATCAAGTTATCAGTGCACTGCGTACATCTTAATTTAATTTTTCGGAATCCTCCTAGTGACGGATTCTTGAAATAAGGCCAAAAGGAAACAACTGAAGAAAGAATAATAATCATGTGGACTACTGCTACTCACGACAGTAGACATCTATGCTGTGATTGCGATGCATTGAAATGATAATTTTAGTAGTAATAATAGCGATGCATTGAAGTTTTCAAAGTCAAATGATTTGGGGTAGGTTACAATCGGCTGGTGAGAGAGTTGTATCAAGTTACCAGTAGTAGTGAGTCGGCCACGAAAATGATAAGCACACGAAATGATAACATTTGCTAATAATAATGATTATTTTTGTCGTGTGGAGCTGTCGATACATGTTAAAAGGATTACTTAGTAGTTCACTTATTGTAAAAGTGACTCAAATAAATCACTTATTATTAAATTTGTATCGGTTTATTAATCGAATATTAATTGAAACTGTTTTGGAGATGTTATTGACCTCCAAATCATGAGTTTGAGTAACCAAATCGAATATTTTTGTAAAATCTAATTATCTTAATCAAATTCTAAATTCTTCATCAAATTTTAATTTTTTTTCATCTATTTTCAATCTACTGTTAATATTATTTCTAAAAAAATATGGATTGCAAAAAAAAATTATAAAATAATCTCTTTTGTTGTTTTTTATTTGAATATACATTGAAAAGGGTTAAATTATACAATATTTATAATTGAGGGGCAAAAATGCATATTTTTTTGTTTAAAGGGATTTATGTGTAAAATATGTCATTGTTCAAGGATTAATATGTAATTCTGCATTTATAATTTCGAAATTATCCCTTTCCTTTTTAACAGTAATGGTCAAAATAGACAAAATAGACAGATGAGGTGCAAACACAAAACTATTAAAGGAAGGCATAATACAATTATGCAAAATATAAGTGAAAAATGCATTTAACCGAAACCAAAGAAATGAAAAATGGAATTAACCCTATAGTCTACCAATACACTTAACTCCCTCGCTACTCTGTTAACTTGTAACTTGTATTTTCATTATCTGAAAATTCAACTTCTTGAATTCTCCAAATGGAAGAGAGCAAAACAGCTGGTAAACCCATTCGATGCAGAGGTAAGTTCTTCATCCTACCTATACAGTAGACACTTAAATGCATTACTTTTTACCGAACAAGAAATGTACTATTATCTAATTAGTAGAACTCAACTCTTATATATAAACGTTTCTGGATATTCATTTGAATATGGATATCATGTGTGTGTATATATTTTGATTGCTTTCATGTATTATGATGGTGCAGCGGCGGTTGCTCGGAAAGCAGGGGAGCCACTGAGCTTGGAAGAAGTGATAGTTGCACCACCGGAGTCCGGTGAAGTCAGGCTTCGAATTATTTGTAGCTCTCTGTGCTATAGCGACGTCACCTTCTGGAAACTGAAAGTAAACAATTTGACTTTAACTCACTTTAATTACAGACTCCTGTTATGCTTATTATCACCATCATCTCACACGTTTTTGTTGTTGTTAAATTTGTGAATTTTGGTTAGGATCCTCCTGCTTATTTTCCCAGAATACTCGGTCATGAATGTTTCGGGTACGTTTCTTTCTTTATTTTTACTGTTTTTTACTAATCAAACTATGCACACTCAGCTACTTTTTCTTTAACAAGTTTTTAATCTTAATTTACCATAAAAAGAACGAGGTAGATACTGGGGCAAGGGCCTCTTGGTGTTTGTTTTCTTGCTTGTCCTCTTCCATAGTTGCCAAAGCAAGAAAATTATTTACTTTGCATCAGGTCTGTCAACAGTCAGACAAGGCAATATGCTAAATTTTGAATAATGTCCAACAAACTACAGTATTGTTGAAGGTCCCACTGGTTAATTTTTTGTTTTCCTGAATCCTTTATTATAAAATGGTTTTTTGAGAAAAAAAAAATACTGGGGCAGAGCTTAAACCTGGAAATTCGTAGTTTCGTATGTTCTGTACATAATATGCATGGATAATGAATCCTATAATTTTTGTGGCTTAGAGGCCACAGCAAAAACCTGCTTATCATTGCAGTAGAGCAATAGCAGAGCAGGTCCTCTTGTGTAATAGTGCAAGTTTCTTTGCTATCCACACAAATGCAAGTGCACATTCACTTCTATCTTAAAGTGCTTGCATGGGGAAATTGCATTTCTGTAGAGCTCTATTCTTGAAAGATACCATTCTGTAGTACCAACATTTGAATTAGAAAAACAAAGTCACAGTAACAAACCTCTTTTTTCATTATGATTTACAATTGAGTAAAAGGTCACGGTTCTGTAGTATTTTTATTCTTAAAGAATAATATGGTATGGTCGGTCAAATTTGGATATGAGGCTCTGAGATTCAACTAATTACAAAAATAATGTTAAAACTGTCTAACAATTATGTTTTTAACAAACTGAAGGGTTGTCGAGAGTGTAGGGGAGAATGTAAGCGAGGTAACTGTAGGAGACACCGTCATCCCAGTTTTTATGCCAGATTGTGGAGAATGTAGAGATTGCATATCTAGCAAGAGCAACCTTTGTAGCAAGTTTCCTTTTCAGCTTGTTCCTTGGATGCATAGAGACCAGAAAAGCAGATTCACTGACCTTAATGGAGAAACTTTGCATCATTTCTTATTTATTTCAAGCTTCAGCGAGTATACTGTGGTGGATAAAGTTCACATAATTAAAGTTGATCCTACAGTCCCACCCGAGAGGGGATGCCTCCTCAGTTGTGGAGTATCTACTGGTATTATATTGTTTTATAAGTCAGTATTCACATGCAGGAGATGTTAATCAGTTGATTCAGTTCCTTCATAATTCAAGTAGTCTAAGTCATTCATATTATGAAGTGCGAACCTTGCAATCCCTAAATCTAATTCTTCTTTACAGGGGTAGGGGCTGCCTTGAAAACTGCAAATGTGGAAGCTGGATCAACTGTAGCTGTCTTCGGACTGGGAGCCATTGGATTGGCAGTATGATTCTGCACTATCTTCTGAATTTGTTTAATTTGATAAAATATGATATACCATGGCTCCGCGAGATAGAGAAAAATCAGTTTGAGATATGATGTATGTCATAGGTATCAGAAGGATCAAGACTTTGTGGAGCTAAAAGAATAATTGGTGTCGATGTGAATGAAGACAAATATGAGATAGGTATTGAATTCATGTGGAACTCTGTTTCGAGTCCTTTTATTGAGTATTTACACGAAACTCTGTTTCTAGTTGTTATCAAGTGAAATACTGAGACCTATCGGCTGTTACACTCGACCAATGTTAACTGGATATTGGACCAGTGATAGATGTACCAATTGTCCATAGCAAGCTATAATTAATGGAGGCTGATTGAATAACAAGTTTTCGTTAGCTTGTATACTAATGCCTGTCATTATCATGCAGCAAAAAAATTTGGAGTGACGGATTTTGTAAACTCTCGCACATGTGGTGATAAATCTGTGAGCCAGGTACACTAAACCGTGCAACATGCACAATGTTTTGCATTCATATTTTATATCGTGTCAGTAATAATGATTCGTCTTTCTTATCATTTCTGCAGGTGATATTAGAAATGACTGATGGTGGTGCAGACTATTGCTTTGAATGTGTTGGTATGGCATCCTTAGTGCAAGAAGCATTCGCTTGCTGCCGAAAGGTGTCACAATTTCCTTGGCACTTCCATGATTAATAATCTGCTTTTAATATAACACAGTTATGGATGGGACACAGTGAAACATGTTCCAGTTGAATCTAATAAATTTAAACATAGCAATGTTGCAGTTCATTTAACTTCACCTAGTTTATTTTAAAAAAAAAACTTCACCTGGTCTTCTCATGACTTTCAGCACCAATATGTTTATTGCTTTGAAGTCCACTTGGATAGAGTACATTTCTTTTAACTGCCTTAAGATGGCTGAAGAAATCCTGTACTTAATTTTTTGGTCCTCCATCCATCATCTGTTTCCTTTCTTGAGAATGCATTAGCCTGTTGAGAAGATCATGAACAATATAAAAGTCAGTATTAACTAGACACAACTATCTGTAATTTTTACACAATTAATTATTGTGCTTTGCTGACTTGAACATATATTGATCACTTTCTTCTTGTGCATTCTCAGGGATGGGGAAAGACGGTTGTTTTGGGAGTGGATAGGCCAGGCTCAAAATTGACCTTGAGTTCTAGTGAGGTTCTTCTGACCGGAAAGACTCTCACAGGGTGCCTGTTTGGAGGTCTCAAACCAAAATCTGATGTTCCTATGCTCGTAAAACGATATTTGGACAAGGTATTCAGATATCTATTAGATTTAATTATTTAAAATCAGCCATATTCACCTTATACTTGACAAAATGATATACCTACTAGTTTGTTCTCCTTGAAATAAGCCTTATGGTTGATCTGAAATTTCAGGAGCTGGAACTGGATAAGTTTGTGACTCATGAAGTGAACTTTGAAGCCATCAACAAGGCATTTGATTTACTTACAGAGGGAAAGAGCCTTCGATGTATAATCTGGATGGACCAAAACAAATAGTAATGTTCCTGCGGCCTTCTTCACACAGCTGTCAGCTCCAATAAATGAAGAAATCATGGCAATTACAGTTATATGTTAATTTTTTTTTTTTTTGAGATTGATAAACATGCTTAAGTTGTGCACATTTCAATGGAATTAGTCCAAATGTGATTTGATTTCATCCGTTCATTAACGTGTACTTTCTTCTAATCCTTGAATGGCACTCTGGTTTTTGTTTTTGTTGTACATCATTGCTTTCATGAACCTTATGGCCAAGGCATTCATAACAAGTAGTAATTCTCATCAGACAATCTTATATAATAGATGTGCTTCTTTTCCACGAATGTTTACCCTTGTAAACATAACAATCCCCCGTGATGATATGGAAACCTTCTGTGGGTAAGATTCAATATGTGATATTTCTTATTCATCACTAGAACTAATAACCTGTTGTCAACGTAAACACAAAATTCATTGTACAGGTTAAGATTATGTGGTGTTTTAAGGTTTTTATCATTAGGGCCAAATTTGGTAAAATAATTTTTGGATGATGCCAATTGGGATCCTAAAAGTGTTTAGGAATAATAATTTTAAAACACTTAATTAAAATGGTGTATTCAATTCAAGAATCTATTGAATTTGCTTTAAATTTAGCTTCCTCAGTCACGAGGTCACTTATTTTCTCACACATTTCAATGCTTCGAAAAAAGTACTTGTTAATGGAAGGAGTATATGCCAACATAGACCATATTCCCTATATTCAAACTTCAGGGCTGCATGTCAAAAACATTACGTTTTTAAGTAGGAATAGTCGATTAGAGGAAGCAAATGCATTATTTAATAGACCAACTAGGAAAATTAATGTGATATGGAATCAATTATAAGCAAGGATGTAAAACGGGGGAGATAACAAAGGCTCAGAAGTTGTTCGTTGAAATGCCTGAAATGTAATGATCTTAGCATATGTTTCTTTTGTTAAGAGGTATGTAGAGGAGGGTAGGCTGTTTTATGAAATGCATGATATAGATTTTGTGACTTTGGAATGCAATGATTAGTTGGTAACCAAAATTGAGAAACAGGAAACAGGATGAGAATTTTTGTCGTTTTAACAAGGTGCCTCGGTGAAATATTTATTATTGGAAATGATTGCTTCATTTTTGCAGAATGCTAATGTCAGAAGAGCTGGGAATTTCTTTGAAAAATTCCTAAGAGTGCCAGCAGATCAGTTAGTGCACTTATATCAAGAAAGGGAAACTGGATGAAGCTTTAAGGATCTTGCTTGATATTCAGTTTGAACATTATAATGATATTAATATAGTTCATTCTGTTAACACTTTAATCTCTCGGTATTGTCTAAAAGAAATGTTAGATTTTTTAAGGATGGTAGTATTTTGTTGTTCATATTTGGGCCCTAAAAACATTTCAGGGTCAGTTACTAACTATGAAATATAACATTCCTGGGTCAGTCACTAACATTTACGGCTGACCTGCAAATTCTGTTAGGAATCTGCCCGATTCCCGGCGAATGCGGAAGCGATTTGGTAAATATGTGTGCTTAGATCCCACAAATATACGTGATAGTAATAAAGCAACAAACCAACAGTACAGTAAAGAGACAAGAGATTTAACGTGGTTCGGCCCAGCCTACATCCACAAGAGTAACAACTTCACACTAGATAAAAGAGATTACAATATCCGGGTATCCGGCCCCTGAATTTTATACACAAATTCAGCCCTACGATACCTATTATGTATTTCCCCAACTCACTGAAGTGTTTATCTCAAAACCTCCCCTATCACTGTTTCCCGACAACCTTTCCTTCTCTCCCTCTCCCAACCCGGACAGTGCCACACAACCTGATAGAAAGACCTCTGCAGCGGGACCACCTCCGATGGCTGCAGTCAGACCCAAGTACCCTAAGAAATAGTTTAGGCACGAGGACCTTCTATCCTGACACTTCCTGAAAGCGGGCTAAACCGGCTTTCCTACTAGACGAACTATCTAGCAGCTATATAGAGAGAAAGAAGATAGAATTGGTGTAATTTAGAATGAAGGGGAGAGGGGTATTTATAGGATGGGATTTGTAGTAGGTGGGGGGGTTGGTGAAGAGTTGGTTGGTGAAGATTTTGTGGAAGTTTGGCAAAGAATTAGGCAAGAATTAGGCTACCTAACAATCTCCCCCTCTTTCCAAACTCACAGCTCTTCACTTGCACTCCATACCTGCGCCCTGTTGGCACAACTCCAACTTTTCCTCGATCCGTATCATTCCCTACGACAAAGCTCCCCCCGAGTCCAAGACTCCAAACTATACCCTAGTTTGCACATTCATTCTCGAATGCCCATTTGCTATACGCACAAGTGTACCATTGACCTCTATTTGTCCAACTACATACATGTGAAGCAATCTGTTGTATACACACATACTCACTTGATTCACGTCGGCCAATCCCATATGTAGTTCATCACACACGCAAGTGTGACCATCACACACACAAGTGTGACCATCGATCTTTCATTTACTCCCCAACTGCATATCAAACAAATCAATCTGTTGCATGGTTCACTGCTCACTTGATTCGTGTTGATCGATGCCCATATGCAGCTGCAACACACCAACTACTCGTTGATGTCGTGGAAGCAAATGCAAATGCATTATTTAATAGACCAACTAGGAAAATTAATGTGATATGGAATCAATTATAAGCAAGGATGTAAAACGGGGGAGATAACAAAGGCTCAGAAGTTGTTCGTTGAAATGCCTGAAATGTAATGATCTTAGCATATGTTTCTTTTGTTAAGAGGTATGTAGAGGAGGGTAGGCTGTTTTATGAAATGCATGATATAGATTTTGTGACTTTGGAATGCAATGATTAGTTGGTAACCAAAATTGAGAAACAGGAAACAGGATGAGAATTTTTGTCGTTTTAACAAGGTGCCTCGGTGAAATATTTATTATTGGAAATGATTGCTTCATTTTTGCAGAATGCTAATGTCAGAAGAGCTGGGAATTTCTTTGAAAAATTCCTAAGAGTGCCAGCAGATCAGTTAGTGCACTTATATCAAGAAAGGGAAACTGGATGAAGCTTTAAGGATCTTGCTTGATATTCAGTTTGAACATTATAATGATATTAATATAGTTCATTCTGTTAACACTTTAATCTCTCGGTATTGTCTAAAAGAAATGTTAGATTTTTTAAGGATGGTAGTATTTTGTTGTTCATATTTGGGCCCTAAAAACATTTCAGGGTCAGTTACTAACTATGAAATATAACATTTCTGGGTCAGTCACTAACATTTACGGCTGACCTGCAAATTCTGTTAGGAATCTGCCCGATTCCCGGCGAATGCGGAAGCGATTTGGTAAATATGTGTGCTTAGATCCCACAAATATACGTGATAGTAATAAAGCAACAAACCAACAGTACAGTAAAGAGACAAGAGATTTAACGTGGTTCGGCCCAGCCTACATCCACAAGAGTAACAACTTCACACTAGATAAAAGAGATTACAATATCCGGGTATCCGGCCCCTGAATTTTATACACAAATTCAGCCCTACGATACCTATTATGTATTTCCCCAACTCACTGAAGTGTTTATCTCAAAACCTCCCCTATCACTGTTTCCCGACAACCTTTCCTTCTCTCCCTCTCCCAACCCGGACAGTGCCACACAACCTGATAGAAAGACCTCTGCAGCGGGACCACCTCCGATGGCTGCAGTCAGACCCAAGTACCCTAAGAAATAGTTTAGGCACGAGGACCTTCTATCCCGACACTTCCTGAAAGCGGGCTAAACCGGCTTTCCTACTAGACGAACTATCTAGCAGCTATATAGAGAGAAAGAAGATAGAATTGGTGTAATTTAGAATGAAGGGGAGAGGGGTATTTATAGGATGGGATTTGTAGTAGGTGGGGGGGTTGGTGAAGAGTTGGTTGGTGAAGATTTTGTGGAAGTTTGGCAAAGAATTAGGCAAGAATTAGGCTACCTAACAATCTCCCCCTCTTTCCAAACTCACAGCTCTTCACTTGCACTCCATACCTGCGCCCTGTTGGCACAACTCCAACTTTTCCTCGATCCGTATCATTCCCTACGACAAAGCTCCCCCCGAGTCCAAGACTCCAAACTATACCCTAGTTTGCACATTCATTCTCGAATGCCCATTTGCTATACGCACAAGTGTACCATTGACCTCTATTTGTCCAACTACATACATGTGAAGCAATCTGTTGTATACACACATACTCACTTGATTCACGTCGGCCAATCCCATATGTAGTTCATCACACACGCAAGTGTGACCATCACACACACAAGTGTGACCATCGATCTTTCATTTACTCCCCAACTGCATATCAAACAAATCAATCTGTTGCATGGTTCACTGCTCACTTGATTCGTGTTGATCGATGCCCATATGCAGCTGCAACACACCAACTACTCGTTGATGTCGTGGAAGCCCTTCGACCAAGCATCCATCCCAGCAGTCTTTGCACCATCGTCTAGACTGGAAGGCAATACAACCGCAGCAGTATCCTTCAAGTCACTCTTCCCTCGTGCACGAGATAACCAGATTTTCGAAGTTCTAGTACGTTCTGGCCACGTACTAATCAGACGATATATTCCCCCACGTAGCTCTCCCTTCATCCGAACCACACGGCCTCTCTTGATATTCATAGCTCCCCCTACTACAGAGCATCTGTAGCCTTCTGAAGCTAACCGACCGATAGATATTAGATTCTTCCTCAGCTTAGGCACATATCTTACCCCATTCAAGCTGCGAACTATTCCATTGAACATTTTGATTTTCACAATTCCAATCCCCTTGATCTCACAAGTAGATCCATCAGCCAAAGAAACTGTTTCATTCTTTGTATCTTGGAATTTGTCAAAAAGCCCCCTCTCGGAACATACATGGTAAGATGACCCTGAGTCTAATATCCATTCTCCTGGAGAACTAGTGCCTCGATTGAAGACGGTGCAAACATCTTCACAATCGAGAGTAACCACAGCCAATGATGCATCTGGATCCTTCTTATTAAGCGGACAATTCGACCTAATATGACCCCACTCCTTGCAACCAAAGCACTGCATGCCCTTTCCACTGTATCTGGATTTACCCCTGCTATTGGTAGATCCTCTCACAGCACCCCTTCCTCTATTATTTTGACTACGCAAAGCCAAAATTGTCATTCCGTCCTTGTCACCATCCTGGTTCTTCCTTCCAGCATTTGACAAAAGTGCTGACTGAACCTCCTCCATTTTTAACGTGTCCTTCCCGTATAAAATGGTTGTGACCAAATGATCGAATGACTCCGGAAGCGAAGTAAGAAGAATAAGGGCCTTATCTTCTTCCTCCAATTTTACATCACCCTTTTCAAGTTGATCAACAATACCATTAAACACATTCATGTGCTCAATAACATTGCCTTGAGCTGCCATCTTCAGCTTGTATAACTCGCGCTTCAGATTTAACTTTGTAGTCAAGTTCTTCCCGAGATACAATGTCTCCAACTTTGACCATAATTCCTTCGGCGTGCTTTCGTCAACAATATTATTGATAATATTATCTGCAATGCATAGTCTGATGGTACTCATGCATTGCGACTCAACATCCTCCCAATCTTCAGCGCTCATTGTTGTTGGCTTTCCCTCCTTCCCCTTCAAAGCCCTTGCTAGCTTCTGTTGGGTTAGGATATCCTTTACCCTTCTCTGCCAAAGAGTAAAACTTCCTTTACCATCATATGGAGTCACATTGAATCCTCTAATACTTGTCATGATCTCCGTTTGTACACACAAACCAATCCAAACAACTAAATCAATTGGCCAGGTAAGTGTAAGAAACAATGGGAGCACTTCCGTCAAAACGGCGCCTTATTAGACAACCACTTTTCTTAACGACTTTCCTTCGGCACCAATAATTTAGACACAACTAGCTCTGATGCCAACTGTTAAGAATCTGCCCGATTCCCGGCGAATGCGGAAGCGATTTGGTAAATATGTGTGCTTAGATCCCACAAATATACGTGATAGTAATAAAGCAACAAACCAACAGTACAGTAAAAGAGACAAGAGATTTAACGTGGTTCGGCCCAGCCTACATCCACAAGAGTAACAACTTCACACTAGATAAAAGAGATTACAATATCCGGGTATCCGGCCCCTGAATTTTATACACAAATTCAGCCCTACGATACCTATTATGTATTTCCCCAACTCACTGAAGTGTTTATCTCAAAACCTCCCCTATCACTGTTTCCCGACAACCTTTCCTTCTCTCCCTCTCCCAACCCGGACAGTGCCACACAACCTGATAGAAAGACCTCTGCAGCGGGACCACCTCCGATGGCTGCAGTCAGACCCAAGTACCCTAAGAAATAGTTTAGGCACGAGGACCTTCTATCCCGACACTTCCTGAAAGCGGGCTAAACCGGCTTTCCTACTAGACGAACTATCTAGCAGCTATATAGAGAGAAAGAAGATAGAATTGGTGTAATTTAGAATGAAGGGGAGAGGGGTATTTATAGGATGGGATTTGTAGTAGGTGGGGGGGTTGGTGAAGAGTTGGCTGGTGAAGATTTGGTGGAAGTTTGGCAAAGAATTAGGCAAGAATTAGGCTACCTAACAAATTCCTCCAGTCAGAGCTTGTCTTCTCAGTTGTCAGTTGTGGAGTATCAACAATAAGTCTAGCTTAATTAGAATTATAAAAAGTATGTCTCCCATAGCTGCTTTTGTTTATGTCCACAACAATTATTGAATGTAGGCGCTGCTTTGAAATTTGCAGATGTTAAGACAAAGTCTACTGTAATTATAATTGTCTTGGCGAAATTGGCGAGCTGTATGCTTATCGGTGTGTATTAAATTACCAATTCTGTCAAAACTTTATGGTATTAGGATTAGGGCATAGTGTTTGTATCATATTTTGGTGTCACGTAACTTTGGGGCAGTATAATCTCTATGTTCAGATTAAAAGTTGATAATATTGGGGTTCCCAGGATTCAAACTTGGAACCGCTGAGTCGAAAGAGCTCTAACACCGTGTTAGGTTACCTGAAATCCTATAATAAGGTATTAGGAGGGCTTAATATATATGTATATTTTGCTCACGTGTTAATAGTATGGATGTGAACTAGGACAAGCATGAACTAGGTAATGAAACTCTACAATATCTTGCTTCTAGACCGTTATTCTTTTGAGAACCAAACGCCTTGGTTCTTTTACATAGACTTTTGTCATTTTTGTTATAATTACATTGATGCATTTTGCTATCCTCGCATGAGGGAGAAATTTAGGGGTCACTCATTTTGTCATTTCCCGGAACTGTGAAGATAATATCCACTTCTGGAGCAAACTTTGCACCGGTTTCTCTCTCCTTTTATATTTTAGAAATTACAAATGCAATCACTGTCTGCAATAGTATACATTTTCCATGTATCAGGTATACTTTCACTAATCATCTGTGATAATTTTGTATCTGTACGACATGCACTGCCGTATTTACTGAATGACTTGATTATAAAAAATAATGTTTTTCACGCAGATAATTGCTTTAAATGTGTTGGATGGCATCCTATTGCTTGAAGATTTGCTTGCTGCCGAAATGACTGATGGTGCAGATTATCAGGTTGTTGTCAAAGTCATGCAACCCATGCTCTCAGCAACAACCATTTTCTGAACGACTTCTATCTCTTATTCAGTTTTGTATCAATCTTATCAAGTACTCCCTCTGTCCCTAATTTCTTTTCTTGTTTCTTGAATGACACAGGTTTTTAGGCAGGGAATAATTAACATGATTAGCAAGAATTGTAAAGTGCTTTGGAGGCAAATATTACCGCCTAAACTTGAATTACAAGGGGCCAATCCACCACTAAATAAATCAACCAATAAGATTACAAGAGAGTTATTCAACAACCAATCAAATTTGAGAATTACATACACATGGATTACAAGAAATTTACACTAATTACACATATGAGTACTACAACAGTTTTAGAGCTATAAAGTGAAAAAAAAAATCCTCTGCAACATTGCTTTGGCCCCTTTGTTCAGAAATGAGTTTTGCTTTCCCTTTTGATTTGAATCTGCCAGCAGCTGAAGACACGGAAGGGCAAACACATGAAGAAACAAATGTTCATCATCACAAAAAAAGGCCAAAGCTCAGTTGTGACTCAAGGATGCAAGTAGTCATGTGGCTTTTGAACAGCCAGATAGAGGGGAAACTCAAGCATGGTGCAATTCAAGAAGTGACCAATCTGTTCAATGTGACTACAAGAACAATCAGCACAATATGGAACACTGCAAAGAGGCAAAAGGCAGCAGGTCAGGCATACAACATGGCAACAAAGGGTCATAACGCAGGGAGAAAAAGAATACAACTGCAACCTAATGCAATAACTGAGATAAGCATGGGGGACAGATCAACTATAAGGGACTTGGCAGTACAACTTAAAGTGTGTACAAGTACAACAAACAGAATGATAAAGAGGGGACTCATTAAACCCCACACCAACCCTTTACATCCTACTTTGAAAGAGGCAAACCTATTTCAAAGGGTTGAATGGGTTCTACATCTTTTAATGGGAGACACACCAACAATAAAGAGGAAATATTATCCTATGTACAACTTTGTACATATTGATGAAAAGTGGTTTTATCTAAGCAAAAAATCACAGAGGGTTTACCTGGAAAGAAATGAAAAGGGCAAGTACAGGGCTGCCAAGTCAAGCAAATTCATACCAAAAGTAATGTTCACAGCTGCTGTAGCAAGACCAAGATTTAATGCAGAATATGAGTGCACCTTTGTTCCCATTCACTTACCAAGAACCAGCTAAGAGGGCTTCCAAAAACAGAGCAAATGGGACAATTGTCACCAAGATTGTCGAATCAGTTGGGAGAAAGGAAACAAGAAGCATGTTAATCAATCATGTAAGACCAGCAATCATGCAGAAATGGCCAGTAACTGAAGGTCCAGAAACTATATACATGCAGCAAGACAATGCAAGGACACATATAACTCAAGATGACCCAGAATGGCAACAAGCTCATCGACAAGGGGACTTCACATTCATACTTGTGCAACAACCACCAAACAGTCCAGATTTAAATATTTTGGACTTGGGTTTCTTTTAGAAGCATTCAATCTCTAATGCACAAAAAAATGCCTAAAGATGTTGATGAATTGTTAGCAACAGTACATCAAGCATATTGTGAACTAGATGCAACAACACTGGGGAATGTATGGTTATCCTACCAATATGTCATGAATGAAGTGCTTAAAGTGAAAGGTTCCAATGATTACCTTGTGCCTCATGTTAATAAGAAGAAATTAGCACTTGAGGGGAAGCTACCAGTACAAGTCACTGCACCAATGTGGGCTGTCCATGAGGCATGGAATTACTTGCATAGATCAACAGGTTAATGGGGACATGTATGGTTAGTTTTGATTAATGTACTAGTGCTAAAAGTAAGCTTATTTTTAAGCATTTCATGTAGTAAAAGTAAGCTTAGTTCGAAGCAGTTCATGTATATATAACTACTTGATCTCATAATGTCCCCAAGCATCATCGACAACATCAACCACCACTAAGCACACACAAGCCTCTAATCAGTGGTAACTGGTTGCTTATGCACACTAGGGTAGTAATTGTGTCTCAGCAAAATGAAATATCATCATAGATTACACTATAAAAACAAGCACTTAAGTACACAAACAAGTGATAACATTGCTGATTTTTTGAATGACACAGGAATTTAGCCAGGAAATTACAAGGGGCCAATCCACAAGTAAATGTATCTACCAATAAAAACAGGCAATTATCAAGACAGAGAATCGATTAAGTACAAGAACGACCGATTAACGACAAGAACAAGCGATTCAAAATGAAAATAATCATAGATCACACTACAAAAACAATCACTTAACTACACAAACAAGTGATAACATTGCTGAATTTTTTAATGACACAAGCATTTAGCCAGGAAATGACAAGGGGCCAACAGTAGGTCAAGAGCAAATTTGATCAAAACAGAGCAACTAAAATGAGAAAACAAGGCAATTAAACAGAGCAACTAAAGTTGACATGGTGAAAGGCAAGGGAATCTAGATGGGACAGCCTACACAACAACACCTGACTACAAGATCAAGTTAACTAGCGATTCAATTCCACGACAAGAACAAGCGATTAAAAACCAGCGAATGAATTTAAACACAAGCGATTCAATTTAAAAACTAGCGATTCAATATACAAACAAGCAATTAACTACAGAAACATGCAATTAACTAAAATTACACGCGATTAAATACACAAGCAAGCAAGTAACTACAATTACAAGCGATTAACAACAGAAACAAGTTGAAGGTAGAACATCGTTAATCCACTTAGGACCGAGAGCATGCATCTTGTGAATCAGCCTCAACATCCAGATCCAAGTCATCGCTCGACGGATCCGGAGCAATAACGGGTGCCACTTCAACAGGATCTGAAGAAAGAGGGGACGGAGGAGCTTCATATTCATCCAAGGGGACTTCAATAACACTTTCATGCAGTGGCGATCGAGGGTTTTGATCCACCGTCACATCCGATTTAGCCACCGATTCCTCAGTTTTAGTTGGAGCAAACTTTAATCGAAGATATTCACGACTGTAACTGTGTACCCCATCACAAGATTCACCTTTGTCACAATGATCGGGATCGGAGCACTCGTATTTAACCGTATTACCAGATTCATCATCGGAATCGGAAAAGCCAAAATGTAAACTCATGTTTTTGATAGAGTAATTAGGGTCTGGAGGCGGAGAAGAGAGAGATTTGATAGAGTAATTAGACTTTGGAGGCGGAGAATAGAGAGATTTGATAGAGAAATTAGGGTTTTGAGGCGGTGACGAGAGAGAATAGAGACGGACGAGAGAGAGTAAAGAGACGGACGAGAGAGAATAGAGAGAAATTAGGGTTAATGGGAGTAGGTGGAAAAGTGAACAGCTGTCAATATCGTTTGGGTTAGTGGGAGTATAATATTTGGTTTTTAGGGACAAAAATAGTAAGGAGAAAAGTAATTTGAATATCCTTATTAGAAAAGTAGGAAAAGAAATAAGGGACGGAGGGAGTAACTAACTGCTGTACATTAAATGTAATCTAGTCAAACTTGCATGAATACAAAACAAACACAAGAGTTTCCATCAATAGAATATCGAACCTTTAATTATTACTAATTTATTTAGTCTTTCACTAAGATTCTAATAATCTATATTAGTTCCTCCAACTGGAAGAGAGCAAAATAGCCGGTAACCCCATTCGATGCAAAGGTAAGTCTTGATCAATCCTTAACTAAAAATACAAGAACAATAGAATTGTTTATAGAGAATATAGAGAAGAAGAGTAATTCTCTCGTATGTACAATGAATGAAGAATGAGAATATATATAAGCTAAACTCTTAACAGTTACATAATGCATATGCCAGGATGTCTCCGATGTTCCCCCATGTTATCTTGATGATGAGCTCCCCATGTTCTCCCATGTTAGCTAGAAGATGTGCATCACATGTATCTATCTGTACATTATTCTGATTTCTGACACCCTCCCTCAAGATGGAGCATAAATATCATATATGCCCAGCTTGACAAGAGAATTCGCAAAAACTGAGTTCGACAAGGCTTTTGTTAACATGTCTGCAACTTGCCCTTTTGTACCAACATATGATACTTCAATTTCCTTGTTTTCTAGCTTCTCGTATATGAAGTTCCTATCAAGTTCCACATGCTTCGTTCGATCATGTTGGACAGGATTTTCAGCAATTTTAATTGCTGATTGATTATCGCAAAACAATCTCATAGGACTTTGTGAAGAGTAACCTAGTTCATCCATAAGACCTTTCAACCATAGCAATTCACATATACCTTTTACCATTGCTCGATATTTTGTCTCTGCACTCGACAATGAAACCACCTTCTGTTTCTTACTTTTCCAAGTCACAAGATTCCCCCCAACAAACGTAAGATAACCAGAAGTTGACTTTCTATCTCCTTTATCAGCCCACGAAGCATCTGAATACCCTAGAATATTTGTATGACCGTGTTTTGAGAACAACAGACCCTTCCCTGGTGCTGACTTTAAATATCGCAGAATTCTTACAACTACATCCATATGTTGCTTAACCGGATTATGCATGAACCTACTCACCACACTTACAGCATATGCAATATCAGGTCTAGTATGTGACAAATATATTATTCGACCCACTAACCTTTGATACCTCCCTTTATCTGCTGGAATCTGGTCAGAACATTCTTCTAGACCATGATTTTGTTCCATTGGTGACTTAATTGGCTCACAATTAAGCATACCTGTATCTTTTAATAAGTCCAACACATACTTACGTTGTGACAGAAATATACCTTGATTGGAACGATTAACTTTAATGCCTAAAAAATATTTTAGGTTCCCCAAATCCTTCATGTTGAACTCCTGGGAGAGATAACACTTCAATTTTTCCATCTCTGCTAGATCATTTCCTGTCACTATTATGTCATCCACATACACAATAAGAGCTGTAATTTTATCACCTACTTTCTTTAAAAACAGAGTATGATCAGCATTACTATGTTTATATCCATATTTCCTCATAACATAACGAAATTTACCAAACCATTCTCTTGGAGATTGCCATAAGCCATATATAGTCTTCTTCAGCCTACAAACTAACTGAACAGAACTGTTAGGAACACAATATCCTGGCGGCATTGACATGTACACTTCCTCCTTCAAATCTCCGTGAAGAAAGGCATTTTTTACGTCATATTGTTGTATATGCCAATCGAGATTTGCAGCCAGAGATAACAAAACTCGTATGGTATTGATTTTTGCAACAGGAGCGAAGGACTCCTCATAATCAATTCCATAGGTCTGGGTAAATCCCTGAGCAACAAGTCTTGCCTTCCTTCTATTGATCGAGCCATCTGGATTTTGTTTAATGGTGAACACCCACCTACAACCAACAGTTTTCTTTCCTTCCGGCAACGGAACTAATTCCCATGTCTCGTTCTCCTGTAATGCTGTCATCACTTCTTTCATTGCTTTTGTCCATTTCACATCCAACAATGCTTCACTGACTTTATTCGGAACATATATAGCAGAAATATTATTAGAAAAAGTTTTAGATGATTCTGCTAGCCTGTGGGTGGATACATAGTGGGCAATCGGATATTTGGCTCTCTTAACTGGTTCCGGTGAAAATCTCTCTGCTGGTACCCCACGGTTACTTCTTGGTGGTAAATGATATCTGTCACAATTAGTATTCTCAGAAATATTGTTAGTATTAACTTCCAAATTTTTACTTACCTCGGAATAATCAGCTTGAGGAGAATTAGGTATGGGTACTATAGATGAGAGAGAGAGTTCTTCAGCACTAGTAGTATTCTGTCCATGCTATACTGGAACACTTCCTGAAACACTTTCTGGAACACTTTCAAGAACTCTTCCTGGAACACTTTCAAGTACAGTGTCTGTGTCTGTAACTTTTCCTGGAACACTTCCTGGAACACAATTATCTGGAACTAACTCCATCCAATTCACTTCTTCAACATTATTACTCCCTCCCGGAAGATGTGAATCAAGTATTGATGAGTCGTAAAACATCTCCTTTCAGAAAAGATCACATTCATGGAAACATAAAATTTACGGGTAGGAGGATGGTAACAACGATATCCCTTTTGAAACGGATGATAACCCACAAAAACACATTTCAAAGCACACGAGTCAAGCTTGCTACGTAGATGTTTCTATAGATTTACAAATGCAACACACCCAAAAACACGTGAAGGTATAGTAAGACAAGATGGAATATCTACGAAGGAGGCAAGTTTATCCAATGGTGTTTGAAATTGCAGAACACTTGTTGGGACACATTTGAGAAGATGAACAGCAGTAGTAATGGCTTCTTCCCACCACTGTGGTTTCATATTTGTACCAATTAAACTTGCACGTGTAATTTCAAGTAATTGTCTATTTTTTCTTCCTGCCACATCGTTCTGCTGTGGGGTATCAACACAAGTAGTCTCATGAAGAATTCCATGTTCCTGAAAATATCCTTTCAAAAATTTGTTTATGAATTCTCCACCATTATCAGAACGGAGAAGTTGTAAATTTCCAGAAAATTGGGTTTTGATCATTTTATGAAAATTCTGAAAAAGTGCAGCTACTTCACTTTTCTGTTTCGTTAAATAAAGCCAAGTCATGCGAGTACAATTGTCAACAAATATAACAAACCAACGAAAACCTGAAGTAGTTATAGTAGGTGATGGCCCCCAAACATCTGAATGAACCAAAGAAAAAGGTGTACTCCTTTTATTAGGACTAGGTGGATACGAAACACGATGACTCTTTGCCAAAATGCATGTTTGACAATGAAAATCTGAAGATTTACATTCAAAAAATAAAGCAGGAAACAAATACGCTAGATAGCCAAAAGACACATGACCTAAACGTCGATGCCACAACCAAATATGATCCTTTTTATTAGAAGAAATAGAACCTTTTGCAGACATGGCAAGACTTGCACAAATATCATCAATGTAGTATAAACCCTCTCTCTTAGTACCACGCCCAATTATCTCCCCGCTGCTGATATCCTGGAGAAGACAAAAATTGGGATATATATATTAAAACTAAACATTTTAATTGTGAAATGACTTGTGGTACAGATAACAAATTGTTAGAGAGTTTAGGAATCAACAAAGTGTGTTCCAAAGATAATGATGGCGTTAAATCAACTCTTCCATCTCCAGTAACAGGATATGAAACACTATTTGCATTGACAATAGTGGAACATTTAGGCAAACAATGATCACGTAAAAGGGACGAATCAAAAGTCATATGATTCGTTGCACCGGAGTCAAGAATCCAACCATTATCCTTTGCCAAATTAGTAGTAACTAATGCCTTACCTTGATTACCTGACTAAAGGGAGGAATCAACTATAGAATGAGAGGCTGGTACTAATTTTTCCACCTGCTGAGGAGATGATTCCATTGACTGTGGAAATGATGTACATAATGCTACCTTCCCCTTGCCTCTGGACCTCAACCTTTCTTTATGCTCATTCCACCATTCTGGGTATCCATTTTTCTCGAAACACGACTCAATGAGATGTCTGTTACTGCCATAATATGAACACTTTCAACTCACAGCAGTTGAAGGTACAGCAATTGAAGGATTTTGTTGAGAAAGAGATGACTGAACATATCTTTTAGCCACCATAGCAACCTGAGATACATCTCCCTGACTCAGCATTGTATTACGACGCTGCTCTTCCCGTCGTAGTGTCGAGAACACAACTTCAGTGCTAGGAAGCGGATGAGTGCATAAGATTTCTCCTCGGATAGGATCATATGTATCATCCAGTCCTGCAAGCAATACATAAACTCACTCTTCTTCAATTTTAACCAATCGTACCTTAATAACATCTGCCTGAGTAAACGTGATGGGTTTACGATAATCAAGTTCCTGCCAAATAAACTTCAAATCTGAATAGTAATTTGAAATAGGTCTTCCTCCTTGCTTAATGGACATTGCCTTTCGAGACAAATCATAAATTATTGATTTATCAGCCCCCTCAAAAAAGGTGCGACTAGCAGCATCCCAAACCTCCTCTGAAGTGGGTAGACGAATAAACAACATCATGACTTCAGTTTCCATAGAATTAATAAGCCATCGCTTTACGATAGCATCATCCATGACCCATTTATCATAAGTTGTATCATCAACATCAGGTTGTTTTGTAGTACCGGTAATAAACCCCTTTTTACCTCTCCCAACAATGAACATAGTCACAAACTTGGACCAAACATCATAGTTAGAACCTCCTTTCAATTTTATTCCGCCAGGAATTGACATTGGTTCTGAAGCTATCATCATGTTCATTGTTGGAGTACTCATCATTGAGGAGAAAGTAGATCCACCCGTTGAAGAATCAAGAGAAGAGTCGGTACTGGTATTCACCATGATAACAAGTTTATAGCAATCGTAGAGAGCAGTAGGCTCTGATATACGATCTTGGCATCAATCAAAGATTGCAGTAGGCAACGAGAATTGTAGGAGCAGCGAGTTCAGACGCAGAAGAAGAAACCTGGCTGCAACAACAATTCAGACTAAGCAAAATGCACTAGAAATATGATTTTATCAAGTGAGCTGTATAATTTGCTGGAAGCATTTAATGTATATATGTCTACTCATCTTAAATACATGAGCTCTTATGTTTGTAAAAAGAAAAGAATACAAGATGGGTTATGTTGATAATAATCAACAACCTGATTATAATGAAAAAAAGGCTGTTTGACGGAAGCAACAAAAGAAGATCACTGTCTAGTGAAAGTATGATTGATAAAGCTCAAAAAGAGGGCAAAGATAGACTTAAAAAAGTAGAAGTAGAGAGGAATCAGCCTTTTGCTCTGATACCAACTAAAAATACAAGAATAATAGAATTGTTTATAGAGAATATAGAGAAGAAGAGTAATTCTCTCGTATGTACAATGAATGGAGAATGAGAATATATATAAGCTAAACTCTTAACAGTTACATAATGCATACGCCAGGATGTCTCCCATGTTCTCCCATGTTATCTTGATGAGGAGCTCCCAATATTCTCCCATGTTAGCTAGAAGATGTGCATCACATGTATCTATCTGTACATTATTCTGATTTCTGACACCTTAACTGTTATAATCTATATTTGATTATCTTGGGCTTTAATGGGCGCAATGACGATTTCTCGAAAAGCCGGGGAGCCACTAAGTATTGAAGAAGTGATAGTCGCCCCACCAAAATCTGGTGAAGTTTGGCTTTGAACTATTTGCAGCACTCTGTGTTACAGTGACGTCAACTTCTGGAAAATGAAAGTAATCTTATTTTAAACGCACTTCTACTGTCCTGTTATGGCTACTATTATAATATTGTTATGTTTTTTTGTGTTTGTTCCCTACTCAGGATCCCCCTGCTTATTTTCCAAGGATACTGATCGGTCATGAATGTTTTGGATAAGTTCAATTCTTTGTGTCCAATTTAATAGATAACAAAACAAGAAACTACTTATCTTATGTAAGATTCTCTGGCATTCACACAAATATACGTGCCTATTTCACTGTGCACATTTAACAAGAAACAGTCATGTTTTTTATTATCAAAGGGCGGTTGAGAGTGTTGGGGAGAATGTATGTGGTGCGTTGTCGGGTCCGGTATGCATTCGGTTGTGAGCTTGGATGTTATATATGGTATCAGAGCTCTACCCGACCGGAAGTGAAGAGACACTGCCCGGTTTCGTAAGTGTGTGTGGGCTCGACGAGGACGTCGAACCAATAAGAGGGGGTGTTTGTAACATCCCACATCGATTAGAATAAGAGTATTTGGGACCTTATACAAGTCAACCACTAATATGTACCAACTTGCTTGCACTTTTGGACTGACCTCGAGGTAATGAGGAGACTCTTCATCATTTCTTACATGTATGAAGTTTCAGTGAGTACACGGTGATGGATACTGTTCACATAACTAAAGTTGATCCTAACATCCCAGCAAATAGAGTATGTCTCCTCAGTTGTGGAGTATCTACTGGTATTTTATAGTTTTATGTCATATGAATGTTCTCAATCATTTTCTTCATAATTTATTTAGTCTGATGTAATTCATTTTGCAGAGTGTGAACCTTGTTATCACTGATTACGCTTTTAGGGGTAGGGGCTGTTGGATATCTATGATTCAAATTTAAAATAAAGTTAGTTATGTTTTAGATTTTAATAAATCCTAATGTTTAGGAAATAGTTATAGGATTTGTTCGAGATTTGGATGGAAGTTTTGTTCACCTAGAAGTTAGGGTTAACTATTTTTTAGGTAAATTTGTTTTATGTACAGCCTGTATAAAGGCTAACAAATGTAGTTTATTTTATGGAATCAATATAAATAAACACTTTTGTTTTGTTTACTTTCTGATTACTTTTTTGTCATTTATTATTTTTTATAAAATCTTAACATGGTATCAAAGCCACGTTAGATTGAATATCTGGGCGTCAAAAATCAGCTGCGAAATGGATGAAAAACATGGAAGAAAGTTCTGATGGTATTGCTACGAGAGGTCGTCATGGGCATGAAAAAGCTTGGAGGAAAACACAAAAAGAAAGAAAAAAGTTGAATGAACAGGCAAATATGTGTATCAAGAAAATCAAGTCACATGTGACTATTAAAAAAAAACTTGTTTTAGAATTATGGATGAGAAGTGCATCATGGAGAGAAGTGCTTCAAATTTTGAGAAAAAAATCATTAAAATGGAAGTTTAATGAGAAGTGCATCAACAATTTGAAATTGGTGAGAAGTGCACCTTGAAAAACTTTGTGGAGAGAAGTGCTTCATGTGGTGTTGGCGAGAAGTGCATCAACAAAATTATTGTTTGGTGATGAGAAGTGCATAATTGAAGAGAAAAGCTTAATTTTATTTTTATTGTTTTTTAATTTTTGTAAATTTGAATCAAGGGAGGATGTTGGATGATATCTATGATTCAAATTTTAAATAAAATTAGTTATGTTTTAGATTTTAATAAATCCCAATGTTTTGGAAATAGTTATAGATTTGTTGGAGATTTAGATGGAAGTTTTGTTCATCTAGAAGTTAGGGTTAACTATTTTCTAGGTAAATTTGTTTTATGTACAGTCTATATGAAGGCTAATAGATGTAGTTTATTTTATGGAATCAATATAAATAGACACTTTTGTTTTGCTTACTTTTTTGTCATTTATTATTTTTTATAAAACCTTAACATGGGCTGCCTTGAAAACTGCAAATGTTGAAGCTGGATCAACTGTAGCTATCTTTGGACTTGGAGCCATAGGATTGGCGATATGATTTTACAGTCTCCTAGAAATTTTTGATTTGATAAATTTGGAAATGATGTATCATGGCTCCAATGAGACAGTGAATAAACAATACGAGTATGAGACATGATTTGAATCACAGGTCTCAGAAGGATCAAGACTTCGTGGAGCTAAAAGAATAATTGGCGAGGATGTGAACAAAGACAAATATGAGATAGGTAATGAACTCGTGTGGAACTAAGATTTTACTCATTATCAAGTGAAACATTTTGACCTTTTGTTTGTTTTACGAGATATATGTTTCCCAGATCTTGGATCAGTGATTTAGTGATTAGACGAATCCATGCCGGTTGTACCCAACATTTTTGTTCCTTTTCCCATGGTACCTATGTTTTTGTTCAACTTCCTTGAATACCCACCTTTTATAATCTCTCTCCTCCAACTTGCTTATTATTGCATTAGATTATATTTTTTTACCTTTTATAATCTCTCTCCTCCAACTTGCTTATTATTGCATTAGATTATATTTTTTTATAAATAGCCTTCACCGAAGATGTGAAACCAAACAAACCCATCAGGTTAGCTTCTTAAAATTTTGTTGTTGTGCTTTTCATATACCTATAGCTAATATTTGTTTTTTTAACAGATGGATAATTCTTTTCTTCTCAATGAAATTGCAAGATCAAATACAATATATAACTTAAGTGGTGCCGATGATGGTCAAGATTATCATTATGAGTCAGAAACAGATGAATCTGAAGGCGATGAAATGGGCAATCATGAGCAAGATGATTCAGATCATAGCATTGACAACGATGACTGTTATGCCCGAATCTCGGCATAGATCTTAAACAGGCTCAAACGACTATACAAGGGGCCCACCTCACTTAATGGGCTTAAATATTGAAGAAGGATCAACAAGGCATGAGGCCCGATCAGGGATCGTTTCACCTCTATCTCTTAAATCTCTTGAAGACAACCTCTCGAAGACATGATCCCACCCTAGGGGTCACCTCACTATGACCTCCTGTTACTACTCAAGGCGTCCTCTCTTGCTAGGCCTCTAGGCGTCTCACGCTAGGCCTCTAGGCATCTCACGCTAGCCCGGCCTCGAGGTCGCATCTAACAGGGCCACTTCGCTACAGGACAACCTCGCTACAGGGCCACCTCGCTACAGGGTCACCTCACTACAGGGCCACCTCGCTACAGGGTCACCTCGCTACAGGGCCACCTCGCTACAAGGCCACCTCGCTTATGATCTCCACCAAGGGATCGCTTTGATCATCTCTATCATTACATCTACAAATTACAACGAGATCACTATCTCACTCTTTACTGGAAGGCTCATGGCCAGACCCAAGGTCGCATGAGTAGCTGGACATAAGGGATCGCTTCGCATGGCCAGATCCCTCAAGGTCGCATGCTAGGTCCTGATTGATCCTTTATTGGCCAATTCCATCCGTTCGAGACTATGGGCTTCCACAGTTGGGCCATGGATCACGGATAGGGTTGAAGATTCACTGCCACGTCAGCCCTAAACGGGTGGGCTTGGACTTTGGCTTATCTCTTAAAACCCTAGCCCGCCTAGGTAACTTGCTCTCCAAGAACTACGTATGGCTTGATCCCTGTAAATAGGGTACGTAGGCACCTTGCTATGGATACGCCTCAGCTCACCCCTGATTATCTATCAACAAGATCAGCCACAAACAAACACCAATCTCCTCCCATGTTCTTCATGTTCATAGCAAAATATCCGTATTTTGCTCCATAAATCCAGCAACCTCCAATTTCGTGTTGTAACGAAATTCTCCCTACAACAATGACAAACATATTCCAACTGCCCCTTGGTTTACAACTGAAGAAAATAATGTCTCGTCAGGTAATTGTTCAAATGTTAATCCACTTGACGATGATTTATTTGAAGGTCAATGTTTTGTAGATAAACAAACTGCAGTAAGTGCTGTAAGAACACATCACATAAAAAATTCTAGGAATTATCATGTTATAAAAAGTGATACAACACGATATGAGGTAACATGCGTTGTTAAAGATTGTCCATGGAGAATTCGGGTTATGAAATCAAAACGATCGGGTTTATTCGTAGTCACTAAACTACCTGATGAACATAACTGCTTTTTGAGGACACTTGAACGAGATCACAAGAAACTCACATCTAGGATGATTGCGAACGTGATAAAACATCAAGTAAGTATAATCATTTATTTATCATACTTATACTTGTGTTTTACTATGTTACATTATTAATTATTTCTTAATATTTGTGTCAAACAGGTTACAGGGAGTCCGTATTTGAAAGTAAATATTATCATGAGTCAAATTACAGCCATGTACAACTATCATGTTACTTATAAGAAGGCATGGATTGGAAAACAAAAGGCAATATCAGATGTTTATGGTGATTGGATGACTTCTTACTCTAAGCTTCCTATGTTTTTAAGTGCTTTGATGCATTTTAATTCAGGTACAATTGCTTTAATTGATGCTGAAACTAATGTTACAACACCCAATATATCTGTGTGCAAGCGCATTTGGTGGGCTTTCAAGCCAATGATTGATGGATGGCAACATGCTCGACCTGTCATCAGTATTGACGGTACCTTTTTAAAAGGAAAATACAATGGAAAGTTATTAGTTGCAATGGGATCTGATTCAAATAATCAACAATATCCAATTGCATATGCCTTGGTTCATGAAGAAACAACTGTCAATTGGTCTTGGTTTTTATACCACCTCCGAATAAACGTTTGTCAACATAGAAAGGATGTATGTATTATTTCTGGTAGGCATGCTGGAATCATCGAAGCTATGAAAATGCAAGAAAGTGGCTTCATCGGTGAATGGGGTACATATATTATCGATCTGTCAGGTTAGTTGCACAAAGACGAACTCAGACTTTAGATGACCTTCAAAATGGTCACACTTATTGCAAAAATTCAAGGGAGTTATTTGAAACTATTGAGCAAAAAGCATCGGCGCACAGAGTCATTCCCTACAATGAACAAAGAGGGGTCTTTGAAATCATTACTGCACAATACAGAACCAAGAATGGATCTTGGAAAGGTGGTAACAAACATAATGTTAATATATGTAGAGGTTTCTGTTCTTGTGGAAAATGGAGACGGTATCATTTTCCATGTTCACATATTGTGGCAGGTTGTTTGACATGTAATCTAGATTGGAAGCACTACATTGAACCGTGTCATAATCTATCAACGCTTTGTGAAATGTGGAAGTATGAATTTAATCCCATCTCTAATCAAGCGTATTGGACATTTCTACTAACAAATAACTGGGAGAGGTACGGAGTTCTTATTGCTGATGAAGCCACTAAAAGGAAAAAAAATAAGCGTGGACAGAAGGGCCAAAGCTCACGCATTCGTACTGAAATGGACAATCCTAAAAAAGTGATCGTTTGTGGACGATGTGGGCAAGAAGGGCATACAAAACGTAGTTCAAAATGTCCAGGACATGGTCATTAGTATTTGAATTTAAGTAATGATTTGTATTTTAATTATGTGATGCATTTTATTTTCGATATTAGGTATTTTGTTTTAATTTTATGTACAAATAATCACATTAACAATATTTAAGTATAATAAAAAAGTTATAATAGCATGCATGTCCAAAGTTATAATAACATGCTTCCAAGCTGGAGGAGAGAGATTATAATGGTGGGTATTCTAGGAAGTTGAATACAAACATGGGTACTATGGGAAAAGTAACGTTAAACATGGGTAGAACCGACATGGATTCGTGATTAGACGGACCAATTGTACATAGCAAGCTAGAATTAGAGATGTCAGGTCAAACTTGAATAGTTTCATCAACTTGTAAATTGATACCACCATTTTCATGCAGCGAAAAAAATTGGAGTGACAGATTTTTTTCAACATATGCAAAGTTATGCATTTCCTTTTTTTATTTTGGGGGTGGGGGGAGGGTTAGTTTTTATGTAGTTTAAGGACGAGGGTGGGACTTTGTCAAGTGGAAGGTGAAAGAAATGTGATTTGTGATTTTTCACATGATATATGGTCATCTATTCCTTCAAATGACTATATATTGTTTTGGTAATAGTGATACGTCATACTTAACATTTCTTCAGGTGATCATAGAGATGACTGATGGAGGTGTAGACTATGGCTTTGAATGTGTTGGTATGACATCCTTGGTGCATGAAGCATTTGCTTGCTGCCGAAATATATAACAATTTCCTTATTACCTCCGTCTCTCCTTTATATGAACAGATCCCATTGCAGAGTATTCTATTTTGAAAACTGTGAAATGGTTTGTGGACACATCAAAATGTGGTTCAAGTTGAAGCTAAAATATAATGTTGAAAGTTCATTTAACCTTATCCCGTCTTCATCAGTTCTCATGACTTTAATCTTCAAGTCATATTGTGCTTTAACTTGCAGAGAGTATAGTAGTTCAATTGCCTGATCAGAAGTTTTTAATGCTTAATATCTTTGCCACATAGCGAAAGCCTAAAGGAACCCTATACTTGATTTGATATAAATATATTTTTTCGCATTAACCATCCATTACTTCTTTTGAGAATATTAGTCTAAGTAAATCTCGAATGTTGAAACATTGCTAACTTAAATAAACATTATGTATCAGGGATGGGAGAAGACAGTTGTATTGGGAGTAGATAAGCCAACGGCAGAGTTGACCTTTAGTTCTTGGGAGGTTCTTAGGAGTGGAAAGACTCTCACAGGATGCCTGTTTGGAGGTCTCAAACCAAAATCTAATGTTCCTATGCTTGTAAAACGCTATTTGATCAAGGTACTCTGAAATCTGTTAGATTTAAGTATTCAAATGCCGTTTATAATACTTGACTTTGATTTAAGGCTACTAATCAGAATTGAATACTTTCCTAATGAAGTCAATTCACTTGCACATGTGATTAGTTTAGCCTACTTGAAAATTCTTATGTTTGACTAGTAATATTGCCCGTGCTTCGCACACGAGAATTCTTTTCCATCTATTCATTTTTGAAATTTGATAAGCTAGTTGCAATTGACACAAACATTGTCAATAGCCATGAATGACTACTAAGCGATTCATGTCTCAAACGTATAGTACATATAGTCATTTAACGACTACATTTTAAAAGTGAGAACAAAAACATAGTGGGACAATTAAGTGTTGAACTGATAATGAACGGAGATAAATCAATTTTTCATAGGTTTAAAAAACATCCAACGTGCTTTAAAACCAGGAAAAAAACATTAAGAAAGCCTTGGAAATAGAATATAAATTCAGAAGTAAATCAAACGCAACGTCTGTTGTAAGCTTATAACAAATTATTCATTAACAGAATGATAAACAAATGCTCAGAATGAAATTGTGGCCAAATTCTTCCTCAGTGACTCCATAACTGCACTGCTTCTTATAGCGAACTTTCTCTTAAATTTTCCTGCCAATATAAAATGATTTATCAGACTAAAGAAATGTTTTGCGGAAGCAATTAGTATAATAATGATAATGAAAAATATATGTAACCATTTTAATTTTCTTTGTGCATGATGTGGAAGAACCTGGCGTATTCACAGAATCTTGAACCTCAATGATTTTAGTCTACATAGAACATATAATAACTAATCAATTGACAGGTTACAATAAGCATCTTGAATTTGAAATGAATTTGTCAATATGTATATAGATTAAACCAGTGAATTCCAAACTCACATTGTCGAAAGCAGAAGAATCAAAAACGGATACTATTGTCTCAGACTTTGATAGATTAGCATTACCAGCTTCATATGCATCAGTAGCATGATAAACATTACTATTGAGTAGAATGTTGTCATCATTCAGTTCAATTTGTAGAGTTACTTCTTTGCCGAAAATTTCCTTGATTTCAGGAGGATATGTTTTGTTTGTGTTATCCTATAAATGTATATGAAAGATATAATGCAAATTAGTTGTAAATCTTATATAACCATCTAAGATATTTAAAACCTAGAGATATAGCTTACATTAATTCCCTCGGCAATCAATTATGTTGCTGTTTTCCCAATCAATCTTTTTGCTGCACGATCCAATAGTACAAAGTTGAAAGCTTCAGTATCATCTTCAGCCAATACAACAATCCGATACCTGATAATCATATATAAATGCATTTAAAAAAACAAACATTGAAAAAAAATGTCACATTACGGTACATGATAATTTACATAGTAATTAGAAATACTACCTCTTTTATGGAAGTGGAAAGTTTCTGGTGCATTTGAAGCACCTGTACTTGCCTTCCAATTTAGAAACCTCCTCATTGCATTTGTTTTTGTGACAGCCGTTGTACCACCAATAATCAGCTTCTTCTACCTTATTCACTTTAACTTTGTACAAAAAAATTTGCTAGAAAGCATGTAAAAATAATGGTATGATTAACTGTTGAGTGACAATTATGTTTGAACATTAAAACAAATTTATATCAGCAAATTATAAAAAATTCCACCAGTAATATTTTAGTAATGCAAAATAGTGTTAACATGCTCTTTAACGTGCAAATACAAATGAACCTTATAATACCTTAAGGAAATCAGTGCTTTTTTTTCCGATTAATTCTTTCAAAGTTAAAGTTTGAATCACAGTTGCAGGTGCAGACACAGTATAAGATTGTGTTGGGGAATCTGCAGTTTTTTCTGCTGTAACATAACCTTCTTCATCAAGTCTATCAGAAAAAAAAAGGCATTCTTTAATAGAATGTATTTAAGTAGTTAACATAGGTAAAACCGGCATGCCATTTAGTTAAATATTAACCATTTGAAACATAATATAAAACCTCTGCTTCATTGCATGCACCACTTCATTATCAAGGTTAAATTTTTGAAGAAGGCAAGGTGCTAATCTGAACTGAGGCCGCAATGGATAATGTTAAACAGTATGAATTCAAATTAAGTGTAAGTAACATTAACAAACTGTGTAGCAATATTAAAAACTTACTACGAAAAGTTTTAAGCTTGACACTGGAGCATATGACAATAATAGGTCACCTCGATGACACATCACGACGACACCTCGATGCGTTTATATTAATAAACACATATAATTGATTTATATTAACGAAAAAACACATATACTTGATTTATCTTCCCGTTATAATTTTAAAAAATTGTAATATTTTAATAGGAAATCAATTTAAATTGAAATGAAACAAAGAAACAAATTAAAAATTTCTCTTCATCATAAGGCAAAAACTTATAACTTTTATATTATAAATCGTTGTATCTAATATTTTTAAAATTAGACGATTAAGATTATATCAAATTTTTATAATTATAACTATTAAAAAATAGTCGTGGATTGCATGAGTTATAATCTATTAGTTCAAAAGTTTTTTTCACACCGTTGGGACAAAATTTCTAAACTATGACATTACACGAAATTAAAAAATATTTAAATCGTATATCGTTCTTCCTAATTAAAAAATAAGTTACTTAACTTAATATACTTATTTATATAATACATTTTGTTAATATAAATAATTAAATTTGTATAAATGTACCAGACTTTTATTAGAATAATAAATATCACCTACGTAATATCATACATAATAAATTTAGTACATAAATGTTAAATTATATATTGGTAAAAGTTGCTCAACGCATTTATATTTTATTTGATACTATAATTTATATAATTATAAGTATTAAAAAAGAGTCCTGAATTGCATGGTTTATAAGCTATTAGTTTACAAGTTTTTTTTTCACACCGTAGAGACAAATTTCTAAACTATTACATTACATACAATTACAAAATATTTAAATCGTCACTCTTCGTAATTTAACAAAAGTTATTTTATTTAATTGAATATACTTGTTTATATAATACATTTTGCTAATATAATTTGTATAAATGTACCAAGCTTTTAATAGAATAATAAATATCACATACGTAATATCATACATAATAAATTTAATTTTAAAAAACATGATTGTTAAATTATATATTGATAAAAGTTGCTCAGCATCGCCTCAAGGCAACACCTCGGCGGGTTTATATTAACAAAAAAAACACATATACTTGATTTATCTTCCTATTATAAATTTAAAAAAATTGTAATATTTTAATAGGACATCAATTAAAATTGAAATGACACAAAGCAATAAATTAAAAATTTCTCCTCATAGTAAGGCAAAAACTTATAACTTTTATATTATAAATCATTATATCTAATATTTTTAAATTAGACGATCAAGATTATATCAAATTTTGTTTGATAATATAATTTATATAATTATATCTATTAAAAACAGTCGTGGATTGCATCACTTATAAGCTATTATAAGCATGACCCATTTATAAGCTGTGATGATCATTTTAGGATAAAATAAATACTGCAAAGGAACTTGAATATGAGATATGTGTAAAGGGAATTTACGTCCAAGCCCTTCACCTATATATGAAATGAACTTAAAATCAATATTCATCTCTTTTGAGATAAAATACCGGGGGGAAAATAGAACGGGAAAAAAGACATATAAGAACACATATTTCTGCATTACTTTCAGCATTCATGAGTAAATCCGGAATAAAATTTTTAGATTTTGCAGGCCACCGCCCTTGTCCATTAGAACGTCTATTTTTAGCCTGGGAAATTCTCCAACTCCTCTACAGAAGCGAGCAAATGGAATAGCTTGCTTGTGTGCAAGAACATCCTCCAAGTTCCTTTTGGCCTTATTCAAAGGCAACTTCCGGATGACATGTGCAGTTTCTGTAGTATTTTGTTAAACGAATCAAAACATCACAACCTAAAAAATTGACAGGACCAGAACCATATAAACAAAAATAAAAATATATATTGGCATGATACTAATTGGAGTGGATCCTAAATTTAAATGGATAGAAACACATAGAAGTTTAAGTACATTGTCCAAGGTTAGAAAAATAATTTATCAGACAGATTGACACCATGTAGCTTCCTTTGTAATTGAATAACTATGACCAGAAAATTTCAAAAAAAAAAATACCAGACAAATTTACACCACTTAGTCTCCTTTATGATGGTGTAAGTTAACTCTGACTCGTACCAAGTGGATTGTATTTTCCTAGACAGAAAAGATAATCGATTTAAATTAGTGCCGACATTAGTCATAATAAATTTTATTAATTAAATGTTATTAAATATTTGGAAATAGTAAAGTATAAACCTGAGAGGTTGTCAGAACATACATAGCCTACTATGTGTTGGAAGAGGTGAACTTGACTGGGAACCTATTTCATTAAAAGTACCTGTATGAAAGTAAATAGATTAGTAATGTCTAGTTTTCAAAATAGTGACATGCCTTGGTTACAAATATCCGATTTCACCAACAATTATCCGAAGTTTGCAAAAACAAATTACCAGTCAAATTGTCAGGACCTAACCTCCTCTGCGATGGTGTCGTAAATTTCTGAACTTGACTTTGCGGATTGGAATTACCTTCATAAAGTTGATAATTGACAGCCCATTGTCAAGTATATTTTTTTTTCGATAATGAGGAATGTAATCTGTTGGACTAACCTGAAAGACTGGCAGCAGTTTGCCTACTTTATGACAAAACATGTGGCTTTGACTGAGAAAGTTTCTCTAGCATAACCTAATCATTTTTAAAGTATAAGACGATGTTAATCAATATTTCTAAAACATTGACATGCCTTGAATTTAAATTGAACAAAATGAATACAACATCATGGAATTTCACTCAGATAATAATTGACGAACCAACACCAGTACACTTCATTTGCATTGCTGTAACATTATTGCATTTACCATTAGTCGATACATCTTTAGTAGAGAGAGAAAGAGAATGTAATTATTGTACACTTTGTATTCATTATAAAATAACAGATAAAATAAAATTTCTTTTCTCGCTTAACAATTAAGTATTGAAGTTTGACAGACTCACACTTACTCACTATTAATTTCTGAATTTAGCTTGCATTTTTAACACTTCTCACATACACAGAGAAATACATTAGTGAAAAATAAAAAAATATATAACTTAAATTATAAAATAATGAAGTTAGAAGGATGTGTAAGTGTCTGGCCTGTAATTTGATACCATCTGATGGTCTTTTTCACCCCAGGGTGTCACTGATCAAGATTTCTGCAAATTATACAGTTGGGGAAAGATTCTGGTATGCTTCTAAACTATTTAAGAATGCATTTCATAAAATATTTTTGGCAAATTTGTGCATGATGTAGTTTCTAAGGCGTCAAGGCAAGTGCTAACTGCTAAACAACTTGTTTGATAATAATAGGTAACGGTTTGGTAACTATGACACAAAAATTCATTACACTAATTCATTTTTGTTTGTTTCCTGTTGTTTTGCAGCTTGATTCTGCCAATGGAGGGAACTGGTCTTTAATTTATTAGTCAACATATTCTTGCTCATTATTATCAGTTTAATCGAATGTACCTTTTTTTTTAAAATGCAGAATTGCAGGGAATTACGGACCATCATCATACAAAGGTAGCAAATCAAAATTCCTCATAACTTGTTTTATTTGTACTATATGCAATGAATACTGTCATGTTAAATGAGTGTGAGTTAAGATTGTGATAGTAGTTCCTACAGCCTTAAGATTGTGATAATAGTTTCTACATCTACATCAAATTCCAAATACAAAGAGAAAAAGGGTTTACCTTGTAGAGTTCTAGGATACAATGCTCCTAAACAGTACTGAATACATCAAGAACTCAATACAATACTCCATTATATATTGGTAAAAGTTGCTCGGCGTCGCTTCACGGCGACCCCTCGGCGCGTTTATATTAACGAAAAAACACATATACTTGATTTATCTTCATGTTATAATTTTAATAAAAATGTAATATTTTAATAGGACGTCAATTAAAATTGAAATGACACAAAGAAACAAATTAAAAATTTCTCCTCACCCATTCGTGTGATTGCCTTCTCAATATCGACCCTCCCGTACTTTTGAAGTTGCTTTCTCATGGGCATAAATCCATCTTGTCAATGTGCTGATATGAATGTCAGCAGCTCAGATTTAAGAACTTCGACGTCCTTCTGTAAGGCTGGTACCCTTGGCCTTTGTCTTGAAGAATGTGGTCTGTCATTACCAGAAGATTTCTCATCAGATTTATCGTCACACCTGTTATTATCACATGATGAGATATTCTCCCTTGTATGAATCAGGTGGTCACATGATTCAAAAGAGTTTCCTGCTAATCTGTTCTCTGTATAATCTCGAATTGCACATAAATTTGATGGAAGATCTTCGTATATAACCTAAATTTGGAATAACTTTAATTAGACAGGCCAGGAAGAAAAGCTTTAGCTATGAATTTGTAAAATTAAAACACTTGGATAAATTATTCTTGAAAGCCAATTATAAGCTGATTTAGACATATATCTAGTTTATATGTAAATTAAGTAAATCATGATAAAAGTGATGCTCAAGTAGAGATTAAACTGAAACACAATGAGAAAAAGCATATATGATCCTGGATCCGATGAGAAGTGCACAGATCCTCACCTTTTGGATGAAATGAGCTATTGTAGATATTAAACTGCGCTAGCTTTCTCACTATTCTTTGTTAATAACATGAACTGCATATGGGAAGAAGTAATGAGAATTGCAGAGAGAGTAACGCAAGGACCTTGAGAGAATTGCAGATGCATATCATATATCTTTCACATAAAGATATATTGATCAACACAATTGACAATTACACATCTAGATAGTTAGAAAGAAAGAGGGCTTATAAGAAGCCAAATTCTATAATACATTAATATAGTACATATAATGGAAAGAACATCAAATGTACCTGTTCGAGAAGAAAAGGCGCTTCCTCAAGTATCAAGTCAGTGCCTTCTAAAACTATTAAGCTCTCAGAAATTACATTTGTCTTGCTAATCTGCATGAAATATACAATATTAATGTAAGCAAATGTAAAAGTTATATGTACACAGACGCGCGCGCGTAGGCATGCGTCTTTATTACACACATTTTCATATTCAATATCATTTTTCAGCTTAGATTTTAAATACTTGTTTATATTAACAATCAACATAAAACCCGCTTGTACTTTAAATTTTCTGTGATCCAATATTAGCCACATGTGCAGATACAAAACGATTGATAGATTCACTTAAAAACCAACCATATGGCAACAAACTACAAAAGAGATGGATATAGAAAGCTAGAACCTATCTACTAATAAAATGCATGCATACAAAAGCAAGAACCTGTCTACTAATAAAATGCATTTATATTCAGTCTTGTAGTTTTGCAGAAAAATACAAATAATGGATTCTCAGGAGTACTATCACTTGTTATCTATACGAAGGCTAATGTAAGCTCACCTTAATAATGCAACAGATCTTAGTACTTTTTAAAACAGCTTCGAGCGCACACCAATGCATTAATTATCTTTTGATACTCATCAACACAATTAAACCCAAAACACTTTTGTAGTCTTATCTTCATACTACAAAGAAGAAAATTCAATATATTTTATCTTACAGTGAGGAACCATTACAGTAGCAATAGCCAATATGAAGAACATGTCATTCAAGAACTTGAATATGTGATCAATCAAAGAAAAACGACAGGAACAAATATATATGCATATCAGACGGATACTGATCCTCAAGAAAGAGATACATAAATAAAAGAATATAACCAATATAATAGAAACATAAGAAAGTACCTCTAATATCTGTATTGCTCAGTTTTTGCCTTCTGCAAGGTCTCTAAGCAGTAATTCTAGCTTCCTTCCTCTTAATACTAATACATACACATTTGCAATTATAACGCAGTTTAATAGACTTGAATAATAAACACAATTTAGTACAAACAAAATTACACACAACCTCAAACAGATACCTGATTAGTGACATGCTAATTGCTCATTGCTTCACCAACGCAGACTAATTCATCGGCCAATTTCACATGAAGTGCATCCTTGTCAATGTTCCAGTAAACAGCAAGACCTGGAATCCCCATTTCATGTGTAGTTTGTATAAACAAACAAAAATCTCTCCCATATTTGTCATCATAAAACTACAATTAGACATACTAATTTAAAAAAACACTTCCCACAAATAAATCGTATTATTTTAATGTCAAAAAATTAACACTTTAAGAACAATCAAGTAATAACAATTATGTACTCCGCACCAAGAAGATGCAAAAGATCAAGCAAGTTTAGAAATTATGCCATTTTTCTTGCCTCAAGCATAAAACATATATTTTATTACAGGTTTACAGACAATAAAATACTATCAAACTCTATCAGAAACATATAATTTAACATGCCTAAATAATTATAGATACATGGTAAAACAAACCTTTCTAGGATTTTCATCAAACACGTTGTCTGCAAAATAAAAAGTAAACAAATAGGATCTAATTTTATTGCCTTTAAAAATATGTATGGGTAGAATAAAAAAAATACTATTGTTATATAATCGTAATAAAAAACTGGAAAGTGGAAGAGGCTATTCTACATACAGAGATAGAGATAGAGGATGTTGCTGGTCTGCGTGGCCTACAATAATATACTATATTCGATTTGATCACACAAAAAAAGAGAACAAAATATGCATTGCTTACCCGTTCGAACAGAAGGAGAGATTGGACTCTAAGATAACTGTTTTCTACCTGTTTCACAATAGAACACAACTAAGAATACATATTTTACAATTAGGACTCATGGGTACACTTACGTCCCGTTCAAAGATGCACACAAATAAGAAAACAAATAAATCATGGAGGATCGAAAAAACACACACCTGAACTGTCCATAAATAACGGTTGCTTAGTCAACTTCATCAAAATCCACTTTCATAAAGAAAAAAGAAATAAAGATTGAAATAAATTTGCACTATTAACTTCAGAAGGCATTGGCATGTCCAGCGAAAGAAAATGGTTTTAGGGTTTTACCTGCAAGTGCTTCCTTTGCCGCTGATGTCTGCTGCTTGGCAAATTAAGCTTTTCTGCTACATTTGCTGAGGAGAAAAAAGAATCATAGCATTACATGTTAATAAAGTCAGCATTATAGGCTAACTGGTAGTTGGGCAGAATCATGTCAACTAATTTTGACAAATTATCAAAACATATAATGAATAAAAATTTTAGCTAATCATAGCCAATATACTCCCATGGACATATCAAAACATAACAGATTAACAACGGGTGAAAATATTACATCAGATTTAATAAAATAAAAGATAACTGAATCAATCAAATAGTTCTTTAATTTTTCTAGTACCTATATTGCATCTTTGAAAATATCCATTGAGCATATTTATCCTAAAAGAATACAAAATCAATTTTTAGTATAGCATAAAAGGAGATCTATTTGAACCTGTGAAACATCACAAATGAATTTCAACCTTTTCAGTAGTATGTGTAAGAAATATTATATGTGTCATCAATTATATAAAGAGATTGTATATTGGGACACAACTGGATGCAAATACAGTCAATATAACAAAATATAGCGATTAAAGAGATTGTAAATTAGCATTACCTTAACATTGAAACCAAGACTGTCCAAATCCAAAATATCAGCAAAGTCCACATGTTTGGATGAAACAGCCAAAAACAAAAAAAAAAATCCTCTCAGAAGTATAATCAAACAATTAGAGTGCAAAAATATAGTCGGACATCAATTTTTTATAAGAAAAGAAGAAGAGAGTACATATCAAACATGTCATAAGTATATACGATTGAGAGAAAAAGGATAAACAAAGGGGTAAGAGAAAAATAGCGGCACCACCACAATTTGCAGTAAGAATTTGGAAATCTACATCACAATACAATAAAGGATAACAAAATCAAAATCAAGAATCAATTGTGAGACAACATATATAAAATAAATTAAGTACAACTTGGAGATGAAATCGCCGGAGGAATCTCTGATATGCGATAAAAATTAATTAATTGGTGATTTAAAATTCAAATTCAACCCTTCTGATTGTGATATATGTTAGTAATATAGCTTACAAACTTACAAACCTGATTTCTCCATGATCCGGCAATGGAAAAAGTGACGATGGAAGTTTGTGAAGATGATAACGCGTAGCTTTAATTTTGAAATTAGTGATGAAAACCGATTTGAAGATTTAATCTTGAACAAATGGAAACTGAAAAAATCATTAAAAGCTTGATTCATAGAAATAAACAGACGACATGATTATAGGAAGATTTTGAAAAGAAGTTATCATAATAATATTTTGAAAACTGGCGCAGTTAAAATTAAATAGATATGGATATAACCAATTTTGATTTGGATGATCCAGTTGAATGTTAAATGATCAAAAAACCTGTAAAGATATATTGGATGTTTAAAAAGTGGAAGGATAGATTAGGTAATTTTAATGTTAAATGACCAAAAAACCTGTAAAGATATATAGGAGGAATAAAAAGTGGAAGGATAGATTAAGTAATTTTGGAATGCTAATGCTAGCACTTATAGTTATTTAGAATATATTGATGTGAAAATTCAGAAGCTTGAACTAGATAAGTTTGTGAATCATGAAGTGAACTTTGAAGACATCAACAAGACATTTGAATTACTTATACAGGGAAAGAGCATCCGATGCATGGACCAAAACAGACATTAGTTTTTCCTGCAGCAGTCTTCTCGCCACTACCAGAGTACCAGTAAGTGAAGTCATGTGAATGCTTCATTGCAATAAATGATAAACTTGTTTGAGTTCTACAGATATCAATTTACTGATTCGTTTATGCTTTTGTTGGCGTTATTAGAATAAGTCTATTGTTATTTTAATCCAAAGAAGAAATTTGTCAGATTATTAACTTGCGAATTTTCTGCAATACTTCGTGCATTTTCAAATTTGGGGGCGCAATGATCTTCTGTAGACCTCATTACCTAGGGATCCATAGCCAGTGGTTCTCTTGGAATTTACCATTACCACCTTCGGTCTAAATTAGCTATTTTCGCCACCATTTTTAATAATATGAAAAACCATTTCCATGTGAAATTATGCATCAATTACAATCGATGAATTATTACTGATAACCTGGCTTTAACATAAAACAAAGCAAAGTTTATTACACAACTGCAATAAAGATTAATGCTACATAAAATGATGCAAGACTTCGCAACCTCGCAACCATTTACCTCCATGCCAGAGGAAACAGGATTCGGACCATTCAGTTGTTAACCATTCAGTTGTTTAATTTCCAGTGATGACCGACAAGTAAATGAAATTGAGCCACACAAATACTGAATGATTGATGATGGGTTGAATTATGTAGGTATAGAAAACCAAACCAAACCAAACATACCCAGTATATCCCGCTCAGAGCAGGGTCTGGGGAGGGTAGGTTGTACGCAGTCCATGCCCCCACTTTTTACGGTGGGGAGGCTGTTTCCGTGAAGACCCTCGGCTTAGTACATGTCTTGAATTATGTAGGTATAGAATAGTTGAAATAGACAAGACAGGGGACAGATTGATTATGAGCTCAGATTATTGAAGATGGTTTATTTATACTTTACAGCTGAATTGAGCATTTCGAAGCGTATGGAACACTGATACTGTATAACTTTTTCAATTTCAATTATGGAAGATGGGGCATTACAACAACAGATTGCTACCAGCTTTGCTCTACATGATAAAGCTCATGCTTTACATAAAGAACCAATAAGCATGAAAATTTGATGACCATTTTGCCTCATGCTTCTTTTTTAAGTTTATAACATAATTCTAATTCATTGCCTTTAATTTCAAAACTGTCCAAAGACTTTAATTTCATAATACTCCCAAGTGATCAAAGAAGAAAGAAAAACCTATCACCTTTCTTTTTTGATTTATTTGTTTAGTTGTGATTGTGACAATGACAAATAGTACTTTGTAGTGTTGGTTGATAAGAATAATCTTTAGTTTTATACATAGTATAACAGCAAACAGAAACGAGTTTCGAAACACAAATGGACTGTGAAAATGATCGTACTAGCACAAAATCAAACCAAAGCAAAATACTTTAGACAAAGCATAATAACAAAACCAACACCACAAGAAATGAAACATAATAACAAAACAAAGCAAAGGATCAAAGCATATTTTATTAACTTTGCTTAAGCAGAATCCTTCTTTTCTTCCTCCGCACTTGTCTTAGGATGATGATACCCTGGAATCTTCTCCTTGATCTTCTCAAGTATTCCCTTTTTCGCAGGCTCACCACCTTCCACAGCACAGTCCACAGGAGCAGCCACCGGTGCAGGAGGATCCGAGGGAGCAGCAGTCTCTTCTTCCACCTTCTTGCCACCGCCTGGTAGCTTCTCCTTGATCTTATCCATGAAACCCTTCTTTTGTTCAGGTTCGGTCACGACTTCCACTGGCACGGACGTGTCCTCCTTGTGATGGATTTTCTCTTCGACCTTCTCCTTCAAACCCTTCTTTTCCTTCTTCTTTTTCTTTTTCTCACCTCCCTCTTCCACTTCCTCTTCACTTGACTGCAGCCAAATATTTATGCATATCCATTAGTAATATTATTTCCATCAGGCTATTTAACGTAAAAATATCTTAAAGAGTATGGTGACGGAACCAGGATTTCAAAATAGGCCGCATATATATGATCAGTAAAAGTATCTCCAATCTATTTTCCAGCTAACACTATTTTAAGTCACAAACTCAATCAAACGTGTCTCATCGGTCACAAAACAAGAAATTATATTTAAAGTATACGAATCAAAATCACTAAAATTTAATGAAATAAATTTGTATTGAACGAATAGTGAATGAATATGTGTAGATGCATGTACTTACACTAGAGCTACTACTGCTGCCAGATCGGTGGAGTTTCTCGAGCAAGCTAGGCTTATCAACCTTATCTTCTTCTTGGACCACCTTACAATCCTCAAACTTGGGCTCGGGTTCCGAAACCTGAACCTTCTCGTCGTACTTGGGCTCTGGTTCCGAGACCTGAACCTTCTCCTCAAACTCAGTTGCGATCCCTTGAGAATCATCATGATCTTGCTTCTTTTTCATGAAATCAAACAAACCACGATCAGTAGTCTCGACAGTGTTTGGAGTAACTGCATCACCTGAAGCCATTATAATTAATCAAAATAAAATGCAACGGAATTAATTAATCAGGATGTGTAATTTGTAGTGTGGAGCTAGTGAATGATATGAGAGTTAGGGAAGGAGTGTGGCATTTATAGGAGGTGACGACGCGGAATTAACGCGACAAAATAAGTCGAAAGGATATATTATTTATTATTTATTTATTAAAGTAATTGGTAGGGTTGATGGATGGTTTTAGATTAGATAACTTAATGCACAATCAAGTTTAATCCTTCTCAGCAGTTCTAGAGGCGTAACGCGCGTCCTTTAATCTACGTCGGCTGAAATTTTGTAGGTCATGTCATAAAAGCTCGAAAGTTTGTACCAAGGCTGTATACGTGGTAAGAGTACTAGGAAAGACGTGGCATGACATTTCGAAACGTCATAAAATTCGAATTAATTTAATAAATTTATTGTATATATTATTTTTGTTCAAATTTGAACTCGATTCCTATCAAATCAAATCAGATCGAGTTAAACTAGTGGAGTCAAGAACTTTATCGACATTTGACATAACCAGAGTAATTGTTAATAAATTAAACAAAAATTTCAAAAAACATATACAAAATGTGTGGTAGAATTGAGTTATCAAAATGGGAAATTTTTATTAATGGAGTTCATAGTAATGTATGCATCATTTTCAAGTATTAAAATTTAACAAATTGTTCTCTATAATGTATCATTTTCAAGTATTAAAACTTCGATTGACTTTTTCACTCAAAACCTAAAGTTAATGACTAAAAAAAAAGGGTTAATTATCTGATTGGTCACTGAAGTCAGCCTGGATTATCAAGTTAGTCACTGAACTCAAAACGGCCTCAACCAGGTCACTGAAGTCAGCCTGAATTATCAAGTTGTTCATTTTTTTGACTGAAATTACTGTTCGCAAAATTTTGTCCGAAAGGTCTCCACCAATTTTTGTGAAATTAAAGTGTATTAATCTAGATGTTATGGGTCTCATAAAACTGGTTTAGATTTTCATTATGAGCTCTAGATTTATATGAATCGAAAAAGAAAATTCAAGAACTAGAATTGTTCTTCTTCAAAAACTGAAATAAAACTTATCAATATTGTATCTATTTTGAAGAGTATAATCTGGGTCACACAAATACGGTCTCAGATTTTTTAAATGTTAAGTGAATCTGCAGTTATAAGCGTTTATGTTAATCTGCAGTATGTTTCCGTCAAAAAAATGAAGACTATTTAACGGACCGTACATTTATGTCGAGTAAGTGACCTGATTGAGACCGTTTTGAGTTCAGTGACCAACTTGATAATCCAGGCCGACTTCAGTGACCAATCAGATAATTAACCCCTAAAAAAAATTAACATAGTGCTAAATGCTAATAATCAAATCCGAACCTAAGTTTAATGAGTAAAATAAAATCCGAACATAAGTTTAGTGACTAAAAGAAAACCGGACCTAACATTAGTGAGTAAAAAAGAAGAATTTATAGTTGAGTGGTAGATTTTTAAAAATGTCAATAATTCAGTGATAAAAAAATTAAGTTTCCCATTATTTATCAAAATGGGAACGAAATTTTATTTTCATTTGGTTTCACTAACATTTTTTTAACAAAAAAAATGTTATGAGATTAATGAGAAAGCCTTATCGTCGAATTCAACAATAAAATTTTGATTGACAAGGTAAATTTTTGTACTGGTAATACTTCAATTAGGGGAACAAACGTAAATATGGACAATTATAGGGAATTGATAAAAAGAGAAGAACCTGTAAAAAAAAAAAAAAAAAAAAAGAATACGACTAAATTTGCGAGTTTAATTTGACGAGGTGATGGGTGTCCTCATCCCGGGAAGAGAATATGATGAATAGGCAGGCTGTCACTGTATCCCAATCCACTCATATTCGGACACGTAAGAAACGAACGTGATAGGTTGTACTGGCGGGTCCCAAATAGTCGACCAGATAATTGAAAATTCGTCGAGGTCGGTGGATGAACGTTTTAGATGAGGACACGTGTCTATCAAAAAATGAACGAAAGTTCGAGATTGATGATGTCGTCCTCATCGGGTACTTAATTATTGTACAAAAATTATTCATGTACGAAGTGACTCACAAGACTTATCTAACATTTCCTAATTTTGTTAAGAATTTTTGAAAGTTGGTGAGTCGAAAATTATTTAAATTTATTTTGTAATAAAATTAAATAACAAAATTCATCAAATAAGTTTATTTATTGATAACTTTTTTATAAATATATTAAAAATAGTGAAAATGATTGTACATGCATGTACCAAATAATTCATGTATGTGACTCATGTGGGCTGGGCCCAACTGGAAAGATATAGTACTACTCCCTCTGTCCCATCCATTTCTTCACACTTTCCATTTTGGGATGTTCCATCCAATTCTTCACATTTCAAAACTTTCCTAAAATAGTAAAATTTTATATATATAAAAATCAACTACATCCACTACTTTCCTCCACTATACCCACTTTATACATTATATATTTATGGGTCCCATCACTTTACTCACTTTTCTCCTCCATTATACCCACTTTATACATTATATATTATATATTTATGGATCCCACCACTTTACTCAATTTTCTCATTTTTCACCCATTTTTTTATATATTTCCTTGGTCTCCGTGCCCGAACCTATATGTTAACTAATGGGTGGGATGGAGGGAGTACAATACTGGTGTCTTCCTAGCTGTTTGTCCAAGTGGAAATGGAGTGGGACCCGATATAGTGGACATGTGGGTCGGTTTAACGTTTGTGGAACAATGTCCTTTATTTTCGTATCGGCCTAGAAACAGTCGACAGTCACACTTTTTGCTTTGATTACCGAAACCACAGTGTCTCTGGCACGTGCATGTGGATCTGGATCACGTGAGTAGATGTTAAAAATAGTTGGAATTATTAAAGTGAACAATGAACATTGGGGTTAGTGTTCTGCAGTTCTGCTAAACCAGATAGTATGGGTTACACTTATTTGAAAGAGCTTATGATTTATAAGCTCATAGGTACTTAGGGAGGATTTTTGTCAAAATAAGTTTTAGCTCAACTTATAATTTATAAACCTATAAGTTGAATGTTAAGAATCCTTAACTTTCAATTTATAAGTTATTATCGATATACGCAATATATAATATCTTTAAAATCTTCAAAACCATATATTTCTCGATCCATTCATTAGAAAATTGATATGTATATATCAAATTTTCCTATTCATCGAGATCTATCCATTGATATCCATTGTTGTATATAAAAAAACAAATATTTTGAAAATTATATAAAAAAATTAACTTATAAGTTCTGATTTACCAAAACAGTCTATTGATTATAAGTTCTGATTTACCAAACACTCTAATGTCTACTCTACTTATCACTTATATGACATAAGTGCTTATAAGTCATAAGTTACTCATTTTAAGATATCCCAAACATACACAATATCTTTCAACTTATAACTTATTATCGATATACGCAATATATAATATCTTTCAAATCTTCAAAACCATATATCTCTCGATCCATTCATTAGAAAATTATTATGTATATATCAAATTTCCCTATTCATCGAGACCTATCCATTGATATCCATTGTTGTATATAAAAAAACAAATATTTTGAAAATTATATAAAAAAATTAACTCATAAGTTCTGATTTACCCAAACAATCTACCGATTATAAGTTCTGATTTACCAAACACTCTACTGACTTATAATCTCTGCTCTACTTATCACTTATATGACATAATTGCTTATAAGCCATAAATTACTCATTTTAAGATACCCCAAACAAATACTAAGTTGTCACAACTAAAATATGAAGGGGAAAATGAAATACTTTGTTGAGTAAGGATGTCTAGTGTCTATATAGGTGTTCATGGATTAATTTGATACGAATTTTTATTTTTTTTTAACCAAATCAATATAAATTGTTTTTTAAAAATTAAAACTAAATCAAATCAATTAAATGTCAAGACCGGACCAAACCGAATCATAGAAGAACGAATTAATTTGATTTCGAATCACAATTTAAACTTTATAACATATTATTTTTTTTAATTTTTTGTTAAACTTAAAATGAAATTACGATTTAAATAAATGTAAAGTAAAATTTAATACACATTAATATTATACACTACAGATATGTATTACCAGGTTTTTTTATCAATGTTAAGTCTACTGCATTACGTTTTTATAAATTTTTTTGTTTTTGCCACATGAATGAACTGTTATTAAGAATTCAAATCATTCATCAATACATTAGATAGATCATGGTGAGCATTGCTTTGAAGGAGGTCAGGGGTTCGACTCCTGCGTGTGCGTGAGTTTCTTAGTTTGTATTAGGTTTCTTTCTGTATTTGTATTTCTGTATTTGTAATGGTCGGGGGTCCTTCGGAAACAGCCTCCCTATTGTATAGGGGCATGGTCTGCGTACAGCTACCCTCCTCAGACACCACTTTGAGTGGTATTATAACTGAGTAAGCTAAGTTTTTTTTTTATGGTGAGCATTGCTTCCATTCCAAACACGATCATCAACATCACAAGTAGATTTTACTAAGAAGTGGGCTATTTTACTCGCGGGCCGTTTAACAAAATTCAAAGAAACGCCTAGAATGTCTAGAAGACTTTTGCACTCGGCAATGATCCTGCCAAAATAAAAAAGCATAGAAATGGAGCCTCGAATCGCCTGGACAGCAACGAGACAATTTGTCTCCACTTCTACCTGATTCTAGCCTCGATCTTTAAGCCAACTAAGTGCTTCTCGGATCCCTATTGCTTCAGCTACATGATGGGCTATGTTGTTTTTGGTACATCTTACCCTTGCTTCAATCAACTCGCCATTCCAGCCTCTTGCGACGAATGAATAACTGTAACAATTAGGACTGAATATTGCAACATCAACGTTAACATTAATCTTCTCAGCGGTTAGTTTCCTCCAATGCTATGTACCGTCTTTTGGGGTCATATAGCCAGAAAATTATCAAAATACTTATCTTGAGCACTTTATCATTGATTAAGGACTAGCTTGGCTGATTCTACAACATCAAACACTTCCATGCCCTTTTGATTCCACACTAGCTCATTCTTGCACCTCCACAACGACCAAATTAACATCACTGCTATATGAAGGATATCACCCTTGTATTTGTCGAATAAAGACGTCAACAATGCTGCAAAACTGATCCATTCGTTCCTCTTTATATGGATGCCTACCTGGTTCCAACACGCCATAAAAAACGAACATGTTACCAACACGTGAAGGATGGTTTCAGCCTCCTCATTTACACATTGGACACATTTCGTTAACGTCAACGTACATTGTTTTTAGTTGCACCTTACACGATAAACAATCTGATGCAGTTCTTCATATCACATTCTTCATCTTTAATGGTACCTTTAAATTCCACGTCTTCCTTCAAAAGCCAGAATTGTCAGTCATATTTAAATTTCCTTGTTTATTTAAATGAGTGCATAAGCGCTTTTGACTAAATATTGGCCTAGCTTCTCCTGTCTCCAGTACTATGAATCAGCTTCCGTGGTTCGTGGGGAAATTGGAAATATCATATTTGCATCTCGCTCTTCAAATATATCATTTACTAGGTCTATATCCCACTGATTTTGTTCAGGGAGCATTAAACTATCCACCATATTGTCTCTTATAGCTGTATTGTTAGTATGAATGTACGGATCCTCGATTGATGGAAGCCAAGGATCAGTGAGGATATTAACACTGGTGCCATTCTCAACTCATCGAGATGCACCCTGCTTTATGAGATATTGAGCTTCCAGCACACTATGCCATATGTTGGTAGTGTTAGAGGGAGGCCTGGGGGGAGTGTTAACATGGTATCAGAGCTCAGACACGCAGAGATCCCAGGTTCGACTCTCTACGTCCCCCAATATTCTCAATATTTAATATGGACACGAAGGCAAGTTATGCTCCAAAGATGAGCGCCCGTGATCCACTCTTCGACCCAAAAATGGGCTTTCGAGTGAGGGGGAGTGTTAGAATATAATATAAGATCCATATAAGGTCCCCTCTAACACCTTAAGGTTTTAGATGAGTTGGTTACTTAATAGGTAGGATTGGTTCCAAGATTGGCATTAAGAAATGAATTATTAGGATAATATCTCGTCATGAAAATTTTACTCACCAAACTCTCTAGAAACATCACCAGCCTCCAAGCTTGTTTGCCCAACAATGTAGCATTGAAATCATGGAAATCCTCCCTTCACTTTTGATTGACTCATTCTCTCCAAACTCATCCAATGTAAGCCTGTTTCTTGTTTCTTTGTTTTGATTCGATTTCCACCAATATTTACATATAAGCCTCTCCAAATCCTTACATACCCCTGATGGAGTGAGGAACACGCTCGTTGCATAACTTGGTAAAGCTTGTGCAACTGTTTTAAGTAGAATTTCTTTATCCCTTTCGATAGCAATTTTTTGTCCCATCCTTGTATTCTGCTATGCAATCTTTCCTTCAAAAACCCAAATATGGCAGACTTGTTTATTATAATTTAATGGAATTTATATAAATAGTAAACCAATTCATTTAGTGTAGAAATATAACATATTGACAATTAACTCAACATTATATTTATTAAGTAATTTAATCTTTTTATTAAATATACATCTATACATTACATACTATAAATTATAATCTTAACTTATAACTCTCTACTAGAAATTTTAACGCATTATTATATAACGTTCTGTTTTGGTTTAATCGGTTTTAAAATATTGTAAACCATAAACAAACCATTTATGTATAAACGGTCCGGTCAACCGAACTACTAACAACGACTTTTATAATTTCTATTTTTGTTAATTCGAATTATTATGATCCGAGCCAAATTCACGATTTGACGGATTTTTTGAATACCCCTAGTCCCCTACAGTCTCGTGCCAGTCCATATGCATATGATTATATGAAGTTGCTCGGAGCTAAGTTACTTTTAATATTTTAAGAGATTAGAGATCTGGACAAAATTTTTATTTTTTCGAGAATTATCGAAAATTTAATCTATCATGCTCTTCTTTAGTTCTTCCTTCGGTAAAAGGTATTATTATTGGTTCGAGATAAAGAGCAGTGTTAGCTTTCCAAATTTTTTTTCCAAATTTTTAATTCATTTCATAAATTCAAAGTTTTAATAGTAAAATTTAAATTTAATTATAATAATTTAATAATATCTTTATTAAAAAATAGATATTAATTCGAAATGTTTTTAAGAATATGTAATTTTAATTAAAATATATATTATATTATGATTTGGCAAATTAATTTTATTAAATATTTATTAGATACTGTATAAAATATATTTTTTAATAAATATTAAAAATCCCCAATTTCCCGCAGGGATCCCCGTTCCCCGATTGGGGCGGGAATCGCGGAACAAAATATTTTCCGTAGAATCGGGGCGGGTATGAATTCGGAGATTTGGGGTGGGAAGAGTGACCCGACGCACATCCTAGGTTTCTCTTTGTCAATGATGCTCAAAATTAGGGGTGATCGCGGTGCGGGCGGTGCAGTTTTTCCCCAAAACCGCGGACCAACCCGCACATGCGGTTTAGTCAAATTTTCAAACCGCAACCGCACCACGAAATTTTAAAACCGCATAAACCACACCGCGAAAATGCGGTGCGGTGTGGTGCGGTTCATTGCGGTTTACACCTTCGATAAAAATAATTATAAATTTGAAATATTAATTATCATACATGTGGAATTAATTTTGAAAGTTCTTACTCAACCACATTTTTTAACTAATATTTTTGATCCCATATAAGACTAAGTTTAATCATAATTTATCTTAAAATGTGCTAAAAAGTCATCACATTTAAACATGCGAATGGTCTCTCTAACAGCTTGTCAGGAGGATACCTCAGTACAGATTTAGGACAAACTGCCCCTAGGTACATAAGAATTAAAATCATATTTTGCTCTTGGAATGAACTAAGGTTAGCAAGTGACGGTCAGTGGATGAGTTCCACAGTTTCAGTGCTATCTCGGCCTCAAGTTTGTGAAAATGACAAATTTTAATCATTTAAGCAAATAGCTTTCAAACTATCACTTAAATTCTTAACAAAATACTAACATAATATATACATAAATATATATATATATAATATTATATAATTAAAAATATATATATATATATATATATATATAATTATATAATATATTAAATATTGTGATGCGGTTTGAACCGCGTTTCAAAAACTTTGAACCGCAACCCGCACCGCACCGCGCGGTTTGTCAAAATTTGAAACCGCAACCGCACCACGGAGAATAAAAAACCGCGCGGTGTGGTGCGGGTTGGTGCGGTGCGGACGGTTTATGCGGTTTGATGCGGTTTATGATCACCCCTACTCAAAATAACTAGACAACATGGATTTATTGCCAACTTTTTCCAACAATTACACCCTCTTCCTCTCTGACTATGCGGGAGGTTAAAGGTTCAAGATTCAGCGAGTCTGTATATGCTTAGTAGGGGTTACGAGACTGCTGAAGAAGAAGCCAAATAAGAAGATACTACGCAGGTCATGGATAAACTTGAGCTAATTTCTTGATCAACTAATCAACCAATTAAGTTATTTCGATCAAAATGCCGAACATACCCAGAGTCATAAGTGTGACATGTGTGTTTTGTTGGTGGGGAAGAATGGAATGAACGAAATTAAACGGAAATAATGAAAGTACATGTGCATATTTTTTATGATTAGATTTGGAAAGAAAATGGTTATGATAGAGTACGAAACATTCTCAAATATTAAGGTTTCAATATTAAGGTTTCAACTCTAATTTAGAGCATCTCCAACCCTACACACCAATTAGCTAAATTTGATGATTTGGCATAATTTTTAGATAATATGCATAATTTTTCTTCTCCAACCATGTTTCCTGTTAGTTAAATTTTTAGATAATCATTTTGACATCCTCTATATTTAGAGGACATCTATAATATATAGATAATATCTATAATTCATTATCTCCACTTATATCGTGACACATCATCGATCTTATTTACTTACATATATATATTATTATTAAAATAATAATAAAATACTATTTTTAAAATATAGCTATTCATTATAGCTAATATCATTGGAGTAAAACATCTTACAGTTCAGTAAATTTTTAGATAATCATTATATAGCTAATGATTTTAGCTATTATCGTTGGAGAGGCTCTTAGATTGTAGTAAATAGAATATGGAGGAAAAAAAGGGGAAAGTTTGATCATTTATCGGTAGTAATGGTATAGTTAAATTCATTCATTTCCCCCTTTCTTTTTTTCTTGCGAAGTCTTTTTTTTTTCCTTCAATTTTATTATCCCAACCAAACACAACATTATGGTTGATGTTTAAAAACGAAACTTTACTCAGTTATAATACCACTCAAAGTGGTGTCTGAGGAGGGTAGATGTACGCACCCTTGACCTCCTACAAAGAAGACAAGGGTTCAACCCACTGCACCAACATGTTGTTGGCTATGATTGATGTTTGAAGAAGTCAAATTGATCCATTTTGTCACAGATTCTAAATTCCACAGAAAACAAGTAATTAAAAATGCCAAATATCATCCGTGGCAGGTTGCTGCATATTATACTTCGAGTAGGATCAACCCTTTCCGACACAAACACCATCACTTGTAGACAAAAATGATATGACTAGTATTTAAAGTTTGGAGGTTGCAAGCCTTATCAGATCTTTTCTTAGTATTTTGCCAGAAGGATTTTTTGGAACAGAAGCCACAAACGCCACTCGCCTAATCTTCTTGTATGGAGCTACCTGTTAGTCCATTTAACATGTTAAGTTTCAAATTCTTTCGCTGATTAGGCAATCAAATACAAGGTAGACATAAAGTTGGAGGCATGGAAATGTTGAAATATTATTCATACCTGCTTAGCAACAAAGTTCATCACTTCACTTTCAGAAATACCACTTCCAGTTTTACGCACCACATATGCCATGGGAAACTGCCCAACCTCCTCGTCCGGGAATCTGATTATCAAAAGAAAGCAGCACAATAAATCAAATGGGTGATACGTAAACAAAACCTATGTTCAATTTTAAAGCGTCACCACTATCCCTTCCATAACAGCCAGAATTTATTGCTTTTCAAGAAATAATGAAAATGATAGAGATCTTACGGAATAACAGCAGCATCAGCAATTTCTGGGTGAGTAAGTAGCAATGCCTCTAGTTCTGCTGGTGGAACCTATTAAGACAAGTGACATCCATACATATATAAGCCTATTTCACTACCCTAGACTGATTATGCATAAGATTTTTATCTTGAAGAAATGTTAATTATGGAAAACAAGTTGTGCTTGAAAATTTGATATGGTGAATTCACCTGATATCCCTTGTATTTGATCAGCTCTTTCAACCTATCGACAACAAAGATGAAACCATCATCATCAATGTAGCATAAATCTCCAGTTCTTAACCAACCCTCTGAATCTAAAGTATTCGCAGTTGCTTCTGCATTACTGAAGTAACCTGCAGCAGAACACCAAATAATCAATTTTTGATAGGTATTAATCTTCCAACAGTAAAATGTTTAATTAAAATCATTTAGAAACTATGAGAAAGATGCTAGCGACATTACTAAAAGCCAGACCATTATTATAAGCAAAATTTCGAAATGTTCTTATAATATCTCGGTAAGGAACATCAATAGAGATCATATATAGCAAACAGATTGTGTTGAATCTAGTTTCCCCCCCTAAAATCCAATAAACTTCACAAAGATGAACAACCACATACTATCTCTTATAAAAATGATGCTTTTAACATGCAGAAGGTCCTATTTCCATGTGCCTCCAAAGAAAGTTCAACGTGTATGTAAAATTTGTTAAATAATACTATGTTGCAGCATTAGATGATGTTTGGGCCTTCCTCTAACACCTTAAGATTTTAGATGAGCTGGTTACTTAATAAAATTGTCTACAATATAATTTCAGAATACATAAATGATTCAAATAACTTGTTAAAGTCTTATATGTAACTGGGTTTTAAATTGTAGTTTGACTTATTCAAAAAAAAAAATTGTAGTTTGACAACTTTAGGAGCATGTTTTTTACTTTGTTTCATGGGATTATACCATAAGTCTGTTTACTTTCAATTTCATTCAACATTATTTGTAAGTTATTCACACGCTACCTTTCGTATAATTTAGTATACACCGGTCTCTGTTTTAATAATACTTCTGCTCTGCACATGTTTAATAAACAATACCGTTCGTCATATATTAGTCATCGTAAAAAATTTATTCTCTGCATGGTATCAAAGTTTAAATTAAGTAATAGCACGTGTCAAAGGTTAGGAAACTAATGTCAATTACTGGAAATAAATTTACTACCTCATACTCCCTCTATCTCAAAATATTTTTCCTATTTTTTTGGACACGTTTGCCAACGCATATTTTTAATCGTTAATATCTTTAATTTCGTATTAGTATTAAATATAAAAACTTCATTGTATTAAAGTACTCATAAATACGAATTAAACAAAATCACTCATGACTATATTTTGTCTTATAAATTATGCGTAAATTAGTAGTCAACCGCTTAGAATGAACAGTATAAAAAGTCAAAACTAGAGAAGCTTTTTTGACACGGAGGAGTACCTTTCATAATTGTAGGTCCCTTTAGCCAGAGCTCACCGGTCCGATTAACTCCCAGTGCTTCACCAGTTTCTGCATTGACAATCTTGGCCTCCATGCTCGGCGACAACATCCCCGCCGTGCCATACCTTCTGCTCTCCTCCAACGAATCTGTCGACGCTCCAATCCCTGTCGATTCAGTCAATCCGTACCCTTGCAATATTGTCACAGTTGGGAACCTTTGCACGAATCCCTCAATTACTTCCTTACTTAGTGGCGCTCCGCCAGATAACGCCGATTGTATCGACGATAAATTGTATCGTTTCGTTATCTGATCGGCGTTATTCACTAGTGCCACAAGTATCGGTGGCACTAGTGGAAGATAAGTTGCTTTGTACTTCTCGATTGCCGAGAGCATTTCGTGCATCTCAAATTTCGAGAGTACAACTACTGTCGATCCTGATGCTAAAAGTCCCGTCGCGAAAGCAGCTAAGCCGTAGATGTGAAACATAGGAACGGTGCAGATAAATGTTTGCGCTCCTTCTTCTAATCTGAACCGTCCAATAATTGTTTTCACCATCCCCATTAAATTGCGGTGCGAGGATACCACTCCTTTACTAGCTCCTGTTGTACCAGACGAGTACAGCAACGTCGCAGTGTCGTCTTGCGTAACTCGATCCTTGGCTCTGTTCTGACTGGGTTCAGTTTTCATCATGCTCTCAAACGTAGCTATAACTTTGGAATTTCCCAAACAATCAGACTTGTTGCCAATCAGAACAATAGGCAGACTCGAATCAGCGAGTTTCGACAGCAACTCAGGTACAGTGAAGGCAAGCTTAGGCTTCGAATCAGCGATCTGTTTCGCAATCTCAGAACTCGTGTTGAGTGGATTTGTAGTAGTTATAATAGCACCCAGTGACATAACCGAAAGACAAACAATCGGGAAATAAATTGAGTTCGGTGATAACAAAAGAATGACATCACCTTTTCGAATCCCGAGATTCGAAAGAGCGGTGGCTACACACTCAACCGCTGTCCAGAGCTGGGAGAACGTAATTTGGTGTCCGGATGAGGCATCAATGAGCGCGATGTTGCCGTGATGAGTTTGCGAGGAAATGAAGGTGGTAACATCAATAGCTTGGTTACAAGGCAAAGCAATAGGCTTGCGTTTGCTGTAAAAAATCGAGTTTGTTTTACAAAATCCACTTTTCGGATCGACGGCCATCGGAGTCAAGTAAAATGATGTTGTATTTTATGTGCGTGTGTATTTGAGCAAGAGTGCGGATATAGAATGATTGAATCTGGTTTAGTGTAAGAGCATGTTTTTATAGGACCTGTTTAAAACGGAAATGAACATGGGACAATGGTCGGCTTCACTCGTGCTAGAATTTAGTAGCCGTTGGATTGAGATGAAATGAACCATCGGGATTAAAACCATTAAATCTTTTATGCGATGTCGGCGGATGACATAAACTTTTACTTTTCGATAATTCTTTTATTTTATCTATTTTTTTTTTGAGAAGTTTTATTTTATCTACTTGGCTATTCTTATGGGTTTATTATCTTGTAAAAAAGTAATACCACTATATCAATTAGCAAAAAAAAGAAAACCATTATACTCAGTGCCCGTTTGGCAAATCTTGTGACAACTTATAAGTTACTTATTTCGGAAAAAATTTCGTATTTACATACTTTTTTTAGAGAAAAATGTGTATGGGAAGTTTAATATTTGTTATCTTGCAAAAAACTCGATTTAGAGTTTAATTCGGGTCCTCACAAGATGCCTACGTATCTCAGAGTTGAGAATTAAGCCAACGTAGTTCTAGGATGAGGGGTCTGGCCCTTTATAGAGGCTGTGGGAGCCTTAGAATTATAGTAGGTTTTGGAGACTTGGTGGATAAGTCACCGTAATTGAGGAAGGTTCTGACTCCTTCCTTTTAGGAATTAGTTTCCATGTCGAATTTGGTGCCTTGGAGGCTACACAATATCCTGGGGATATTCTAGGACGTTCTTAGTTTCTAGAACGTTCCTGGTTTGTGGATAGACCCATGTTAGAGATAGGTTTTTACCGGGCGTCCCCAGTTTGGGCCGTTCTTTTGGGCCTGACCATTAATTACGAATTTAGTGCCCAACTAGGGTTTCGGGTCATATTTATGGGCCAATAAATGTCACATTAATTGTGTCTTTAAGGGTTACTTTTCACCCATATCAATATTATATTCATTTGTTTGTAAATCATGGTTCCAGAAAAAATACTTTTTGAAATAATATTATATTCATTTGTTTGTAGTTATCGTTATCTTTATGATACCGGTAGATCTTGGTATTTATTCAAGACACAATGTGTAGATTTTAAAGATGCTTAATGTGGTTAGAACTTATCTTGCTAGTTCGCTGGTTCCAAATTTATTAAGAATAGATACTTATCGTAAGGTATTAAAAAAAAAATTATTATATATTCAGTAACTTTTTAATAGTTTCTTTTGAAGTAGTGATATTCTTATTAAATGATATGTACAATTATAACACCCAATAATATTTCACTGTTGTGGCAAAAAACAAAAGTTTACTATTTACCATTTCTAATTGATATAGTTCATGTATATTTTGTAATTAAAAATACCAAATCATTGAAATTTGAAAATTTGGTTAGATTTTTAATTCAAAAATTTGATTGATTCTATCAAAAATAGTTAACTTGCATGGTTTTAAAAAAAAAATAGTTAACTTGTAGGTCGATCCTAGAAATTTTTGGATATTCTAAACGAAAATTGATGTTTTTTCCGTATGCAGATTGTACAAGTTAGCGAATAAATGGTTTACGTATAAGTGAATTTTTCTAAAAAACATTTGTCCAACTTACAAGACAAATGATAACCAAGATATAAATGAGGCTTCAAAAAAAAAAAACCAAGATATAAATGATTAAAACCATTCAAAACATGTCTTACAAGACAAAAATGAAAGTTCAGTTTTGAAAAGTATTATAATGCTAAAAAAGAAAGTTCAAGTTTGAAAAGTTCTATTACCTTATAAATGTTAAACAACATGTTTATGAATTTTGTAAAAGTTCATTATTATCATTGATATCATGAAAAGAAACTATAATTTCAAATATATATCATTAGCAGTATAAAACAAATACCTTCCTACATAAAAGAAATAGTACTACTGAGTTTAAATTTTTAAGTTTTCATTTTGGTCGATTTATTCAAGGATCGATCCTAGCTGATAAATACTTTATTAAAAAAAAATAGTAAGGATTATTTTCATTTTATATCTTCAATTTGATTATCACTCACCACTTAAATTTATTAAAGAGTAAATCTTAGCTTACACCTTTAAACACTATCAATTCACTACCTGAATTTTTTTATTTATTTATTTATTTTTTTTTTGCTAGTTTAGCTAAATAGACACACACCTATTTTAACCCCCACCGGGGTCGATCTCCCGACCTCATGTAACCATGAGCGGAGTGGTAACCATTGGGGCAACCCACCCTGGTTCACTACCTGAATTTTAGGATTATGTAACTGCTTAGTACGTGCTTACCAATAAACTAGAATTAGTTAATTTAATTCTTATGTGTTGTTTATAAACCTTACAATTTTTATTTTTATATTCAATTCAACTAGAATAGAAATATGAGGAAACATACAATTCTTAATGTTGCATTTTTATAAGAAAATATAAAGAAACAAAAAAAATAGTGATTAAATTAAAAAATTACCCCTGGCGGGGCCTATTCTAAAAAAAATAAAAATAAAATCATGTACAAATATTATATGAATTTCCGAAAGTAAATTATTGCGTAAATATAATTTATATCATTAACATATGTTACTTTATGTACTTATTAATAAATTTTTTATGAATTGTGAAATCTTTTAAAATGGGTAAACTAGTGTTAAGTTACAAAGATGAAAGCATGTTTATAAAAAAGTTATACAGTTTAGGAGTCCTAAAATTTAGGTAATCACTTTGTAGTGTTTAAGGGAGCATGTTAAGATTTATTCTTTATTAAAACATATGCTCATCCGTGAGATAGCTTGATTATTTAGAAGAAAGAAAAAAAAAGAAAAGAAAGGTCTACTCGTTTATCAAAAGAAAAAGTGGATGTTAGAATTTTATGGACAATAGTGCTGACATATATATTATGTACTCCTTTAAAACTGAAACACGGCAATAGGCAATTTGGTTAGTGGTCGGTTGACTCGTGCTACATTGTCACTATGATTAGCAACCGTAGATTTTATCTTGCTGAAGGCATGTACGGTCGTGATTATAAGTTGGATATCCCCGTTTCTCTTCCAGAGCAGCTGCATCCTGATTCCTGCATGTACTTGATTATTCTTTTTAATCTAACCACTAAAAAGATTAACTTATTACTATCTTCGTCTCTTAATGTTTTTCTCGTTTGATATATCGGTACTGTTCATAACAAGAGACAAATTACTAATTTACGTCTAATCTATAAAACCAAATATAGTCATGAGTGATCTTGTTGGATTCGTATTTATGAGTACTTTAATACATTGAAATTTTTATATTTAATACTAATACGAAATTAACGATATTAACGATTAAAAATGTGCGTTGGCAAACGTGTTTAAAAGAAATGGGAAGAGTTTTTTGAGGAGGGAGTATCAAAACTCACTCACTCACAGACACCAACACAAACACGTGCATCTAATATTACATTTCAGGATAATATCATGTGCTTGATATTGTGGTCGGTCCTTCCTTCCTCCCACGCACGGAACTAGAAAAATAATTAAGGGGAAGCGACATTTATATAGAAATTTTTTTTTAGTTCATACACAATAAAGATACTTAATAAATAATATGGTCAATGTTTAATACAATCCTCAAATACAGTTATTAATTAACACGCGAGAGTTGACAACGCCGATTCTCCATATTCTGGAATCGTTGCAAAATAGTTTCATCATCAATAACCATAAAAACTTCTCTCTCGAAATAGACAACACTTATATCAACACTAGTTCTGGGTATTTTAGCAAAATAACGATCCATAACAATTTTACAAAAATTAAAAATACCAAACTAAAAAGATTAGAGTTTAAATAAGTAATATCTTAAAAAGATTAATTTGATAGCAACTAGCAAGAAGATAGAAGAGCTCGCTACTCGCCAGGGAGATAGAAGAGGCCGGAAAGAAAATATAGTTGAAACAATTACCTAATTATTTTGTTTGTAAGACTGTAAGAGACTATAGTAAAAGGTCCAAAAATTAAAAAAAAAAAAAAAACAAAAGAGGACCAATTAAGTTAAAAAACAAGACAGGCCCAAAAGAAAAAAAAACAATATGGCCCAATTCAATATACATACAGGACGTCGTTGTATGTATCCAATATTCATCTTCTTCCTTAAGGAAGATATACATATAGGCTATATATATCTGCGCCATATCTCAGAACTCAGGGTACGCAAATTTAACTGATGTTTGATGAAAGGGTGCGCGCCCGTACCCACTACCACGCGCTAGATCCGTCCCTGCTTCCTCCATTTACGTCGTGGAGGAATTATATTACGAGAGGATTATAATGTCAATTTATGGATTTATGTTTTGTTGACCATATTGATTTGTTTTGTCTATTCCATAAGCGCAATGTTACGTATTCCGAATATTTTTCTAAAAATATTCTTGAATGACGTAGCAGAACACAAGGTTCATTTTAATTTGTGGGCGCATATGATAAGTGGATTTTATATCCACTTGGAGCATTCCATATCGGCTTAAATTGATTGACTTGGCCTCAAGTTTGTCGCCTTTTTGATGTGTTTTGTGTAGTTGTGCAAGATTGTAACTATCGGTTAGGATTGGTGATTTCCAAGGATTTTGGAGTGGATTCTTAGCTTGGAATGAAGTAATGAGTGATTTCTTATGCTACCGTGGAGTTTCATGTGTCTTGGGGTTGAAGACGACAGCTAATGCAAAAGAAACGGGAAGAAAATGGAGCGAGAACGAAGAAAAGTGCAGAAAAATCAATCCTGGCAGAACTCTGGGCGCTGGCAGCGCTGGATGGGGGCTGGCAGCGGTGGAGCTAGGCGCTGACAGCGGTGGCTGGGCGCTGGCAGCCGTCGTGATTCTGGAAAATTCCATTTTCTTATTCTATTCCGAATTTAAGATGTAATTAGGGTATTTTCTTGCTGGAAAAGTTTCTAGGGCCTATTTAAACACATCTTAACATTGTAATTAGTACCATAACTTAGAAACACAAGGGAGAAAAGCAGCGAAGGATTCACCAACGCTCGTGACAAGTAACGGGGATCTAGATATACTTCATCTTTTGTATTCTTTTCTTAGACAGGCCCAAAAGAAAAAAAACAAGATGGCCCAATTCAATATACATACCAGACGTCGTTGTATGTATCCAGTATTCATCTTCTTCCTTAAGGAAGATATACATATAGGCTATATATATCTTCGTCATATCTCAGAACTCAGGGTACGCGAATTTAACTAATGTTTGATGAAAGGGTGCGCGCCCGCACCCCCTACCACGCCCTAGATCCGTCCCTGCTTCCTCCATTTGCGTGGTGGAGGAATTATATTACGAGAGGATTATAATGTCAATTTATGGATTTATGTTTTGTTGACCATATTGATTTGTTTTGTCTATTCCATAAGAGCAATATTACGTATTCCGAATATTTTTCTAAAAATATTCTTGAATGACGTAGCAGAACACATGGTTCATTTTAATTTGTGGGCGCATATGATAAGTGGATTTTATATCCACTTGGAGCATTCCATATCGGCTTAAATTGATTGACTTGGTCTCAAGTTTTTCGCCTTTTTGATGTGTTTTGTGTAGTTGTGCAAGATTGTAACTATCGGTTAGGATTGGTGATTTCCAAGGATTTTGGAGTGGATTCTTAGCTTGGAATGAAGTAATGAGTGATTTCTTATGCTACCGTGGAGTTTCATGTGTCTTGGGGTTGAAGACAACAGCTAATGCAAAAGAAACGGGAAGAAAATGGAGCGAGAACGAAGAAAAGTGCAGAAAAATCAATCCTGGCAGAACTCTGGGCGCTGGCAGCGCTGGATGGGGGCTGGCAGCGGTGGAGCTAGGCGCTGACAGCGGTGGCTGGGCGCTGGCAGCCGTCGTGATTCTGGAAAATTCCATTTTCTTATTCTATTCCGAATTTAAGATGTAATTAGGGTATTTTCTTGCTGGAAAAGTTTCTAGGGCCTATTTAAACACATCTTAACATTGTAATTAGTACCATAACTTAGAAACACAAGGGAGAAAAGCAGCGAAGGATTCACCAACGCTCGTGACAAGTAACGGGGATCTAGATATACTTCATCTTTTGTATTCTTTTCTTAGACAGGCCCAAAAGAAAAAAAAACAAGATGGCCCAATTCAATATACATACCAGACGTCGTTGTATGTATCCAGTATTCATCTTCTTCCTTAAGGAAGATATACATATAGGCTATATATATCTTCGCCATATCTCAGAACTCAGGGTACGCGAATTTAACTAATGTTTGATGAAAGGGTGCGCGCCCGCACCCCCTACCACGCCCTAGATCCGTCCCTGCTTCCTCCATTTGCGTGGTGGAGGAATTATATTACGAGAGGATTATAATGTCAATTTATGGATTTATGTTTTGTTGACCATATTGATTTGTTTTGTCTATTCCATAAGAGCAATATTACGTATTCCGAATATTTTTCTAAAAATATTCTTGAATGACGTAGCAGAACACATGGTTCATTTTAATTTGTGGGCGCATATGATAAGTGGATTTTATATCCACTTGGAGCATTCCATATCGGCTTAAATTGATTGACTTGGTCTCAAGTTTGTCGCCTTTTTGATGTGTTTTGTGTAGTTGTGCAGGATTGTAACTATCGGTTAGGATTGGTGATTTCCATGGATTTTGGAGTGGATTCTTAGCTTGGAATGAAGTAATGAGTGATTTCTTATGCTACCGTGGAGTTTCATGTGTCTTGGGGTTGAAGACGACAGCTAATGCAAAAGAAACGGGAAGAAAATGGAGCGAGAACGAAGAAAAGTGCAGAAAAATCAATCCTGGCAGAACTCTGGGCGCTGGCAGCGCTAGATGAGGGCTGGCAGCGGTGGATGGGCGCTGGCAGCCGACGTGATTCTGGAAAATTCCGTTTTCTTATTCTATTCCGAATTTAAGATGTAATTAGGGTATTTTCTTGCTGGAAAAGTTTCTAGGGCCTATTTAAACACATCTTAACATTGTAATTAGTACCATAACTTAGAAACACAAGGGAGAAAAGCAGAGAAAGATTAACCAACGCTCGTGACAAGCAACGGGGATCTAGATATACTTCATCTTTTATATTCTTTTCTTAGGCGTACTTTGGATTCCAATTTTCGGATTTGTTTTCTAAACTCATACTCTAGTATTATTATATTTATTCAATCTTGTTTATTCATCATGTTTTCACTTGATCCCATGATGACGAACGGTTCGATTATGAACTAATCGTTGTCATTGGATTCTAACGGATTTATTTATGGAGCTTTAGTATTTTGATGCTTTAAAGATCTGTGTGTGATGTATATTGATATCCTTGTATGGTTATACGTAATGCTTTTAGATGCGTAGCTAACATCTAAATTGAATTGTTAATCTCTTGTGAAGTGAAAGTGGATCTTGAGATTTAGAACTTGCCATGCTAGCATAGGTTCATGATTGTTTATCAACATGATTTGTAGCATAAATAGAAATATATTATGTTACCCCATGTGATCAATATGGATAACTTGTTCCTCAACCGTTATGTTTTCAAATTCTATAGACATATAGGTCTAAGCATAATTGGTGTCTATTCATCTTCTATCTCTTTTGTGGATGTATGGGTAGTTTGGTATACGTATGCTGACAGGTAGCGTGTGCTTGTTTCGTGTTATTCGATTAGATATCATAACCATTGCATACATTGATTAAAGGCATCAGATCTAAGCGAAGTATTTAATGAAGTTAGGATCCCATGTTTATTCTCTCATAAGTAATTGATTATATTCTCGTTAGTTAATTGTTTCTTAGTTTGTTAATTTGTTTCTTAGTTAATTTTAGTTAATCAAAACCCAAATTGATGTGTTTTGTGTAGTTGTGCAAGATTGTAACTATCGGTTAGGATTGGTGATTTCCATGGATTTTGGAGTGGATTCTTAGCTTGGAATGAAGTAATGAGTGATTTCTTATGCTACCGTGGAGTTTCATGTGTCTTGGGGTTGAAGACGACGGCTAATGCAAAAGAAACGGGAAGAAAATGGAGCGAGAACGAAGAAAAGTGCAGAAAAATCAATCCTGGCAGAACTCTGGGCGCTGGCAGCGCTGGATGGGGGCTAGCAGCGGTGGAGCTAGGCGCTGACAGCAGTGGCTGGGCGCTGGCAGCCGTCGTGATTGTGGAAAATTCCGTTTTCTTATTCTATTCCGAATTTAAGATGTAATTAAGGTATTTTCTTGCTGGAAAAGTTTCTAGGGCCTATTTAAACACATCTTAACATTGTAATTAGTACCATAACTTAGAAACACAAGGGAGAAAAGCAGAGAAGGATTCACCAACGCTCGTGACAAGCAACGGGGATCTAGATCTGCTTCATCTTTTGTATTCTTTTCTTAGGCGTACTTTGGATTCCAGTGTTTGGATTTGTTTTCTAAACTCATACTCTAGTATTATTATATTTATTCAATCTTGTTTATTCATCATGTTTTCACTTGATCCCATGATGACGAACGGTTCGATTATGAACTAATCGTTGTCATGGGATTCTAACGGATTTATTTATGGAGCTTTAGTATTTTGATGCTTTAAAGATCTGTGTGTGATGTATATTGATATCCTTGAAACTCTATAATTTTGATGATCATACTTAGTAAGCAAGCTGGGTATTTGTTCTGGACTAATATTGTTTTGCAGGTTTATTATTCATATCAATTCATAGCAAAACACAGGGCATCTCAGCTAGCTGGCAGGGCATCACAGCAAGCTGGCAGCCTGTCCAGTATATAAAAGGGAAGTTCGACTATTTTGTGTGTTACTTAGTCTTCAAATTACAAGAGTGGTCTGAGCATCAATTCATGATATATATATTTATATATATATATATATATATATATATATATATATATATATATATATATGTAAAACACTCTTAATTATAATAGTTTTTCTAAAACAACTTTCCTTAGTAAAGGAATCTTTTGAATTGTTTAATGTTCCTCCAAGACAACCCATGTGCTTACTTTTCAAGCATGCTCTCTTAAAGTCAAATAATTCATGCTACAACATCTCCACCACCAGTTGTCTTGCAGAAAAGTCTTCAAAGAAAACACATGCATTCATTATCTATCTATTGTTTTCTTTATTTGTCACTAACGGAATTATTCAAGAACAAAAGGCTTTGTTCTCATCTCTCTCCACTGAATATATTTTGTATCTTCAGATTAATATATATCAAACCTGCAGGTGAACGTTAGTAGGGCATTTAATTTGAACAAAGCCACACGTGAGAAGATTTCTTCAAGACCGTTGCAAGATTGTTCAAGATTTCATCTCCTACACTTCACTATAAAGGGCTGTGTGGTTCTTCATTGAAAACAACACCAGAGATTAAGAGCCTTCAAGCTATATTCAGAATACACAAGATACAACTCTGCACTTCATTTCCAGATTCTACAAACAAGCTCTAGCACTATATTCTATATCGAAATATTAGAGTTCATAGTTTTTGAGTTGTAATCTTTTTTTATCCATTGTATTGTTCAACTTGTAAAGTTGGTAGCTACTGGATTGTCAAGTTAGTGGAACAAGGGTTTGAGGAACAGTAGGCTAGAGAAGTTAGTACTTGGTGTAGTATTAAACTTAGAGAGCTGTGTTCAGGAAACAGGTGTTCCAACTAGCTGCAGTCAGTAAATGGGAGTTTAAGGGAGATATATTATTGTATCGTGTGGTTGGGTTTTTGAGATCAATAATATATTCTCTTACCAAGTTGGTAAGGGACTAGGACGTAGACCATAGAAGATTAGGGGTCGAACCTAGCTAAAATTCTTGGTGTTCTTTACTTTCTGCACCTTTCATATTTCTGCATTGCATATCACAGCTAGCTGCCTTTTCTCTTATCTGTTATATTTTGCTAACCCAGCTAGCTACCTTTCGTACCCAGCTAACTGCCAGTTTAATTTTTCAGGCAGAATTTTTTATTAGGTCATTGTTAGTCATTACACCTATTCACCCCTCCCCTCTAGGTGTATTTTCACATGGTATGAGAGCTTTGGTATACTAATATTTCTGTAACAGGAAAAGTATCGATCAAATGGCTGACAATTATCTTGAAGCAAGGTCGGATTATAAAGCACCTCTTCTCACTGGCTCGGAGAACTACAATTGGTGGAAATGCAGAATGGAGACTTATTTGTCCAAGAAACCTCTGGTTCTAAGAGTTGTGCAGAAAGGAAACTACGAATTTCTAAACGACAAAAACGAACCAAAAGATGTTGATGATCTTACTCTCGATGAGATTATCAAATGCGGTTATAATGGAGAAGCAAGAAACTCCATTATGAATGCACTAGATCAATCTGAATATGACAAAGTCTCTTCTCTAAAGACAACAAAAGAAATGTGGGATGCTTTGGAATCATATCATGAAGGTTCGAAAACTTTGAGAAAAGTTAAACTTAGAAAATTAATGAATGACTTTGGAAATTTCAAGCTCAAGAATGGTGAAACTATCAAAGAAAGCCAAGCAAGGTTTCAAGTCACTATCAACACTCTAAAGAGACTTGTAAAGACCATACATCAAGACAAAATCAACATGAAAGTTCTAAGTGCAGTTCCATTTATATTCGAAGCTAAAGTCACTGCATTGGAATCTAGTCCCTCCATTGATTCTATGGATCACTTGGCCGTGTTTGCTGAGTTGGAGTAGTTTGAAAGCAAAATCATTAATAGCAAGATGGAATCAGTCAAGGCTCCAGTTGAAAAGATGAAGAATTTAGCTTTGCACTCCAGTAGCAGCAAGCTGGATTCAGAATCAGAATCAGATTCGGATGAAGAATTGGCTTTTTTATCCAGAAAAATCAAGAAAATGCTTGACATGAGGAACAAGCTAAAGAAGGAGAAAGGTAGAGCTTCTGGAACAAAGAAAGATGTCAAAGAGGAAGCATGTTTTGAATGTGGCAAGAAAGGTCATTACAAAAGAGACTGCTACAAGCTGAAAAATAAGCAGAAGCAGCTAGTTGCCTCTAAAGACAAAAAGAAAGCTAAGGCATTTTTGACATGGAGTGATGATGAAAATTCAGATTCTGATAATGAATCAAGTGATAAGATGGTGAACCTAGCTCTTGTTGGTCTTGATGATGAGAATAATGCTCAAGGAATTTTTCAAGATGGCTTTGTAGATAGTGATGTCTCGGATTCAGATGACAACAATAGTAAGGTAAATTATTTTTCTGATATATATTCTCATTCTTCAATGTTAGATGAATTAACCATGCAGGATCATAGTAATCTATCGAATGAAGTGTTTGAAGAATTAAGATATGAGAATGATAAACTCAAAAAGAAAAATATTCAACTTAAGAAGATCATATCTGAGTTAATGGATGAGAAGACACCTGCTACAAATCATGCTCAAAAGCTTACTGATCTTAAGGCTGAGATATCCCAGCTTGAAGGGATAAACAAAGTGTTGGTCAAAAGAAATGATACACTCATGAAGGAACTCAGCAAGCTGAGAACAGAAATAGAGGCTCAAGATGCATGTTTAGAAGCATTTAGTCCAAGGGAATCATGCTAGGAAGAAATATCATAACAAGCTGAAAGAATCAAGGAATTGGAAAATGAAGTCAAGAATCTCCAGAAAGGAATGGGAAAATTTGTTCAAGGAGAAGACACACTCAAGTCAATGATGAAGTATGCAAAGGTTCCAATCGAAAGAGAAGGAATTGGAATGGCCTCATCCTCACGTCGAAAGTATGATGGCAAACATGGAATCCCTTATGACTATGCCATGCCATGGAGAATCTGCCATAAATGTGGAAATAAAGGTCATTTGGCAAATCATTGCAAAGTCCAGAATGCCAACCCAGCTAGCTGGAACAGACAGACAGGTCACAGGCAACTAGCTGACAGAACAGCTGGAACAAGAAATACAGCTCCTAAAGTGATCCAAATCTGGATCAAGAAATCTGATTTAAATGTTCTATATGTTATATCAACTAACCATTATGGACCCAAACAAGTATGGGTACCAAAATGTTGAGTTGGCTCCCTATTTGTTTTGTAGGTATGTCTTGTTGTCAAAGTGAGATCAAAACAATGGATTTTGGATAGTGGATGCACAAGACATATGAGTGGTGATAAATCTCAATTTCTTACTCTTAGTAAGAAAAAGGGTGGAAGTGTCACCATTGGTGATAGCAAAACACTCCAGATTCTTGGGAAATGGAAGATTGGTAATAGTGTCATTTCTATTGATAAAGTACAATATGTTCAAGGTCTTAAATATAATTTGCTTAGTGTAAGTCAGTTGTATGATGATGGACATTCTGTTCTTTTTGATAAAGAAAAGTGTACTATTAATGTTGGCACTAACAAAGTCCCCCTAGTTGCTAGAAGGGAAGGAAATATATATATTTTGGACTTTGAAATGCAGGATTCATCTTGTTGTCAAGCTGCAGTTGATACAAATCCAGAAATTTGGCATAGAAGGCTTGGACATGTTCATATGGACTTACTCAGCAAGCTGTCTTCAAAGAAGCTAGTTAGAGGACTGCCCAAATTGAAGTATATCAAGAAGGAAACTTGTTCGGCTTGTCAATTAGGCAAACAAATCAGGACTCCACATAAGTCAAAGAATGTGGTATCAACTTCTAAACCTTTAGAACTACTTCATTTAGATTTATTTGGTCCGGAAGCATATAAAAGCATTGGAGGTAAACAATATGCATTTGTTATCATAGATGATTACTCTAGATATACATGGGTATTGTTTCTTCGTACTAAAGATTGTGCTTTCAGTGAATTTGAGAAGCTAATCAAGTTACTTGAGAACAAGTTTAAGATAAAGCTTGTAAGTATAAGGAGTGATCGAGGTGGTGAATTCCAAAAGGACTTTATCTCATACTGTGAAAATAGAGACATTTCACATGAATTCTCTGCTCCAAGAACCCCACAACAAAATGGAGTTGTGGAAAGAAAGAACAGGTCTTTGCAGGAAACAGCTAGGACTTTGCTGCAAGAGAGCAAGCTGCCAAGAAGTTTCTGGGCAGAAGCAGTGATAAGTGGAGTTTATATCCACTTGGATCGCTTAATTTCGGCTTAAATTGATTGTCTTGGACTCAAGTTGTTGTAGATTTGATGTGTTTTGATTAGTTGTGCAGGATTACAAGAATGTTGACTAAGGTGGATGCTTTTATAATTTTTTGGGAATTAATTGATTAAAATTCGGATTTTCGAGAAGGGTTGCACAGTTTACACTGTTTTGGCCATATCTTGAGTTCTAGAAGTCCGTTTTAGGCCCGTAAGCAGTCCACGCGAAGATAACGAGATTTTCTATCATTCTAAGATAGTCCAGAAGCCCAATTACGTGGGGAGCGTTCCAGAAAATCTGAAGAAAAGTCAGCCACGAAATTTCCTTACAAAACAGAATCAAATTAGGAAACGTATCTTGCAGAAATTCTATTATAATTCTGTTTTTGTATTTTCTTGTTGGGCAAGACTTGTAGTGCCTATATTAAACATATCATACCTTGTAATTTGGAGGAGATTATTATTTTTGTAACGTAGAACTGCAAGAGAGAAAAGTGGAGAAGGATTCAAGCTCAGTGACAAGCAAAGATCTAGATCTACTTCATCTTCTGTATACTTTGGATTATAGATTTGTTTCTCAACTCTTGTTTTAATTAATATTATTATTTCTTTCTTTCATATCTTGTTAATTATTATGTTTTCATCAATTCCCATGACGATGAATAGTTCAATTATGGGCTAAACGTTGTCATGGGATTCTAACGGAGTTATTTATGGAACTTAGTATCTTGATGCTGTAAAGATCTGTGTGTGATGTGAAATTGATATCCTCGTATGGTTAATCTTAATGCTTTTAGATGCATAGCTAACATCTAAATTGAATTGTTAATCTCTTGTGAAGTGAAAGTGGATCTTGAGATTTAGAACTTGCCATGCTAGCATAGGTTCATAATTGATTGTCAATATGATTTGTGGTGTGAGATGAAAATACTTATACTACCCTATGTGATCTTAATGGATAACCTGTTCTTCAACAGTTATGTTTTCAAATTCTATAGACATATAGGGTCTAAGCATAATTGGTGTCTATTCATCTTCTATCTCTTCTGTGGATGTATGTTTAGTTTGGTATGCGTATGCTGACAGGTAGCGTATACTGGTTTCGTGTTATCCGATCAGATATCAAAATCATTGCATATAGAGATTAATGGCGTCAGATCTAAGGGAAGTATTTAATGAAGTTGGGATCCCATGTTTATTCTCATATTAGTAATTCGAATTCAATCTCATTAGTTAATTTAATTTTTAGTTTAAAATTTGCATCCTAGTTTAATTTAGTTAATCAAAACCAAAATTGTTATTTGTCTTAGCAGTGGATTAAAACTAAACATTGTTGCATAGGCATATTTACTGATTGAAACTTAACCAGATCTCTGCGGAACGAACTATAATTATATTACTTGTGACTACGTGCGCTTGCGTAATTTTGTGCTAACAAGTTTTTGGCGCCGCTGCCGGGGATCATCGGTGTTTTGTTTAGTCTATGTGCTTGTCATCAGTGGTCGTTAGCGTTCACTGACTCGGATTTCTTACTTAGTTGTTTGTTTCGTGGTGTTTTCAGGTACTTGAACGTGTATGCGAACACGTTTGCAGGCTCGTAAGGAAAAACTGGCAGGAGACGGTCTTGTAGTAGATAATCAGAAAGAGGAACTTGAAACTACTGTAGAGATGGCAGATTTACCAGCAGCAGTTAAGGCTTTGAAGGACTATTCGCAGCCGAAGATTACTGACATACAATCTAGTATTGTCAGGCCAGCTATTGCAGCGAATAACTTTGAGATCAAGCCAAGCACAATTCAGATGGTGCAGAATTCGGTTCAGTTTGGGGGTGCTTCGACAGAGGATCCTAATATGCACATCAGGGACTTTATCGAGATTTGCGACACTTTCAAATTTAATGGTGTGTCGGATGATGCTATCAAGTTGAGGCTTTTCCCATTCTCCTTAAGGGATAAGGCTAAGGGCTGGTTACACTCTCTACCAGCTGGTTCCATTACTACATGGGATGATCTTGCTCAGAAGTTTCTTACTAAATTCTTCCCTATGGCGAAAACTGCAGCAATAAGGAACCAGTTAACTCAATTTCAACAGCAATCTGGCGAATCTTTGTGTGAAGCTTGGGAACGTTATAAGGAGATGCTACGAAGGTGCCCTCATCATGGCATGCCTGATTGGATGGTTATTAATGGTTTCTACAATGGGTTGGGAGCACAGTCTAGGCCTTTGCTAGATGCAGCATCTGGTGGAGCTCTATGGGCGAAGAGCTATGAGGAAGCATATGATCTTATTGAGATGATGGCTGCTAACGAATATCAAAATCCAACACAGAGGCTTTCTCAAGGTAAGGTAGCAGGTGTTCTTGAAGTTGACACAGCTTCAGCTATTGCAGCTCAGTTGAAGGCTCTTTCGATGAAGGTGGATTCTCTTGCTAATTATGGAGTTCAGCAGGTTGCTAGTGTTTGTGAGTTATGTGCAGGCGCACATGAGACGAATCAGTGTGCTATCTCTTCTGAATCAGCACAGTTCGTAAGTAATTTTCAGAGACCTGCTGCACCAGTACCAGCCACCTATCATCCAAGCAACAGGAATCATCCTAATTTCAGCTGGAGCAACAACCAAGGTGCTCAACAACCTCAGCAACCCTATCAGCAATTTCAGGGGCAGCAAGCAAGGCCATTCAATCAAGGTTATCAGCAGCAGTATGCTCCAAAGCAATCATATCAACCTCCGGGATTTCAGCAGCAACAACCCCAGGCTCATGCGGGGCAATCTTCTAATGAAAAATCAGATGATGTGTGGATAGCGTTAAAGAACCTACAAGCTGGTCAGAAGCTCTTGGAAACTCAGATAGGACAGATTGCAAGTGCCTTACTTAGTAGACCCCAAGGAACTCTTCCTAGTGATACGGAAGCAAATCCAGGTAGGAGGGATAGCAAAGAACAGGTGAAGGCTGTGACTTTGAGATCGGGAAAAGTTATAGCAGGCCCTAAAATAGCAGTCGAAGATGATGAAGATGTTCAGAATCAGCAGGTTGAAAAATTTGTAGTGCCCGAAATTGCTCAATCTGATTTGGGGGCTAATCAGCAAGGTGGTGAAGTAGAGAAGAGCAAGGAACCTGTTAAAAATTCTGTGGAGCAGTCTACAAAGAACACTCAGATCTATCCTCCTCCTCCTTATCCTAGAAGACTCCAGAAGCAGCAGTTGGACAAGAAATTTGCTAAGTTCTTAGAGGTGTTCAAGAAGTTGCAGATTAACATCCCCTTTGCCGAAGCTCTTGAACAGATGCCGAGCTATGCCAAGTTCATGAAGGGGATTCTTTCTCGTAAGTTGAAGCTTGAGGAATTAGAGACCGTTGCTCTTACGGAAGAGTGCAGTGCTGTGCTGCAACAGAAATTGCCTCCAAAACTAAAGGATCCTGGTAGCTTTACTATTCCATGCACTATTGGTAATTTGTCTTTTGCGAAGTGCTTGTGTGACTTGGGAGCTAGCATCAATCTCATGCCCTTGTCAGTCTATATGCAACTTGGTCTACCGGAACCAAAGCCTACCAACATCTCTTTGCAGTTGGCTGATCGTTCAGTTACATATCCTAGAGGTATAGTGGAGGATGTGTTGGTGAAAGTTGACAAACTCATATTTCCTGCTGATTTTGTTATCTTGGATTTCGAGGAAGATAAGAAGATTCCCATAATCTTGGGAAGACCATTCTTGGCTACGGGAAAGACTTTGATTGATGTGCAGAAGGGGGAGCTCACCATGAGGGTGCAAGACCAGAAGTCACTTTCAATGTTTTTAATGCAATGAAACTTCCCTCAGATGAAGAAGAATGTTTGAAGGTGGATTGGGTTGATTCTGCAGTTACTATGGAAGTGGAGAAGTTGCTTAAGTCGGACTCTTTGGAAAAAGTTTTAGTTGGTGACTCTGATTTTGAAGATGAGGAATTAGCCGAGCAACTTCAGCAGCTAAATTCAGCCCCTTGGAAAAGGAGATTTGATTTGCCTTTTGAATCTCTTGGGTTAGGAGAACGGAAAAATTCAGAGGGGCGCCTGAAACCATCTATTGAGGAAGCTCCCACACTTGAACTCAAACCACTTCCGGAACACTTGCGGTATGTTTTTCTTGGTGATGCATCTACATTACCTGTTATTATTGCCTCTAACTTGTCAGCTAGTGCGGAAGAAAAGCTTTTGCGAATTTTGAGGGAATTCAAGTCAGCAATTGGTTGGACTATAGCAGATATCAAGGGAATCAGCCCTTCTTATTGCATGCATAAAATTCTGCTAGAGGAGGGAGCTAAGCCTACTGTTGAGCATCAGCGGAGACTTAATCCGATTATGAAAGAGGTGGTGAAGAAGGAAATTCTAAAGTGGCTGGATGCGGGTATTATATATCCTATCTCAGACAGTTCTTGGGTGAGCCCGGTTCAATGTGTGCCAAAGAAAGGAGGCATGACAGTTGTTGCTAATGAAAAGAATGAGCTCATCCCTACTCGAACAGTCACGGGGTGGAGAGTTTGTATGGACTATAGGAAGCTCAACAAAGCCACGAGAAAAGATCACTTTCCTCTGCCATTCATTGATCAGATGCTAGATAGGTTGGCGGGACATGAGTATTATTGCCTCCTTGATGGTTATTCAGGCTACAATCAGATTTGCATTGCTCCGGGAGATCAAGAGAAAACCACATTCACATGTCCTTTTGGTACCTTTGCTTTCCGACGGGTTTCTTTCGGACTTTGTGGTGCTCCCGCCACTTTTCAAAGGTGCATGATGGCTATTTTCTCAGACATGATTGGCTCAAATGTGGAGGTCTTCATGGATGACTTCTCAGTTTTTGGTACTTCATATGACGAGTGCTTGCATAATCTTGGCTTGGTTTTGAAACGTTGTGTGGAGACTAACCTGGTGCTTAATTGGGAGAAGTGTCACTTCATGGTGCAAGAGGGAATTATTCTTGGGCACAAGGTATCTGGTAGAGGACTTGAGGTGGATAGGGCTAAGGTGGAAACAATCGAAAATCTTCCTCCACCTATCTCTGTAAAAGGAATTCGCAGTTTTCTTGGTCATGCGGGTTTCTATCGGCGATTCATCAAAGACTTCTCAAAAATTTCTAAACCCTTGTGCAATCTCTTGGAGAAGGATGTTCCTTTCAAGTTTGATGATGAGTGTCTTGCAGCTTTTGAGCTCTTGAAGAAGAAGTTGACTACTACACCAGTCATTACCGCACCTAATTGGGAGGAGCCGTTTGAACTTATGTGTGATGCCAGTGACTATGCTGTTGGAGCTGTGCTTGGTCAAAGGAAGGAGAGAATTTTTCATGTGGTTTACTATGCTAGTAAAACCCTCAATGATGCACAGCTGAACTACACTACTACGGAGAAGGAGTTGTTAGCAGTGGTCTATGGTTTCGAGAAATTCAGGTCTTATCTGCTTGGTACGAAGGTGATTGTGTATACTGATCATGCTGCAATTCGATATCTTATGTCGAAGAAGGATTCCAAGCCTAGATTGATTCGTTGGGTGCTTCTCTTGCAAGAATTTGATGTGGAAATCAAGGATAGGAAAGGCACGGAAAATCAAGTAGCGGATCATCTCTCACGCTTAGAGGACCACGGTAAGGAATTGCATAACAAATCTCTTATTAATGAATCTTTTCCAGATGAGCAGCTGTTTGCAGTGCAAGATGAAGAGCCATGGTTTGCAGATTATGTAAACTATTTGGTTAGCAATGTTATTCCTCCAGATCTTTCGAGTGATCAAAGGAAGAAGTTTCTACATGATGTGAAGTGGTACCATTGGGATGAACCGTTTCTCTTTAGACAAGGAGCAGATCAGATGATCAGACGATGTATTCCGTATAGTGAGACGGAGGGTGTGTTGCGAGATTGCAACTCAACTGTTTATGGTGGTCATTATGGTGGAGAAAAGACAGCGGCTCGTGTGCTTCAAGCAGGTTTCTATTGGCCTTCCTTGTTTAAGGATGCTCATCAGTTCGTGTTGAGATGTGATCGTTGTCAAAGGGTTGGCAATATTTCTAGAAGGAACGAGATGCCTCTTAACATGCTTCTTGAGGTAGAGATCTTCGATGTCTGGGGGATTGACTTCATGGGACCTTTTGTCTCTTCATGCAACAATGAGTACATCTTGCTAGCTGTGGATTACGTGTCTAAATGGGTCGAGGTTAAGGCGTTGCCGACCAATGATGCAAAGGTGGTATTGAATTTCTTGCATAAGCAAATTTTTACGCTTTTCGGAACTCCACGTGCTATAATAAGTGATGAGGGAACTCACTTTTGCAATCGCCAGTTTACTACGTTGATGGCGAAATATAATGTGACGCATCGTGTTGCCACTGCTTATCACCCTCAAACGAATGGCCAAGCTGAAGTTTCTAACAGGGAAATCAAGAGAATTCTAGAGAAAGTGGTGAATCCGTCTCGTAAGGATTGGTCATTGAAGTTGGATGAAGCTGTGTGGGCGTACAGAACTGCCTACAAAACTCCTCTAGGTATGTCTCTGTTTCAGTTAGTTTATGGGAAAGCATGTCATTTGCCTGCAGAGTTGGAACATAAAGCATATTGGGCGTTGAAGAAATTGAATTTAGATATCACGGCTGCGGGTGCAAAGCGGTTGCTTCAGTTGAATGAACTTGAGGAATTTCGTGAGCAAGCTTACGAAAATAACAAGATGTATAAGGAGAAGGTTAAGCGGTGGCATGATAAACGGTTGGTACCAAAAGCATTTTTGCCAGGTCAACAGGTGTTGCTATTTAATTCTCGCCTCAAGCTTTTTCCGGGAAAACTCAAGTCGAGGTGGTCGGGTCCATTTATTGTTAAGACGGTGTATCCACACGGAGCTATTGAAATTTATGAAACAACACCGGATCATGCTTTTAAAGTGAATGGACAGCGGTTGAAGCATTACTATGGCGGGTCGTTTCAACGCGATAAGGTTTCCGCCGTTTTGGCGTCTACTTGATTTGGGAGAAGAACGTCAAGCTAATGACGTAAAAGGAGCGCTTCGTGGGAGGCAACCCACGCTCTTGTATTTTGTTGTATTATTGTTTCTCTCTTGAAAAAAAAAGAAAAAAGAAAGAAAAAAAAAAGAGAGAGAAAAGAGTGTGAAAAAAAAAAGAAAAAAAAAAGAAATTGTTGTTGTGAAAAAAAAGAAAAGAAAAAAAAAATAATAATACAACAACAACACTTTTCTGCAGGAGACAGCCACGCCACAGGCGCCAGCCGCGCCTCAAGCGCAGGAGTAACGCAGGACCAAGCCGCGCCACAGGCGCTGTTCGCGCTAGAGGCGTGTCACGCATGAGCAAGTGGCGCAACAGGCGCGTTTTGCGCTGGAAGCGCTGTGTAACGCAGGGACGGAGTGCGCCACAGGCGCTGTTGGCGCTGGAAGCGCAGAAGGTTACTGTTCACACGAAATTTTTTTTTTTTACTTTTCTCTCATCTTCTATCCTATTACTTACACAATTCTTTTCCTAAATCAAATTCAATTCAACCCCAAATCCTCAAAAATCATATCCTACATCTCTAAAGCATATCCTACATCTAATTTAATTCCCAATTCCTTTTCCTTTTCCTTTTCCATCTCCATTATCTATATACGTACACCCACCTTACCTATACATACACACACCCATCTATATAAACCCAAATTTCTCAACTTCCATCCATTCAAAGTACAAGGGAGAATCAAATTTGAATTTTTGGGGGATTAATCTAGCAAGTTCACCTCTTTGATTCAATTGGGTAATATTCTATTTCATATTTTATTTGAATTTGTGAATTTTGCAAGCTAGGGTTCTTGGAGTGTGTAAATTGGGGGTTCTTTTGTTTGGTGAATTGTTGGAGATTGTGGTTCTTTGCTTGATAAATTGTTGTCATGGCTCCTAAACGACAGCGATTAGTAGGTAGTAGTAGTAGTGCTCGTCCATCTTTGGATGAGAATGATGTTAGGGGAGATGGAGTGGAAAAATTTGTGAATGAGGATGCCAAAGCGGAGTATGGTAGATTGGTTGTCAAGGGGGTTATTCAGGAAAGAAGGCTTGTGCCCCGTAAGTATGAGGAGATGGAGGCGATGATTAGTGAGCGGGGATGGACTTTATTTTGTGAGTTTGCTAATGATGCCCCATTGGATGTGGTTAGGGAGTTTTATGCTAATGCTTCGATAGCAAGGAATAACTCCACGGTTGTTAGGGGCCAGAAGGTGGATTATTCGCCTCGTGCGATTCGTACTTTGATTAGGCAACCGCCTAAACCTAGAGGTGCTAAGGATTGGGGGAAAAAGACTAGGGATGATGTTGATCTTGATGCTATCATTAGTGAGCTGTGTGTTCCGGGTACGGAGTGGAAGTGTAGGTCGGGTACCACCGAGAAAAGGATTTTTCCAGCTGCATCATTGTCTAGTTTTGCACGGGCTTGGTTCTTGTTCATAAGTTCTAATATCATTCCGTCAAGCCATGTGTCCGATGTTACTGTTGATAGAGCTATTCTGTTATGGGGTATTCTCAAAGGTAAGTATGTTGACCTTGGTTACCTTATTAATCAAAATATTCTTCGTTATTTGGGGAGTAATTCGATGGCTAGTATTCCCTATGCTTCTATCATAGCGTACTTGTGTGATGCTTCGAAAGTAAAATGGTATGACGGTGAGCCAGTGCATAAACCTATGTCTTCCATTACTGATGCTACTATTGACCGGTTGACGGAGTGGCCGGGCGGCATTCCTCATCCTCGGGGTTTAGGATTTGTTGTTGATGGTAATGGTGGTCAGGGAGCGGGCGCTCCACCACAGGGTTCTAGGGCACCAGGAGTTGTTATGACAGGTCCTCCGCGGCGTACAGTGGATATGTCGGTTTTTGATACCTATTTTCGTCGCATGACTAGGCGGTTGGATGCTATGCATGTTAGCAGTCGCCAGTATTCCGAGGACATGGCCGTGGCTTTGGATGCAGCTTTTCAGTCACCAGGTACTCCTGTTCAGTGGCCTATATTTGGAGCTCGGATTCCGTACCCTCCGCCTGATTCATCTGAGGAGGATGACGAGGGTGACGATAGCGAGGACGAGTGGGTATGTTTCTACTATCCCTTGTATTTACTTCCATTCAATGCGGACATCGAATATTTTAAGTTTGGGGGTGGTTTGAGGGATTAGTAGTTGTTGTTGTTTATATGTGTTCATGTAGGATATCATGCTTAGTAGTAATTCATTCATGTTATGTTCGTATTAATTATGTTTGTTTCATGTAGGGCATTCTGTTTTTGTTTCGTATACCATGTGAGTTCATTCTAGTTGCATTTTCATAGCATGCATGTTTCATGATCCCTTAGAACGAGCTAATTCTGATTGGTAGGTAGGTGTCTAATTGAGTGTGGTAATGATGAGTAGAGGGTTGACTTATAGTTTCTATGAAATTGACTTGCATGCTTCAGAAACAAAATCTTTTCACAGTCTCATTGGGTGCTTTTGGGCTAGGTTGAGATCATGCTTGTTTGGATGTTTGAGATTTAATCACTTGATTATATTTAGAATTTTCATTATTCCCTTGATGGCCTAGAACAATTAAGTCTAAGTTTGGGGGAAACAGGGATTTCATGCTTAAATTGTAAATAATTGTCAATAATGGCTAGGCGTTAAATGGCTAGTAGCCGGCTCATATTTATATGAGTAGTCTAGGGTTGGAATTGAGAATTCTCATTCCAGATTGCATAGAAAAAAAAAACAGAAAAAAAAAAGAAAAAAAAAAGATCAAAAGTGTCAATTGTTTATATGCAAAATTAACCAGGTTGAGCTCTTTAATACTCGAGCAATTAAGTTCGCGGGGACTTTGTGCCTAGTGACCTAAGGCTTTTATAGTCTGGGATCCACTAACCCAACGCTCGCTACATGGGTATTATTGTATAAGCCTTTCGGGGTCTCATCCATTGCACGGTTAAATAAGCATGCTTGTATATTATGTGTCGTAGTTGTTTAGTAATAAAAGCATGAATTTCTGTATACCTTGGATAAGGATGGAGGTGTTCTTAGGTTATGAAGTGTCTACAGTCTATTCTATTTATAAACCTGTGATTGTCTTGACGAAGAGCATGTATGATTTTTGACCTAGTTTTGGGAGTATTTCTGATGAGCATTGCACACACGCACGTTTCTGTTCATGTATTGTTAGTATACGGGAACTTGGTCGAGCTCTATTTGGATTTAGTTGCATTCTCTAAGATATTTGTTTGCTCGTTGGTTTTGGTTAGTTTGAAGGGGATCGTTGCATTTTTCATTCTAGTTGCATTCATGCATTGCATTGCATTAGGTTAAATGGATTTTGTGGGTACATTCGCTATAGGCCCTCACGAGACCTTACTCGTCCACTAGGGCTGCCTAGGGGTTTAAAGGGCTTGTTGCATATGCCAAATGCAACCGTGATCACCTACGGAAGTGGTACTAGCTAGTTAGTTAGTTGTAATTGTTTATGCTTGAGGGCAAGCATCGGTTTAAGTTTGGGGGTGTGATAAGTGGAGTTTATATCCACTTGGATCGCTTAATTTCGGCTTAAATTGATTGTCTTGGACTCAAGTTGTTGTAGATTTAATGTGTTTTGATTAGTTGTGCAGGATTACAAGAATGTTGACTAAGGTGGATGCTTTTATAATTTTTTGGGAATTAATTGATTAAAATTCGGATTTTCGAGAAGGGTTGCACAGTTTACACTGTTTTGGCCATATCTTGAGTTCTAGAAGTCCGTTTTAGGCCCGTAAGCAGTCCACGCGAAGATAACGAGATTTTCTATCATTCTAAGATAGTCCAGAAGCCCAATTACGTGGGGAGCGTTCCAGAAAATCTGAAGAAAAGTCAGCCACGAAATTTCCTTACAAAACAGAATCAAATTAGGAAACGTATCTTGCAGAAATTCTATTATAATTCTGTTTTTGTATTTTCTTGTTGGGCAAGACTTGTAGTGCCTATATAAAACATATCATACCTTGTAATTTGGAGGAGATTATTATTTTTGTAACGTAGAACTGCAAGAGAGAAAAGTGGAGAAGGATTCAAGCTCAGTGACAAGCAAAGATCTAGATCTACTTCATCTTCTGTATACTTTGGATTATAGATTTGTTTCTCAACTCTTGTTTTAATTAATATTATTATTTCTTTCTTTCATATCTTGTTAATTATTATGTTTTCATCAATTCCCATGACGATGAATAGTTCAATTATGGGCTAAACGTTGTCATGGGATTCTAACGGAGTTATTTATGGAACTTAGTATCTTGATGCTGTAAAGATCTGTGTGTGATGTGAAATTGATATCCTCGTATGGTTAATCTTAATGCTTTTAGATGCATAGCTAACATCTAAATTGAATTGTTAATCTCTTGTGAAGTGAAAGTGGATCTTGAGATTTAGAACTTGCCATGCTAGCATAGGTTCATAATTGATTGTCAATATGATTTGTGGTGTGAGATGAAAATACTTATACTACCCTATGTGATCTTAATGGATAACCTGTTCTTCAACCGTTATGTTTTCAAATTCTATAGACATATAGGGTCTAAGCATAATTGGTGTCTATTCATCTTCTATCTCTTCTGTGGATGTATGTTTAGTTTGGTATGCGTATGCTGACAGGTAGCGTATACTGGTTTCGTGTTATCCGATCAGATATCAAAATCATTGCATATAGAGATTAAAGGCGTCAGATCTAAGGGAAGTATTTAATGAAGTTGGGATCCCATGTTTATTCTCATATTAGTAATTCGAATTCAATCTCATTAGTTAATTTAATTTTTAGTTTAAAATTTGCATCCTAGTTTAATTTAGTTAATCAAAACCAAAATTGTTATTTGTCTTAGCAGTGGATTAAAACTAAACATTGTTGCATAGGCATATTTACTGATTGAAACTTAACCAGATCTCTGCGGAACGAACTTTAATTATATTACTTGTGACTACGTGCGCTTGCGTAATTTTGTGCTAACAAGCAGTCAACACAGCTAGCTATGTTCTTAACAGAGTTCTAATCAGGCCTATTCTCAATAAGACTCCATATGAATTGCTGAAGAATAAGAAGCCAAACATAGGCTACTTCAAGGTTTTTGGATCCAAGTGCTTTGTACTCAAATCTATTGATAGAGATGGTAAATTTGATGCTAAAGCTTATGAAGCAATATTTTTGGGTTATTCTTTAACAAGTCGTGCATATAGAGTTTATAATATCTCTAAACGTACTGTTGAAGAGTCAATTGATGTTTCATTTCAAGAATCTAATGTTGATCTGTCAAGAGATGAGGAAGATATTGCAGGTTCAGATGATGCCAGCGAGCTGCCAAGGTCAGATACAGCAACTCAGCGAGCTGACAAAGAAACAGATTCTGAAAATACAGCAACTCAGCGAGCTGCCAATGAAGCAGACTCAGGAAATGCAGCAACCCAGTGAGCTGCAGTAGAAACTGAATCAAGTTCAGCTAATGATAATCAAGCTGAAATCTCTCCTCCAGTAGATGAAACATGTGATAAGATGTCAAAGCTCACCTTGGAAGATTCTAGAGGTCAGAGATCATAAGAAAAGATGCCAATCTATAATGGAGATGAAGTCCCTCCTCCATCTAAGAGAATTAGAGCCAATGAAGAAGTCATGGCTCATCACCATTTTCCAAAGTCAACAAGGACAGTAAAGAACCATCCTCCAGAGTTGATTATTGGTGATAAATCAGAAGGCATCAAGACAAGGAGAAGCCAAGCTAAATTTTGTGCATTTTTTGCCTTCCTAGCTCAAGAGGAACCAAAGAATGTCAATGAAGCACTAAAAGATGAGAATTGGATCATGGCAATGCAAGAAGAACTTAATCAATTTGAAAGATGTAATGTTTGGGAACTTGTAGAGCCACCTAAAGATGCTTCAATCATTGGTACTAAATGGGTTTTCAAGAACAAAGTTGATGAAGTAGGTATTGTTACTAGAAACAAAGCAAGGCTTGTTGCACAAGGATATAATCAACAAGAATGAATCGATTTTGATGAAACTTATGCCCCGGTTGCAAGGCTAGAATCAATAAGGATGTTACTATCAGTTGCAGGCTTCAAGAAGTTCAAGCTACATCAAATGGACGTGAAAAGTGCATTTCTTAATGGATACTTGAAAGAAGAAGTATATGTCAAGCAACCTCCTGGATTTGAGAGTGATCAATTTCCTAATTATGTTTTCAAATTAAAGAAGGCACTATATGGATTACGACAAGCTCCTAGATCTTGGTATGAAAGGCTAAGTAAGTTTTTGATAAAGAATGGATTCATTCGAGGTAAAATCGATCCTACTTTGTTTACTAAACTTAGTGGTAATGATATTCTAGTTATGCAAATATACGTAGATGATATTATATTTGGATCAAATAATGATAATATGTGCAAGTGGTTTTCTAAGTGTATGCATAGTGAGTTTGACATGAGTATGATGGGTGAGCTCAACTACTTTTTAGGGCTCCAAATCAAGCAAACTCAAGATGGAATATATGTACATCAGTCCAAGTACATCAAGAACTTGCTAAAGAAGTTTGGATATGAGAATATCAAGGCAAAATCTACACCTATGAGTTCTGCCAGCAAGCTGGCTGCAGATGAACGAGGTAAAGATGTAGATGTTCGAAAGTATAGAGGTATGATTGGTAGTTTATTATATCTTACAGCCTCTAGACCTGATATTATGTATAGTGTATGTGTTTGTGCTAGGTTTCAAGCTCAACCTAAAGAGTCTCACTTGAATGCTATTAAAAGAATTTTTAAATATTTAAGTGGAACTACTACTCTTGGATTATTTTATCCCATCACAAATGCATTTGATCTTGTTGGGTATAGTGATGCAGATTATGCAGGTTGTCAAACTGATCGAAAGAGTACAAGTGGCGTTTGTGCATTTCTAGGACAGAGTTTAGTATCTTGGCAAAGCAAGAAGCAAACTTCTGTTGCATTATCCACAGCTGAAGGGGAGTATTTAGCAGCTGGAAGTTGTTGCTCTCAAATGCTATGGATGAGACAAACACTTCTAGATTTTGGAATTAAATGTGGCAAAGTCCCCATTTATTGTGACAATACAAGCACTATCAACATATCAAAGAATCCAGTGAATCACTCAAGAACAAAGCATATCGACGTTCGACATCATTTCTTGAGAGACAATGTTGCAAAAGGAAAAATTGAGCTAATCTTTGTAAATACAGAGTACCAGCTAGCTGACATCTTCACAAAGCCATTAGCCGAGGAGCGTTTCACTATGCTGCGTCGCGAATTAGGCATGTGTAATGTCTAGCCAGCTAGCTGCCATGGGAGATTGGAAACTTTCATGTCTAGCCGTTTTCTTATTCTATTCCGAATTTAAGATGTAATTAGGGTATTCTTGCTGGAAAAGTTTCTAGGGCCTATTTAAACACATCTTAACATTGTAATTAGTACCATAACTTAGAAACACAAGGGAGAAAAGCAGAGAAGGATTCACCAACGCTCGTGACAAGCAACGGGGATCTAGATCTGCTTCATCTTTTGTATTCTTTTCTTAGGCGTACTTTGGATTCCAGTGTTTGGATTTGTTTTCTAAACTCATACTCTAGTATTATTATATTTATTCAATCTTGTTTATTCATCATGTTTTCACTTGATCCCATGATGACGAACGGTTCGATTATGAACTAATCGTTGTCATGGGATTCTAACGGATTTATTTATGGAGCTTTAGTATTTTGATGCTTTAAAGATCTGTGTGTGATGTATATTGATATCCTTGAAACTCTATAATTTTGATGATCATACTTAGTAAGCAAGCTGGGTATTTGTTCTGGACTAATATTGTTTTGCAGGTTTATTATTCATATCAATTCATAGCAAAACACAGGGCATCTCAGCTAGCTGGCAGGGCATCTCAGCTAGCTGAAAGGGCATCACAGCAAGCTGGCAGCCTGTCCAGTATATAAAAGGGAAGTTCGACTATTTTGTGTGTTACTTAGTCTTCAAATTACAAGAGTGGTCTGAGCATCAATTCATGATATATTTATATATATATATATATATATATATATATATATATATATATATATATATATATGTAAAACACTCTTAATTATAATAGTTTTTCTAAAACAACTTTCCTTAGTAAAGGAATCTTTTGAATTGTTTAATGTTCCTCCAAGACAACCCATGTGCTTACTTTTCAAGCATGCTCTCTTAAAGTCAAATAATTCATGCTACAACATCTCCACCACCAGTTGTCTTGCAGAAAAGTCTTCAAAGAAAACACATGCATTCATTATCTATCTATTGTTTTCTTTATTTGTCACTAACGGATTTATTCAAGAACAAAAGGCTTTGTTCTCATCTCTCTCCACTGAATATATTTTGTATCTTCAGATTAATATATATCAAACCTGCAGGTGAACGTTAGTAGGGCATTTAATTTGAATAAAGCCACACGTGAGAAGATTTCTTCAAGACCGTTGCAAGATTGTTCAAGATTTCATCTCCTACACTTCACTATAAAGGGCTGCGTGGTTCTTCATTGAAAACAACACCAGAGATTAAGAGCCTTCAAGCTATATTCAGAATACACAAGATACAACTCTGCACTTCATTTCCAGATTCTACAAACAAGGTCTAGCACTATATTCTATATCGAAATATTAGAGTTCATAGTTTTTGAGTTGTAATCTTTTTTTATCCATTGTATTGTTCAACTTGTAAAGTTGGTAGCTACTGGATTGTCAAGTTAGTGGAACAAGGGTTTGAGGAACAGTAGGCTAGAGAAGTTAGTACTTGGTGTAGTATTGAACTTAGAGAGCTGTGTTCAGGAAACAGGTGTTCCAGCTAGCTGCAGTCAGTAACTGGGAGTTTAAGGGAGATATATTATTGTATCGTGTGGTTGGGTTTTTGAGATCAATAATATATTCTCTTACCAAGTTGGTAAGGGACTAGGACGTAGACCATAGAAGATTAGGGGTCGAACCTAGCTAAAATTCTTGGTGTTCTTTACTTTCTGCACCTTTCATATTTCTGCATTGCATATCACAGCTAGCTGCCTTTTCTCTTATCTGTTATATTTTGCTAACCCAGTTAGCTGCCTTTCGTACCCAGCTAACTGCCAGTTTAATTTTTCAGGCAGAATTTTTTATTAGGTCATTGTTAGTCATTACACCTATTCACCCCTCCCCTCTAGGTGTATTTTCAATCCTTGTATGGTTATACTTAATGCTTTTAGATGCGTAGCTAACATCTAAATTGAATTGTTAATCTCTTGTGAAGTGAAAGTGGATCTTGAGATTTAGAACTTGTCATGCTAGCATAGGTTCATGATTGTTTATCAACATGATTTGTAGCATAAATAGAAATATATTATGTTACCCCATGTGATCAATATGGATAACTTGTTCCTCAACCGTTATGTTTTCAAATTCTAGAGACATATAGGTCTAAGCATAATTGGTGTCTATTCATCTTCTATCTCTTTTGTGGATGTATGGGTAGTTTGGTATACGTATGCTGACAGGTAGCGTGTGCTTGTTTCGTGTTATTCGATTAGATATCATAACCATTGCATACATTGATTAAAGGTATCAGATCTAAGCGAAGTATTTAATGAAGTTAGGATCCCATGTTTATTCTCTCATAAGTAATTGATTATATTCTCGTTAGTTAATTAATTCTTAGTTTGTTAATTTGTTTCTTAGTTAATTTTAGTTAATCAAAACCCAAATTTGTTATTTGTCTTAGCAGTGAAGGATAATCATACGTGCATTAACTGAATTGAAACCTAAACCAGATCTCTGTGGGAACGAACTCAACTTAGTTCTATATTACGTGTGACCACGTACGCTTGCGTGATTTAGTGCAAACAACATATGAATACACGCGGGATCCCATATTATTATCAGAAAGTTATCCATTATATAAGTGCCACATCAGCATTTGGGAAAGAATTTGGGAACCGTTTCGGGATACCTAGTATTTTCCATTCCATGATAAGTGTGCGTTCGTATTATTTTGTTTTGTCTATTGTTATGTCATTCGGGTTCTGCTTCATCGCATAGGTTTTCAAATGAATTTCATGAACGGTTGGTTCAACCACGAACATAATGGGTTTGTGCCTGCTAGTAAAAGACCTACTTCTATCTGGTTTAGGTTCCTGACTTTTTAAGAATTACGTGAGACTTGATCCCATATAAATATACGTAGACATATTAAAGAGGTTTGATGTTGAGAGTTCAGAGAAATCACTGTTACCGCTTTAATCTTAACCATCGACAAACACATAAACATCGCTTTAAGGTGATTTTTCTGGCAACAAATCACCATTGTAGATTTGAATTCTGCAAATAAATTCGAATTTTGATATCATAAATTACTCCGTTAATGATTGTAAAATCAATGTGAGAGTAGTTCCATTTTGAATAGATCTATTTATATAAAGTCAATTTGAGGATGACATTCTCTTACATATAAAAAAAATTACTCCTATATAATAATATATGCATTAGCTTGATTAGCCATTAATTAATCATCTTCTAAAAATATTGTCTAATTTTATTTTTATCCATTATTTTAGATTAGATTCTATTAACTATTGTACCACTTAAAGAAAAATGAGAACTTCAATTTCATGTTACAAACTCTTAATTTCATAAATTAAATTCATCACAGTAAACACCCTTCGAAAAGATAATATTTTGTTATTACAATCAATGAATCAAACTTGCTAGTTGTTAATACATTAATTATGCGCGTGTTTGGCTTTTCATAAAGCTTTCAACTTATGGGTTATAAGCTCGTAAGAACTTATGAGAGTTGTTTGCCTACCCAACTTATTAGTTCAACTTATAACTTATATATTGATAAGTTAAATGTTGAGTATCCTTAACATTCAACTTTCAGCTTATTCTTATTTCTCGATACACATAATATGTAATATTCTTCAAAATTTCAAAATCATATATCTTTTGATCCGTTCATTAGAAAATTGATATGTATATATCAAATTTCTCTACTAATCGAGATATAATCCATTGATATATATTAAAAAATAAATATTTTGAAAATAATAAAAAAAAAGTTGACTTTTAAGTTCTGATTTATCAAACATTCGACTGATTTATAAATTCTGATTACCAAACACTCTACTCACTTATAAGTTCTGATTTACTTATCACTTATAATTTACTTGTCACTTAAAAGCAATAAGTAACTTATTTTAAAATAAACCAAACGGGCCCATGTATTGCGGCTCCTTTCGACCTTTTCTATTTGAAGCTCTTGTACCACAATAATATTCAAAACAAATCTCTTTCTTTCTTTTTTTTTTTTTTTGCTAAATAACAAATCTACGCAGACAAAATGTATTCCTCAGATGACAAAAGACTCCACCCAAAAGACTCCACCAAATTCACAACTTTTTTCTATATACAGTACAGTTTAACCTGAGTTTGTTATCACGAAGTACCCATATTCGTTGAAAGTTTAAACTAATTTTACTTATACGACTATATTTCACAAATTCAACTTAGTTTTTCAATTTAATTTGATTACAACATTATATTTCTCGTATGTACCTGGCATAGTTCTAAAAGGCTAATGCAAAAATTTCTTGAGGGTCATATATCCATTTAATGTTTTTCTCCAACTTCTTGTCCAAAAAAAAAAAAAAAGTGTCCAACTTAATGATGATTTGTGTGATGCAATAATGAAGTTGCTCTCATTGCTTTGGTTTTCTATGTTATTCTAAAATGAATGGTGTAGAGATAAGATTAAGTGAGAATAATAGTAATTTTTTAAGGGAAGTGAAAATAATAATTTTAAATTCTAAAAGTAATGTGAAAAATCATTTACTTAGTAGGGAAAAAAAAAATCTCTTAAGAAAAAAAATTAATTTTCGTAAAATAACGCTTGAGATTGAAATTCTCATCTTGCATTCTAAACGCCTTTTAATTATTCGAGAATTGATGAACAACTAAGTATGTTTTAGGGGTTGTACGGGTTCGGATCGAATCGGTTTTGGATTAAAAGTTGAACCAAACTACATATAGTGATTTCATAAAAAATTAAAGCACAATCGCATTCGTGATTATGATTAACCACATCAATTCAAATTTCGAAAATACGGTTGATGCGGTTCGATTTGCGGTTCAATCACCTAATTACAAATATGAAAATAAATTTTAGTAAGATGCATGTAAATTATACAATTTATCCACTAGAATTTTAATAAGATGCAACAAATGGCGCACATATTTATATGTGTCAAAATTGTAAACTTTTATTATTAATTATGTATTATATTAAGAATTATATAAAAATATAAATTATTATATGTATATGGTGATTTGCGGTTGCAATTCAAATTTTGCAAGTTTTGAACATATAAAACAGCAACCAGATCGCAAATAAGCGATTATTAAAATTTACATATGCAACCAATTCATATTTTACGATTATACATAAATGCAGTTCAATTACAAACAATGCAAGCAATTAATGCGATTGAACAGATCATCCGTACACCCATAGAGGAGATCAAAAAAATGTCCCCACCCAGCACCCATTAACGATTAAAAGATAAAGCACATACCACCTTTCTGCTGGGGACTGGGGTCTTAGGGGAAAACTTATTTTCGGACCTTTACTTTAATATTTATCTTTTGGTGTTTGTATCACACATTCGGGTCCTTTTTTGCAATCCTTTGCAAATTGCAATATTCAATTATGTTGTCTTCCCTAACGTGTTCAACTTCAACACGTTCCCATATCCCTTTTCTTTTATGTGTTCTATTCAAATTTTGTACTATGACTTTTTTGAATGATGACTAAAGATTGGGATGGTAGATACTCCATCCGTCCCACCCATTAGTTAACATATGGGTTCGGGCACAGAGACCAAGGAAATATATAAAAAAATGGGTGAAAAGTGAGAAAATTGAGTAAAGTAGTGGGATCCATAAATATATAATGTATAAAGTGGGTATAGTGGAGGAGAAAAGTGAGTAAAGTGATGGGACCCATAAATATATAATGTATAAAGTGGGTATAGTGGAGGAAAGTAGTGGATGTAGTTGATTTTTATATATATAAAATTTTACTATTTTAGGAAAGTTTTGAAATGTGAAGAATTGGATGGGACATCCCAAAAAGGAAAGTGTGAAGAAATGAATGGGACAGAGGGAATACATGTTAAAAATGGGGTCAGTGTTCGTTCCGTGAATTAATTGAGAATTTGTGTTATTCCTCATTCAACTTGACAAAATATTAATTTTAGAAAAGTTATGCAAAGTATATTTTAATTAGTTCTACAGGGTTCTAAAAATCGGTAACTCGGTCCGAGTACTCGGCCGAGTACTCGTTTTGAACCCCTAAACCGATCCGAGTAGTGACTAATCGGACCAAAAACCGGTTTTTGCTATAACTCGGTCAAGACTCGGGTTGACTCCGAGTAATCGGGGTCAAACTCGGGTTTGACTAAATTTTTTTTTTTTTGCTAAGTATTAAAATATAATTTTTATTGCTCAACTTATCGACTATAGTTATAATCTGATTCGGCCCAATTAAAAGTCCTATCTCTCAAAGATTCTATACATACACTTATATCACGTTTTAATATTATTAATAATATTAATATTATTACTTGGACACATGTACACTAAAATTAGAATATGCAAAAATTTCAGAAATCTAGTATATTTCTAAAAAAATCTCTAAATATTATTAGTAATATTAATATTATTACTTTTTAGCAGGGTTGTAATAATATTATTAGTAATATTAATATTATTGTTAAGTTTTAAGTTTAACACATGTACACTAAAATTAGAAAAAATACATATAAATTATGAGAAAAAAAAAAGTTAAAAAACAATATCCGATTAGTAGTCCGAGTACTCATTCCGAGTACTCGCCGAGTTTCCGATTACTCATTTTTCTGGACCAAAACCGAGTTGGTCCGATTTCCGATTTTTACAATCTTGCCTCTAACAAACATAAATTCTCCGTATAAACTCGTGAGTACGACTGAATGAATGATAGCTAATTTATACATAATTTACATATTTAATAAAGTAAGATGTTTAGACCAAAAACAATGATAGTGTCTAGAACACAACTTCAACCTGGTAGAATGTAACTGATATATGTTGGTCAAAACGTGTATTGTCAGGACACGTTAGTCTGTCTGGATTTGTCCCAGGACCGGCCGACCAGCTCCATAGTCAATACCGGCATGTAAATCTATTGACCGTGCGGTAAGACCCAGTAGCTGATATATGTTATACCAACTGTTTTGTACATTTTTCGGAATTATATATAAAATTTAGCTTATGCCCGTGGAACTAAGATTTTATAAAGTTCAAACTTGGAATATAGATATTTCTCCGAATTGGAATTTGAAAAGTTACAGCATATTCGATGAGAGAGTCCCTTACAAAAAAATCTTAAGTGGCAAATATTTTAAATAATTTGTATAAATTTTTAATCTCTAATCATGTAAAACCCTTAGCTATAATTATAGCCAATCTTTTCACGTTGACCAAATTTGTCGAATCTATCAAGAACTGTAACAAAACTGTACTTATAAATTTTATTAATATAACCAATTTTATTGGAACACATCATCTTACAGATTTGATAAAATTTAGCCAATAATTATTTTATGTTATTTTTTGTAACATTTTTAACCAACCCCAATGAAATTTCTTTTATAGCAGAATTTTACGTAATTAACCTGACCTTGGACCTGACAGGCTGACATGCTCACCTAATTCCTCCCCTGTCCGTTATACTTTTGGGGATTTGATCTTTCTCATCAAAATTTCTTTTCTTACGACCTCAGACCAACTCCAAAGCAATTTGTTATCTAGCTAAAAAAAATCGAGATTTGCATTTTTAACGAACTTTAGACTAGCCAGCAAGTATATGTCGTAGCCAAATCCATCATTTCTTTTCCTTTTTTTTTTCTTTGCATTTGATGCCTTTATTCTCTGCCAGCCCTTTCATCTCTTTCGATTTAATTGTAATAAGATAATGAATTAGCTTAGCTAATTTTAGTAGTGTCACGTAGGCGTACGGAAGCGCGAAATTTTTCATAAATTTGTCGCTTAGTGATGCGCCAACTTCCCAATCTAGAACCTAGCCAGTAATACGCAACTAACCTTTATGCCTGCAAAGAAAGTTAGTGATAACCACAAAATAAATGAAGACAGAGCTACGGGAATCCCCAACCTTTTTATTACTTCAACAAAAAGGACTAACAATCTAGGCCTACTGTCCACACGTCGGCACAACTACCCACTAACTGCTAGAATACAAGAAAGCCTAACTACAAGGCTAGCTCTCTCTGTATATGCTCTCACTCTCTCTACAACTGTTTTTCTGTGTATCTGAATGAATGAATGAGACTGAAGAAGCTCCTCCTTATATAGGTAGTTTTACGGGCTTTGGGCTAGGCTAAGCCCAACCCTACTTTCCATCTTTGCCTGAGATCTTCAAGATATCCTCAATCTTCTTTATTGCCTTTCCTCCCATAGAAGATCCACCCTAACCGTATCTTTGATTCTGATAGACTTTCCTTCCTGCAGAAGATTGCAATCCCTAATTTATTCTTCTGGAATGATCTCCAAAGATATGGTCTTATCCCAAATCAGATAAGCCCATTTACACCCTACACCTTGGCCCAAGTTTCTCATTTGCATCCTGCTTCAAACCTGACCCAACTATAAAATTCTGGCCCAGCTTTGCCTCTCTGTATTTGAAATAGAAGACTCTTCACCTATGTCGCATGTGTGTCATGGAGGCCCAATGCTTTGGGCTACCAGGGCCCGTGCTTTGCCTCTCTTCTCCTTGCACCATGCTACATGACTCTCCTAAGCCCAAGTGTGCCTCTGCTCAGGCCCACATTCTCTGTGCCTGGTTGAATGCTTCATGCCTTAGACAAGCCCAATCCGTATAAGTGCCTCAAATGCCCACTTCATCTCAACGCCTTAGTTTTTTTTTGTCAAGTCCCATACTTGACTTCACCTAGTGTTCCATGCCCAAGACAGAATCGCGAACCTCAAGCACGCCTTCGCCTCTACACCCAACATTAGGGCGTGAAAATCTCTTAAGGGTCTAAAAAACCACCCCCACTAAAAGAGCTCGATGTCCTCATCGAGGGACGATCCCAATACTCTCGAATTTGATCTTCAAACGGCCACAAGGTCACACATTTCTCCCAAGTAGCATTAGCTTCTTCCTCGCCTTCCCACTGAATCAGATAATCAGTCCTCCTGTCCTTTTTACTTATCCCTTGAGTATTATGATCCAGAATCTTCTTTATCTTCTTCTCAAACTGTTCCCTGACCACTGGAGGTGCTCTTTTCTTCTACTTCCTCCCATCAAGCAGTAAGTCTGGTTGGAACGACTTCAAGAAACTCACATGAAAAGTAGAATATACCTTCAATCTGTCGGGCAGCTTCAACCGGTAAGCTACAGTGCCTACCTTCTTCACTATCTCAAAGGGCCCGTCCTACTTCTGAACTAACCCCTTGTGAATTTTTTTGGACTTTATCTTCTTCCAGATCTGTGTTATCAACTTCAACAACACCTGGTCGCCAACCTCAAACTCTAAGGGATGACGCTTTCTATCAGCGTACTTCTTCATCCTCCGAACAGCTTTCTCCAGACTAGCTTTGGCTTCATCGACCATCTCCTGTCTACCAAACACATACCTGTAAGCTGCTGGACAAGTACCACCTGATTTCTGAATTGCCACTTCGTTTGCCACGTTGTCTGTGCAAACCACGAACTCCGCTCCCAGCAAGTAGTGTCTCCACACCTCCAAACAATGAACCACTGCAATCATCTCCTTCTCATGAGTATTGTACCTCTGTTCAGCACCATTTAGCTTTCGACTTTCATATGCCACCGGATGTCCCAGCTGAACCAACACTCCACCAATTGCACGATCAGAAGCATCAGTGTGCACTTAAATGGCACCCCAAAATCTGGAAGTTTGAGTACGGGATCTGAAGCAACTGCAACTTTCAGCTCCTCAAACGCCGCTTCACACTCATCATTCCATTCGTAAAAATGATCCTTCTTTAGCAAATCTGTCAAGACATTTACTTTATTCGAGTATCCCTGTATAAACTTGCGATAATAGTTAGCAAGACCAAGAAAAGATCTCAACTTTTTCGGGGCAGGCCAATCAATGATGGCCTCGACTTTCCTCTTGCCCATCTTCACCATTCCTTGGCTCAACACATGCCCTAGGAAATGGATATCCTCCCTGCAGAACTCACATTTCTCCCTCTTGACATAAAGATTGTGTTCTCGCTATTTAGTGAAAATGCACTTTAAGTGTTCTAAGTGAGCTTCCAGACTATCACTATAGATCACAATATCATCTAAGTACACTACCACAAAACGGTCTAGGTACTCATATAGCACATCATTCATCAGATTACAGAACGTGGCAGGTATAGTTGTTAACCCAAATGGCAGAACTATAAACTTATAAGACCCATACCTCGTTACACATGCGGCCTTAGGCTTATCCCCTGCAGCAATTCTGACTTGCCAATATCCCGACCTCAAATCCAGCTTCGTGAAGTACTTAGCTCTCGAGAGCCTGTCAAACAGCTCAACAATATTTGGAACAGGGTACTTATTCTTAATAGTTACCTTGTTCAAGGCCCGATAGTCTATACACATCCGCAATGACCCATCTGCCTTCCTCTGGAACAAGACTGGGGCACCATAAGGAGCTTTAGACGGTTGAATGAATCCGCTCTCCAACAACTCGTCCAATTGCTTTCTCAGTTTAGCAAACTCCATCGGTCCCATACGGTATGGGCTTGAGACGGCGCCAGTGCACCCGGCTCGCGTTCAATCCCGTGATCCACATCCCTTCTTGGCGGCAATTTCTTAGGCAACTCTGGGGGCATGACATCTTCAAACTCCTTGAGTGTAGGAACAACAACATCATGTATCTCCAACTGATCAGGCTTTACCTTTACAAGAGCCGCTAGATAAGTCACTTTACCATGCTTCAGCCCAGCTTCAACCTGCATAGCTGACAACATTGCCTTCATTTTCTTGTCCAAGTCACGATCAAACACACCCTTCACAAAGCAAGGGTGCTTTCCTCTCCAATTATCACCCCCCCAAGATGTGGCATCACCGAAGCCTTAGCTTTCCTTAAGAAGTCGATCCCCAATATAAGATCGAAATCATCTAAAGGAACAGCCAAGAGAGTTACCTTTCCATTCCATGGTTCCATTCTAAGCTCTACCTCAGTTGATCCCTTTATCACCTGTGCCTCAGAATTTACCGCTTTCACCCGGCTGGTGCTTGCTCCAAAAACCAAGCCAAGAGAATCCACACTCCTGTCAGCCACAAAATTTTTGGTAGCTCCCGTATCTACCATTGCCATCACCTCATGACCATTTATCTCAACCTGCACATATAACAAACTAGATGACTTCACTACCTCCTTTGTTTGTAGTGCAATGACTATCCTGGGCGGATTCACCCTCCCTAGTTCCTCTCCCTCTAACACAGTCATAGTATTTAACTTTTCCCTCTTTGGACAATCTTTTAACATGTGAGGACCATCACAAATAAAACACTTCAGCTGCTTCTTTGTTTGCCCGCCACCATTCTTGGCTTTGCTAGATTCCTCATCTTGGACATTCTTTTTGCCTTTGAACTTCTGCCCCTTCTCTTTAGACCCTTGGGTTTGTTTCCCCTTGCTATTAGAACTTGTTACAAAGTCCACCAAGCTGTCTACCGCTACAATAACTGCTGTCAAGTCCTTGACATTCTGTCTCCTCAGCTCAGCGTGTGCCCATGGCTTCAACCCAGAAATGAAGTTGAACAACCTGTCTGCTTCTGCCATGTCACGAATGTCCAACAGATTAGAAGTGAATGCCCTCACATACTCTCGCACAGTCCCCGTCTGCTTTAGGTGCTTTAGTTTCTCCCTAGCCATCCACGCGGCATTATTAGGCAAGAACTGCTCTCTAAGCTCCTTCTTCAAGACCTCCCAAGTCTGAATACCGGGTTTCCCTGTGCCATCGACATCCTCCATGTGAGTGCGCCACCACAACTTAGCATCACCTGCAAGGAACATACTAGCCACAGTTACCTTCTCCACCTCTCCAATACGAGATGCTTTGAAGTATTGCTTCATGTCCCACAAGAAATTCTCCAATGCCTTGGCATCACGCCCTCCCTTAAACATCGTTGAGTCTGGCACTTTGAACTATCTTGCCCCATCACTCGAGGTATTGCCACCAACAGCCACCGTCTTCCTTAGGATCGTCACTTCTTCGTAGAGTTCTGAATAAGTAGTCTCCAACTGAACAATCCTCTCTTCAACCTCACGCATGTGATTCTCCAAGATCAGCCTGACTTGATCAAGATCAGCCTTCATGTTCCCACATTGGGTTTGCAATGGTCGAACATCAGTCGACTCTGGTATACTAATCAACTCCTCAAGCCTAGCAACCTTCTCACCAAATGTAGTTACTGTAGGACCAGCCATAATAATCTTTCGCCAATTGTGCTATAAAAGACACTAATCTAGCTCTGATGCCAACTGTCACGTAGGCGTGCGGAAGCGCAAAATTTTTCACAAACTTGTCGCCTCGTGATGTGCCAACTCCCCAATCTAGAGCCTGGCCAGCAATGCGCAACTAACCTTTGTGCCTGCAAAGAAGGTTAGTGATAACCACAAGATAAACGAAGACAGAGTTACGGGAATCCCCAACCTTTTTATTACTTCAACAAAAAGGACTAACAATTTAGGACTGCTGTCCACGCGTTGGCACAGCTACCCATTAACTGGTAGAATACAAGAAAGCCTAACTACAAGGCTAGCTCTCTCTGTATATGCTATCACTCTCTCTACAACTGTTTTTCTGTGTATCTGAATGTATGAATGAGAATGAAGAAGCTCCTCCTTATATAGGTAGCTTTACGGGCTTTGGGTTAGGCTAAGCCCAACCCTACTTTCCATCTTTGCCTGAGATCTTCAAGATATCCTCAATCTTCTTGATTGCCCTTCCTCCCATAGAAGATCCACCCCTAATCGTATCTTTGATTCCGATAGACTTTCCCTTCCTGCAGAAAATTGCAATCCCTAATTGATTCTTCTGGAATGATCTCCAAAGATATGGTCTTATCCTAAATCTGATAAGCCCATTTACACCCTACACCTTGGCCCAAGTCTCTCATTTGCATCCTGCTTCGAACCTGACCCAACTATAGAATTTGGCCAAGCTTTGCCTCACTGTATTTGAACTAGAAGACTCTTCTCCCATGTCCCATGTGTGTCATGGAGGCCCAATGCTTTGGGCTGGCCGGGCCCGTGCTTTGCCTCTCTTCCCCTTACGCCATGCTGCATGACTCTCCTAAGCCCAATTGTGCCTCTGCTCAAGCTCACATTCTCTGTGCCTGGTTGAATGCTTCATGCCTTAGACAACCCCAATCTGTGTAAGTGCCTCAAATGCCCACTTCATCTCAACGCCTTAGTTTTTTATGTCAAGTCCCATACTTGACTTCACCTAGTGTTCATGCCCAAGACAGAATCGCGAACCTCAAGCACGCCTTCGCCTCTACACGCAACACTATGGCATGGAAATCTCTTAAGGGTCTAACAAGTAGCATGGTTGGTGCGGATAAAATTTTTGATTAGTAAAATTATGTATAACAAGTTAGTATTTTATATATTCAGAACATGAACAAATATATGAAAACCAAATCAATCATTAATGTAAAAGAATAATATAACACTTTGTAATGTTCTTCACTACAAGCCAGCTAGAATGACATGTAACACAAACTTCTCATTCCTTTCTACTTCTATAGCTACGCTATGCAGAGTAGAGCAATCTCAGCACAGGAACTAGAACCTTTAAAATTTTAGCTTCCAATTCCCATCTCAGTATTGTAGCCTCCTAATTGGTAAGTATGTTTAGAAGGGAAACTCTGGTCTCAATCAAGCGCCGAAAAATACATTCTAATTCGACTTCAAGATCTTCGATAGCGATCTCCACAGCCTCTAATCTCTTATTCCCCGTTTGAAATGTTGTCGAATCACAATTTTCCCACAAGCTCAGGCTATTAACACGTATAAACTTGGATGTAAAAGTCCCTATGTATGATTTATAAGAATCAGGACTAGGCATGGACATCAAGGACATTAGTGACTCCACTGTCGAAATCGTTGTAATTCTTACTTCTCTCAGCACATTGACAACCACTGCTAATTTATGATCAGTAGGGTAGATGTGATCAGACTTCATTTCTTTCAATGTCCGCAAACAATTCACCATTTCCCTCTTAAGCTTCTTTCGATGAATGTAATAAGCTCCAAGTTTGTTCTCTATCGTTGTTTCGCCTACATTAATGGTACGGAAGGTTGAGTGAAGTTCTTGAAGATGGTCTTTTACTTGTAGAAGAACATCTTTAGTTGTGCCACAGATGTCAAGCATTTGGAGAGATGCTTCACATACCTCATCAACGTACTTCTCTTGGACCAATGCACGTTTCGTCGTTGGAGAATGAAGAAGATGATTCGCGGAGTCTTGTAATTCTCTCAGGGCAGCAAAATTTGGACGAGACTCCATATTTGTAGCTTATGATGATCTCTTGATTAATGATAGAATTTTACGAAAATCGGAATCTGGGAGAATTGTGATGGCTAGTTTATGATTATGGTCAAGGGTAATGAGGTTGTTGTGCTTATATATGTGCGAGAATAAATGGAGCAAAGATACGTTAGATTTGTAGGAAGAAGGCATGAAGGAACCTTGTCTGGAGGGATTAGGATACGCGACAAATAGATTGGGAACCATTATGTTGAAAAGCAGCTTCGGAGAGGGAGAAAAATGATGCAATTGGTTCGGTGGAGACCATTCTAATTTAGTATGCACGCTGACGAGGGAGATTGGTACAGGCTGTACGAATTGTTTATTTTCTGATACTGTTGTGATGTCTGACCAGTGACCAGAATCAGATAGTTGTTAAAAATGTACACGCTACGACTGTCCGTATTTAGATTTTAGAGTGAGCATAATTTTTTTTTTTATTTTTAAGTCTTTTTTTTGAAAAAAAAATTATGTATATTAGAAAATTTTGAATGTCATGGTTTTTTTCAACACATACTTATATTTATATTTATTTTATTATTTCAATATACATATCTATACTATTATATAAATTCCGAAACATTGAAGTTTTGGTACCTTTTTTTTGGTACGTAGTGAATTTACTTATTTACCCTTCATTATAAAAAAATATATATGATATCCATACTATTAAAACTCTTAAAATAAATAATAAAATAATATAATTAATGGTAATAGTCGATTGCCTTTTTTCACATTTACTTTTAATTAAAGATATTACCTTTTATAAACACCTAAAAACATCAATCATATCTACCAATCATTAATATTTCCTTTCGAATTAAAACATGTTACCTTTTTAATTTAAAACAAATATTACAATCATTAATATATACCCGAAAATATCACATCATATTTTTCAAACATTGAAAATTTTGATACCTGTTTTTTGGTACGTGGTGAATTTACTTATTTTCTCATCATTATAAAAAAAAAAATATATGATATCTATACTATTAAAACTCCTAAAATAAATAATAACATAATATAATTAATGGTAAGTAGTCGATTGCCTTTTTTCACATTTATTTTTAATTGAAGATATTAACTTTAATAAATACCTAAAAACATCAATCATATCATAGCTTCCAATCATTAATATTTACTTTCGAATTAAAACACGTTACCTTTTTAATTTAAAACAAATCTTACAATCATTAATATATACCCGAAAATATCACATCACATTTTTCAATTATTAATAAAATAAATTAAAAATTTGTATACGTTGTTTATAATAAGGAAACATTAGTATAATCCGTAAACATGAGTATATTAAATTATATTAAATTAAAATTAATTAATTATATAATAGCCGAAACATTAAAAATTTTGGTACCTATTTTTTGGTATATGTTTTTTAGTATTTCGTGAATTTACTTATTTAACCTTTATTATAAAGAAAAATATATACGATATCTATACTATTAGAATACCTAAAATAAATAATAACATAGTATAATTAATGGTAATTAGTCGATTGTCTTTTTCATATTTACTTTTAATTGAATATATTACCTTTTATGAACACCTAAAAACATCAATCATATCATATCTAGCAATAATTAATCTATAACCAAAAATATCCATCATTTCTTCTAATCAATAACAAAATATAATATAAATCTGTTACTACGAATAATGATCATTAGATTTTTAGTAAAAAATCAGAATTGTTAGATCTAATGATTAAATATATCATATAATTAAATTAATTTACTAAAATTTCAAGGTTCGAATTCTATCAACGACATATTTATTTTAAAATTTTATAATGTAAGTTTTAAACCATCCATATTTTTAAATGAAATTTAAATTAAATTATTAATATTAAAATTAAAATGACATACTGTAAATGATGATTATATAAAAACATAATTGTAACATAAAATAAAATTTGTTACATTTCAAAAAAAATCCGTGCATCGCACGGGTTATAAGCTAGTGTAGAATGAATGAATATTCACAATGATATATGAATAAGGAAGGATATTCGAGAAATTATTACGAGACAATTTTAGTTTTTAAATGAAACGAGACCGATAAAATTATGATAGTCAATAGAAGTTTTGTATGGAAACAGGCGATTATGTTGGATTTGGATACTTGGTAAAAGACTTTTGGCAACGAACATTGCACAAGCTGCAAATTCTATAAGAAGTACTCTTTCTAATACGGAGTACTTTTATATGCTGCATAGTTTATTTAAAAATATTAGATTTCTTAAAATCGTTTACAAAACAATGGCCGATGTTGTTTTGAAGTTGCAACAAAGGAATTCAAGGTCCCGTTTGTTAAAAGTCAATATTCCATGGTGTTGACGGTTGAGTCAGGCGAAAGAAAGTCATTGGTCATCAATAAACGTACTGTATATTTTCTTTTTGAATTTAAGTAGTTCATAAAGCCGTGCTTCGCGACGGCATTATCATTTTTTTTAAAAATTTAATACAAATTTACGTTACATTATATTATTATAATAAATTTTAATTGTGACAAAAAAGATAATAAAATTTAATATTTACATAATCTTTTCTAATAAACTAATTTCTTGTTAAATACGATTATTTCGACTGAGCCTTTCTCTTGTTAAATCCGAACAACTTTAACATATATTATAAAGACTTATTTAATAATTTTTATTCATAAAAATCGAACCCTAAAAATAAAAAAATTATGACATCAATATAAAATTCTAATAGCTAATACAATCTTTTCTAGTGAGCCGTCTTCCCGTTAAAACGTATTTCGAGCCGTTCTTATTTGGAACCAAAATTCTAACTTAATTACATAGTATTGTTGGCACTTATCTTATGAAATAACTTTTTTCTTAAAAATTAAAACCTTAAAAGAGAATAAATTCCAATTTTTACATTATTTAAATTTTCTAATATTTGTGGAGTTTTAAAAGATGAAAATACATCCTATATTTTTTGTATATTATAGGTATTCATGTATTAATTTACAGCTTCCGCATGAAATTGTTTTTATGTTATATTAACACATCAATTTTTTTTAAATGCTAATACTTTTCGTTACAGGAATAATATTAAATTTATGGACATATTTTTCTAATGCAAGTATAATTAACTTGTATAAAAAAGTTAAAATAAAGGATTTATAGGAAAAAAATATATAGTCTTAAAAAATCGTATAAGACGTCTCCATCGTCCTCGTATTCTACTTCCAATAAAACAGTTTATTATATGTATTCTTTATATATTCAAACATCTTTTCTACCTCCAATAATTTTTTTAATTATATGTAATTTCTATAAATTCAAATTCTTCTTATTTATAAATTAGAACTCATATTTTACTTACAATAAAACTTTTAATTATATATCTTACAAACACTTATTCTACTTCCAATAGAACTTTTAATTATATGTATTTTCTATAAATTCAAATTCGTATCCTCTATAAATTTGAACACCCGTTACGATTCTAAAATGTTAAAAGATAGTTTTTTAGTTATTAATATTTAAAATCCTAAAATTCTAAAAAATTTAAATATATTTATTTTCTATTATATCATCAATATTAAATTTTATTATTCAACGCGATTTTCTTTAATGAACCGCTTTCTCGTTAAACATGGTTATTCCTATTGAGCCGCTCTCTCGTTAAGATTAAAACCCTAACTTTTACATATATTACAAAGTAATAACAATGTTTATCCATAAAAATCTAATCTCAACAATGAAATAAAATTTATAACATCCATATCAAATTCTAACAGCTGATACAATCTTTTATAGTGAGCCGTCTTCCCATTTAACACGTTTCGAGCCGCTCTTGTTTGGGATCGAAACTCCAACTTCATTACATATTATCGATGATATTTATCTTATACAACTTTTTTCCTTAAAATCAAAACCTAGAAATAGAGTGAATTCCAATTTTTATTTTCTCCAAGCTTTCTAAATTTATGGAGTTTTAAAAAATAAAAAATATCTTATTTTCTATTTATATTATAGATACTCATGTATTTATTTAGGGTTCCCGCGTGAGTATGTTCTTTTATTATGTTAACACATTAGTTCTTTTCTTTTTTAATACGAAGACTTCTTTTATGAGATTAGTATTGGATTTATGAAATTTTTTCCTAATAGAAGTATAAATAACTTGTATAAAAAATATATAATTTTAGAATATCGTAAAAGATGTCACCACCGTCCTTGTATTCTACTTCCAATAAATTTTTTAATTATATGTCTTCCCTATATATTCAAACACATATTCTACTTCCAATAGAACTTATAATTATATGGTTTTTTTTTATAAATTCGAACTCACATTCTACTTCCAATAGAACTTTTAATCATATTCCTTATAAATACCTATTATACTTCCATTAGAATTTCTAATTATATGTCTTCTCTATAAATTCGAAATCTTCTTATCTATAAATTCGAACACCTATTATACTTATAACATGTTAAAAAATATTTTTATATTTATTAGTGTTTAAAATCCAAAAATTCTACAAAATTAGAAAAATAGAATGAGATGATTTGAGATGCGCCACCTAAGCGCTCGCGTATCCTCCTTTATATAGATGGCAAGAGTCTTATGTTTGTTAAATAGCTACAATTTATTCATGTCTCCTCTAGGTTTGTTGGTGGAGATGTTACCAGATGAGTTTTCTATTTAATGAAATTCCCTTCTTTTTCAAAAAAAAAAAAAAAATTGTGTACACCTAGTCGATCAAATATCATAAACTCCTGACATCAAAATTCTGTTTTCGTTTCTTGTACCTGTTGGACACATCACGAATCCAATAAGTCCTTAGGCTTAGCTCATAATTTTATACTCATAGTCTTATACATACGAATATGAAATTCAAAAAAAGAATACTCAGCAGACTATGATCATTTATTACAAACAAACACTTTCGAAAATCAAGTCATCTATATATAACTTACGCTATCTACACATTTAGCATGATTTACAAAAAAATATGGATTAAAAAATTATTAACATATATACGTATACAAAGATTTGTATGTTCTTAACTTCTCTTAATCAACGTCTGCATACAAAAATAAAAAAAATTCGCTAAAACACGATGAACACCTCCAAAAAAGATTATAATTTTTTTCTTTTCTAATAAAAAAATTATATTTTTATAAAAACGACAAAACCCAAATTTATCACGGATGATGCGCTGATTAGTAAGCAAAGTTGAGATTCTATACATAACCTGTAAACAAAAACAAAAATCATCAAAATAAATAAAAATCATCAACTACATTAACTTAGAAAGTACACACAGAGTTATAAAAATTTATTATCAATGCCATGGCATGATTGACTTGATTAAAATTAAAATTTGTGTTAAAATAAAGGTGCAAGAATCTAATACCATGAGGCCAATGAGCAATATAAATAAGAATTTGAGGATTGCATGCATAATTACGTTTAAATACGCAAAAGTACATTTAAATGATTACTTGTCATATAACATTATGGAGTAAGAAATTTGATATAAATAGGAGATAGAAGTAGTCAAGTAGAAAAAGAATAATAATAGAATAGAAAATGGACAACAATAAGATTACTAAGACCGTTGTTATATCATATATGTACTCTGATAGAAGTAGGAGAATGATTTTAATTGCTTTTTTCTCCGAAAATTGAAGAAAAATCGAAAAATTGATTTAAACAATTTGAACGACGCCATCTGAATTTCCATCGCGTAATTTTTTTCATTCTCTTTTACTTCAAACATAATAAGTATGTATACGTTTTCTCTTTAAATTTGAATTATTCTTCTCTATAACTTCGACTAACTCTTCTTCTTTATAAATTTGAATACCTATTTTACTTCTAATATTTTATTTATTAATATTTAAAATTCAAAAATTCTAAAAAATTAGAAAAATAGATTGAAACGATCTTAACGCGCCACCTAAATGCCCGCGTATCCTCCTTTATATATATACTAGTTGATAAAGCCGCGCTTTGCGGCGGCGTTACAATATTTTTAAAAAAATTCAATACATTTACGTTATATTATAATATTAATATTAAATTTTAATAATTAAATAATCTTCTCTAATGAATCAATTTCTTGTTAAATACGATTCTTTCGATTGAGCCGCTCTCTCGTTAAAACCGAAATCCCATCTTTTTAACATATATTATAAATAAAACTCCTATTCTGCTTCCAATAGAACTTTTAATCGTATTATGCTTCCAATAGAACTTTTAATCGATTGAACTCCTATTCTGCTTCCAATAGAACTTTTAATCGTATGTCTTATAAATATTTATTATACTTTCAATAGAACTTCTGATCATATGTTTTTCCTATAAATTCGAACTCTTCTCCTTTATAAATTCGAACACCTATTCTACTTCTAATATGCTAATTGATATTTTCATATTTATTAGTGTTTAAAATTCTAGAAAATTAGAAAAATCGATTGAGACGATATTAGAGTGCCACCTAAACTCCCGCTATCCTCCTTTATATATATATATATATATATATATATATATATTGATAGTTTATAAATTATAGAAAATGTATTATATAATTTATATTATAAAAAGGCTAGTCCCCACCCCTGCCTCGCAAGAAATTTTAGATGTATATGTAATAAAAATATTATATTTAATATTTTGGCAAATAAATTATTACAAATTAATTTATTTCATATGTATTACTATAATTTTAAATGTTGAATCAATTTCATTGGTAAAGTTTTATAATAAGATGTAATTGAATTTCTCACTAAATTTATTTATCATTTATTTGACATATATGCATGTCATGTGAATCGGTGCTTAAATTAAGATGTTAAAAAATATAAATACTATGATTTATTAAATTATTTTTGTTAGATATATATTTCAAATTAAATATTTTTTAAATGAAATTCCCATATCATCTCGAGACAAGGATGGAGCAAAATAATTGCCGCAGGTTTGCTAACTCAAGAATCACGGGCCTGTAAATTGGGGTTTTGCCAAATCAAGAATAATGGGCCTGTGATTTGGTGTCGGGGATCCCGGATATAAGTTCTGTTTTTCGCATTGGTGATTAAAGAGCTTAGAATATAATTAGTGGATCTTCAAGTGATTCTGAACTCATTTCTAAAAATATATATAAATATTATTTTTTAATAACTTAATATATATTAATTTCCAAAAATACTTTTTATATTTCCTCTTTATTTAATTTTATAATATTAAACTTAAGTTTAATTCATAAAATTCCATAGAAAGTAGCTAGAGAGAAATGTGTGTCTTCTTAATTTATTATAAAATATTAGCTTTATACCCGTGCAATGCACGAATTGCTTTATTATTATATTTTTTTTATCATTTTTTTGTCAAAAGTAGTTTTTATAACATTTTGAATTGGTCTTTATTTTTAGTGATAACAAATTAATAATATGCATGTATTTTATACTTATATATATACTAAAATTATTAGGGAAAATATGTCAATTTATAATAATTATTAATTGAGTTAATTATGAATATTTTATTTGTTTTATTCTTTATTAATTTACTTTAAATTTTTTGGTTGATGAAATTTAATATTTTTTTAACTTTTAAATTATTAAATTATTATAGGATTTTTTGTGGTTCTTATATTTAGATTATCTATAAATTATTTTATTTTGGATTTTCGGGTTGTTTTTAATTTATTTACAACTTTAGAACCGAATCTAGAATCTTTGTAAAATTAAAAAAAATTTAATTTATTGATTTGTGTTGACTTTTGCTAGTATAAATTTCAGGGATATTTCAAATGGTACCACTGTACAGCTGGCTATTCTATTTGGTACCATCCTTTGACTTCCAAGTGGTACAATGTACTTTTGGCTTCATCCATTTTATACCATTCTGTTAAATAAACGTTAGTGGGATGTTAGATTATTCTTAATGGTACCACTATACAATTGACTTTTTCATACGGTGCCATCCAATATTTTTGACTTCTACATGGTACCATTTTTCTCTCACTAAAATCAAATTTTTCTTAAAATTTTCACAACTTATCTATATGTTTTGTCTGTAATAAGTCATTGATTCTTTAACTATCACTATTTCTGATAAGCAGTCAAGTCATTCATTAGACTCGGATCTAATTGTCCAATCATAATAAACTTTGATCAGTAGTTCAAAATATTAAATTAATACATAATGCATAGAATCAACCGGTATGAACATATACATATATAATGTGTGCTCGAATCTGTCCAGGAGCTTCCGGAGGGTTTACACACACACACATATATATATATATATATATATATATATATATATATATATATATATAATGTACGACTAATTAATGACTTGGAGACTGATCAGAAAAAGTGAGAGAATCAATGACTTATTATAGGGTAAATGTATAGATAAATTGTGAAATTCAAAGAAAAATTTGACGTAAGTGAGAGAAAAATGGCACCATGTAGAAGCCAAAAATATTGGATGGCACCGTATGAAAAAATCAATTGTATAGTGGTACCATTAAGTAGGGGAGAGCAAACCCCGGTTCGGTTCGGTTTTTGGGTACAACCGGAACCGAAACCGGAAGTCCTTGGTTTTAAAAATCGAAAACCGGAACCGCAACCGAACCATCGGTTTCGGTTTTAAAACCCCGATTCGATTTTTATCGGTTTGGTTTCGATTTTAAAACCGAATAAAATAAAAATAAGACACTTTTTCCCTTACATGCTTAACATTTGCATCTATTTTACATATGGGTGTGTGGGTAATTCACTTACATGCTTACTTCTGGAATAATTCAATTAATTAGTACTTGAATTTATATATTAATGTGATGGTTTGACAAAAACAACTTATGATGTTAAAATTTTTGAAAGGGAAAGTGATGAGAAGTACTGAAGTAGTTGCTGGTACGGTTTTGAGTAATACATAATAACAACACAGTAGAAGTGTTGAACAATTCAGTGGCCTATCCTATGATTCATCATGCAGTTGAAACTTAAAAAAGGAATCAATTTCATTTCCTTCTTTAAACAATTTCATTTATTTAAAACCGAATAAATAACTATAAAAATATTAATATTTATTTATTTGTATAAACAATCGGTTCGATTTTGGGTTATTTCGGTTCGGTTTGAACCTAAAACCGGAACCGAAAGTCTCGGTTTTTAAAAATCAAAAACCGCAACCGCCGGTTCGATTTCGGTTTTTTCGGTTCGGTTTTGGCCGGTTTCGGTTCGGTTTCGGTTTTAATTTGGTTTTTTGCTCACCCCTACCATTAAGACTAATCTAACGTCCGATTAACGTTTGCTTGACAAAATGGTATAAAATGGATGAAGCCAAAAGTACAGTGGTGCCACTTGAAAGTCAACAATGTTGGATGGTACCTGTTATGCCATATTTTTGGCATGGCTAATAATCTCCCAAATTTCTAATATTACTAATTATTAATTCAGATTAATAATTATTACTTAACCGCTAAGTTTTATCCTCTCCCTGAAACGAGGAAAGAATCAATCTCAATTAATCAATAACGGAAAATATCTCCAAACGATATTCTTCAAATCAGGAAGATATCACAACGATAAGATTAAATCAGATAAAATCAATAATTACCCAGATTAACGAAGTTTATCCTTGGCAAGCTAAAAAGTACAGGTTGAATAGATGCAGCTGAATAATTTTCACTATGAAATGTGTTGAGATGGTATCTTTATAAATTACTATTTGTGAAACTATTTTAAAGGATTTGAGGTATGCATATGGGGGGTTCTAATTTCTGGTTACAAACTTGTGGAGTGCGCAAGTGCGGGGAAAGTTTAAGGAAATGGAAGGATGGAGAAGGCAGGAACAATATTGTCAAGAAAGAATCATTAAAGCTAAAGGGGATCTTGCTGCTGCAGATTTAGAATTTGTAAACCTGCCCCATTTTGAACCTAAGAATTTTTTGATTTGTATTAGTTATTTGTTGGCTTGATTTGGACATGATGGTTTTATGTATAAACAAAGCAGTCATTTCATTTTTTTTTATAAAAAACCGTTGCATTTGACTCTATTTGATGTTGTATTATCATTGTTTTAATTTTGCAATTAAAAAAAAATGATGTTGCAATAAAAATAAATGGTGTTGCATAAAAAAAACTAGTGTTGCATTAGATAGTGGTCCCCATTGCTGATGTGGCATGTGGGCTCATTGTTGACGTGGCACCATGTGGGCCCCACTGCTGACGTGGCACCATGTGGCCCCACTGCTGACGTAGCACCTTGTGGGTCCCGCTGCTGACGTGCCATCTAGGTGGGCCTCACTGCTAACGTGGCATCTTGCTGACGTGGCACCTAGCTGATGTGGCACCTCGTGGGATCCAATGCTGAGGTGGCATGTGGGCCCCATTGTTGACGTGGCACCATGGTGAGCCCCACTGCTGAAATGGTTGAATATCTTATGCAACACCATTTGGTGTTGCCTTTACCTGCTTTTGGTGTTGCATAAGGTCTCTTATGCAATACTTTCGTGGTGTTGTAATAGCTTGGAAAAAGCGTTGCATTAGGGGTCTTACGCAACGCCGGTATTGGCAACGCCCCTTTGGGGTTGCGTAAGACCTTACGCAACGCTTTTCAGGTCTTTTGCAACTTTATTTTGGGGGTTGCGTATGTGCGTTTATGGCGTAGTGTTCCTAAAGTCTCTAAGGGATAGACACAAATCAATTTCACAGAACTACGTGGCCTTGATCCTATATAAACATAGGTACGTAGGCATCTTGGCAGAAGATATGACCGATACACGAGACAAATCGAGACACCTGCCGAGTCCAGCCCCCTCTTTTTCATAAACCCTAAATCCCTAAAAACAGCCATATACATATACAATTCGCTCTATTATTCCAGCATCCCTCCAATTTTGTGTTGTTACGAAATTCCTCCAACAACATTTGGCGCTAGAAGGAGTGAAAATTTTCGTTTGAGGAGGACAAACGAATATCATTTTCATGGGGATTTTTGGGTTTTATTATAATCGGGGACTTCAACAATTAAAAAAACATGTTAACGACTTGTAGCGAGGGCAGCAGAAAAAAAAAGTGAAAAACATTGAAGCCGAGATAGCAACAACAACAACAAAAAAATCCAAGGCAATAAAGGAAACGCGTGATTTGTTCGTAGGATCAGCAAGGATAAAAAATAAAAGACGATGCAGAACACATGGTGCAACACGGCAGTAACTCTGTTAATGGATCTATGTTCATGTACAATACATGGATTACAATGGGACCTGGACGAAGTAAATTAAAAAGAAAATAAGGAGTTTTACCCCTAAAGAATTAAGAGACGACCATGGCAGTAAACGAAAACAAAAAAGAAAGAAGCCAAATTCGACTTGGACATGGACCAGCAGCAAAAAAAAAGGAAAAAAAAAGAAGAGATTGGAAGAACACGTCGCTCGCACGAGTAGTACTCCGAATCAGCGTAATACTCAGAACCGGCTGGAAACCAAAACAAAGATAAGTTTTATCTACTTATTTTAATTTCCTGTAAATTAAATATAATTATATATCTTATCATGCATGCACGATATCATCTTTTTAAATATTTTTTAAGAAAATATTTATGATTTTAAACTTTGTACGAGCAATTTATTTTTATGCTTGTAAAATTATTGTAATTTAGAAAATATCGTGCGAGATATTTATGTGGATGAATTGCGGACATTTATGCTGATTGATTGTGGATATTTTACAATCCCGTACGAGCTGCATTTATATGAACACCTTAGATCTATTAGATGCTTTGGCCCCGCCAGGGGCACCCAATACAAAAAATTGTTATTTTTTTACCCTCTATCAAGTCTGCAAAAAAAAAAAATTTGAAAAATACTATTCATTGATGACGTCATCAATGAACAGTAAATTTCAATTTTTTTTTTGCAGACTTGATAGAGGGTAAAAAAAATAACAACTTTTTGTATTGGGTGCTATGACGGAACTCTTAAATTATATTAGATATGAGGTGTTCTTTATTGTTTGTTATATATATATATATATGCGAGACGCATAATTTTGAAAAAGATTTTCTACAAAAAGGAGGACATTATATTTATACAAAATAAATGTCGTGACATTTTAAAAGATCACATTTATTATTGCATATTGGATTTGTAAAATATTTTTCATATATTGTCGCGATAGAACATATATGTCAAAAATATCTTCAAACTTGCGAACTAAAGTGTCAAGTAGGGTAGCCTGGACAAGTTATAAATCTCGCAATGCAACATGCTTAGTAAAGTGTAGCACACTTTGGATTATTGAAGGCCCATGAGATATCTCTTTATCGAATGGGTGGAGGCATCCCTATGCAAACTATCTTTATTGAAGGCCCATGAGATCTCTCTATATCGAATGGGTGGAGGCATCCCTATGCAAACTAGTTCGCCAGAACTACATCTACATCTACATCTACATCTCTTATCAACAGTCTCGTCACAAACGAAGACACATCCTTATGTGGTTGCATCAGACACTTGAAAAGCGTGTATGCCAATTCGGGATATATACAAACGTCAAGGTCCTAACTTGACAATGAGGATCGCAACGGATTTCAAACGAATTATTTATGCTCGCACATTTGAAAACCTTGGCAAATATCTATCCTATAATGGTCATCACATGCTATCACACTTGCATCCGCATACGTCTAACGAGCACGGTGGTACTCTAAGTATTTTTCTAATCATCTATTTTCAGTTTTTCAGCGACTCAAGAAATTTGGAAGCTTGAAGATTCTTAGTTCTCCACTGCAGCAAGCTACACCGAAGAACTGGGGGCTAGTTGTTATGCCATATTTTTGGCATGGCTAACAATCTCCCAAATTTCTAATATTACTAATTATTAATTTAGATTAATAATTATTACTTAACCGCTAAGTTTTATCCTCTCCCTGAAACGAGGAAAGAATCAATCTCAATTAATCAATAACGGAAAATATCACCAAACGATATTCTTCAAATCAGGAAGATATCACAACGATAAGATTAAATCAAATAAAATCAATAATTACCCAGATTAACGAAGTTTATCCCTAAAGTCTCTAAGGGATAGACACAAATCAATTTCACAGAACTACGTGGGCTTTGATCCTATATAAACATAGGTACGTAGGCATCTTGGCAGAAGATATGACCGATACACGAGACAAATCGAGACACCTGCCGAGTCCAGCCCCCTCTTTTTCATAAACCCTAAATCCCTAAAAACAGCCATATACATATACAATTCGCTCTATTTTTCCAGCATCCCTCCAATTTCGTGTTGTTACGAAATTCCTCCAACAACAGTACCTAATGAAAAAGCCAATTGTACAGTGGTACCATTTGGAATATCCGTAAATTTTAAAAACATGTTTATTGTAAAATCTAAGAGTAAAATTTTTTTATGACTTTTTTTTTAAAATTAGGTATTCTTGTAACTCTTTTATCTGGTAAGGTTTTTTTTTAAATTATATTTAAATTTTAATCTAAAATATCTTTGTTTTAATTAAGTTAATGATGAATATTTTATTAGTTTTATTTTTTATTAATTTAGTTTAAATTTTTTTGTTGATGAAATTTAATATTTTTGTAACTTTTAAATTATTAAATTATTATAGGATTTTTTGTGGTTATTATATTTAGATTCTCTATAAATTATTTTATTTTGGATTTTCAGATTGTTTTTTAATTTATTTACAACTTTAGTACTGAATCTAGAATCTTTGAAAAATAATAAAATGTTAATTGATTGATTTGTGTTGACTTTTGTTAGTATAAATTTTAAAACATGTTTGTTATAAAATCTAAAAGTAAATTTTTTTTGACTTTTTTTAAAAATTAGGTTTTCTTGAAACTCTTTTATGTGGTAAGGTTTTTTTAATTATATTATAAACTTTTCTCTAAAATATCTTTGTATTAATTTTAGTTAACAATAATTTTGTTTGGTTTATCATGTGTTATTTTAGTGCATCCTCTTTTGATCTCCTTGTTTGTTAAATTAAAAATATCATTAATTAGTTACGTGTAGCATCGTTTTAGCTGGTCTTTTAAACCAATATCTGGCCCAACTCGTTCTCTGACCCATTTCTAATTTCTAATAAAATTACTTTTTTAGACCTGACGACCAAACGACCATCATATAATTCTTCTTACGCTAATTATATATAGGATATAATTAATTAGAGTGAGAATGAGCTTTTACGGTTGATGAGAGAGTAGACAATTTCAATGTAAGATTGACTAAATATCACTTGGAGCACATTTCAACTTAAAAACTAAGAGCATCTCGGAAAGATACTCTGAAAAGCTCTTAAATCAAAATATAAAGAAATAATAAAAAATGAAGTTCCAAGAGATTCTTGTGGCTCTTTAAAACCTTAAAAGCCTATTTTCTCTTCTCTATTTTAAGAGTTATTACATAACTTTTAACTTTATTATATTAATAAAATATTCACTTACATATATTTCAATTCAAATTATTGTCATTGTGAAATTTAAAATTACCAAAATAGTATTGTTGGGATTAGCATGTAAATCTTTTTTTTTTACTATGGGAACCCGCAGCCACTACCCTTCGGGTACGTACTAGGTAAACCCATAGGCTCACGCAATAGCCTGCAAACTACGTGAACAAGGTAAACCGCACAAGTGCGACATGCTCTGGTCCAGGATGGCATAATCACAGATTCTCCTCCCGGGGGATTCGAACCTGTGACCAAGAGGATGAAATCCCTCTCTTTAACCAACTGAGCCAACCCTTGCGGGCAGCATGTAAATCTTTGTTCTAACTTATTAGAAGTTATATTGAAACAACTTAAGATAAAGAGTTTATTGAAGATGCACTTAGAGCCTGTTTGGAACCGGTTTAAAGTCATTTTCTAATTTAAGTTAAAAAATGATTATTTATGTAATAAGTTAGAAAATGATTTAAAGTTAAAAAATAGCTTAAAGATAAAAGTTGGTATGAGATACTTTTTAGAATGATTTATTTTGTTTTGAGAATTTTATGTCATAAAAGTTAATATCATTATTCAAATAGATAATTTATCAAATTTATTTTTATTTTCACATTTTTAATAATTTATAAGTCACTCATAATATAAAATTATTCAGATAGATATTAACTTAAAATTTTCACTTTTAATTTATCACTTTAAACAAATTTAAATCATAAATAATAATTTTAAATTTAGTCAAACAGGCTCTTACCGCGCGAAATGCGCATCTATCATGCTGCACAGATCCACTGAAAAGTAATTGATGGAAAGAAATCTGAATATAGTATATGTGATTATCTTTCACCATATTTTAGCATCACGCTTAATGTATTGGTTCAATTCATGCTTATAACACCTTGTATCATATCGGATTTCTTATGATTCATATGTTATATAATAATAATTTTTGATGTTAAGATTCATTTAGTTTATAATATTTATTTAGCATCTAATATAAAATAATTACAAGTCATTAAAAGGAAATTGTAATGATTAAAAAATATTGGAGGATACTAAGAATTTGTCCAACATGAAAAAATTACTTTGACAGTAAATTATAATAGATTTTAGGTAAAATTGAGGAGTTAGCATTATCCATCAAATTTGGTTTTCTTCTATGGTTACATGGTTTGAGTGGTCTGAGTGAAGCAATGTAACAGAAATGGTGGCGAGATCAAAAATAATATTGTTAGATTTTATTAGACTATATGTACAATAAATTTGAGAAGTCAGTAAATTAAATTTTTTTTTTTTGAAAATTTAGAACTTTCATTACTCAACCAAATATTCGATAATAGAGTATCCAACAACATATCTGGAAGAGACATAAACACATTATAGCTATTTAGCAACAAGAATATCTAGCTAAGAAGTAAGCTATCTTATTTGCTTGCTTTTTAACATGATGAATCGTAATATCATTCTTGTGACTAAGTTTCTCACGGCAAGATTCCAACAGGTTCCCCACCTCCATCTGATAAATACTTCCCAATCGCTCTCAATAATGACATGCTGGTAATTATTAGCTTCTATCCATTTTAATGCTTCTAGGACACCAAATGCCTGTGCTTCCACAACACTCACCTCCCCTCATATTCGAAAATTTATTCCTTTGAATAAACTAACCCAGTTCATCTCGAAGCACCATACCAATTACAAAAGAATTAACACCAGCATGAATTGAAGCGTCCTCATTTAATTTCAACCACCCCGGCTCAAGAACTACCCATAAATAACTGATGCTTTGGACATTTTTGTTGCATCATCCAGAACGCTTATTCTCTTTTTCTTCATAGTCTCACGCCATTCAGTAATTTGCTTTAAGCTTAGATCAACAGAAAGTGTTGGAGTGAGTTTAGAATTCTCCCACACTATTTTATTTCTAGCAAACCCCACTCTCCATAGAACCGTTTCAATCTTGATAATGTTGTCATCAATTTCATTACAAAGCTTATTAAGCATCCAGATTGGAGCAGATTCCTCTAACACCATATCAGGGTTATAATCCACCTGTCTTGAGATTGGAGCAAATTCATCAATTTCTTTACAAAGATTGTTATCTTTATCAATAAATTAATTTTGTTATCCAAATTCCGAACCTATATTGAGACATAGGGTATGCTCTAAGATTTCTGATGGATCTTATAAATGTTCTACGACTATTAGTCAGGTTGATTTAAAATTAAAATAGTTCATTTAAAAGTTTGACATGCTATTTTTCCAGTTAGGTACCGGAATAAAAATCTTGTTAAAGTATAGCAACAGTTGCATAACGGTTTAATTATTGTGTAATCATTTTATCCCGGTGTCATTTGTTAGACTTGAGTTCCGTTATCCGTTAATAGTTGTGTAAAGAGGGACACAAGTTAGCTGTTCAATTGGATAAGATAATCTCATGTAAAATAATCAAACACATTTTTTGGGGATAAGAACTTACAATCTTTCGGTTTGACTTTTGACCGAAATAATTTTTATAAATTTATTTAAAATTTTTAATGTTCACTTTAAAAATAATTATATAATTTTTAATTCAATCAAAAATACGAATATTAGCTTGTAATCCTTAATTAAAAGTATAGAATCCATACCTTTTCCAAAGAGTAGGTATTTTAATATAATTTTTGGATTAAAGAGTTTGAACATAATTAGCCTTATTTGCGAGAAAGCGTGCATCTACAATATGCTGCACAAATCAGTGAAAAGTAATTGATAGAAGGAAATGTAAATATAGTATATCTGATTATTTTTCAACATATTTTGGCTTCACGTTTAATGTGTTAATTCAATTCATGCTTATAACACCATGTATCATATCACATTTCTATAATGCATATGTTATATAATAATTTCTAGTGCTAAGGGTTCATTTAGTTTATGATATTTATTTACCATCTAATATAAAATAATTATAAGTTATTAAAAGAAAATTGTAACGATTAAAAGATATTAAAGGATACTAATAATTTGTCCGAGGTAAATAGAATACCATGATAGCTGTTAAAATAAACTTACTGTTACCTGCTAGTTGTTGGGTAGATAGTAGTTGAGAAGCACACACACGGTTTATTCAATAGCCAACTACTTGTACACGGTTTGTAGTACTGTAAGTCAAACTAAGTTTCACTATATATTATTTCCTGCAGTATGTAAATAAACAAGCCGAATAACATATTTCCTAATTATCTTCTTCATCTATCAATGCCATATATACTGTCTTTTTACAAATATATGCACACACAACACACAATCTTCATCATGGTATTAGAGCTTTAAGCTCCTTACCTATATTGCTTTCGCTAAACCCCATCTGATACTATCATATTTTCTGATGTACAGTCCTTTTAGACATATCAACAAACACTTTGTGAGTCCACTCGCTGACTAACATAAACACTTTGTAAACCAGCTCCTAACAGCCACCAACCACATTTTTATACATAAAATACACACCAGCCACCAGCCATACCCCTAAACTTTTCCGGCATATCCATCTTTTTCGGCGAATCAGCTCTCGGTGTCATCTACACGAACAGTTTTTGTGTAAAATCAGCGAGTTGCACAGACTATAACATACATACACTATTTCCGTTGCATCATGAGCTCTTATTCATCTGGCTAACCCCCGTTTGTATAAACACACTTTGAGTCAACTCACTGACTCGCCCAACTCAGTCACGAGTTAACACAACTAGTTACTCAACTCAACGAGTTCAACCAGTTACGAAACTCGTGAATCTCCGGTGAACAATATAGTTCATCACTTTTAGGAAAAAAGACAGAAGCTCATTCATACACAGCCGTTGTATTACTTATGTATACTAGTTTTTGCACATCAGCGGTATCTTCTTATCTTTATTAACTAAAATATAGTTTACTGCCATTACTTTATAGTTTGAGACTTTAGCTTTTGGAAACTTCCGAATTAGTCCCGTCATTATTTAATTCCTGCTGCTGAGTGACTATACCTTCAGTCCTTACATTTTGATCCTTGTACTTTTTCTCAATCAAGTTTTTTTTTGTATAACGGAGAAAGAAAATAGTTCACCGATTCAAACAATTTTGAATGGCTCGAACTATATAATTTGGTCTCAAGCTATGCGCAGTTATCTAAAAGGAAAAAGACTTTGGCGGTATGTAAACGGAGATTTTACTATTTCTACCAAAGAGAAAGATGAAACTGAATCCAAACTGAAGGACCATATTGAAGAATGGGATGTCAAAAATCATCAAGCTATCACATTTTTAGAAACTCATCAGTTTTTAAAATCAATTTACAATTTGGGAACTATGAAACTGCAAAAGAATTTTGGGATTTATTGGCATCACGATACACTACATCTAACCTTTCTCACCGATATCAGATTATGAGTTCAATAAGTAAGCAGACGCAAGAGTCTGGTCAACCGGTAGAAGATTTTATCTCACAGATACAATCACTTTGGGATCAGTTGACACTATCTGAACCAAAGTGGTCACACACAGAGGATGCAGCACTCTATCAGGCATATCGTGACCAACAATGACTCATCCAGATTCTGATGGCTCTTACTCAAGATTTTGAACCAGTTAGAGCAGCTCTACTTCATCGTGTTTCTTTACCCTCTCTGGAGGGTGATGTTGCTGTTGCTAAACTTATTTTTGAAGAAAATCGACTTGACATTGGCAAACTCAATCATGTGACAAACACAGTCCTTGCAGCAAAAGTAACAACAGCATGAAAGTGACACAAATTGGCACGATATCCATAGAAAATCTTTCTCTTTCTTCCAAATATTCAAACTGCTAATGGCACCACCATGAAAGTGACACAAATTGGCACGATATCCACAGAAAATCTTTCTCTTCGTGAGACATACTTTATGCCTAATCTTTCACTTAATCTTATTTCTGTTGGTCAATTATGTGATTTCGGTCATATTGTCTTTACCTCTGCTGGTTGTCTTGTACAGGATCGTCAGACAGGATAGACACTTGGGATAGGTTGTAGATACGGAAGGTTGTTTGAGCTTACTTCCCTTCATCTTCAAACACCAACATCATCCACTCATCTAGTAGCATCTATTTCATCTACATCTACAATATGGCATTCCTGATTAGGTCATCCATCATATTTTCGTTTACGTAGTCTAATTTCAAGTGGTCATTTAGGTAGTGTAAGTGAAAATACAGTTGAATGTGCCTCATGGAAACTGGGAAAACAACATGTACTATCTTTTTCTATCAAATATGATAAATCTTCTGCTCCTTTTGATCTTGTTCACTCTGATATTTGGGGTCCTTCTCCAACTCCTACTATGGGGGGTCTAGATATTATGTGATATTTGTTGACGATTTTCTAGATTTACATGGATATATATCTTGAAAATCGATCTGAGTTAGGAGAAACTTATAAAAATTTTGCCATAATGATCCACACTCAATTTAAATAGAAAATCAAACTTTTTTGTGTTGATAATGCCAAAGAATACAAAGAATCTGACTCACTAAATTTTTGGCATCTTATGGTACTATTACAAAAAGTTCTTGTCCTTACACATCACAACAAAATGGTCGTGGTGAACGTAAACATAGACATATTTTAGATACAATTCGAGCTATGCTCATTTCTTCTTCTTGTCTAGAATTATTTTGGAAGGAAGCTGCTCTAACAGCTGTCCATACAATAAATATGATTCCATCCCCTGTTATAGATAATGTGTCTCCTAATGAAAAATTATATGGTGAACCTCCGTCATATGATTCTCTTAAGGTTTTTGGTTCTGCATGTTTTATTTTCCTTCCATCACATGAAAGAACAAAACTAGAGCCACATGCCCGCCTTTGTTGCTTTATTGGATATGGAAGTGGTTAAAAATGATATCATTGTTGGGATCCTATTTCTCATCGACTACGAGTTTCACGAAATGTGACATTTTTGGAACAGGAAAATGTTCTCATCAATGTCTAAATTTGAAATTGACACTTCTAGCTGTATTTCTCATTTTACCGATCCTTTTGTTGATTTACATCCCACTAATGAAAATATAGAATGTCCGACATCTTCTTCAGACATATTTTCATAAGATTCTCCACTTGAGCTCAATCAACCATCTCCGGCTACTAATGTTCCTTCAATAGAAGTTTAGTCTGAGGATCCTATTGTTGAGCCTCCTATTTTACCATATGAGCCTATTCATCGCTCTACTCGGGTAAGAAAACCTTCGGTTCATCTTACAGATTATCATGTTTATTTTGCTATACAGTCATTACATGAGCCTCAATCATATAGAAAGGCAAGTGTTAACCCTCTTTGGCAGAAAGCAATGGAAGAATAACTACAGGCACTTGACAAAACTCACACTTGGGATCTGGTTACTTTGCCTTCTTGTAAAACAGCAATAAGTTATCGTTGGATCTACAAAATAAAAACAAAATCTGACGGATCCATTGATAGATATAAAGCTCGTCTAGTTGCTAGAGGCTTTTCTTAAGAATATGGTATTGACTACGAAGAAACATTTGCACCAGTTTCTCGTCTTACATTTGTTCGGAGTTTATTTGCTGTTGGAGCATTAAACCATTGGGACATGTGGCAAATGGATGTCAAAAATGTTTTTTTAATGGATATTTACATGAGGAAGTTTACCTCAAACCTCTTCCAGGCTCTTCCCATTCTCCAAATCAAGTGTTCATACTTAACAAGGCTCTTTATGGTCTTAAACAAGCACCTCGAGCATGGTTTGAGAAATTCAGTGTTTCTTTTAGTTCATATGATCATGCCCTTTTCATTCGACGATCCGAACAAGTAATTGTTTTACTTTTCTATGTGTGGATGATAAGATCATTACTAGAGATGACGCCTTAGGTATTTCTGAACTCAAACAATTTTTTAGTCAGCAATTTGAGATGAAAGATCTTGGTTCATTGAGCTACTTCTTGGGTCTTGAGGTCTCTTCTGTCTCTACTGGCTACAATTTTTCACAAGTCAAGTATGCATCTGATCTTGTGTTGAAATCTGGAATCAGCGATACTAAGATTGCATCTACACCTTTGGAATATGATGTTAAACTTAATGTCGAAGATGGTGAATTACTTGCCAATCCTACATTGTATCGCCAATTTGTTGGGAGTTTAATTTATCTTACAGTCACTCGTCCAGACATTACTCATGTTGTTTATATTGTGAGTCAATTCTTGGCAGCTCCTCACACCTCTCACTATACAGTTGTTCTTCACATACTTCATTTTGTTAAAGGAACCATATTTCATGAATTACATTATTCATACGACTCTTCACTTGAGTTACATACCTACTCAGATGCTGACTGGGATGGTGATCCCTCTACAAGATGCTCAACTTCAGGCTTCTGTTTCTTTCTTGGCAACTCTCTTATCTCTTGGCGGAGTAAGAAACAATCATTGGCCTCTTGATCGAGTGCTGAATCTGAATATCGAGCTCTTGCTGACACCACACAGGAATTAATTTGGCTACGATGGTTACTTGAAGATATGAGTGTCACTCATTCTCCAGCCACTTCCATCTATTGTGACAACAAATGTGCTATTGACATTGCTCACAATGATGTTTTTCATGAACGCACGAAACATATAGAAATCGATTGTCACTTCACTCATTAACAGGTTGCAAAATGCATTGTTCATTTACGTGGTATATCCAATGTCGATAACACTGCAGATATTTTCACGAAAACTCATTCTCCAAGCAGCTTTCGTAATTATGCTTGCAAACTCAAATTGGTTTAAACCAACTTAATTTTGAGGGGGGTGTTAAAATTAACTTACTGTTAGCTGCTAATTGTTGGGGAGATAGTAGTTGAGAAGCATACACACGGTTTATTCAATAGCCAACTACTTGTACAAGGTTTATAGTACTGTAAGTCAAACTAAGTTTCACTATATATTATTTCCTGCAGTATTTAAATAAACAAGCCGAATAACATATATCAGTGTCATATATACTGTTTTTTTTTAAAAATATAGGCACACACAACACACAATCTTATTTAATTAATCTTTTCTTAAGATGCGTAATTTTTTCAAAAGAGACCTGTATTGTGGGATGGAGAGAGTAATTGTTAGAAGGAAATGTAAATATAGTATATCTGATAATTTTTTATCATATTTTGGCTTCACATTTATTGTGTTAGTTCAATTCATGCTTATAACACCTTGTATCATATCACATTTCTATAATGCATATGTTATATAATAATAATTTATGATGCTAAGGTTCATTTAGTTTATGATATTTATTTACCATCTAATATAAAATTATTACAAGTTATTAAAAGAAAATTGTAACGATTAATAGATATTGAAGGATACTAATAATTTATCCGAGATAAAATGAATACCATTCATAACAGCGAATTATAATAGATTTTAAGTAACAAATTTGGTTTTCTTCGATGGTCAATACATGGTTTGAGTGAAATAATGTAATCGAAATAGCGAGATCGAAAATAATATCGTTAACTTTTAAGACTATAAAATACTTCAAAATATGTAAAATAATTTGAGAAATTAATTTTATTATCCTTTGGTAAATCTCGTGCTTTAATGCTATATTATTTCTCTTCACCACATCTCGTCCGGATTCCAATAGCTTGAGACACAGGGCATGCTCTAAGATTTGTATTAGATCTTAAAACTGTTGTACGATTGTTTGACATGCTATTTTGCTAGTTATGTGCTGGATTAAAAATCTTGTCAAAGTATGGCATTAGTTGTATAAACGACTTAACTCTTAATTATTGTGTAATCATTGTATCCCCGTCTCATTTGTTAGACTTGAGTTCCATTATTCATTAATAATAATTGTGTAAAAAGGCACAAGTTTGCAGTTCAACTTCGTAAGATAACTTCATGTAAAATAATCAACACATTTTTTGGGGATAGAGACTTACAATCTTTTGGTTTGATTGCTTTTTGACCGAAACAATTTTATAAAATTATTTAACAATTTTAATGTTCACTCTGAATGTAGTAATTATTTTAACTTTGAATTCAGTCAAAAATACTAATATTAACTTTTAATCCTTAATTAAAAGCATAGAATCTATACCGTTCTCAAAGAGTTTTATAGTTCTTAGTCGTTGAATTGTGAGTTGATGCAGTGTTTGTGATAGGTCATATCTATACTCTATTACTCTTTATTAATATAAAAAACCATGTTTTAATGGTAGACAATAGTACCAAAATACCAAAATACCAAATTTGGTTATCATTAAATTCGGGGTTCGATTCTTTACAACTACATAATTATACAAGATTTATTTACTTTATTTTTTTTAGCTTCACATCGGGTTCGATTCCTTACAACTACATAATTATAAAGATTTATTTATTTTAATTTTTTAGCTTTATCTCGCATCAATTCTCTATAACTACATAATTAAATAATGTTTATTAATTTATTAGTATTAATATTTTAATCTCGGCTCGTGTTCATTCTGTGCCCGTGTTTCACACGGGTTATCAGATAGTATGATGTAAATTGTAAAAGGCATCGAAGATTGTCAGTTTTTAATTTTATCGTGGATCATTGAATAGAATTTGAGTGTTCCATTGGTGAAGTCTATGATATATATAGTTCCGCAAATCATATATTATACATTGAAAGAATATAATTCCCTATCTCTTTCATTGATTGAATATTGAATATATGCACTGATACATAGCTAATTGTTAGGAATATGTTGTACTTGATGATAACTTCACAATCAATCAAATTGTTTAAGGTTTTGTAGCTGTCAACGGATGAGGATTTATAACTCTATCCGTTGACAGGTAGCTCATCAACGGATGAGGTTTTGTAGCACACTGCAGTATCTCTATGTTATCAGTCGATAGTGTTTTTATCCACAGTCATGTTGACTATCAACGGATAGGCAGAATAGGGTAGCCAATTGTAAATAAGCTATGCTATGTAATTCTGTCTAAGTGAAAGTGTATCAACGGATGAAGACTAAACTCTATCAACGGATACAACTCAAATCCACTCTATCAACGGATACAGCTCAAGTCCCAATATCAACGGATACTGCTCTATACATCATCAACGGATGTCAGTGTACATCATCAACGGATAATCATTGACACTGATTTCTATGATTAGCTGGAGGTTAGCAGTTGATAAGGACATGTTTGACTGACAGATCACATGAGTTGAAAGTAGATACAAAAAGCAGTATGGCAGCCATACTTTGGAAACACAGAAGAAAGAAGCATTCCATTTACACTATGAATACAAGAAAGGTGCAGGAGACATGTCTGAACACAAGGACAACCTTTCGGCTACATATGTATTTGGAGTGTAGTAGCAAGTCAACTAGAATTAGATTAGTATTATCTTATTCCAGTAGTACTTGTAAAACTTGGGATATATAACCAAGTGTAGCAACTCTTTGTAGGTTAAGAAAACAGACATATTTGCTTAGGGTTTCTTGAATATCTTTAGAAGCAAAGAGTTGTAAAACGGCAGCTGTGTACATTTTGTATCACAGAGTTTTCTTCAAATAAAAGCTTCAGGTGGTGCATTTTAACCACCTGATTTTATATGTGTTTGTGTATAATTCTTACATTGCAATTATCTCTTCATAAGTTTCTGAAGTTCTTATCAGAAATTTATAAATATCAAGAATTGTATTCAACCCCCCCTTCTACAATTATACAAGTGTGTAATCTGGGAATAACAATTGGTATCAGAGCAAGCTTCTAACATATTTGAAGTTTAAAGATCAACACACTTCCAACATGTCTAAGAAGGATTATGGAGTGAAGATTCCAGTTCTTGATAGAGAAAATTACTTTCACTGGAAAGTAAAAATGCGTCTACATCTCTCGTCTATTGATGAGGGTTTTGTGGATTGCATTGACAAGGGTCCTCACGTTCCAATGAAGACAGCAACAAGAGTTGGCCTGGCTGATGATGTGCCTGACACTTTCATTCCCAAACCTGTTTCTGAGTGGAGTCTTGAAGATATTGCAGAAGTCCACAAAGACAAAAAGGCCATGAATATTCTGTTCAATGGTCTAGAAACAGACATGGTTGACAATGTTATTAACTGTACTACCGCCAAGGAAGTATGGGACATTGTTCAAACCCTGTGTGAAGGAACAGAACAGGTAAGGGAAAACAAGATGCAACTACTAATCCAACAGTATGAACACTTTCACTTTAAGAGTGGAGAAACATTGAATGATACATTTAGTAGATTTCAAAAGCTACTAAATGGTTTGAAACTGTATGGAAGAGTCTATCAGGTTAAAGACTCTAATCTCAAATTTCTGAGATCACTGCCCAAGGAATGGAAGCCAATGACTGTTTCTCTAAGAAACACTCAAGAGTACAAGACATTTACTCTTGAAAGGCTCTATGGAACTTTAAAGACCTATGAGCTGGAAATGGAGCAGGATGAAGAGATTGAGAAGTCTCAAAAGAAAAGTGGGTCAGTTGCACTCGTTGCCAATTTGGAGCAAAAGGAGGAAAGGACAGAAACTGCTAGTTCTACACCAAACAGGGAGGTTTGTAAAGGTAGAGCAGAATCAAGCGGGAGCAAGGTAAAGGTATCTGAGGAATTGAATGCCCTTCAGCAGGATGAATTGGATGAGATAGATGAGCACTTAGCTTTTCTATCTAGGAGATTCTCTAAGCTGAAATTCAAGAGAAACTCTGGGATGGCCAAGCCATTTAACAAGGATTTTTCCACAAACAACTATGTGGATAAATCCAAAATTAAATGCTACAATTGTGGGATTGCTGGTCATATGATAAGTGAATGCAGGAAACCTAGATCTGAGAACAAGGGAAAGCCAACTGAGGTTGTTGACTATAAGAAGAAATATTTTGATCTTCTCAGGCAGAAAGGAAAGGCATTCTTGACCCAAGAGTATGACTGGGCTGTTGATGACAATCATTCTGATGATGATGCTGAGTTAGTCAACCTTGCTTTAATGGCTGATTCTGGAGAGCAGGAAGCAAGTTCAGCTAGCAATCAGGTATTTTCCACTAATCTCTCTGAGCTCACAAAAGAGGAATGCAATAGTGTTATAGATGAAATGTCTACTGAACTATATCACTTAAGTGTTACTCTTAAATCACTTACTAAAGAGAACAATAGAATTAAAGAGTCTAATCTGTTTTTAAGTGATAGAAATGCTGCTCTAGAATCTCAATTTCTAGAATTTGAGAAAATGAGAGTTGATTGCAATAATGCTAAAAGTGAACTTGAAGCTGTGTTAAAAAGAGAACTGATTTTAAAAGACCAGCTTGAAAAAGAACAAGGGATAATTGCTAAATTTCAAAGTAGTAGGAATGTTTCTCAAAACATAATAGAAGTTCAGGGAATAGAATCTTTTGTAAAGGATACCTGGACTCAAAAGAAAAAGGAGCTAGAACCTGGCCTTGAGGATCTAGAGACTATTTGTGAATCAACGGATAGTGATCATCCGTTGACAGATGAACCGTCAACGGATGAGAGGTATCCGTCGACTAACAAAAAGTCTGTTGGTAAGAAGGAACTTAGGAAACTGGACATCAAGTATGGTCCAGTAAACAAGAATTTTGTTAGTGGTGAGTGCAGCAAAACCAAATCCAGTGGGAAGACTAAGACAGGTGATTTACACAACATAAAGGCTGTTGGTAAATCAGACAATGAAAAGGTAGAAATTGAGGGCAAAAAGAAAAAGAACAGAAATGGTAAGATAGGCATCAACAAGAAAAACAATTACTCTCCTGACAAGTTTGCTCCTAGGAAAACTTGTAGTAATTGTAATAGTGTCAATCATTTATCTTCTAATTGCAAGATTGTTAACAAGGCTCCTGTTCATATACCTCAACCAATGCCATGTATGCCTGCAATGCCTGGTTTGTATCAAAATGCTAGTTTTTCAAATCCATATGTGAACATGCCATATGTGTCTAATCCATACTTTCAATCTATGAATGTGCCACAAATGTCATGGAACCTACCTAACATGAATAATATGTATGCCAATTTTCCACACATGCATGCATCCAATATTCATGCAAATGAGCATTTGTCAAACCCCATTACTCAAGCATCTACACCTAAGATGAAGAATGCTAAGAGTGCAAAGTCAAAGGCTAACAAGAAAGGACCCAAGGAAGCTTGGGTACCAAAATCAACTTGATTTGTTTTTGAAATGTGTGCAGGGAAACAGAAGGAATCTATGGTACCTAGACAGTGGATGTTCTAGGCACATGACAGGAGATTCAACCCTGCTCACAGAGTTCAAGGAAGGAGCTGGCCCTAGAATTACCTTTGGAGATGACAGCAAAGGATATACTAAGGGATATGGCCTGATTTCAAAAGACAATGTCATCATTGAAGAAGTGGCTTTAGTTGAAGGTTTAAAGCACAATTTGCTGAGCATCAGTCAGATTTGTGACAAAGACTATGAAGTAAAGTTCACAAAAGAAGCCTGTGTTGTTTCTGCCAAGGAAGACAACAATGTGGTATTGACAGGCTTTAGAAAAGGAAATGTTTACATAGCTGACTTCAATTCAGCATGCTCAGAATCCATTACTTGTCTCTTCAGCAAAGCAAGTAAGGATGAGAGTTGGCTATGGCATAAGAAGCTGTCACATTTGAATTTTAAAGTTATGAATGATTTGGTAAGAAAGGATCTTGCTAGAGGAATCCCTCATTTGGAGTTTGTCAAAGATGGGCTATGTGATGCCTGCCAATTAGGGAAACAAAAGAAATCATCTTTCAAAAGCAAGACAGAGTCATCCATTGTTAAGCCTCTTCAATTGCTGCATATGGATTTATTTGGTCCAGTAAATGTCATGTCTATTTCAAAGAAGAAATACTGTCTGGTGATTGTAGATGATTTTTCTAAGTTCACATGGACTTTCTTCCTGCACTCCAAGGATTGTGCAAGTGAAATCATTATCAATCACCTCAGAATGCTAAACAATGGTTCTGAAGACAGAGTTCAAAGGATCAGAAGTGACAATGGTACTGAATTCAAAAATTCCACAATGAAGATTTTCTGTGAAGAGAATGGAATTGTCCATGAGTTTTCTGCTGCCAGAACACCTCAACAAAATGGGGTTGTTGAAAGGAAAAACAGAACTCTCATTGAAGCAGCTAGAACAATGTTAAGTGAATCAAGATTACCAACATATTTCTGGGCTGAAGCTGTCAACACTGCATGCTTTACTCAGAATATTTCCTTGGTCAATCAAGCTAGAGGAATGACTCCTTATCAGTTATTAACCAACAAGAAACCAACTTTAGCTTTTCTACATGTCTTTGGATGTAAGTGTTTTGTGCTAAGGAATCATGGAGATAATTTAGGCAAATTTGAAGCAAAGGCAGATGAAGCTATTTTCGTTGGATATGCAGCAGGGAAAGCCTACAAGGTCTACAATCTAAGAACCAACATTGTTATGGAGTCTGTACATGTTGTGTTTGATGATCAAAAGATTCTAGGCCTAAATGATGAAGGCTACCATGAAAAGTTGGAATTTGAGAATGAAGGTGAAGGAAGAATGTACTATGATGATGATGAGGAGAATGAAGATCATGACCACAGAGATCCACCTAGAGCTGTTACACCAACTAGAAGTGATGCTTACACTGTAAATGAAGCATCTGTTGATAGTCATTCTGGAGCATCCGTTGACAGTCATTCTGCAACATCCGTTGACACTATTAGAGATGCATCCGTTGATAGAAATTCTCAAGCATCCGTCGACAGGCAAAATGATGCATCCATTGACAGTCAACTTCATAACTCAGCAAGGACAACAAACTCAGGGGGAGTTTCTCATGGTCAAAGTTCAATGCTAAATCAACATGATCATGGAAATGAAGCAACCTCATCAAGATCAAATCTTCCACCTGCAAGAAAATGGACTAGAAATCATCCATTTGAGTTAATCATTGGTGAATCAAATTCAAGAGTCCAAACTAGAAGGGCCACTCAAGCTGAATGTCTATACAGTAGCTTCCTATCTCAAGAGGAACCTAAGAAAGTGGAAGATGCCCTTCTAGATCCAGATTGGGTGTTAGCAATGCAAGAAGAGCTAAATCAATTTGAAAGGAATAAAGTATGGAAGCTTGTGCCCAAACCTGATGATAGAAGTGTCATAGGTACTAAATGGGTTCTCAAGAATAAGACAGATGAAAATGGCATAATTGTGAGGAATAAAGCTAGATTAGTGGCAAAGGGCTATTCTCAAGAAGAAGGAATAGATTTTGATGAAACTTTTGCTCCAGTAGCAAGACTTGAGGCAATAAGAATCTTTCTAGCCTATGCAGCACATGCCAATTTCAAAGTCTATCAGATGGATGTCAAAAGTGCCTTTCTAAATGGGGAACTGGAAGAAGAGGTCTATGTCCATCAACCTCCTGGTTTTGAGGATCCAGAATTTCCAGAATATGTATATCTTCTCATGAAAGCACTTTATGGTTTGAAGCAAGCACCAAGAGCCTGGTATGACACTTTATCTCAATTTCTTTTGGAGAACCACTTCACTAGAGGTACAGTAGATAAAACCTTATTTCATAGGGATATTAATGGCTCTTCAATACTTGTTCAAATCTATGTAGATGATATTATTTTTGGGTCTACAGATGAGAAGCTTTGCAAAAAGTTTGCCAAACTTATGCAAAGTAGGTATGAAATGAGTATGATGGGTGAATTAACTTACTTTCTTGGCCTACAAGTAAAGCAAGTTAATGAGGGCATTTTCATAAGTCAAACAAAATATATTTATGATCTCTTAAAGAAATTTGACTTAATGGATTGTACATCTGCTAAAACACCTATGGCCACTGCAACTAAGCTTGAGTTGAATACTAAGGAAAAGTCTGTGGACATCTCAAGTTATAGAGGCATGGTAGGTTCACTTTTATACCTAACAGCTAGTAGACCTGATATAATGTTTTCTACCTGTCTTTGTGCTAGATTTCAAGCTGATCCTAGAGAGTCTCACTTAATAGCTATTAAAAGAATTTTCAGGTATCTCAAGGGAACACCAAACCTTGGCATTTGGTACCCAAGAGAATCTGGTTTTGATCTAACTGGCTATTCAGATGCAGATTATGCAGGTTGCAGAGTTGATAGGAAAAGTACTACAGGTTCCTGTCAATTTCTAGGAAACAGGCTTGTGTCATGGTTCAGTAAGAAACAAAACTCAGTCTCCACTTCTACAGCTGAAGCTGAGTACATTGCGGCTGGAAGCTGTTGTGCACAGATTCTATGGATGAGAAACCAACTCATTGACTATGGTCTAAAAGTTGAGAAGATTCCAATTTTCTGTGACAACACAAGTGCTATTGCCATCACAGGGAATCCAGTGCAACATTCGAGAACCAAGCACATTGACATCAAATACCACTTCATTAGAGAACATGTGATGAATGGTACAGTAGAAATGCACTTTGTGCCAAGTGAAATGCAGCTTGCAGATATCTTCACCAAGCCTCTTGATGAATCCACATTCACAAGATTGGTAGGTGAGCTAGGTATGCTTAATTTGTCATAATTCCTAGTGATATTTGATTTCAATGATTTGAAGCTGGAAATGTGTTTTGATTTACCTGAAAGTGAAAACTTTCAGAAAAATTTTCTGCAGAAATTTTGCCTAAGGCAAAATTAGCTTATCAACGGATATCCTTTTATCCGTTGATAGTATAAACACATTACTAGATTTTTGCATGTCAACGGGTAACAGGCTATCCACGTCATCAACGGATAAACTGTATCTCAACCGTTCATTCTATATCCGTTGATATACATTTTTTTTTCTTTTCCGTTGGTAACCGTGTATATCTAATCATGGCTGTACTTATTCTCTTTTTATTTACTATCTGACAGTTACTTTTGACCAATGGAGTAATTACTTTTAATTATTTCATTTTTAATTCTTGAAAAATATAAAAGGCGGACTTGTACTCTCACATCTCACTTTTATTCATTTTCAAGCATATCAAAAGTTAACTGCATCTTCTTCCCTAAAACTCTCTGTAACCAAAGTTCAATCACTTCAATGGCGCCTATTGTTAAGATGATGTCCTCCACTGGGTTTACCTATGAGAAGAACAATTTCGCGGCCTTTGTTGACACAGTGAATGCTCCAGAAGCATACCACACTTTGATGAGTTTCGTGAAGAAATGCAAACTGTCATATGCTATGACGGCTACCACTCCCTTAATCCACGAGGTAATTGAAGAAATGTGGACATCTGCTGAGTACAATGGCACAGACGGTACAATTGCTTTTTCCTTAAAGGGTAAAAACTATGTGGTTAATTCTGATGTAATAACTGCTTGTTTAAAATTGCCTGAGAATAACTGTCTGAAAGTACCTACTGATGCTGAAATTGTTGCCATGCTTAATTCTATTAATTATGCCCTTAGTACTGAAAACTTAGGGAAAATTGCTAGAAAAGGAATGGTTAAAGAATGGAGCTACTTCTGTGATGCCTTCATTAAAACTTTTTCAGGAAAAATTAGCAATTTTGATGCTGTTACCCTGTCCATGCTAACAATGATGTGTATGCTTTTAAATGATAAATTCTATAATTTTGGCACATTAGTTTTGTATGAGATAGCTGCAAAGTTGGGTAAAAAGGAAACTAGGAGCAAGAATATCTACTTTGCTAGATTTTTAATGCTCTTAGCACTGCATGTGTCTGAGAATAAGCTATCCATTGCTAACCCGGATAGCAAGTTCCAATGTTTTGTTCAGGAGAAGAGAGTCTTAAGTGACCTGATTCGAATGAACCTCAATGCAGGAGTACAGTTGGTATATCTACCAATTGTTCAGGTAACTATCTCTAACTCTGAAACCTCTATCTCCAACCCCCAAATTTCTTTACCTTCTAGTGTCACAATGGAGTCTGTAGTTGTGACCAAACAGGCTCCTACCAAAGTGACCAAATCCAAAGTTCCAAAACCACATTCTAAAAGGCAAACCTCAAGTGTCTCTCAAAAGACACCTGTTGTAAAAACTACCAAACCTCTTGAGGGGAGTGTGAAGGTGGTAGTGAGTGGTGAGGGACAGGGTGAACATCAAAGAAGCCCTAAGGATAAGGAAGGAGAGATGAGTGCAACCACCATTTCAGTCTCTCAAAAGACTGCTAATGTAACTACAGGCCAAATTCTAGTCACACTCTCCCAAAAGAGTGTGACTACTGAATCAAGTTCCCCACAAGGAACACTGCACAAGAGGGTTAGGGACACATATAGCCCAATCTCAAAAACCTATGGAAGAAGAGTGAAATCTAAAACCACAGGGGAATCACAGGGCACACACACTGTACAGGAAACTGTACCTTCTCAAACTCAGTTTGATGTGACTTCAATAAATGTGGAGTCACAGCCCCTTGATCTTAATCTTCAAATCGATACACAGTACAATCCACCATCACCAACTCCTTCTCTGGATGTGGATATGATATCTACATCAATTCCTGATTCTCCATCTTTAAGATTCTTGGAGAAGCCCCACTCTATAATTGGTGGTCATCATCTTTTAGATGATTTGTTGGACCATCAATCTTCCCTTCCAGAATTCTCAACACAGACTGTGGCCTCGAACTTAAAATCAATCTCCACAGATTCAGTGTTGGTTTTCTTTTCAACGGATATAATTATTCCTTCCTCAACGGATATCCTTCATCCGTTGACAAGTGTTTCTCCATCAACGGATGCGCCTCTATCTAGCCATCCGTTGACAGCTATAACTACTTCATCAACGGATATTCCTTATCCGTTGATAACTCACTCTACCACTGCTATATCTGACATTCCAGTGTCAAGTGTAGAGGAGTTCTCAGTAGTTGAAACACTTTTAGGTTTGAGGGAAGGGAGTGAGAGGCTGCCTTGTGAGCAGGCAAAAGGAGAGATAAATAATGAGAGGCTGGCCATTTCTTCCGGTCAGGCAAAAGGAGAGTTGGAGAGTACCACCTTAGTAGGTGAAGGTGAGGGTGTGAGAGGTGTGAGCCAAGGGGAGCCCTTGATGCAAGAAAAGAGAGATGAGGTGAGAGAAGGGACTACAGGAGAGATAAGGATGGAAGAAGCAGCCATTGCTAGTGAGTCAATGGGGGTTGAGGATGCATCCAAGGAAATGGAATTTCAAAGAGAATATCAGTCCATGATTGACTCCATTTCTCTGGATGCTGAAACCTTTACTCACCCTGTTCCTGCCTATCAAATTCTGGCACAACAGGGCAATGTGGAAGCAGAGGAGGCACTGCACCTAGTGCACACCTCACAATCTCTACTTAGAGCTAAAGAATCTATAGCAGCTCTGCCAACCACTGCTGAGAGTGATGAATTTGACAATTCTGAAGATGAAGACAGCCAGAGCTCTGAAGATGAAGGTGGTAGCAGTATTCATGATTTTGCATTTGCTCAAAACTACACCTATCACCAACTTGATATGGAAATCATAAGGCAATATAAATCTGCCCTGGCTGAGCACCCAGAAGCAGATCCACAGAGAAAGGTTGTTCTTCAACAGGCAATTGACTCCCTAAAGTTACAAAAGATGCAAATGGTGATTCAGAGATCCAATTTAGAGGAGGTCAAACAAGAAATCAAGGATGTGAAGATCTCTGTGGATTCCAAGCTAGAGCAACTAGCTCCTACAGCCACTCAGAGGGTGTTGCAACAAAGGTTTCTCAAAGAAGACAACCTGGCTAAATCTGTGCAACTTCTCACTTCAAGAGTGGAAAAGATGGAATCCCAGATGGAGCAATTTCTTCAACATCAGAAACTGCAAACCCAACTGCTAGAAAGGTTAGTTGCAGCCCCAACTTCTAGTCAAACCCTTGATGCTAACAAAAAGGGGGAGAAAGTAAAAGAGGCTGTGGCAACTTCAAGTCAAATCTTAATTTCTGAAAGAAGGGAAGCAGCAAGTGAGGGGGAGCAGCAGCCTACCATAGTGGTCAATCCACAAGAATTCATTGTCACAGCTTCCCCCAGCAAATCCAAACCTCTATATGGAGAGTTTGATCTTTCAAACTTGACAGAAGAAGAAAAGCTAGCCAAAATTGAAGCTCTCCAAAAGATGAAAGAAGAAAACTATGAAAGGATAATGAGGACAGAAAGATTGATCAATCAATCTATTGCATCAAATCTGTTCTCTAGCCAAACCTCAGCTCCAACAATATCTACAACAATTCTGAAGGTGCTCACTCCAGCAATTGTGGCTCCTACATTCTATGATGCTGAGCCTTCTCATGTTAAGGAATTTGAACCCTACATCAAATCAAGACCCTTCTCACCACCAAAAGCAAATGGGAAGAACAAGTTACAACTGGACTTTCCATTTCCCAAGGATGATGAAGAGAAGTTGATGGGTAAGGCAATCAAGGAATTCAAGGAGAAGGCTAACAGTTGTGTAAGAGAATGGATGGCTGTAATCATAAGGAATGGAAAAGTTCTAAACATATCCAACAGCCATCCTAGATTTGTTGAAGCTAAGAGAGAAGAAACTTCAAGGCTGCTAAGAGAATCTCAACCAAGCACTGAATATCTATATGAAAACTCAGATGAGAAGCAAGCAAGGCTGGCTCAAGAGTTATTGGATGAGGTAGAGGATGAATTGAGGGAACCTGAGGAAGTCCCCAAATTCAAAAAGAAAGGGAAATCAGTCCCCAAATCCAAGAGATTAAAATCACATGCAAGGAGGCCTGTCTCTCCAGAAACTGAAAACAAAGAGACAGTTGGTTCATCACAACCTATTGATGTGAAAGTATTCAACCCAGATGTAAATTTCCATGGTGAGCCTATAGTACCTAAAGAGGAACCAATGAATCTTGACTCCATTGAGGTTCCTTCATTCTTGCTGAAGCCTCAACAGAAGCCTACACAGAAGAAAAGGAAACCAAGGAAGCAACCTTCAAAGGAACCAATTCAAGTTGCTAGGGTACCTGCAATTGTCAGGCAGCCAATCTTGGAAAACAAGGATGATTTTATCTATCAGGCAGATATTGAAGAATACTCTGACATGAATCTTTATCTGGATGAATTGTCAGAAGTAAGAGGAATTGACAAATATAAACATTTGCCTGAAAGATTGGTCTTTGTATACAAGGGAGGAACGGAAAGGACATGGCCACTGCAAAGGGTTCTTGGAGAAAATTATCATACCTTAACCAAAGTGTTCTCTGCAATCAAGAGATACACAGGGTTCTCCAAGATAGCAAAAGGGGAGATACTGGACAAAATAGAACAAATAAGGAGGGATTGGAACTCACCATCAAGTCTACCAAGGAAAATGAAGATCCCATACAATGGACAGAAAATCCACCTCCAACCTTTCTGGATGATGGAGTTCAGGGATGAAGATGGTAACAGGAGATTCTTCAGGTTAGAAGACCAACTACCAAAGGCTAGTTCTCAATACCTGAGATGGCTACAACAGAAGCTAAATCCAAAGGTAGATGAAGAAGATGCCTTCTATAGGCAACTCCAAATACAGATTGAGTCCAACTCTGCCAAGGAAGGAAAATCAAGGGTGATGCCAACAAGAGGAAAGAAACAGTCCTAATCTGCTCAGTCTAGAGGAGCACTTCTCTGTAAATTTCTCAAACTTTCAGTTTTTAATTATTGTAGCTTAATACAATTTATGTATTGTTCTTTATATATCTTTAGGAATGTTTTGTTATCATCAAGGTCCTGAATTTATGCTTTATTGCCATCAAGTATAAATTGGGGGAGATTGTTAGGAATATGTTGTACTTGATGATAACTTCACAATCAATCAAATTGTTTAAGGTTTTGTAGCTGTCAACGGATGAGGATTTATAACTCTATCCGTTGACAGGTAGCTCATCAACGGATGAGGTTTTGTAGCACACTGCAGTATCTCTATGTTATCAGTCGATAGTGTTTTTATCCACAGTCATGTTGACTATCAACGGATAGGCAGAATAGGGTAGCCAATTGTAAATAAGCTATGCTATGTAATTCTGTCTAAGTGAAAGTGTATCAACGGATGAAGACTAAACTCTATCAACGGATACAACTCAAATCCACTCTATCAACGGATACAGCTCAAGTCCCAATATCAACGGATACTGCTCTATACATCATCAACGGATGTCAGTGTACATCATCAACGGATAATCATTGACACTGATTTCTATGATTAGCTGGAGGTTAGCAGTTGATAAGGACATGTTTGACTGACAGATCACATGAGTTGAAAGTAGATACAAAAAGCAGTATGGCAGCCATACTTTGGAAACACAGAAGAAAGAAGCATTCCATTTACACTATGAATACAAGAAAGGTGCAGGAGACATGTCTGAACACAAGGACAACCTTTCGGCTACATATGTATTTGGAGTGTAGTAGCAAGTCAACTAGAATTAGATTAGTATTATCTTATTCCAGTAGTACTTGTAAAACTTGGGATATATAACCAAGTGTAGCAACTCTTTGTAGGTTAAGAAAACAGACATATTTGCTTAGGGTTTCTTGAATATCTTTAGAAGCAAAGAGTTGTAAAACGGCAGCTGTGTACATTTTGTATCACAGAGTTTTCTTCAAATAAAAGCTTCAGGTGGTGCATTTTAACCACCTGATTTTATATGTGTTTGTGTATAATTCTTACATTGCAATTATCTCTTCATAAGTTTCTGAAGTTCTTATCAGAAATTTATAAATATCAAGAATTGTATTCAACCCCCCCTTCTACAATTATACAAGTGTGTAATCTGGGAATAACACTAATATTTAGGCTACAAACTAGGATCACAACAACCATATCAGCTATATCTAGGCACTGATTAAGGCAACAAATTTTTACAATGATTATCATAATCTATCACACCCTCGCAGTCGAAATTGGAGGAGCATGATGTTAATAGTATTTTTGTTGTTCGTTCGCAGGGAAGGACTGAATGTAATATCAAGTTCAAGTATCTTATCTCTTTACGTCTAGAAGTGTGTGAGAAGAATTTTTGGGTTTGTGTTTTAACTAAATTAACAAAGAACTAATTATAAGCACTAAGAATTGATTTTAAACTGAGATTCAAATATGTTGGAAAACAATCTAAGAACTGGGGTTCTTCACTTGGTCTCAATACATGCTCAATATTAATGTGATATCTGTGTTCCTACCTTGCTGAAAACAATTCTTCTAAAGTTATACTACACCCTCCCAGGCTACAATATAGTGCTTACAGCTACACCTTAATTGACACTCCCGTGATACAATCAAAGTATATCTATAAATTGTTATATGCCAAGAATTATATGTCTCACAATTCTCCTATTAATCTCCCGATCTAATATTAAAATTATGTCTGTTAAATCATGTACTAAGATTGCAACTTCTCTCCCAAGCTTATTACAATCCCTAGAATACAATCAAAGGTTCATGACTCCCCTAATTGTGTTAAGATCTCATTAACAAATCAGCCAGGCAGAAAATCACATAATCAAGCATGCATGAATACCAAGGAATACTACCCAATCCTCAGATTAGAGAATTAGTTACGCATATTTAATAAAGAAAACATAATAATAATGATACTGAATGAAAACATAATATTGAAGAAAGAATTGAAGATTGAAAGTACCTTGATACGATTAAAAGCTATCAATTGTTATGATTTACAATGGTAGGATGTGTTTAAATAGGCTCTACAAATCTTGCCCAGCAAAATATTACCTTCTATTACAATTAGAATTCAATTCAGGTATTAAAAATTGCCTAAAATACAATTAGAACTAGAAAAGGGCAAAACAGTAATTTGTCTGCTCCCATCTATCTGCTGGTCGTGCTTCCTGGGCCCACCACACGCGGCCTGGTCGTGTGAAACCTATCCCATATTGTAGAAAATCTCTCAAGCTTCGCGTGGACTGTAAATGGGCTGAAAACGGACTTCTAGAACTCCAGATATGGCCCAAAAAGTATAAGGTGCGCAGCCCTTCTAAAAAATCCGAATTTTAATCAATTAATTCTCCAAGAACGATAGAAGCATCAACTTTAATCAACATTCTCGTAAATCTGCACAACTAAGCAAAACACATCAAAACTACAACAACTTGAGTCCAAAACAATCAATTTGAGCCGAACGGAGGCATTCCCAGTGGATATAAAATCCACTTATCAAACCCCCAAACTTAAACTGATGCTTGTCCTCAAGCATAAACAATTACAACTAACTAACTAACTAGTACCACTTCCGTAGGTGATCACGGTTGCATTTGGCATATGCAACAAGCCCTTTAAACCCCTAGACAGCCCTAGTGGACGAGTAAGGTCTCGTGAGGGTCTATAGCGAATGTACCCACAAAATCCATTTAACCTAATGCAATGCAATGCATGAATGCAACTAATATGAAAATGCAACGATCCCCTTCAAACTAACCAAAACCAATTAACAAGCAAATATCTCAAAGAATGCAACTAAATCCAAATAGAGCTCGACTAAGTCCCCGTATACTAACAATACATGACAGAAACGTGCGTGTGTGCGATGCTCATCAGAAATACTCTCAACACTAGGTCAAAAATCATACAAATTCTTCGCCAAGACAATCACAGGTTTATAAATAGAATAGACTGTAGACACTTCATAACCTCGGAACACCTCCATCCTTATCCAAGGTAGACAAAAATTCATGCTTTATTACTAACTACTACAACACATATATACAATCATGCTTATTTAACCGTGCAATGAATGAGACCCCGAAAGGCTTATACAATAATACCCATGTAGCGAGTGTTAGGTCAGCAATCCCAAACCACAAAGGGCTTTAGGTTACTAGGACTAAGTCCCCTCAGACTTAATTACTCGAGTATTAAAGAGCTCACTCTGGTTAATTTTGCATTTAAACAATTAAACTATTGACTCTTTTTTTTTTCTTCTTTTTTTTCTCTCTTTTGCGATCTGGAATGAGCCTTTCTCATTTTCAACCCTAGACTACTCATATAAATATGAGCCGGCTACTAGCCATTTGACACCTAGCCATTATTCACAATTATTTACAATTAAGCATGAAATCCCTGTTTTCCCCCAAACTTAGACTTAATTGTTCTAGGCCATCAAGGGAATAACGAAAATTCTAAATATAATCAAGTGATTAAATCTCAAAACATCCAAACAAGCATGACCTCAACCTAGCCCAAAAGCACCCAATGAGACTGTGTAATTAGTTTTGTTTCCGAAACACATAAGTCAATTTCATAGAAACTATAAATCAACCCTCTATTCATCATTACCACACTCAATTAGACACCTACCTACCAATCAGAATCAGCCCGTCCTAAGGGATCATGAAATATGCATGCCATGAAAATGCAACTAGAATGAACTCACATGGTATACAGAAATAAAAACAGAATGTCCTATATGAAACAAACGTAGATAACACGAACATATATACATGAATTACTACTACTAATATGCAAAACATGAAATCCTACATGAACACATAATACAACAACTACTAATCCCTCAAAACACCCCCAAACTTGAAAGATTCAATGTCCGCATTGAATGGAAGTAAATACAAGGGATAGCAGAAAACATACCTACTCGTCCTCCTCCTCGGAGGAATCAGAATCTGGCGGTGGATACTGCGTACGAGCTCCATAGACTGGCCACCTTGCCTGAATACCTGCATCTCTCAAAGCTGTTGCCATATCTTGAGCATACTCCCTGTTACTAGCATGAATAGCATCCATACGCCTATACAACCGCCTAAAGTGGGCATCTAAAACTCTTGGAACTCTCTTAGCACGTGGTGGAGTGCCCGCTCCCTGACCACTAGAATCATCACCACTTACAACATAACCAAGCCCCCTCGGATGTGGAACCCCACCTTGCCATTCCGGCATTCGATCAATAGACACGTCCACAATGGAAGCCAAAGGTGACTGCAAATCCTCCTCCGCACCCCATATAACACCACTATCCTTACACAAACCAGCTATAATAGAAGCATGGGGCATCGCTGACAGTGCATGAGACTTTAAAAACCTAACAATATTTTGATAAACAATATATCCGACGTCAATGTATTTGCCCTTTAGAATTCCCCAGAGAAGAATCGCTCTATCAGCTGTTACCTCACCCGTATGAGAAGTAGGCATAATATTTGCACAGATAAATAAATACCAAGCTCGTGCAAACTTATTCAGAGCAGAAGACGGAAAATTAATCGGCTCAGTAGTTCCCAATTTATACTTCCAAACTGTACTAGGAACACATAACTCATGAACAATCACCTCCATATCCACATCCGCACTAGTCTTCCTTGCCCAATCTTCTTCCCCCACAACCTTAGGTGGTTGTCCCAAAATTGGACGAATAGCGTCTGGACTGTAATCCACCTGTTTACCTCGAACCACACTAACCCCATCCGGCTCACCTTTAGCATTCGCATAAAACTCCCTAACAACATTCAACGGAACTGGAGCAGGTGCCTTACAAATCTCTCCCCAACGTAACTCACTAATCACATCAACCAACCCATAATGACGAATTGGCAAAAATCCCCTTTCTTTCGCCACTGATCTTGACAATAATTTATTATACTCAACCTCCGCATCTGGAGAAGAAAATCTCTCCACCCTAATAGAACCACCCCTCATTCGCTTAGGCGCCATAATAATCAAAATCCCTCTCAACAATAGCTTCACCAACAACCACCAAGAAATATCCCACCAAAAACCACCAAGAAATATCCCACCAAAAATACCCAAATAACAAGAATAATACAAAAAAAACCAATTTACAAGAACACAAATTCGTAATAAAATAAAATAGAGAAAAGAAATCCCACTACGAATCAAAGAGGTGAACTTGTACTAATCTTCCCCCAAACTTGAATTTTTAAGAGATGTAAAGGAAGAAGATAATGAATTGGGTGTGTATGTAAGGGTATATATAGGCAATGGAGTGATAGGATGAATTTTAAGAATTTTAATGGGAAAAGGAAAAAAATTTGGTGGAATTTGGAATTTGATATAGGATAGGAAAAATATTTAATGAATAAAAGAAAAAGAATTAGAATGGATAAAGGATTTTTGAAGAAAATATAGAGGGTTTTGGAATTGATTTAGGATTTGATTTGGGTGGAAAGATGAGAGTATAAAAGATTTGGGTTTGAAAAAAAACTTTTTTTTTTTTATACAGAAGCAGCCTGCACCTCAGACAGAAATGCAGGCGCAGCCTGCCTTTCACTCAGAAAATTCGAATTTTTTTTTTCACACTCACAACACTCCAATTTTTTTTGTTTTTTTTACACAAACGCGTGGGTTGCCTCCCACGAAACGCATTTGTTTAACGTCGTTAGCCCGACGCCGATTCTCAACAGATGATAAGGTCCTGGAAGTAAAGACTGCTCATTCCTCGCTCCACTGTTTCTGCAAGCAGGTACGGCTTAAGTCTCTGCCCGTTCACCTAGAATACATCTGACCCTTCCCTAGTAATCTCACAAACTCCATTAGGATAGACCTTCACAATCTCAAAAGGTCCGGTCCATCGTGATTTGAGCTTTCCGGGAAATAAACGGAGTCTTGAATTAAACAATAGAACATGCTGCCCAACCTCAAATTCCTTATTCTGAATGTGCTTATCATGCCACAATTTGGTCTTCTCCTTGTAGATACTAGCATTTTCATAAGACTGGAGCCTAATCTCCTCAAGCTCTCCAAGTTGAAGCAAACGCTTCTCTCCCGCGGATTTTAGATCAAAATTCAAATTTCTTGTCGCCCAAAACGCCTTATGCTGAAGTTCCACCGGCAAATGACATGGCTTCCCAAAGACCAACCTGTATGGAGACATCCCAATAGGTGTTTTAAATGCCGTTCTATATGCCCAAAGAGCATCATCAAGCTTTGTTGACCAATCTTTTCTCGAACTTGCCACTGTCTTCTCCAAAATTGACTTCAGCTCACGATTCGAAATCTCAACTTGTCCACTTGTTTGCGGATGATAAGGAGTTGCCACCTTTTGTGTCACACCATACTTTTTCAAGAGATCAGCCACCTGTTTATTGCAAAAGTGCGAACCTCCATCATTGATAATAGCCCTTGACACTCCAAATCTAGTGAACACATTTTTCTTCAGGAACTTCTTCACCACTCTAGCATCATTAGTAGGAGACGCAATCGCTTCAACCCATTTAGAGACATAATCAACTCCCACCAAAATATACTGATTTCCATAAGAAGATGGAAATGGACCCATGAAGTCCATCCCCCACACATCGAAAATCTCCACCTCAAGAATAGATTGTAAAGGCATCTCGTTCCTCCTCGAAATATTCCCAACTCGTTGACATCTATCACATTTAGCTACAAAGTCTCTAGCATCCTGATGCATGGTTGGCCAATAGAATCCTGACTGCAAAATCTTAGCAACTGTCTTCATGCTACTGTTATGACCTCCACACTCTAGAGAATGACAATGCCTGAAAATATGAGGAACTTCATCATGAGGTACACATCTACGAAACATTCCATCAGCACATTCTTTGTGAAGCAGCGGTTCTTCCCAATAGTAATGCTTCACATCATAAAAGAACTTCTTCTTCTGATTATAAGAAAGATTATCCGGCACAACTCCTCCCACAATGTAATTCACAAAATCTGCATACCATGGTGTAGACAAGGACACACCTAGAAGCTGCTCTTCCGGAAATTTATCATTGATAGGTTTTTCACTTCCTACCTCTCCATCTCCTTGGTCCAACCTAGATAAATGATCAGCTACCAAGTTCTTGCACCCCTTCTTATCTCGAATCTCAAGATCAAATTCCTGAAGTAAAAGAATCCAACGAACTAGACGAGGTTTGGCATCCTTCTTCGTCATCAAGAAACGAATAGCAGCATGATCCGAATAGACAATCACCTTAGACCCAACAAGATAGGATCTGAATTTATCAAGTGCAAACACCACTGCAAGTAGCTCTTTCTCCGTAGTGGAATAGTTGATTTGTGCATCATCAAGAGTCTTGCTTGCATAAGCTATCACATGCATACGCTTATCCTTCTTTTGCCCAAGAACAACACCCACAGCATAGTCACTAGCATCACACATGAGCTCAAATGGCAAGCTCCAATCGGGAGATGTAACTATGGGTGCAGAAGTAAGTTCCTTCTTCAACCTGTTAAAAGCATCAAGACAACTTTCATCAAAGTCAAAAACACGATCCTTTTCAAGAAGATTGCAGAGTGGCCGAGCTAACTTGGAGAAATCCTTGATGAACCGTCGATAAAAACCAGCATGCCCAAGAAAGCTTCGAATTCCTTTCACAGATGAAGGTGGTGGCAATTTTTCAATAACTTCAATTTTTGCTCTATCGACCTCAATGCCTTTATTAGAGATTTTATGCCCAAGCACAATGCCTTCCTTCACCATAAAGTGACATTTTTCCCAATTAAGAACAAGATTCGTTTCAGTACATCTCTGCAACACCTTTGATAAACTGGCTAGACATGATTCAAAAGAAGAACCATAAACCGTGAAGTCATCCATAAAGACCTCCATGTCTCGCCCTATAAAATCTGAGAAAATGTGGTTCATGAGCCGTTGAAACGTTGAAGGACCATTACACAAACCAAAAGGAAGCCTCCGCTAAGCAAAAGTGCCATAAGGACAAGTAAAGGTGGTCTTCTCTTGATCTTCGGGTGCAATAGGAATCTGAAAGTAACCCGAGAATCCATCCAGAAAGTTGTAATACTCATTACCCGCCAACCTTTCGAGCATTTGATCAATGAATGGGAGGGGAAAGTGATCTTTGCGAGTAGCGTTATTCAACTTCCTATAATCAATGCAAACTCTCCAACCTGTTACTGTTCTCGTAGGAATCAACTCATTCTTCTCATTGTGAACAACAGTCATCCCACCTTTCTTAGGCACAACATGAATAGGGCTAACCCATTTACTATGTGGAACCGAATATATGATACCAGCATCAAGCAACTTAGTGATTTCTTTCTTCACCACCTCTTGCAAATTCGGATTCAATCTTCTTTGTCCCTCAATCACAGGCTTATGATCATCTTCTAAGGCAATTCTATGCATGCAAAGAGCAGGGCTAATTCCCTTGATATCTTGAATTGTCCAACCAATAGCTGATTTATATTGCCGAAGAACATGTAATAACTTTTCTCTCTCATCATCAATAAGCAAAGTAGAAACTACCACAGGATATGTATCATTAGGACCAAGAAAGGCATACCTCAAATTATCAGGTAGAGGTTTAAGTTCCACCTGTGGTGCCTCTAAAAGTGTAAAAGCCATCTCAACTTCTGTGTCTCGTACAACCAGTACTTCTTCTTCTACTACATCATCCAACACCCGATCTGCTCCCACGAAGTGTTCATTCTCGAGCTGCACAATGTCATCCACTATGTCAATGGTAAAACAAGTTGCTCCAAAAGGAGGTATCTTCATTGCTTTGTTCAGATCAAATTCCACTTTGTCCTCGCCAACATTCAATGTCAATTTTCCAGCTTTAACATCGATTGTAGTGCCAGCAGTAGCCAAGAATGGCCTTCCCAAGATAATGGGTATCTCGACATCTTCATCCATCTCTAACACCACAAAATCACAAGGTATGACAAATTTATCCACTTTAACAACCACGTCTTCAATAACCCCCAATGGATACTTAACAGAACGATCCGCCAACTGAAGTGAAATCCGTGTCTTTTTAAGTTCTCCAAGACCAAGTCTTTTGCAGATTGAATATGGCATCAAACTCACACTTGCCCATAAGTCGCACAAGGCTTTCATGTTTTCCATCTTCCCAATAGTGCAAGGCAAAGAGAAGCTTCCTGGATCTTTCAATTTCTGAGGAATGGCCTTTTGGATGACTGCACTGCATTTAGCATTAAGAGTAATAGTCTCTGCATCTTCAAGTTTCCTCTTCTTTGTCAACATCTCCTTAAGAAATTTAGCATAAAGTGGCATCTGATTCAAAGCTTCAGCCAACGGAATATTAACATGCAACTGCCGGAACATAGTCAAGAACTTCTCGTACTGCTTCTCTAAATGCCTGTTGTGAAGTCTCTGTGGAAATGGAATAGGAGGAACATAAGGTGGTGGAGGAACATACGGCTTTTCTGATTCTTCTTCCTTCTTCTTCTCATCTTCTTTTTCTGACGTGTCCGCAGCAATCTCCACTGGCTTATCCTCTTTCTCAGTATCACTCTCCTTAGGCTTAAGAATCTCAACCTCGGGCAACTCTCTTCCGCTCCTCAAAGTAATTGCTTTGCATTGCTCTTTACCAGTCTGGTCGGGTTGACTAGGAAGTGATCCTTGCTCACGAACACCCATCTTTGAGGCAATCTGTCCAATCTGTGTTTCTAGCATCTTTTGAGATGATGCCATGTGATCTATTCTTGATTCCATATTAGCCAATGCCCCAGAAGTCCTTTGCATAATCTTATTTAGTGCAACCTCCCACTCAGCTGGTTCTTTCTTTGGCGGAGGTTGATACTGCTGCTGTGCTTGATACGGTGGTCGTGACTGAAAACCAGGAGGTTGATTCTGCCTTGGAAATGAATATGAAGGATTAGCCGCATGATTTTTACTATAAGAAAGATTATTGTTTGGCCTTTGATTTGGATTGTAGTAAGAATTATTCTGCACAGGCCAAGGCTGTCTTCCTTGAATAAAAGATGCTTCTTCTGGGAATTGTTGAACATACGAGTTCTGACTAGCACCATAATCATGATACCCTTCCATAGGTGAAGAAATAGCATTCACATTTACCTTTTGTCCTCGCACCTCCTGAGTTAGAGTATCCAACTTTTGAGCCAGCATGTTGATCATCTCAGATTCTTGTGCTGCTTTTGCTGAGGTCGTCCCACTAGGTGCCCATGAATAATTATTAGATGCTAATTCCTCAAGAAGTGCTTTAGCCTGTGTAGTTGGTGCCTTCTTGAAATTTCCACCAGCAGCCACATCCAAACTCAAACGAATATCTGCATTCATGGCTCCATAAAAAGTACTAATGACCTGCCAATCTTCTAAGCCATGATGTGGACACTTCCTTAATAGTGCCTTGAATCTCTCCCATGCCTGATATAGACCTTTACCCGGTTGTGCTTTGAAACTCATAATCATAGTCCTCAACTGTTGCGTCTTGTCAGAAGGATAGTATTTGGACAAGAATGCCGTAGAAAGACTCTCCCATGTAGCAACCAAAGTGTTTGGAAGTTGCTGAAACCATTCCAAAGCTCTTCCCTTAATAGAGTAGGGAAACATATGGAGACGAATCTGATCACTCGTAGCACCAGTGATTCTGAATGAGCCACACATCTGCACAAAACGCTCTAGATGTTTGTGTGGGTCTTCTAATTCAATGTCTCCTTCAAAAGCCTGATTGCTGATCATCTGAATTAAGCTCGGATTAATATGGAACTGAGCTGCACCAATCTCTGGAGTTTTGTACATGCAATTGGCTGGATTCGGTGTCTCATGGTCCCAAATAGAAGACTGATCAACATTAACAGCTGGTCGAGGTTCTGGATCTCCCATCTTAGCTTTATCTTTTCTTAGCTTTCTCAAAGTACGCTCGATTTCAGGGTCAAATTCCAATTTTCTAGCGCAAGATGAACGTAGCATACACCTGAAAATCACCAACAAAACAACTTGTGGAACCAATTAAAATCTAAACAATAAGAAACAATTAACCTAAACTCAACTATACTGCCTTCCCCGGCAGCGGCGCCAATTTGTTAATAGTATTTTTGTTGTTCGTTCGCAGGGAAGGACTGAATGTAATATCAAGTTCAAGTATCTTATCTCTTTACGTCTAGAAGTGTGTGAGAAGAATTTTTGGGTTTGTGTTTTAACTAAATTAACCAAGAACTAATTATAAGCACTAAGAATTGATTTTAAACTGAGATTCAAATATGTTGGAAAACAATCTAAGAACTGGGGTTCTTCACTTGGTCTCAATACATGCTCAATATTAATGTGATATCTGTGTTCCTACCTTGCTGAAAACAATTCTTCTAAAGTTATACTACACCCTCCCAGGCTACAATATAGTGCTTATAGCTACACCTTAATTGACACTCCCGTGATACAATCAAAGTATATCTATAAACTGTTATATGCCAAGAATTATATGTCTCACAATTCTCCTATTAATCTCCCGATCTAATATTCAAATTATGTCTGTTAAATCATGTACTAAGATTGCAACTTCTCTCCCAAGCTTATTACAATCCCTAGAATACAATCAAAGGTTCATGACTCCCCTAATTGTGTTAAGATCTCATTAACAAATCAGCCAGGCAGAAAATCACATAATCAAGCATGCATGAATACCAAGGAATACTACCCAATCCTCAGATTAGAGAATTAGTTACGCATATTTAATAAAGAAAACATAATAATAATGATAATGAATGAAAACATAATATTGAAGAAAGAATTGAAGATTTAAAGTACCTTGATACGATTAAAAGCTGTTGTTGGAGGAATTTCGTAACAACACGAAATCGGAAGGATGCTGGAATAATAGAGCGATTATGAATATGTGGCTGTTTTAGGGATTTAGGGTTTATGAAAAAAGAGGGGGCTGGACTTGGCAGGTGTCTCGATTTGTCTCGTGTATCGGATTCCATTATGCCAAGATGCCTGCGTACCTATATGTTTATATAGGATCAAGCCCACGCAGTTCTGTGAAATTGATTTGTGTTTATCCCTTAGAGACTTTAGGGATAAACTTCGTTAATCTTGGTAATTACTGATTTTATCTGATTTAATCTTATCGTTGTGATATCTTCCTGATTTGAAGAATATCGTTTGGAGATATTTTCCGTTATTGATTGATTGAGATTGATTCTTTCCTCATTTCAGGGAGAGGATATTACTTAGCGGTTAAGTAATAATTATTAATCTGAATTAATAATTAATAATTATTAGAAATTTGGGAGATTATTAGACATGCCGAAATTATGGCATAACAACTAGCCCCCAGTTCTTCAGTGTAGCTTGTTGCAGTGGAGAACTAAACATTCTTCAAGCTTCCAAATTTCTTGAGTCGCTGAAAAAACTAAAAATACAAGATTAGCAAAAACTCTTAGAGCACCACTGTGCTCGTTAGGCGTATGCGGATGCAAGTGTGATAGCATGCGATGACCAGTATAGGATAGATATTTGCCAAGGTTTTCAAATGTGCGAGTATAAATAATAATTTATTTGAAATCCATTGCGATCCTTGTTGTCTAGTTAGGACCTTGGCGTTTGTATATATCCCGAGCTGGCATACACGCTTTTCAAGTGTCTGATGCAACCACATAAGGATGTGTTTGATGCAATCACATAATGATGTGTCTTGCGGAGTCTTCGATGTAGATAAGATGTAGATGTAGATGTACATGTACATGTAGTTGTGCATAGGGATGCCTCCACCCATGCGATCTAGAGAGATCTGGCCATGGGCCTTCAATGTAACTGTGCATAGGGATGCCTCCACCCATTCGATATAGTGATATCTCATAGGCCTTCAATAATCCAGAGGGTGCTGCACTTTACTAAGCATGTAGCATTGCGAGATTTATAGCTTGTCCAGGCTACCCTACTTGACACTTTAGTTCGCAAGTTTGAAGATATTTTTGACATATATGTACTATCGCGACGATATATGAAAAATTATTTTGCAAGCAATCCAAACGCAATAATAAATATGCTTTTTTAAGAATGTCGCGATATTTATTTGCTTCGAAAATAATGCTCCTATTTTTGTAGAAAATCTTTTACAAAATTATGCACCTCCCATATGTATTTTTGTTCAAAATATGCAGCTCGTACGAGATTGTAAAATAAACTCGCAATCAATCAGCATAAATATTCGTAATTCATCTGCATAAATATCTCGTACGATATTTTTTAAATCGCAATAATTTTACAAGCATAAAAATATATATTGCTCACACGAATTTTCTGAATAATAAATATTTTTCTGAAAAATATTTAAAAACATGATTTTATGTATGCATGGCATAATTATTAATATGTAACTAGCAGAAAATAAATTAAAGAGAGAAAATAAAACTTATCTTTGAATATTGAAATCGAGCCGATTGATTTTCGAGTCGCATGCCACTCCTGCGTTTCTTCTCATTGTCCGCTACAAATAAAACTTATCAATTGTTATGATTTACAATAGTAGGATGTGTTTAAATAGGCTCTACAAATCTTACCCAGCAAAATATTACCTTCTATTACAATTAGAATTCAATTCAGGTATTAAAAATTGCCTAAAATACAATTAGAACTAGAAAAGGGCAAAACAGTAATTTGTCTGCTCCCATCTATCTGCTGGTCGTGCTTCCTGGGCCCACCACACGCGGCCTGGTCGTGTGAAACCTATCCCATATTGTAGAAAATCTCTCAAGCTTCGCGTGGATTGTAAATGGGCTGAAAACGGACTTCTAGAACTCCAGATATGGCCCAAACAGTATAAGGTGCGCAGCCCTTCTCAAAAATCCGAATTTTAATCAATTAATTCTCCAAGAACGATAGAAGCATCAACTTTAATCAACATTCTCGTAAATCTGCACAACTAAGCAAAACACATCAAAACTACAACAACTTGAGTCCAAAACAATCAATTTGAGCCGAACGGAGGCATTCCCAGTGGATATAAAATCCACTTATCACATGAACACTAAGATTGTTCGGGAAATCTTCAAATAACACAAGGGGCAATCCCTTAGTGAAAATATCTGCAACCTGGTAACAATACAGCACATGACGAACACGAACTTCTCCACGTGAAACTTTTTCTCTAACAAAATGAATATCCATCTCAATATGCTTTGTGAACTGATGTTGAACGGGGTTTCCAGAGAGATAAATTGCACTGATGTTGTCGCAATAGACCAAAGTAGCTTTTCGAACTGGATAGAGTAGTTCCAACAGAAGATTTCGAATCCAACAAGACTCAGAAACAACATTAGCTACCCCTCTATATTCGGCCTCGGCACTAGAACAGGATAGAGTAAGTTGGCGTTTCGACGACCAGGAGATCAAATTGTCACCCAAAAACAAACAGTACCCCGACGTGGATCTTCTAGTATTAGGGCAGCCTCCCCAATCAGCGTCAGTATATGACACAAGATCAGCAATGAAGGAAGGATAAATATGCAAACCAAGATGTAAGGTGCCCTGAACATAGCATATGATACGCTTAAGAGCATTCATATGCTCATCATGGGGTTCATGCATGTGCAGACAAACCTATTGAACAGCATACGAGATGTCTAGCCTTGTATAGGTTAGATATTGTAAAGCATCGGCAAGACTGTGATATTTTAACGGATCCACATACCGAGTACCTGGTGTAGCACTGACCTTCAGTTTAGTGTCAACAGGAGTAAGAGTTGGTTTGCAAGATAGCATACCATCACGGTCGATGATTTCCTCAGCATACTTGCGTTGTGACAAAAATAACCCATCCTTGTGTCGAGTCACACTTATGCCCATTAAATAATTCAAAGAACCCAAGTCCTTCATTGCAAACTCAGAGCCGAGACTAGCCATTATAGACTTTAGCAGAGTATCAGAAGATGTAGTCAGGATAATGATAAGTGCATATTTTTGCATATTTTTATTACCTATTTATTGTTTGAATTCGTATTTTAATAAATTATTTTGTTGTATTTCAGGAAATTCAAGAAAAATTGAAGAAATTGCAAAATATAGAAATAAAGGTCAAAGAAGAGAAAAAGAAGAAGAAGGACCAAAATAGAAGAAAAGGAAAGAAGAGGGAGTTTGGTGCAAAAGCTGAATTTTTATTTAAAAACTAAAAAGAAAAAAATAATAAATAAAAAAATAAATAAACATGAAAGGCTAGGATTTAATCCCACCAAAAAAATGAATGGTGAGGATTAATCCACACCAACCACAATCTCAATCTATTTCCTATAAATAGATTCATTTTTCTCTCTTGTAAAAACACTTAGGATTAGGATTAGTTTTAGGACACTCCTAAATTTAGTTGTAATTTTTCTTTGCATCTCTTATAATTTCTTGTACACATTTTTATTTTTAGTATGAATTATTTTTCCAGTTTTAATCTGTTTAATTCGAAGCATTACTTTCCTGTTTTTAGTTCAGTCCATTTAATTTTCCCCTTGTTTTCTTAAACCAAACCCAGTTTTTGTTTTAGCCCATAAAATTACCCAGTTCCCCTTTCTTTGTCAACATCAAACAAGCCCAGCCTTACCTACATCTCATTTTCTTCACCTGCATTCTTCATTCCTTCCCCTTTTGTTTTCCTCAAACCCGACCCCTGTTCTTTCCTTTTTTCTCAAATCACCTTTCCTTCCCTCTTTAATTTCCTCTCAGCACAAACCCACTTCCCCAGTCTTCTTTTCATCTCTATTTTCTCTCCCCCATTAACCCACGACTTCCTCTTTCTTTCAACACGAAAAAAACACCCTCCCTGTTTTAGTTTAATTCAAACCCAAAACCCCTCTTTCCCTATCTTAGTTCGTAAATTCGAATTTTTCGTTTGCCATTATTGGTGTTTCTTTTTGAATTTCGATTTGGCTAGTAAAGCGTTTTGTTTTTTTTAGATTTGAGTTCAGTTTAGTGTTAATTCGGGGTTTGTTTAGATTTTAATTACTTGTTTTGCTTCCGTTTACTGGTTTTACTCGCGAGTTCATGAGTCGACTAAGAATTGTTGAGTTTTCTGTGGCCGATTATCGTCTTCTTCAGTTTTTTTTTAGAATCTGTTGTGTTTCCTTGATAAGTGTTGATAAGTTTTGTTTTGGATTCTGAGTTTGTTTTCACCAAGTCTGTGTTGCTGTTCTGGGCATGGTAACGGAGTCAACTGGGTCATGATCATTATTATTTTTAATTGTCCTGTTTTCTGCAAGTCCTTGGGTTTTGTTGCTGTTTATGTTGTCACTGCGACTTCACCGCTGCAAACACCGCAATCCACGTTTTTGTTTCGATTTCCTAGAGTCCTTAGTTGTTTGTTTTTGCTGTTCTTGATTCGCCGTAGTTTTGCTGAATTTTCCGAGTCCAATTACTATGTTTTCGTTGAAATTTGATCACTGAGTCCATTTGCCGAGTTTGTGCTGTTCTATTTTGTGGTTTTGTTTCATTTGTCTGAGTTGCTGCGACTTGCCTTGTTAATGTTTACTAAGTCTTGTGGCTTGTACTGATGCGATGTTTGTACTGATGCGATGTTTGTGCATTTTCTGTTAGAATAAAATTTTTGTTTTAATTCAAAATTTAGATTTTCTTTTAGCATAATTTAGTTTTTGGTTCCTTTTGTTTTTCATTAAATGAAAAAAAAAAATTTTATAGAATAATTTTCTTTTAATTATTAAATAGTAAAATTTCATCAGAATAGAATTTAGTTTTATTTCGAATTAACGAATTTTAGAATAATCTTCAGTTTTAGAATAAATTAGATATTTTAGAATTAGGAATTAAATAATGTAAAATCCAAATCTTCCAAAATCCAATTCTTAGAATAAATTAATTTTTGATCTTTTCATTTTTAATTAGTTTAAAATTAGAATAGATTTAATTTTCTTCTAAATAGTTTTAGAAATTAAATAGTAAAATGAAAAAAATCCAAAACACAAAATCTTTCTAATTCGCCTAAATTAAAAGTTAAGGATCGCGAAATAAATATTATTCCCTGTGGATCGAATCTTAAATACTAAAACGATGATCGTGCGCTTGCGATATTAAAATGTTTATTTTCGGCACATCAAGTTTTTTAGCGCCGCTGCCGGGGAATAATTATTTGTCGCACCTTGATTTCTAATTTTTCGGATTAGTTTTACTTATCTTATTTTTTATCTCATTTTTTTTAGGAAAGTTGAAATTTTGGGAATTTCTCACGGAGCTTGGAAAAATTGGAATTTCTGGAAGCGTGCTTCGGTAACCCGTATTTTTCTCTTTTCATCCTTTTTATTTTTAGAAAATCACAAAAAATCAAAAAAAAAAATTGAAAATTGAAAAATAAAAAAAATTAGTTGTAAATACATAAATGTTGTATCATGCATTTAATCACATAGGGCACATCATTTAGGTTTTTATTTTCTTGTTTTTAATTTTTCGTATCTTATAATTCTGGTGATCGCTGGAGGACCCAAAGGTACGTTAAATTTTTTTTTTAGATTAGGACACGTAGTGTAAGCATCCATAATTGTTTATCGTTTTTGTATATATCTTGTTGTTTGTTGCATCAAATAAACGTAATTAAGACTTATTCACGACCTTCAGTGTCTAAGGTTCGCCTGGCTGTTAAGATTTGGTGTCTAAGTGACGAGTTTGGCCTCTTGGCAATGTCTGCTCTAATCTGGCCGAATCGGTCTGAATAATTCTTAATTTACGGATTATTTTTAGTGTGTCTTAACGTTATGTGAGCAATGTCTAGTTATTTTATTTAGGGAACCTAGGTTAGATTTTTTTCTTTTGATTTTTCACCGTTTTTTTGTGTGTTGCATTTTCGCACTTACCTGCTACGTGGTTTTATCATTGATCAATCTTTACCAAGGTTGGGATTTTGACGAGGAGTTAGCGGGTAATACGATGTGGTATGAGTCAACTAGGGAACCTAGTGTATATAACGCGTCGTCTACTTTTAGTGATCTGCATTATAGTGAAAACGATATTGCAACCAACTCTGAATTAGATGCTTTCACTAGACGGCTCGAAGCCTTAGAAACCCTTAGTGGTCATTCACACACATCTTGGCACCCAAATTTCAACTCTCCGAGTCTCGATTTTCAACACGGCCCCGACTCTTATCAAGTCAACGCCATGTTTCAACAAACCTCTCGAAATGACCATTTTACAACGTTTTCTAACTCCGGTTGGAGAGATTATCCCGATCTCTCATGGAACCAAGGTCATAGCTATCAAACTCCGCCTACACATTTTCAAGAACCGAACTCTTATCCAATTCCAAGTCAAGTTCCTTATTCAAGTTCAATTCAAACAACCGCCCACCCACCCGGATTTCATGATTCGAGTGGGAAACTTGACACCTTAGAAAAGAGTATCGAGGCTTTATTGATTTCTCAAGCAGACTTCATGCAAACCATAACTTCTGATAGGCAAATTTTGAACTCTAATGCTCAAACCTTATCTGAGTTAGAATTTCAAATGAATCAATTAGCCATCATGTGTGAGTGTGAGACGATAACCACTCCGAATCCACCCGAGGTCAACCCTGAATTTCTTATCACTCAAAGACCTATCGATACTTTCGATGACATTATTTCTCCTAGGTCTAATGTTCAAGTTGACACTCCTTTCGGTGGTGATTCATACGAAGAAGATTCTAATGCTGACATCTTTCATTCTCTAGGTCAAACAAAGAATCCCGATGATTCTGAGTTTTTGGCTTCACCTAGACAACCATCATCTTCTTCTAGTGAACTTTTCCTTTCATCTTCCAAACCTCTTCCCGAAAAACCCAAAGAACTTCACACTCAACCAATAGGAGCTGATCTAGTTAAGGAGGTTGTTTCAAGGTCAAATTTGGACGATCATGAGATTGAGTCTCTTCTTAAACAAGATTTTCAATTGCATTACGAGACCAATCGAGAGCTTCACGAATCTTTTAAGGATTTGACCTCGGAAGAGATGTTTGGAGAGATGATGAATATTTGTTCCAAATGGGAAACCCAACATAAGGATAGTTCTTGTGATCCTAATTCTGTTGGTAAAACATTTTTCAAAGAGCCACCCCCACCCGTTTCTATTTCTTCATTTTCCACTCGTGCTCCATCTTTCATCGAAACTCATGATATTCATGACCAACATCTTCTCGTAATTAATTTGCTTAAACAACAAAAAGAAGCATCTTCGTGGTCTATGGATGAAGTTAGGAAAATGAGTTTTATTCTTGCGCCTAATCGGATCGTTCGAGTGGTCTATGCTATTTTTGTGGGTAAGTTTCTGAAATATGTTGGTTGTGTAACAAAAATAGTTTTTCCGAGAGCAGGTATTGGTTAGTAAATATTTGTTTTGTACCTCCCATAGTAGAATGTAGGTATGGGGGAGAATTTGTGTGTGTGAGTTGTTTTCTTTCTTGTTTTTAGAAGTTTGTCATTCTCCGTCATCCCTTATCAGGTATTTCCTCCTCTCTCTTTTATTCTCGTTTATTTTGCATACATTGAGGACAATGCATGATTTAGGTATGGGGGAGGGTTTTAGTGTAAATACATAAAATTGAAAAATCCAAAAAAAATTGAAAAATTTTAAAAATCCAAAAATAGAGTTATTTTAGCTTAGTTGTCCTTCCCACACTTTAAATTCTAGAACTAGTTGGTGTTGACTATTTTTCGAAAATTATATGTATAATGCCTTTAGATGATTTGAACGTAGTCAAGTAAGGTTTTTCCTCATGAAACTTGTGTCGAACAAATTTTTGCTTAAAAGACCAAGACGACACATTTGCACAAGACCTCTGATGGAAGAATTGTATAGGAATGTTATTCGATACCTGAGAGAGAACCCACATGTTAGAACAATGTCGAATCAAACCTTTGCGAAATTTGGTTCCTATAGTGTCAAAAAAAAAATCAAAAAAATCAAAAAAAAAAAGAAAAAAGAAAAAAAAGAGTCAATAAATGTTTGTAATTGTTGAGTGCTAGTGTAATTTTGTAATAATAAATTCTTAGTCGGAAAATCGGCAAGGTTGGGCTCATTAATAACCCGAGTAAGTAAGTCTGAGGGGACTTTGTGCCTAGCAACCTAAGGTCCTTTGTGATCTGGGATTGTTGACCTAAAACTCGCTAAATGGGTATTGATGCATAAGTCTTTTGGGACCTCAACCATTGCACAGTCGGTCTAACTACTAAGAACGTGAAGTTTGGCTAGATACTTGTTTTGATAGAGATTGGGTCAGTTCAATATTGGTTGAAAAAGAGAAAATGTTCGTATGCAGTTAATCCATCAAAGGCCTTAAATTCACTACACACCTTGGGATTTTTTGTAAATTTTTAGTCTAATCATGTGGATTGTGGGAACCTATAGCTTGGCTATTATTAGAATAATCTTTAAGGCATGTATTTTCCTACAAAATTGTTTTGTTGACACCAATGAAAGCTAGAGTGAAAGAGGAAAGTTGGATACTTGCTGATTTATCTCAAAGATTTTATGGGTATATCTTCTGTAAACCCTTAGGAGACAACACTCCTCCTGTAGAGATCGTCTATAGGTTTAACGGGTTGGTAAACCTAAAATTACCCGTCACACCTACGAAAAGGAGTATAGGACTTTTTATATAGATTTTCTTTTTTGTTTTACTCGAGGACGAGCAAAAGATAGGTATGGGGGCATTTGATAAGTGCATATTTTTGCATATTTTTATTACCTATTTATTGTTTGAATTCGTATTTTAATAAATTATTTTGTTGTATTTCAGGAAATTCAAGAAAAATTGAAGAAATTGCAAAATAAAGAAATAAAGGTCAAAGAAGAGAAAAAGAAGAAGAAGAAGGACCAAAATAGAAGAAAAGGAAAGAAGAGGGAGTTTGGTGCAAAAGCTGAATTTTTATTTAAAAACTAAAAAGAAACAAAGAATAAATAAACAAATAAATAAACATGAAGGGCTAGGATTTAATCCCACCAAACAAATGAATGGTGAGGATTAATCCACACCAACCACAATCTCAATCTATTTCCTATAAATAGATTCATTTTTCTCTCTTGTAAAAACACTTAGGATTAGGATTAGTTTTAGGACACTCCTAAATTTAGTTGTAATTTTTCTTTGCATCTAATATAATTTCTTGTACACATTTTTATTTTTAGTATGAATTATTTTTCCAGTTTTAATCTGTTTAATTCGAAGCATTACTTTCCTGTTTTCTTAGTTCAGTCCATTTAATTTTCCCCTTGTTTTCTTAAACCAAACCCAGTTTTTGTTTTAGCCCATAAAATTACCCAGTTCCCCTTTCTTTGTCAACATCAAACAAGCCCAGCCTTACCTACATCTCATTTTCTTCACCTGCATTCTTCATTCCTTCCCCTTTTGTTTTCCTCAAACCCGACCCCTGTTCTTTCCTTTTTTCTCAAATCACCTTTCCTTCCCTCTTTAATTTCCTCTCAGCACAAACCCACTTCCCCAGTCTTCTTTTCATCTTTATTTTCTCTCCCCCATAAACCCACGACTTCCTCTTTCTTTCAACACGAAAAAAACACCCTCCCTGTTTTAGTTTAGTTCAAACCCAAAACCCCTATTTCCCTATCTTAGTTCGTAAATTCGAATTTTTCGTTTGCCATTATTGGTGTTTCTTTTTGAATTTCGATTTGGCTAGTAAAGCGTTTTGTTTTTTTTAGATTTGAGTTCAGTTTAGTGTTAATTCGGGGTTTGTTTAGATTTTAATTACTTGTTTTGCTTCCGTTTACTGGTTTTACTCGCGAGTTCATGAGTCGACTAAGAATTGTTGAGTTTTCTGTGGCCGATTATCGTCTTCTTCAGTTTTTTTTTGGAATCTGTTGTGTTTCCTTGATAAGTGTTGATAAGTTTTGTTTTGGATTCTGAGTTTGTTTTCACCAAGTCTGTGTTGCTGTTCTGGGCATGGTAACGGAGTCAACTGGGTCATGATCATTATTATTTTTAATTGTCCTGTTTTCTGCAAGTCCTTGGGTTTTGTTGCTGTTTATGTTGTCACTGCGACTTCACCGCTGCAAACACCGCAATCCACGTTTTTGTTTCGATTTCCTAGAGTCCTTAGTTGTTTGTTTTCGCTGTTCTTGATTCGCCGTAGTTTTGCTGAATTTTCCGAGTCCAATTACTATGTTTTCGTTGAAATTTGATCACTGAGTCCATTTGCCGAGTTTGTGTAGTTCTGTTTTGTGGTTTTGTTTCATTTGTCTGAGTTGCTGCAACTTGCCTTGTTAATGTTTACTAAGTCTTGTGGCTTGTACTGATGCGATGTTTGTGCATTTTCTGTTAGAATAAATTTTTTATTTTAATTCAAAATTTAGATTTTCTTTTAGCATAATTTAGTTTTTGGTTCCTTTTGTTTTTCATTAAATAATAAAAAAAAATTTATAGAATAATTTTCTTTTAATTATTAAATAGTAAAATTTCATCAGAATAGAATTTAGTTTTATTTCGAATTAACGAATTTTAGAATAATCTTCAGTTTTAGAATAAATTAGATATTTTAGAATTAGGAATTAAATAATGTAAAATCCAAATCTTCCAAAATCCAATTCTTAGAATAAATTAATTTTTGATCTTTTCATTTTTAATTAGTTTAAAATTAGAATAGATTTAATTTTCTTCTAAATAGTTTTAGAAATTAAATAGTAAAATGAAAAAAATCCAAAACACAAAATCTTTCTAATTCGCCTAAATTAAAAGTTAAGGATCGCGAAATAAATATTATTCCCTGTGGATCGAATCTTAAATACTAAAACGATGATCGTGCGCTTGCGATATTAAAATGTTTATTTTCGGCACATCAGATAATATCATCAACATACAACAGATATTCCATATCAGATCCATTTCTATAAATGAATAAAGAATTATCTGATGTACTGTTAGTGAAACCAATGCTCAAAACAAACTTGGCAAACCCCTTATACCACGCACGGGGGGGGGGGGGGGGCTTGGTTAAGTCAATACAACGACTTTCGCAGTAGACACACATAATCTGGATGCACGGAGTCCCTAAAACCCATCGGTTGATGCATATACACGGTCTCTTTAAGCTCACCATGCAAAAAGGCATTTTTAACATCCAATTGATGAATTTGCCAATTTTTTGATAAAGATAGACTTAGTACTGTCCGAATAGTTGCTGGTTTAACCACTGGACTAAAAGTTTCTCCACAAGCAATGCCAACCTGTTGAGTTTTACCATCACCTACAAGACGAGCTTTATGCCTCTCAAAAGAACCATCAGACTTTTATTTATGATTAAAAATCCACATCGAGCGAATAACATTAACATTTGGTGGTCGGGGCACTAAATCCCACATCTTATTTTTAATAAGAGCATTAAATTCATCGTCCATAGCCAATTTCCAATTCGGGTCACGAAGGGCAGCCAACGGGTTACGAGGAAGAGGAAAGTTTCTAATTGTGGTATTATGAGCTTGAGCTGGGTTATATTTTGGATTGGGCTTATATACCATGTTGGTTGTGGGTCACTGGACGTTGGGTAATAGTTGTTTGGGTATGGGTTGAATTATATGTGGGCTGATTTTGGGCAACCTGTGGATTAGAAGTTGAGGACTGATCTGGGGTCGCATGTGAGTCTGATGTTGGTATTATATGTGGTGAGGGAAAGGGGGATGGTTGGTGTGTAGGAGAAGGTGGGTTGGGATAATGCTGGTCAAATGGGGAATGTGTCGTTTGAGAATGAGTGAATGAGGTGGTTTGATTTATGGTATGTGAGGCTTGAATTTGAAGATGGTGGATCATATAAGGAGAAAAATCATCATCCAAAAAATCATAATTATGTTTTTCTGATGCATGTACCTTAGCAAATGGAAAAATGCTCTCATAAAAAATGACATGCCTAAAAATGATAATTTTATTACTTGATAAATCAAAGCACTTATAGCCATGATGATTAGAAGGATGCCCCAAAAACACACAAGGAGTAGAACGTGCTTGTAATTTATTTATTTGAGTGGAAGGGACTAGCGAAAAACATAAGCACCCAAAGACTCGAATGTGAGAATATGACGGATCTTTTCGGTAAAGAACTTTGAGGGGAGACTCATTCGCTAACAATTTACTCGGAAGAATATTAAGAAGATATATTGCCATATGTAACGCATGATGCCAAAAGGAAGGTGGCATCGAAGCATGGTGAAGGAAAGTCCTAATGATATTATTAATATATCGAATTTTTCTTTCGATTTTCCCATTTTGTGGTGAAGTATAAGGACAAGAAAGACGGAATGAGATCCCATTGGATTCACAAAATTTCTGAAAAAGTTTATTATCAAATTCCCGCCCGTTATCACATTGAACATTTTTAATGTCTCTTTCAAATTTAGTACTGATATGAGCTTTTAATGTGGTAAACACCGAAAATACTTCTGATTTTGTTGCCAGAGGGAAAGTCCACAAATATTTAGAATAATCATCTAAGAAAAGCACATAATACCTATGTCCTGAAGAACTCAACACGGGAGAAGTCCAAATATCAATATGAATAATATCAAAAGGCATAAATGTAATAGATATTGAAGCATTAAAAGGCAACTTAATATGTTTTCCAAGTACACATGATTGACGAATATTAGACTTAGAGTGACTAGTACAATCAATCATTTTATTTTTCCTAAGAGAATCTAAAACGGAAGCCCCGGGGTGACCCAAACGATTATGCCAAAGAGACGAAGCTAAAAAAGCAAACTGAGAAAAAACTTGATATTGACTAGTGGTGGTGATGGGGTAAAGTTCACTCGTGCTATCACATCTCATTAGCTGCGTCCCCGTCTGTAAATCATTCACAGAAAAACCAAACGGATCAAACACGACAGACACATGATTATCAGTAGTAAATTTTCTGACAGATACTAAATTTTTAATGAGATCAGGTGCATGCAGGATATTTTTTAAAGATAAAGTTGGGTTTGGTTGGGGTAATGACGTATGACCGTAACCACGAATTGGAATGGATTGACCACTACCAATAATAATACCTTTATTTTTGCTCAAATTAAAATAAGACGTGAGATTACCTGGCTTGGCCGTCAAATGAGATGACACCCCGGTGTTCATATACCAGTTTGGATCAGGCTGAGATAGAGACATTGTGTGCATTGCAGATTCAATGTCAGTTGGAGTCCACTGAGTTGTGTAGGCCTATTATTGCTTATTCCATGGCTGCTGTGGAGGCCTATTACCCAAAAGGCCAGGCTAACTTGTTTGCCTAGGTTGCTTAGCCCACGGTTGTGTTGGGTATGGGCAAGGAGGCATGGCCCAAGGAGGAGGTTGCTGCCATGTCCACCACGGAGGAGGTTGCGGCCAAGTCTTTTGTTGTACCTGTTGGCCACCACTGCCGCCCTGACCTCTGCCACGACCACCACTACCACCATTGTGATTGCCACCCCCATAATGACTGCCACCACCATAATGACCACCTGCATGATTCTTGTTGCGTTTGTTTTGATTGTTATTGTTGCGGTTTCTGTTGGTCTTTGCACAACCCTGGGTGGGAGAATGAGTATCAAACGAGTCATCTAAACCCCGATCAGCAACTAGCATCGCCACATCACCCTCGTTAGCCACCTCCTTCAAGCCGGCTTCCTCCGTTACCAACATATACCTAGCCTCATAAAAAGGTGGGAGAACCTTTTTGTGCTGAATAACAGAAGCGACACCCTTATAAGCCGGGGTGAGACCGACAACCATGCGTAGAACCAGACGATTGTTCGAAACAGGAGCCCCAACGTTCATGAGTTGATCAGAAATGGTCTTGAGGTGTTGACAATAAGTCGAGATAGAGGAAAAATTTCGCAAATAGGTCGCAATGAATTCTTGTTCAAAGGAAATGGCAGAATTTTCATTATCCTGAAATAAATCACGTAACCTATCCCACAAGGTTATCGCCAGAATATCAGCTTCAATGACGGTGTTCAAAAGGTCCATTGAGATGGTGGAATAAATCCATTGGACGACAGTGGCGTCCAACGTTTCCCACAATTCCTGTTTAGCATCATTGGGAGGAGTCTTCTCCTTTACCTTGCCATCTGTTGTTTTTGGGGAAATAATATGGTGAAGAACTTTGTGTGAACAATAGTGGACTTTGAACAACTCTGCCTAGTTTGCATATTGGACGTTCTCTATGGCAAGGGTGATCGGAACATGGGTCTTGATGTTAGATACAGCAAGAGCCGGGCGAAAAGAAGATTTTGTGTCGCCCATGTCGACAGGAAAAGAAGGATGGGACAGAAGGAAACAAAAAAAATAAGAAGAAGAAAAAAGGTAAGAGATTAGGGCTGCGGAAGCGAGAGAAGAAGAACCCTAGGATCTGATACCATGAAAGAATATAATTCCCTATCTCTTTCATTGATTGAATACTGAATATATACACTGATACATAGCTAATATTTAGGCTACGAACTAGGAGCACAACAACCATATCAGCTATATCTAGGCACTGATTAAGACAATAAATATTTACAATGATTGTCATAATCTATCATACATGATCCTATATATATATATATATATATATATTTGAATCACCTTTATAAATAACACACCATATATTATATATGAACCTTTTTTTCTTCAAATGTCATATTTTAAATTGAACATTAGTCAATTTGTATGTAAAATGTAATGTGTTATTTTTTAGGATTCGTCTTTTGAAGCCAAATATTTTTACAACCTGAAGAGTTTGACTGATAAATTATTGCATCGTGTGTAATAATATACAATTTTCATATTACGTGAAAAACTCAATATTTTCACTCTAATATATTGTTGGCTTAATGATCCTATAGTTAACTATAAGAGAATTTCCTAAAATTAACCACTCAAATCAAGACACATCACATAGTTTCCTAAATAAAAAGACACATCATTAATGCCCATGCGGGGCCCTTATAAATAAAAGGTAACAATCACATTATTTTAAAGGTTAACTTTATGAAATTCTCCTAAAGTTAACTGTAGGAACATTTTTCTCATCCATAATATTAATTATAATATCATTTTAAAACCCAATTATATATTCTGTGTGGTTCTTTAATCAATAAATGAAAATTAATAAAAAGTCCAAATCTCATTTAAAATCTAATAATATTTAACCAATATTATTTCATATATCATACACATACATATTGTGTATATGATCTAAAATACATGTAAAAGTGTGGCCTAGTGGTATCTAGACGCACAAGTTAACTTGATGGTCCAAGTTTGATTTCCACTAAAAATGAATATTTTATATATAAACAACAATATAGAGGTAAATTAATCATTTTAAATTATGAATAAAATATCTCATGAATTTTAAGTCTTGTTCGTGTGTTATATATAAAATAGATTTTAGATATTAGTTTTACAATCAATTAATCTTATTTTGTATGTTGTTTTAACGAAGAAGTTATGCATTTTTTCGTTTTAAAAAAGTACATATGTTCCAACTATTTCTCATTCAAGTCGCACATACGCATTCACATATTATGTGTATGATTTATGACATAAATGAATGGCTAGCCTGTTGGTATGATTGGGTCCAAATTTGTTGTATGGCCCAAGTTAAATTCCCACCAACCAAAAAATTCAATTCAAATTAAAAAAAATCGTATTACAAAATTTCGTGAATCGCACGGGTTTTAAGCTAGTTTAAATAATTCAGGAATATGTATAAGTAGACTACATACTATATATTATTAATTTATATATGAATGTACAAATAAAATCGTGACTAACATATTGTTAATAAGTTTCAATGATCAAAATGCTAAATATTTGATATTCACGCAACACATACATATGTATAATTGATTACACGTGTCTATTGTGCTCAAGTGTTATGAACATGTACAATTTAAAGATATAACATAAGTTTAATTTACCTCCATAATTATTTTTATATGTTTTAAAGTTAAACAAATGTATTACTGTTAAACGACATTCACATATTTTGTATATGATGTGGAACACATGTGACAATGTGGCGCAGTGGTAATAAAATGCATAAGTTACTTGATAGACTCAAGTTCGATTCCCACAAACAACATTTTTTTAAACATGGGGACAAATTAGTCATACAATACATTAAAAAGTCTCACGAATTTTATCTTGTGTTGGTGTATTATTATATCCTTATATATAATAAGCGTAAGATGGATCTTATCCATAATTTTTGTTTGGTTTGGTCACTATACTACCGAAATAATCTCAACCGCCGAATCTAATATTTTTAAAAATAGACGATCAAGACTATATCATATTAAAAAGAAAATTATAATCTAACAAGGATATAATTAAACAAGGTTGTATTAGAATTGAATTTAAAAAAAAAATTATAATATAAAATGTATATAATTTAAAAAAGGATACAATTCAATTTTTCTTATTAATATTAAAAAAAAATTATATTTACTATTTGGGTTCTATCTCGAGATCTAGAAATCAGATTTGGATGATTTTACAGCCCACGCGAAGCTCTCAAAATTATCTTTAATTTAGTGATGATTTAACAATTATTATCGAAATAAAAACACTCAGAATCTCAAAAGAAAATATAATTACGAATTTTTACATTAATCCTACTCAGTGTAGAAGATCTACATTGATAATCCTATTCAATGTAGAAAACTAAATTATATGATTTAAATCATTGACATACATTTTTTTGTATTTCAATATAAATACATTTTTTAGTTTACATGTTAAAAAATAAAATATTTTTTTATGCTAGATCCATCATTTTTCATCTATTAATTTTATGATCTGACGGTTCTTATTTATTTTGTCATACTGAAGACCAAACTACCGACTACCAAAGTTTTGGATAAAATGACTCTTACACTTATTATTAAAACTATATTTGGTTGTTAGTAGAACTATCTTCAAATAATAAGAATGATATTTTTGATAATCAAAACGAAATATAAGTAGATTTCATAAATCGAAAAGAATTTTCAATGTAAAAAATCATCAATTTTTTCTCTCTTTTGTTTCTGCGTAGTTTTAATTAGAAAATAATTGTTAAACCAACACTAAATTAAAGATTATTTTGTTAATTTCATGTGGGCTGTAAAATCGTCAAAATCAAATTTTAAAAATTCAAGATAGAACACAAATATTAAATTGAACGTGTAAAACCTTATATATATATATATATATATATATATATATATATATATATATATATCAATTTTTTAATAACAAATTGACCTGTAAATTAATAACATATAAATATTAAAACAATAATATAATTATAGATATTGGAAAAAGAGCTGTGTCTTGCACGGGTTATAAGCTAGTATATATCTATAACCTTTATTAATAAGCGAAACCCTCTTTTAATGGTACCTAAAATTTGGTTCGCACTATATTTTGGTTTCACCCCCCTAAAATTTGGTTTGCAATATATTTTTGTTTCACCCCTAAAATCCTATTTTCCTTGAAATTCTATGTTGTTTTTTAAAAAATAGAATAAAAATAGAAATCCAATTATTATTATCATTCTTTTATATGTAATTTTTTTAATAGAATCATATTTCCTCTAGAATACTATGTTCCTTTAAAAAGAATTAAAAATAGGATTCTTATGATAATTATAATTCTTTTGTTTATAAGTTTTTTTTACTAGAAAACGCCAATGATCAAAAACCACCAACAAATAGAGGGTAAAACACCAACGAATAAGTATACTGTAACAGCCCCAGATCCAGGGTCGGGGATCCGGTCTTTACAGTCTCAATTTCTATCCACAACATCAACATAAATTAACTTACAACCTTGTGACCCAGAACAATAACATAAAACACACCCATTATAGTCCCAGAGATGAATTATAATTTAATTGTTACATACTCTTTGCCATCCCTTTACATAGGTCATACATATAATAAGTCCGATGAATCAAAAGCTGACAGTTTAATCTACTGGTTGCTCCTACCTCCGCAATGCCAATCTTGACATCAGTGGGCAACCCTATGACTGTTGTCCCTGCTTGCACCGAGTGCGACTTGTGCTGGCCATCAGATCTAGCTGTTGTTGTGATATAATAAATAAAGCAAGGGTGAGCAACAGCCCACCAAAAATAATATGTAACTGAACAACAACAATAATATATAACAGTTCCGAAATATCTTTAAAACCATATGCCATGCATTAACAAACATAGTACCAGTATAATATAAAGGATGAAGTTACAAGGTAACTCGAATTATATCTTTCGTAAGAATATCTGTTATGCAAAGATAAGAGTCAGATATCATCACTTTTTCTTAAAAAGGAAATTGCAGGAAAAATATGCAATTCTAGTTTTGAACAATTTTCAGTCCTGCCAACGCTGATAATGTTGCAGAAAATAAATAGATTATGGATAGTGAACCAATACTGGAGTATGGCGCCAGATGACACCGCCTTACGATGATCAGTCGTAGGTTGTGCATCTCAAGATTTGTTTTACTACCGGTAGAAGGAAGAACATATGGACCCCACCATACGCTGGATCTCCCTAGCCATCTTTGGGCGTAGACGAGACCGGCGCCACTCGGACCCTACTTCTAGGATGGACTGTCCCACAGCCTCTTATACCAGTTTCAATGATGGACTGTCCCACAGCCTCTTACACAAATACTCCTAGTTCGAATAAATCCATGATTCTGAAATGTAAAGTTCGTCCCCCTTTCCCCAAGTATAATACTTATTGATAAGACTCCACGAAGAAGTCGTATCTAGTTGGAAAGGAAAATTCACCGATATTTCCCAAGCTGATGCTTGTTAATGGATATTAACTTGTTCCAATAATCTTACCCCTCGAATGATGAGGAAGTAACAAACAGACTCAATTTGATGGTTAGCAACCAAGTTGCGAGTGAAAAGAATAGTTTAACAAGTATATGACCGGGAAGTCAAAGAAATAACATCTCTCAAGTAAGGTTCCCTTATATTTTAGAAGATAGATTCGAATGAAGAATGGAGTTTTGAGAACCTTCCTTGATAAAAATAATAATAACACGACTCAGAGATACTTTACTTAGTATTTGGATATCAAGGAAATTTTTGAATAAAATATCTCATTTTAGAACTAGTTGAGAAGAATTAAATAAATATTCAAAAAATATTTATTAAACCAGAAATAGTTCAAGGGTATTCTTAATATAATTATTGCTCATGATTAACCCTCGAATAAGTATATATAGATTATTTATTAGATAATTAATTCCTTGAATAAATGTTCAAAATAATATCCAAGAAAATCATTAAAATCTTAAATGAATATCCAAGATAATATTCATTAAGTAAAGCTCAATGAATATTCGAAAATAAACAATTAAACTCAAATGAATATTCGAAATAATATTCATTTAAATAAATAAAGCTCGAATGAATATTACAAATAATATTCACTAAATAAATAACTTCGAATGAATACTCAAAAATAATTTTCATCTAAATCAATAGCCTCAAATGAATATTCAAAATATTATTCATTAGATAAACAATCTCGAATGAGTATTCAAATAACGTTCCTTTAATATTTTTCAAGTACTTGATACTTATGGAAATTTAAATAATGTTCGTAAATAACATCCCTCAAATAATCTGTCACTGGAATCCCTCTGGGTTTCCATGACTATCTCTATATTACAAAATACAGACTCCCGGTCTATATTGAATGAATGAGGATCAATGCCCTTCACTAAGGGTCTTAACCAAATCCGGCTTATAACTAATATATCGTATCTAGCTTATAAGCCAATTTAAAATCAGGAACAAGTATCACAGAAACCAGAGTCGCAATATAATTGAAAATAGGCATGCATGCTATGACATATGTATAACAACAATCATATATATTATCACAACAACAGCTTCAAAGTTTTGAAGACTTGCCCGGTACTCCCGCTATGCTAGTGGCATGACTCGGGGTGGTCCGACGACCTATAAATAACCAAAATAATTACGGGTTATTCACCTTATCACTTTGAAACGCCAAGTAAATATTTTACTCAAGCTAAAGCACATTTTCCAAGTTTATCTCTCATTAACACCGTTATGATCCGACACTCGTTCGTTAACATGGCATGTCATTACACTTACGCTTGGTACGGTTTTAAGTCATATAAGTTCTAAGGTCGGTCGTTTACGAAGAAAGATTATAGCTCGAGTTTTATCGCTCGTTTTCTAAGTGATTTACCAAAGTTATAACCAATTGTACTTTTAAGGGGTTCGTTCGCGCTTAACCTCAATTCGAACATTTTTATAAAATCGGAAAACTATCCGTTTGACATGTGGTTTTCTCTCACACCTTTCTCATGACCCCTAGTATTTAATTACCAAGATTCTCCACTGAATTAACTTCGTTAAGGGGGTTTCAATTTCAATTACGAACTCGCATTTACTGTTTCGAACTACTAGTTGGTTTCTTGCATGCATGAGTTAAGTGATTAGTGCTAAAACAGTTTTGACAAACTTTCCTAGGGGCATTTGGCATATAAGCATAATTATTATTCTTGTTTATCCCTAGCTTGCCATTTCGGTTTTGTTTCTTATTAACCACTTTCTTCTCAAATTCATTTTTCCCAGCTGAAACAAACTTCACAAACTTCTCAGGTCTAGGTCTACCTCCTACTGGCTTCTTGGCTTTTGCCTTGACACTCTCACTCTTAGAGGATGCTGGTTGTTCACTAGACTGTGCCTCATCCTCATCATTCAACATTTGCTTAATGAGTAAGTCATCCTCATCAATTTCAAATGTTGGTTCTTTAAAAATTGGAGACTCAGTCTTTTTCAAAATGTGAGGCACTTTATCCTGAACAACTATGTCATCTTCAAAGACAGCATAGCCTTTCCTCTGTTTAAGAGTGCGATAGTCAAGTCCAATGGAAGCCTTGGGTCTAGCTTGGTTTTTCTCATGGTAGGACTGCAGTAGACTAGAGGAGTTCTTAAAGGTTTTCAGTTTGAATTCATTCTCAGCTAGTTCATCCCTAAGAGCCTTTTCAACCTGACTAGCACATAGAACCTTATTCTGCAAATATTCAACTTCTTTCTTAAGGTTATCTACTTGCATAGCAGTTAGCTCAAGTTCCTCATTCTTCTTGTTTAACAATTCATTCTTAGCAGACAGTTTGTCAATCTCTTCATTAGCAGCAGTCATACTAGTATGAATATTAAACATTTCAATAGATAGTTGTTCAACCATGCATTTATACTCAGAAACAGACATATCTATGGTAGTGAGAGATGGTACCTGAGAGTCAGATAGAGATTGTTCATCCTTGGAATCAGCCATCAAGGCATAGTTGCAGAATTCTTGCTCCTCTCCATCACTATCGGAGTCATCCCAACACTTCCCTTCAGCTATGTAGGCCTTGCCTTGTGTTTGCTTTTTCAGAAGGGCCTCATACTTGGCTTCACGCTCTATAAACTCCTTATCCTTCTTTTTAGGCTTCTTGCATTCACTGGCAAAATGCCCTAGGTCATTGCATCTATAACACCTTACAGATGACCTATCCATATGGCTCGTTTTGAATTTATTCTTGTTTGCTTTCACAGGTGCCTTGCTCTTATTGAATGAATGGTTTTGGGGACTAGGTTTGAAGTATTGGTTCCTCTTGAATCTGATGTTTGGAAACTTTCTGGCCATGAAAGCATATGAAGTGTTTTCCATGCCATCTAGCTCTTCAAGAGTATAGAACTCTTCTTCTTCCTTCTCCTCAACAGGTTCAGTCACTTCACCTTCATTTTCTTCATCATCTACTATCTCTTCTATCCTCAGCTGACTTGTAGATGCTTCTAGGTCTTGAGCAGATTTGCTGACAATCAAGGCACATGATGTGTTTACCATTCTGCCTTGGTTGGCTTGGATAGCCCTCTTCTGAAGCAACTCAAGCTCATGAGTCTTTAAAACCCCATAGAGCACATCATATGTGACTTTGTTCAAATCTCTTTCTCTTAGTGAAATGACCCTTTGCTCTAGATGGTTTGGTGAAGACAATAGAAACTTCATGTTCAACTCCTTGGTGCTGTAAACCTTCCCATTCATCTGGAGCTCAGTCACCAGCTTGTGAAACCTTTCAAACATGTCAGTAATGCTTTCCTTGGTCTGAGCCATGAAAGCTTCATACTGTGTGAGCAGTATCTGTTTCTTGTTTTCTCTAACCTCCTCTGTTCCTTCACATAACACCTCAATATGATCCCACATCTCCTTTGCTGTTTTGCAAGAGGCTATGTTAGCAAACATTGATAGTTCCATAGAATCTATGATTAACAACATGAGATGACTGTCGAGAGCAACCATCTCCTTTTCTGTCTCTGTCCATTTGGATGGTTCTTTAGCCACATAAGATCTTGGAAAGGTTACAGTTCCAACAGTCTTTTCAGGAATCTCCTGTTATGGAACAAAGGGACCATTCTTGAGTATCTCAGGATATAGAGGGTTAGCAGCTTTGATGAACAACAACATTTTAATCTTCCAGAGGTTGTAATTCTCTTTGTCGAACTTAGGGACCTTCACTCTTCCTGTAGTCTTTGGTGTATTCATGATCTTTTTTCTGTTTTTAAATAAATAGCCTGCTCTGATACCACTTGTTGAGTATTGAACACACAAGAGAATACAGAGGGGGGTGAATGGATTCTCAAACTTTTCTTTTAATAAGTGTTTTAGGTGAAGGTTGTTTTAAGGGTTTGAATCTGGTTGTGTAACAGAGTGTGTGTTTGTGTTTAACAGATTATGTAAGTGCGGAATATAAACACAAGAACACGATATCACTTTAATCTATTATTGTATTAGATAAAGATTTACTACAATCTGTGAATACAAATGTTAGTATTCTCAGCTTCTTTCTCAGAGAGATATTACTTGTAAAAACTATAGATCACTCTGTTTTATACTTGCTAAAGAAGTAGGGTTGTTCACTTATATCACGTGAACAACTTGCTTACAACAAATAAGGTAGCAAACAAATTTGCTTTCTAATGTGTCTATCCTATTTGAGTAAACATCCAAACTGCTACAGATTTGACTTCTTAGAACTTTGTTCAGATCCACTTCTTTGGCTCTTTGTCTCTTGTACTATCTCTCCAAGCTTCTTTGTAGGGTTTCCAACGTGCTTTACAGTATGTGGTCCATAAAGCGTCTTAGCTTGTTGCAGGTTTCTGACTTGTACAATTCTTCAGTATTTTGTCTCCAAGATTGTATTCGAGAAGTAACTCTGTTGGTGATTCGAAAACTAGAATTGGCTTAATCGATAACTCTGAGTTCTCGAATACTGTTGAGCTGACATATCGAATCACTTCTCGAATAAATCTTTTCTCCAGGAATCCTTGAGATATCGAATAGAGCATTTTACTTATCGAATCCCTGAGATATCGAATAGCTTCTTTAGTCCTTGAGATATCGAATGTAGCTTTGACTTGTTGACTCTTAGAGAACTCGAATGATGCTTTGACTTGTTGACTTCTTGAGTTCTCGAATAGAGTATTAGACATGTCGAATCTCTGAGTTCTCGAATGAGGCTTTGACTAGTTGACCTCCAGAGATATCGAACAGTGTCTTTTGAGATATCAAATTCCTGACTTCTCGAATGCTAGACTTCTCGAATATAACAAACATACTTTCTCGAATTGGTACTTAGGCAAATCTTCATTCTCCAAATTCCAACTGTGTTTATTTTGACAGTCTTGGTCTTCAAGCTTGAGGCATGATCCTTGGAACTTCTTTCAAGTATTATTCTCTGACTTTAATTACAGTTACACAGGTAGAATTTGATGCATGTTATAAGTACTACAACAAGTAGAAACTCTACAACTAGAGGTTCCCTCAGTTAAGAGGTCATGTAGGTAATGCAAAGCATTACAGACAATTAGGCTTGTTATTAGATGTATACAGGCATGCCTCTGTGACTAACATTCTCCCCCAAATTGTGAGTAAGACCCTTAGTCACAATTTCATGTCTGATAACAAGCCTATCATACATAAAGATAAAACTTGAAAAGTACAGGTATGTAACTTGATTGAAAATACAAAGAGGCATCCTTACAAGTTATGAGGAATTACTAGCCATATCCTTTTGGATTCATCTCTTGAGCTTTGGCTTGCAGATTCACATTTTTCTTTTTTTCTTTAGCTTCTTTATCTTTCTTCTTTGCATTTTCTGCCATAGCAAGAACAATGTCTTCTATAGCAGTGAGTTCCTTAATTAGAGGAGAGCCTGATAGATCTTTAAGAACTTCATTCAGCTGTTTCTCATAGTAGGAACTGATGTAGTCCATTCTAATCTTCACAGTTCTTCTATATTTCTTGTATTCAATAATGTAAGGATTATAATTGACTCTACACAGACCCATGGCTCTTAATTCATCAGCCTTAGCTTCCATATCAGCAAACTCCTCCTCTCTTTTCTTTAACAGCTCCTCAATTTTCTTTTTCCGTTCTGCCCGGTGATCTCTCTTCATCTTGACAAAGTCAATCAACTCCAGCTTCCATACTCTTTCCACTCTATCTTTAGAATCCAACATAGCAATAATCCTTTCTATATCATCTAGCTTGCCCCAATGCTGACATGTCCCTTGCTTGAATTTCTTCTGTCTTCCATCAGTATATTTAACTTCAAGGCAGTTATCAACAATGGCAACAAGATAGATTCTTTGAGCCCCTAAGAATTGTAGTTGGTCTTCATCAAAGTCTTCATCTAGTGGTTGGAGTTTTAATCATGGAATGATAGTTAGGGCCCTTGATTTAGATGGCTTCACTCTTCTTGCAACATGTTTGAATTTGATCTTTTTCACTTGGTTGCTTGGCAGAAACTTGTGGCCTTTGCTGGTAGACCAATGTAGTACACCATTAGCAATTTGCTTTTGGAAACATACAGATGGTTTCTTGAGTTGAATATCCTTCTCTTCTTGAGGTAGCAAAACAGTTGTAGAAGCCATAGATATAGATTTTGATAGGTCACTACTAACTGTATTCACCCTAGATTTAGAGTCTTGTGTTATTGTGAAGTTACAGTTATCAATGCCTAAGGCTTGCTGTTTTCCACTTTTCCTCTCATAGACTTTGCCTTGGTCATGATCATCGTTCTTGTCCTTGCTGTCCTTCTTCTTCTTCTTCTTCTTCTTCTTCTTCTTCTTCTTCTTGTCTTCATCACCCTTATCACTCCTGTGATGTCTTTTTCTTCCATCACTTTTGTCTTTATCTTCATCATCCTTATTTCTCCTTCCTTTGGCTATTTCTAGAATATCACCTGTGGCAATAAAGGTTCTGAGAATGTGCAATGCCTTTACTTCTTCACCAGTTCTTATCCCATTCTTCTTTTGTAATTTATCAATAATGTCAATGATAAGTTTGTGATTCTGGAGAGTGAGGTCCTTGGGAATGACCAGCTGTTTGATATCCTCAATCTTTGTGCCAGACTGATAGATAATTGTTCTTGGATAAGTGCAAACTTCAGGCAACCTAGCCTGTTGGCCATTCCTCAGATCAGCATATAGACTCTTGTTGTTCTCTCCCTTCTTCTCTATCAACCCCAGGATAGCATCAATCTCTGTTAATTTTAGAGCCTTCAAGGTGTCATAAGATAGATGCCATATTTTACCATTGGTCACCATCATAATTGATAACTCTGAATCTCGATCGGGTCCTTCCTCGCCAACTCCTGCCTCGGAAGGGGTGTAGTTGTGGTGGGGTGCCTACAAAACAACACCGGAGGGGGGGTTCGGCCCCGAGGTGCCTCCGGCGTGAGAATAAGAGTTGGCTTTGGAAGACTATAATCAAGGAGAGTATCGCAAAGTACTAAGTAATAAGTGTGTGGGTGTGTAATAGTGTCCAACCCCTAAACCCTCTTTACTAGGGGTATTTATAGCCCTAGGCCTAGGGTTTAGGGGTAGGTTACCTTCACCCCCGACCGTTGGATCTGGGGGACAAACCGCTGAATATTCGGGATGTAGGACACGTGGACTAGTCTGGGGTGACCGTTGGCTGGAGTGTGGCCATGTTGTTGTAGACATAATTTGGCACGTGCCTTCCCTTGTCGTTTAGTGTTGGTCAGCGCCATATGTAGGAATGTCAGCTGAGGTGGGGTGCCACGTGTGTCGAGTGTCACCCATCTGGGGCCCCCTAGTCTGGGGTGGGGACCACGCCACGTGGTAGTTGCCCCGGGCCCGGGGTCCACTACTCTGGACTGGGCCGCTCTTATTCTCATGAGATGATTTGCTCATTGTTTTGGGCTCCTTGTTGGGCCTTGGCTGTTTATAGCCTATCATTTGCCCCCCACTCCCTAATGCGGATTTTCCGGATGGGGGAGTAGTAAGGAGTGTTTCTTCCTTGGAGAGTGGGCTTTCTGTATACTCCGGGGTGCTAGACATATGTCCTCGGGGCTGGACGTTTTGTGGTTCTATGAGTCCGCGTCTTCTTTGGGGGGTGGGCTTTTGCCTTGGTTGCCCCCAGTTCCGGGGTGTGCGCTGAGGTACGTACGCCCGGGGCTAGTGGTTAATATTTGAAGGCCTTGATGCTTTGACTGTCCTTGGTTGCCCCCAGGCCCGGGGTCGGGACTGAAGTGTACATTCCGGGGCGTTGGGTTTGCGTATATACAAAAATGCACGTCTATTAAGGAATATATGTAATATTCTGAGTGTGCATTTTTGGATTTCGTTTTTGTTTCTTTTCTCGCTTTTCTTCTCCTTTTTTTTTTTTTGAAAAATAACAGCTGTCATCCACTATCCCCGGATTTTGGAGATAGTGGGCCGATCTTTTGGGCCGCCACGTGTCTTGGGCGGTTTGGATTCAGATTTTGCCTATAAATAGCGGCTCCCTCCCCTCATTTTGTCTTTTACGAGTTTTTGATTTGCTGTTGTGATTCTGCTGCTCTGAAGACCTGCACTCCGGGCTAGAAGCGTGATCTGATCCCAAGTTCATCGTCGCACCCAGACCTCCGGACTTCACTGTAAGTTTTCTTGCTCCGGTCTTTGTATTCCTTTTTGTCTAAGTTTTTTATTTTGCTTTCTTGGCCCGGACTGCGTAGAGATACTAACTCTAGGCTTTATCTTTTTGTTGGGTAGCCCGGGGTAGTCCCTTTGTATGGTTAGAAAAATAACTGCTAGACGAGTTTTAATTCCTCTTTCCGATCCAAGTACTTCTTCTAGTAGTGTTAACTCTCCGGATAGTAGTCTAGAATTGATAGACCTAGACTGGGGTATAATGGGTAAGAAGAAGAACCGTCTTCCCGTACTAACGAGTATTGCGACCAAGGACATGGGACCGGGGTACAGTCTGAGTGAGCCGGACGGTAGCTGGGGCCACTCTAAGTATTACTTTGTGAAAAGGGACCCGGGGATTCCTCAAGCTTACTTCTTCAGGGATCTCAGTGCGGAGTTTGGGGAGAATCCGGATGTGGCAGAGATGACCCGATACAATAGGGCTTTTCTTGACTCTAAGTTCGGGGCTAAGCCAGGGTCCGGGATGGATGTTGGTCCCTTTAGAGCGGAGTATTTGGAGACTCCGGTTGAGTGGGACACCATATTCCGGGCTACTTTCCACATAGATAGTGACGTGGAGTGGAGATGGCCGGAGTCCGGGGAAAAGATTTACCACAGACCCGATGGCGGTTGGGTCGGGGTGTGGTTGGAGCACTTGAGGTCGGGATACGGGCCCAGGTGTCATCAGTTTTTTAAGTCCTTGTGCCTGTTTGAGTATGGGATCCCCATTACCCAATTGACTCCGAACGCGGTCAAGTGGATTTCGTACTTTCTGGGGTGTTGTGAGGCTGCCGGAGTGTTACCTACTTTCAAGCTTTTCCACCATCTTTTCCAGATAGTCCGGTCCAACAATGTGCCTATGTTTGAGTTTAGATTCCGGGGCAAAGCCTGTGGCTACCCTTCTTCGGATTCGAAGCCCCTAGGTATGCTTCCGTCTTTGAAAGGCTGGAACGGAGAGTTCGTCTTTCTCCGGGGTCTTGATATCCGGTTCATGCCCACCTTCAAGGAGGAGCCTTTGGCTATGCACTTCGATGTGTTCGATCTCCAGGATGCGGCGTTGGACCGGGTACATACCTTCTGCCGAGGTCTTGGAAGGCAGGTGACTAGGGAGGATCTCATGAGTCATGCCTACCTTTACCGGATAGGATGTAAGTCCGGGCTGTATTTTCGTTGTACTCATATCTGTTGTTTTGGTTTTACGCCGGGCTAATGTAAAAATTTCTTTTTTTTATTTTCAGGTCTTCCCGGTTATAATCCGGAGTTTGAGAAAATTGTTGAGATGAACAAATCCAACAGGGCTTTGGCAGCGGCTCTCCGGAGCATTGGACATGTTCGTGATAACACTAAGGCCCCCGGGGAGGCTAGTGGCTTGCAAGCCGAAGAGGGGAGACCGGGGGGTTCGGGGCCAGTGATCCCCGAAGCTGTGGTGGATGAATCCGGGCTGGTGCCGAGGAAGAGGCCCAGGGTTTCTTCTGTTCAAACTGAGAAGTTTGGGACCATGCTCTCGGACTGCGAGCTTGTGCAGGAGAGCTCTGCTGATGGTAGCCCGAAGAAGGCTAACTTCCGTCCTCACGAGGCCACCCCCGTGTCTCCGGAAGAAAGAAACTTCATCGGTTTTCTGGCGGATCTTCCCAGCAAGACGGAGTGGGAGGATATGGGCAAAACTTCGGCGACTTCGCTCTTTCAGGAAATGATGGGGGTCTATGGTCAGGTATGCATCTCCCCGAATTTCCTCCACTTATTTTGCTTGTTAGGCTTCTAACTGTGTTTATATTGGCAGCTCGGGGTCCGGATGGCCGGGGCTGCGGCTTCTGCGTGCCGAGAGATCAAGGAGGGCTAGGCTGCGTTGGCTGGGGCATCTGGGAAAGATCAAGAGATTTCCGGCCTGAAGGAGCAAGTTACCGAACTGGAGGAGCGCATGGAAGCCCGGGTTGAGAAGCTCAAGGCCGGGGCTAAGCTTGTGGCTGATGAGAGGGATGCGTTCCGGGCTAAAGCCAAGGAGTACAAAGAGGAAGTGAAGAAGCTCCGGGATGAACTGAAAGCCAAGAAGTCCGAAGAGGATGTCATCGCTGAGTTCCGGGCTTCGGATGCTTACGACGATGATCTTTCCCTGGTCGCAGCCCGGAAAATCAGCCGCTGCTGGGTTGTTGCCGAGAAGATGTGCAAGAGCGATCCTGGGTCTGCCACTTGGGAAAACTTTATTAAAGAGTACATGGAAGCCGAGGATGCTCTTGCCCGGGGTGAAGGGGAACCGGCTCCTTACGCTGCTCCCAGCTCCTCTCGTCCTCCTCAGGCTTAACCTCGTTTATGTGGCTGCGTCCAGTGCCCGGGCCGTGCCCTTGTAATTTCTTTAATTTGGTTGATGTAATCTTAACTTGGTTGTATAACTTTAAATTCTGCTGTCGTGTATAACTTTTAACTGTCAGGTGTTTCGGGCTGTCGGTCAGCCCGGCCTGTCTGCTGCTTTCTTTTATATCTATTTTTGTTCTGCAAGTTTTGCCTTGTTCTTTTGTTGTTGGTTTGTTTGTAGTTTTTATTGCCCCCCACTCCTTAATTCGGGTATTCCGGATTGGGGAGTCGTGGTTTGTAGTTTGGCCTACTTTGAAAGGGTGAAAACTTTTCCAAGTAGGAATTTGGATGCCTATGGCTTCCCGGGCCGAAGCATTGCTAAGGTCCCGGGCTTTGGCCTACTTGGAAAGGATGAAAACTTTTCCAAGTAGGAATTCTGGTGCCTATGGCTTCCCGGGCCGAAGCATTGCTAAGGTCCCGGGCTTTGGCCTACTTGGAAAGGATGAAAACTTTTCCAAGTAGGAATTCTGGTGCCTATGGTTTCCCGGGCCGAAGCATTGCTAAGGTCCCGGGCTTTGGCCTACTTGGAAAGGATGAAAACTTTTCCAAGTAGGAATTCTGGTGCCTATGGCTTCCCGGGCCGAAGCATTGCTAAGGTCCCGGGCTTTGGCCTACTTGGAAAGGATGAAAACTTTTCCAAGTAGGAATTCTGGTGCCTATGGCTTCCCGGGCCGAAGCATTGCTAAGGTCCCGGGCTTTGGACTACTTGGAAAGGATGAAAACTTTTCCAAGTAGGAATTTGGATGATAATTATAAGATTGAAATGCCAAGTAGGAAATAGAGCTCTTTTTCATTGATAACAGAACGATTACATGATTTTTAAGTACAATTCCCAAAAAACGCCCGTATATGAGCTGAAACTATTTCCCTTTACTGGTAGTACTTTCTTAGTCTGAGGCCGTGCCAGGTGTTGGGGACTTCGGAGTTGTCCATGTGACTGAGCTTGTAGGTTCCGGGGCGGAGTACCTCTTTAACTCTGTAGGGACCTTCCCACTTAGGCATAAGTTTTCCTGTGTTAGTGGGGTCTGAAGCCTCGGTATCCCGGAGTACCAGGTCCCCGATTTGGAAGTTTTTGACTCTTGACTTCTTTCCGAAGTATTCTCTTGTTTTCTCTTTATACTTCTCCATTCTTTGTACTGCTTTATCCCGGACCTCATCAACTAGCTCTAGATTGACTCGTAGCCCTTCTTCATTTGCAATTTCATCAAAGTTGATTACCCTGTGGGAAGGAGAACCCACTTCGATTGGCAACATTGCTTCGGTTCCGTACGCTAGCTTGAACGGAGTTTCCCCTGTCCCGGACCGTGGGCTAGTTCTGTATGCCCATAACACATGTGGCAGCTCTTCGGGCCATTTGTTCTTGCTTTCCTTCAGCCTCTTCTCAATTCCTCTTAGCAGAATTCTGTTTGTCACTTCCACTTGCCCGTTGCCCTGGGGATAGGCTACTGAAGATTTCTTGTGTTTGATTCCCCTTTCCTTCAAATAGTTTTCAAAATCTGAGCCGATGAACTGGGGACCATTATCTGAAACCAGGACCCTGGGCAGGCCAAACTGCATTAATATGTTGTCCATGAATTTGATGCAGTCTTGTTGGTTTATGGTCCGCATTGCTTTTGCTTCGGCCCATTTAGTCATGTAGTCAATGGCTACCAGGAGGTACCTCAGATCACCCTTGGCCCGGGGGAAGGGCCCTACTATATCGATGCCCCATACAGCAAAGGGGATAGGGGATAAGACTGAAGATGGCAACACCGGGCTTTGTCTTGGTACATTGCTGAACAGTTGGCAATTTCTGCACTTCTTGACGAATTCTACTGCATCTGAGTGGATTGTTGGCCAGTAGTAACCTTGCCTTATGATTTTGTATGCGAGGGACTTTGCAGACATATGATCCCCACAAATCCCTTCGTGTATCTCTTGTAAACAGTAGTTGGCTTCCTCCGGGCCTACACACTTCAGTGTTGGAGATGAGAAGGTTCGGCCATAGAGTTGGTCTTCTTCTATGAAGTATTTCGAAGCCTTGTTTTTCAATCTTCTGGCTTCATTCTTGTCTTCGGGCAACTCTCCTTTCTCCAAGTAGAGGATGAAAGGGGTCATCCAGTTCGGGGTTCCCTCTATCTCCGTTACCTCTTTCTGATCGATGGCCGGGGTTTCCAGTTCTTCAAAGTAGACCGAACTGTCTAGTTCGGTTGAGTTCTGAACCAGCTTGGATAATTCATCAGCTTCGGAGTTTTCTTCCCTGTTGATTTGGCTGATTTGATACTCCGGAATGGTGGCTAGGTAACTTTTGACAAGGGCTTGGTATTGGGCCAGTTTTTGATCCTTAGCTAGGTATTCCCCTTTGGTTTGCCGCACCACGATTTGGGAGTCACTATAGATGTTCAGGCTGTTGATTCTCAAAGTTCGTGCTAACCTTAGCCTGGCTAGAAGAGCTTCATATTCGGCTTGGTTGTTCGTTGCTGGGAATTTGAATGTTATGGCTTGTTTGATTTGGAAGCCTTCCGGGCTTTTCATGATTATTCCTGCCCCGGACCTGTCAGCTGTTGAGGATCCATCCACGTTGAGAGTCCATGACCCCGGGGCTTGGTCCGGGGGTGCCATATGTTCGGCTACTGTGTTAGCTTGCTGCGGTTCCGGGAAGGAGCATTCTACTATGAAATCTGCCAAAGCCTGTGCCTTGATGGCTGTCCGGGGCACGAACGTCAAGTGAAATTGGCTTAGCTCAATTGCCCAATTTATTAATCTTCCGGACGCATCCGGCTTATGGATTATCCGCCTTAACGGCTGGTCTGTTATCACCTTGATCTCTCTGCCTTGGAAATAGTGCCTGAGTTTCCTTGAGGCCTTGACTAAGGCGAAGGCAAATTTCTCTAGATTGGGGTATCTGGTTTCCGCATCTTTTAGAACTTGGCTGATGTAGTACACCGGCCGTTGGTTTCCCTCAACTTCCCGGACCAAGGCCGCGGCCACGGTCAGGGGCCCGGTGGAGAGGTATAGATGTAGGGGTTCCCCGGGCTCCGGCTTTGTTAAAAGGGGTTGTGATGAGAGGTATTGCTTGATAGTTTCAAGAGCTTGCTGGCAGTCAGGGCTCCAGGTGATTTCTTTTTTGTTGCTTGCCCCCCTGAGCAAAGTGAAGAAGGGTAAGCACTTTTCTGCCAAATTGGGTATGAATCTTCTTAAGGCTGCCAATGATCCGGCTAGCTTCTGAATGTCTTTCTGAGTCCGGGGTGATTGCATATCCAAGATGGCCTTTATCTTCTCCGGATTAGCCTCAATCCCTCTCTGGCTGATCATGAAGCCTAGGAACTTTCCTGCTGCTATCCCAAAGGTGCACTTCTCCGGATTCAACTTCATCTCATTTTTTCTAAGGTTTTCAAAACATTCCCGCAGGTCAGGGACATGCTCCTTGACCGTTTCAGACTTGGCAATGATATCATCGACATAGGATTCCAAATTCCGGCCGATTTGATCCTTGAAGACCTCCACCATGGCTCTTTGGTATGTAGCTCCAGCATTCCGGAGTCCAAAGGGCATGAACTTATAAGCATAGACAGCTCTGTGAGTGATAAATGTGGTTTTGGCTATGTCTGCCGGGTTCATCTTGATTTGGTTATACCCGGAGAAGGCGTCCATGAAGCTAAGCATCACATGTCCGGAGGTGGCATCGATGAGCTGGTCTATACTTGGCAGTGGATATGGATCTTTGGGGCAGGCTTCATTTAGGTCCGTGTAATCAACACACATCCTCCCTTTCCCACTAGGTTTTTTGACTAGAACTACATTGGCTAGCCACTCCGGGTACTTGACCTCGCAGATGATATCTGCCTTGAGTAGCTTGTCCACTTCCTCGTCTATAGCTTTCTGCCTCTCCGGGGCGAAGTTCCTCCTTTTCTGTTTCACAGGCTTCCTCCGGGGATCAACATCCAGGCTATGCATGGCGAGGGATTCCCGGAGCCCGGGCATATCAGATGGGCTCCAAGCAAAAACATCAGCATATTCCCGGAGTAGTTGGATTAATTCTTCTCTGAAGGCAGTTTCTAGACCAGCTCCGATCTTAATTTTTCTTTCTGAGTTTCCCGGTATGAGTTCGATTGTTTCGGTTTCTACTGCAGGTTCTACCTTAGCTTGGTCTAGAAGTAAAGATGATTTTTGCACTCGGGCCTGGGAGTTGGAGGTCTGGTATTCCCGGGCCTCAGTCATATTTGGTCCCTGGGACATGGCTCCGGAGATTTCAATGTTTTGTACTTCTTTCCCGGGGTTCTTGTAAGTTGAAACTCTGTGCTTCTTTCTGCTTAGATTCTTGTGGTAAGAGAAAGCTTTCCTCTTATTCTCCGGGTCGGCCTCCGCCATGACTAAGGCTTGGCCATAGCATCGGCTGGCTGCTTCTGTGTCGCCCCTTACCTCTCCGACCCCGGAGGGCGTGGGAAATTTGAACTTGAGATGTGGGGTTGAGGTTACGGCTCGGAGCTTGGTCAGGGCTGGGCGCCCCAGGATTACATTGTAGGAGGAAGGACTGTTGATCACATAGAATTTGACCATATGAACTATCTGTTTCGGGGCGGTGCCGAATTGGACGGGCAAGTAAAGGGTTCCTTGAATCGGGACCAAGTTGTGGCCGAAGCCATATAGTGGGTCTTCCCGGCACTCATTCATCCTGATGCTTCCAAGTTGCATCCTGTCCATGGTATGTTTGAATAGTATGTTGACGGAGGAGCCGTTGTCAACAAGAATTCTTTTTACCTCATTTTCGGCGATGTCCAGGGTTACGACTAGGGCTTCATTGTGGTTAGGATCTACTCCCTCAAAGTCGGCGTTACTGAAAGATATGATTTGCTCTGGGGCCGAGCTTATTATCATCACCTCATCTCCGGAGTCCGGGCTTCCCGGAGGGGAATTGGATCCTCCCAATACAACGTGCACCACATTCTTGGTTTTCTGGGCCCCGGGTCCCTCTCCTCTTTCCGTGGTTCTCCGAGCTAGATATTGGCCCATATTTCCTTTCTTAACTTGGTCTTCGATGAAAAATTTAAGGGAGACACAGCTTTCCGTCTCGTGGCCATGGGTTGCATGATAATCGCAGTGTTTGTCACGGGGCCTATTCTCTGGGGCCGATACCAAGGGTTTGGGAGGATAAAAGAAGGGTTTGCTCCGGACTTCTTTTAATATATCGGCGCGTGGCCGGTTCAAAGGTGTCCATTCTGGTTCCGGCCTTGGTTCGGCTCTCCCCGGTCTCGGGGGTCTGGCTTCGGACTTGGCCCTGGAGGAGTGGCCTTTGTCCGGGACCGTCAGTTGATGACTTGGGATATAGTTGTACTGTTTGTTGGGCTTAAACTTCTTATCCGAGTTGTGGTCATTTCTAGAGCGGTCATCTTTACCTCTTCCCGAGGAGGTGCCCTGCCGGGTCATCCTCATTGCTTGTAGGACATCGGTTTCTTTGATGAACTTGGCGGCCATAGAGTAGGCTGCAGCCAGACTTTGGGGCTCTTTGTTCACCAATTCAATAACATAGCGCTCACTACGCTCCGGGTCTAGGTTCTTCCGGAATATGCTCAAGGCTTCTCTTTCGTCTAGGTTCGTGACTTGGTTTATGGCTTCTTGGAACCGTTTCATAAATGCGGCAAGCGTCTCGTTGTCATGTTGCCTTATTGTTTCAAGGTGGCACATGTGATATTCCGGGGGTTTGTTGGCTCGGAACCTCCGGAGAAAGGCTTCCCGGAACTCCTTCCAGCTGTGTACGCTCCGGGAAGGGATCCGGCTGAACCATCTCTGGGCTGCTCCCTTCAGGGTGGAAGCGAAGAACCTGCACTTGGTTAGGTCATTGTAGAAGTATATCTGGGCTATTTGCTCAAAGTAGTTGAGGTGTTCTTCTGGGTCCTCCAGCCCATTAAAGGAGTCAAAGTTGTAGTGCTTGAGGTTCTTTTGCCGGGGTATGGCTTCAAGGGAATGGCTGAAAGGGGTGAGTGTGTCTTGGATCTCAAACCCGGAGTCACTGTTGACTTTCCTCTGTAGCTCATGGATCATTTGCACCAGGTTGTTTGGATTTTCTTCATCATCTGAGATAATCTCCGGGCTTACCTCCCTCCGGGTTCTTTTGGATTTGGATTTCCTCATCCTTTCTTCTTCCTCTTGGAGCCTCTTCTGGATTCTGAGCTCCAACTTAGCCTGTTCCTTTCTTCTTTCCCGGAGCATTTCTAGTCTCTTGATTTTATCGGCTTCATCATTTTTGTCCATACTCCGAACCTCCTGGTCCTTTCTGTTTCCCTTGCCCCGGTTTCCAAGGCGGTCAAAGACCGAGGCCCGGGAATGATGGGAGTGGGCTGATTCCCCGGAATTTTCCGCTTGCACAGGTTCAGGTTCCGGGAAGGGACGGTTCCTATAATTTCGGATTGCCTGGGCTAGCTCCTCGGGTGTCAGGTTTTCCATTTGCGCGGAGTCCAGGGGCACATCTGTATACTTGTACCGGTTCACCTCAACGGTTACCCGAGCGTCGTTTGGCCCAATTCCGAGCCTCTCTTGGATTGGGATCTGGACAGGTGGGACTTGCTCCGGGATAGTTATTAGGGGTTCGTCTCTAGTTGCACTGGGTGCCTGGCGCTGGGCAGAGGTGGTTTTTCGGGGCATGGTTATGGTTCGGAGCGGTTCGGGCTTCTCTATTCTGTCTGTTTAGTTCGGGGTTCTTTGGTTCGGAGGTTCGAGCCCTCCTTCTAGCGCCAATGATAACTCTGAATCTCGATCGGGTCCTTCCTCGCCAACTCCTGCCTCGGAAGGGGTGTAGCTGTGGTGGGGTGCCTACAAAACAACACCGGAGGGGGGGTTCGGCCCCGAGGTGCCTCCGGCGTGAGAATAAGAGTTGGCTTTGGAAGACTATAATCAAGGAGAGTATCGCAAAGTAATAAGTAATAAGTGTGTGGGTGTGTAATAGTGTCCAACCCCTAAACCCTCTTTACTAGGGGTATTTATAGCCCTAGGCCTAGGGTTTAGGGGTAGGTTACCTTCACCCCCGACCGTTGGATCTGGGGGACAAACCGCTGAATATTCGGGATGTAGGACACGTGGACTAGTCTGGGGTGACCGTTGGCTGGAGTGTGGCCATGTTGTTGTAGACATAATTTGGCACGTGCCTTCCCTTGTCTTTTAGTGTTGGTCAGCGCCATATGTAGGAATGTCAGCTGAGGTGGGGTGCCACGTGTGTCGAGTGTCACCCATCTCGGGCCCCCTAGTCTGGGGTGGGGACCACGCCACGTGGTAGTTGCCCCAGGCCCGGGGTCCACTACTCTGGGCTGGGCCGCTCTTATTCTCATGAGATGATTTGCTCATTGTTTTGGGCTCCTTGTTGGGCCTTGGCTGTTTATAGCCTATCAATAATCTCCTTGAGATAGATTTGATTTAGCTTCCTTGGAATCACTGTCAGAAATTCGATTTGTTCTCTCAGACTCCTTCTGTACTCCAATGTATCCCCTCCAACCTTTGCTCGAGAGACTTGCAGAAACTTCAAGAAGGTAGCATCATGATAAGTTTCTGAATTTGCTACTTCTATCAGCTCGGCCTCAGTAACTACGTCCACTTCAACTGGTTGATCTTCTTCATTTCTGGAGGTTTTATCTTGCTCAGTTGGCATAGATCTTGCGACCACTGTAGAGGTGATGGTTTGTTTTTGGCCACTTGGGGTAGTGATGTGTACAAGAGGTAGAGTGACAGTTGGTAGAGAAGGTAGAGGTGCATTGACTTTGCCCTTGCCTTGAACATGAGAGGTTGTAGGTTTTGAGATTTTTGGTTGACCACCCTCAGTTATGATTATTCCTTTCTCCTTAGGCTTCTCTCCCTTAGTCTGCTGCTCCCCCTTAGGCTTTAATGTCCTTAAGTTCCTCTTCTCCCCCTTAGGCTTGTTGTCAGGCACAGAGGCTTTGGTAGAGACCCTTGGGTTGGAAGAGGTGGGATTAACAGATTCATCAGGTAGAGGGAGCCCCATATGCTTCATCATAGCAGACAGCATTAGTTGTTGATGAAAAAGAACATCAGCTGTGGTGGTAGCTTGAGTGTCCAACTTCTCAGTGAGAGTTGTTACTGTGTCTGTAAGATGAGCATTTGACTGCTTGAGTGAGCTCACTTCTTTCTCCAGAGTATCCACCTTGTTGAATAACTCATTAGCTTTAAAACCAGACAATGATTGTTCCTTGAGCCTCACTACCTCAAACTTGGTCATATTATGCACATGGACCTCAGTCACCAGTTTATCTCCATATTGATTTGCAAACATGGTCCTCAGCATGGCATTGGCATCTGTTGTCTGACCAGAGAGATTCTGAACTTGAGTTGCTAGATTGCTAATAGTTCCATGAAGTAAAGCCATGCCATTGTCCATCTTGATGCAGGTAGATTTGCAGTCTTGTATGGTTTTGAGGACATGTTCTAAAGTTGGAAACTTGGCAACAAATTCTCTCTTGATTTCTCCCATTATCTTGGTTGTTTCATCACACACCTTGTTGACTTCCGTCTTAACACCCTTGCCAAGATAGTGTGCAGCCTTGAGGAATCCCTTGTAAGAATCATTCATGGCCTCATACACTTCACCAGGAGTCAGAGATTTAGCATTTGAACCCAGTGAAGTGAGGTATTCTTCTCTTAGATATTGAAGGGCTTCATTGAGAGTAATATCATATTTCCCTTGCAGCCAGGCATCTGCATTCCCATCTCTCTCAGCCTCATCTGCTATTTTATCTTTCTACATCTCTACATCATCCCTGTGACACATCAGAATGGCTTCATAGTCTGGGTTTGTCATATTGGATGTAACAAGGTTTTGGGCTATCTTTATAAACTCAGGAATCTGATCCACAACTAAGCTTTGAAGTGCTTCAACCGTCAATTGTGGTGGAGCAGACCCTGATCCTGAAGCAGTGTCATGTTGCACAGGCTTCAGCCATTGTGACAGAAAGTCAGAGCTAGAGCTAGGCAAGCTAAACTCCTCAGTTACAGATGCAACTTCTGTAACCGGATGGAATGACTCTACTACTGGTGTCTCCACAGAAGTGGGATGAGTTACAACAGTAGTTGACATAGGCACAGAGTCTCTAGTGAAAACTAGTGAATCCTCTGTGTTTGTGATGGTGTCATCAGGATATGCCCCAGCTAGCATTCCCTCACCATATAAATGTGGTTCCTGGGAGGTGAGCAAAGTGTCATGCACTAAGTCACTTGAGTCCATTGGCTCACCAAGAGAAGAAAATTCTTGGTGATCAATGCCTTGCTCCTCAATTGCTTGAGTTGCAGGCTCTAAAGAAATTTGAGTGTCAGATTCTGGAAGAGTAGTGTCTTTTAGAGTAGATTTTGGCAACCCCCCTGAGAAATACAGGGATTTTCAAGTATGATGTGCTCTCCACTCTGTGTTGTGCCAGCCTTATCACTCCCATGTGCTGACTCTTTACAAGATAGTGCATTAGGGAGGATGCTTGATTCTATAGATGCACCTTGTTGAGAGGATACATCTACTAAACTGTGTGCCCCTGATTTTACAACTTCAGCCATTTGTGTGACTGAAGAGGTGGTTTTCTTAGCTTTCTTCTTCTTTGGCTTTTGCAAGGGTGACACAGGTGCCTCACTTTCTAAGCATAATTCAGCATTCAATGCTACTTTTGTTAGCATTTCCAAAGGTTCAAAGGCTATCTCCTTTCTCTTCTTTTTACTGACACCACCCTGTTGAGAGGATGATGCATGTGGCTCTGTGTTTGGTTCATTATTTGGTTGAGGGGGTTGGTTAGCTGGCCCTGGGTTAGCATTTTGTTCTACTTGCTTGGGCTGTGCTAACTCAGACTTAGAGGCAAATGTTGGCATGTTGTGGGGGTAAGACTCAAGTAACCTCTGCATATGAGGGGTTATTAAAAGCCTAACATCCACATCATTCCTAGTCTCCAAGTTACCAAAAATGAGTTTGGTCATGGATTTTGGATAGCCTATTCTATTTCTATTCATCCCAGGCAATTCAATCAGTTTATTATCTACAAAATTAAGAGCAGATTGAATAAAACGAGGGAAGAAAATTTCATTACCTCTCTTGGTTGAGTTCTTACCAAGTCTCCCATATAGCTCTTGCATAATTAGATTACCCACATTGATTATCCTATCGTATGCCAGGGAGTATGCAATTTGCTGTGCAGGTGCACTGATTTGATCAAAACTCGACTTTCTAGCAGTGAACACCTGTAGTAGTGTGGCGAACACAAAACTCCATTCCTTTCTGAGACACTTCCGGTTCATTTTTCCAATCTTGATTGTATCAGTATATTTGATAAAGTCGAAGAATGTAATCAAATCATTATCCGATACCAGAGGGTGATACAGCTCCTAATGAAGTCCTAGTGCTTGATTCATATCCTCTGTAGTGATAGTAACTTATTTCTCTTGTATTTTGCAGTAGATGATATAAGAGGTTACTGCATTCTCGAGAGCAAAAACTTCCACAGTGGTTGTCCTCCAAAACTGTTCTAGGAGATCTAGGTACAGAGTTGGGTTGGCTGAGAGTGCATCCTTGATGTATGACTCAGACATCCAGCGAACGAAGCACTTGAAGTTAGCATTGGGTGCTTCCACATCATTAGTTATAGCAATGAAGTTGGTGTGGTTAGGAATTGTGAGTTGGGTATTTGCCATTGTTACACAGAGAGACGAGAGAAGAGAATGAAGGTTGAAGAATAAATTTAGCTTTTGAAGTTAGGGTTTTCAGAGGTTTTTGAACTTTAGATGCTTAAGAAATCGAATGAAATGAAATGAATAGATGTAAAACTGTATAAGTATGAAGTACTTGAATTGTCGATTAGATATATGTTTTGTATCGACAAGTCAGTCATTCGAGAAGTAGAAATCAACTATTCGATAAGTCAAGAAAGGCTTAATCGATATCTCAAGCAGTTTGTAACTCACAGCTGGCTTTTATCTAACTTAGAAATAATTCCAAATTAAATAAAATATGTTTTTATGAGTGATTTAAAATTTTGAATAAAAATCCAAAAACGGTTAAGATTCAGCGAAAATTCAGCCTTTTCAAATGATTCGACAACTCAAATGTTCCATTCGAGAACTCAGTCATTAGAGAACTCAAATGTCATATTCGAGAAGTCAAGCAAGTCTCTGTTCGATGTCTCCAAAATGCACTATTCGAGAACTCAAGAGTGTTCCAAATAGACTTGTTAGAGAAGTCGACCATAGACATGAAAGTCATTAGAGAAGTCTGACTTATCAAGCTACACTTTCCACTCATAAAAGTTAATTTTGACTACCTTTTCAAAATTCACCATAATTATTCAAATGAAGAATATTCTAACAAATTAAATAGTGATAATCTTAAAATTTCATAGAAATTTCAAGCTAATTCGAATATGAATTTCAACATATGCAACAGATTTGAAATATTTATAAATCATATTTCAGCCAACACTTACATCAAAAATATTGAGAATTTAGATAAAGTAAGTGTTTACTGATGCAACAATCTAGTTGATATTTTCACTTAGCAAGATTCTGAAGAATTCAGCATTCCAATCTCACTAACCAACCTTGTGAAGGTGGCTTCATCCAATGGCTTAGTGAATATATCAGCTAATTGTTTATCTTTAGGGACATAATGCAACTCAATGGTTCCATTAGTTGCATGCTCCCTAATGAAATGATAGCTGATGTCAATGTGCTTTGTCCTAGAATGATTTACAGGATTGGTAGCTATAGAGATTGCACTTGTGTTGTCACACATGATTGGAATTCTTTCCAACACAAGTCCATAATCTCTAAGCTGATTTCTAATCCAAAGCACTTGAGCACAGCAACTTCCAGCAGCTATGTATTCAGCGTCAGCTGTGGATGTTGACACAAATTGTTGTTTCTTGTTGTACCAAGAGACTAACCTTTGTCCAAGAAACTGGCAGCTACCTGAGGTGCTCTTCCTATCCACTCTACATCCAGCATAATCAGTATCAGAGTAACCAACCAGATTGAACCCTGTGTCCTTAGGATACCATAAACCCAAGTTTGGAGTGTCCTTCAGATATCTAAAGATTCTTTTTATAGCAATCAAATGTGACTCTTTTGGATTTGATTGAAACCATGCACACAGACATGTAGCAAACATGATGTCTGGCCTACTTGCAGTGAGATAGAGTAGAGAACCAACCATGCCTCTGTAGACTGAGATATCTACTCTCTTGCCTTTGACATCTTCATCCAATTTGGTGGCAGTGGCCATGGGTGTCTTTGCAGGTGAGCAGTCTTCTAAGTCAAACTTCTTTAATAAATCCTTGATGTACTTGGTTTGACTGATGAAGATACCATCCTTCCTGTGACTAACTTGCAATCCAAGAAAGAATGTTAACTCTCCCATCATACTCATCTCATATCTGCTTTGCCTGAGCTTAGAGAATTTCTCACACAACTTCTCATTTGTAGAGCTAAATATGATATCATCCACATAGATCTGAACTAGGATAATATCATTACCATGCTTCTTGTAAAACAGTGTCTTGTCCAATGTGCCTCTAGTGAATTGATTTTCAAGAAGGAACTGTGATAAAGTGTCATACCATGCCATTGGAGCCTGCTTAAGTCCATACAATGCCTTAAGCAATCTGTAGACAAATTCTGGGAAATGTGGATCCTCAAAGCCAGGTGGTTGTTGCACATAAACTTCTTCTTCCAACTCCCCATTCAAAAATGCACTCTTGACATCCATTTGATAGACTTTAAAGTTTAAATGAGTAGCAAATGCCAAGAAGATTCTGATGGCTTCCAATCTAGCAACAGGAGCAAATGTCTCATCATAGTCAATGCCTTCCTATTGAGAGTATCCTTTTGCAACCAACCTTGCTTTGTTTCTTACTATTACACCATCTTCATCCATCTTATTCTGAAGAACCCATTTTGTTCCAACAATGGTTCTGTTCTTTGGTGCAGGCACAAGTTCCCATACTTTGTTTCTTTCAAATTGACTCAGCTCCTCTTGCATAGCAATAATCCAATCTGGATCCAACAGTGCATCATCAAGTTTCTTAGGCTCAATCTGAGATAGAAAGCAACCATAGAGGCACTCATTTTGAGTTGCTCTCCTAGTTCTCACTCCTGCATTTGGATCTCCAATAATTTGCTCTGCAGTGTTTGACCTATCCCATTTCCTTGAGTGCTCAGTTTGATTTCTCAACCTTGATGTTGCTTCATCATCCAAGACATGATCATTTTCATTTCCTCCCCCTGTGAAGTTACTACTATTCACAGGTGTGTCTTGGATGCTAGTCTCTTCACTGTTGGTTGGATCATATTCTTCTCTTGCTTCATCATTCACTTAAGTTTGTTGAACTAGAGTTTCAACTTCAGTTTCAATCTCTTCATCGGAATCATAGATTTTCAAACTTTAATGGATCTCTATCTTCATCATTGGCTTCTTCTAATCCAGGTAGTTTGCTATCATCAAATGTCACATTTGTGCTTTCCATAACTTTCTTTTGACTGATGACATAAACTTTGTATGCAATTCTCTCCATAGAATAGCCAAGAAAAATTCCTTCAAATGCCTTTGCATCAAACTTCCCAACATATTCTGAATTGTCTTTCAACACAAAGCATTTGCTTCCAAAAGTATAAACATACTTTAGAGTAGGCTTCTTTCCAGTTGTAACATTCGTAATAAGTAGAAATATATATATATATATATATATATATATATATATATATATATATATATATATATATATAAAAGTGATATGAGGAGTTTTAATAATTTTATGTTCTAGTTTGATGCAATTCTGTCGATAATTAGAAACTATGTGTAATATAAAATGTTACGTGTTTAAATGACTATCTGTTCGTACTATTAATTGTTGTAGATACGTTTTTCTCAAAAGGTTTGATTAAATTATTATTTTTATACAATAAACGATACGTGTTTGTGTATTTTTTTCGTTTCTTAAAATTTTTGATTTTAATGTATCGTATTTTAAAATTCTTTTAGACGATACGAAATTATGTTAGGGATATATTTTTATCGTTTAAATAAATTTTAACGAAACAAAAATAGAAATTATGGGTATTAATTTTTAAATAATATAAATAGCGGAATTTTATTCGTTATTTCTTAACCAAGGTACGTTTCTAAAATCATTAGTCTTTAATTATTTTTTTTCTCTCTAAACACACACTCACGCACACACACTGTTACACAAATACGCACTGTTTTTTTTTAAAAATTTTGATTTCCAGAAACTGTTTCAATCTTGCATGCAATTTAGGATATAGATTCCTTGTGATTCCAGCTCCGTTTTAAGCTATCAAACGATGAAAATCGTGACCGGATTGTTATGTTTTTGAAAAACCCATTTTTAAAAATTTTGAACGATTTTTTGTGTTTGTGATTGTTTGATGATATAGATGTTAGAATCATGTTTAGGAGATAGAATGGAGTCGATTCATGTGTTTAATTGTTAGAATCGACCGTTATTTGGTCACCGGAAAATTTGACTGTCTGATTTGTTTATTTTTTTTCCGGCTTGTTCTTGATTCTGAATTGATAAATGAGTTACTAGATGTTTGTATGCTAGGATATAATTTTTCTGGAATTTTCTGTGAAGTTTAAATTTTGACCGAAAATTTGGTTTTTGCCGGAATTTGATTTCGGTGCGTTTTTGGTAAAAACTAACATTGCCATTGTGTTTAGAATGTGTTTTGGAGTCAAAATATGTATTCTGGAAATTTTTCTGGGTTGTTTTGGTGTCACCAGAATTTCGGCCGGCGGCGGTGGCCGGAACCGCCATTGCCGGCGTTGAGCATTCATCGTGTTCTTCGCGAAGAAGATGATGAACAGTGCGCGTTTGATCTTCTTTCCCAGGTGGGGAAGAAGATGAATAGTGTTTTTGAATTAAAATTTACTTTTTATTATTTTAATTTTCTAAAAATCAGAAACCTATTTTATTTAATTATTTATTAGTTATTTAAATTATTTAAATATTCAAATAATTAATATTTATTATTTATTTAATTGAAAAATTTTAATTTCGAATTTTGTTATTATTTATTTATTTAAATCAATAATTTATTTAAAATTAATTTCAAAAATAATTCTTTAATTATTTATTTATTTAAATTAAATATTTTACTTTACTTTAAATATAATTTACAAAACTTATTTTATTTTTTTATTTTCAGTTTAATTTAATTTTTATTTAATTATGAATTTAATTTTATTTTCAGTTTAGTTTAATAGGATATTGAATATTTTTTTAAAATTATTTTATATGAGACATTTACGTAATGTCGAATCAATTATTCTTTTACGAGTCGAGTAAGTATTTATAATCGAGTTTGACCTTTTAACTGATACGTGCTACGTGTTATTGTAATTAAATCGAGTCAATTAATTGTATAACATTATATGCTACGTGTTAGAATAATTTAAATTTTATACAATTATTTTAGTAACTTAAGTGTAATATTTCATTATTGATAGGATCTAGTAGACGCGAAGGGTAGCTAGCTTTTGGATCACCCTGAGTTACACTTCTAGACTCTACTTTTGAAGCAAGTTTACTGATTGTACTCTTTCTTTCAGAGTATATTTATTTTCCTTAAATTTATGCCGAATGCTTTATTAAAAAGTTGTAAATTTACGAAAACCCGTTTAAATTAGTCGAATCAGTTCTTATCACTTCCAATTTATTATCAAGAATGTGATATCATTATTGAGCATGTGTATATCCTGTTTTAAAAGTTTATGATTGTTTTAATAAAGATTTTATATCTTTAGATTTAAAACTGTTATTGGACTGATTTGGTGGTTTTGCTGCCAGTTATTTTAAAAAAGGTTATTCCTACAATATACATTAGGAATAAAAATTATAGAGATGTTTATCCCTTGATCTCTAAACAAAATGTTTTGTTTTGATATGTGAATATGTCTAGCGTAAGAGGCTCGTTGCAGGTCCAGCTTTTATTAAGATGTACCAATAACAATAAGTATCATCTTAAGGCCAATAGCAATAAGTGCCATCAGGATCCATATTTTTTTATAGCATGTACATCAAGTGTGCATGGCTTTTGGGTTAAGCGGGACTGATCATCAGCTTAACTCTTGCAACTGTTGATATTCCACATATTACTTAAGGGAAAAATTCATGTTTTTGAATGGAAATATTGTTACTTAAATAAAGGATACTTTTATTAAACTATTAGTCTGTTAGAAATTCCCTTTCACAAAATCATTACTTGTGTTACAAAATTTTAACTCTGGTGCTATAGATTATATCTGTTCTTTTACAAAATATGTATGTATATTTTATATACTTGTTGAGCGTCTTCGCTCACCCTTGCAAACTATTTTACTTTCTCAGATGGCTCGTACTTATCAAACCACCCGTAAGCAGACTTCAGGCCGGTTTAGGTAACCCGTATTCCCCATTCAGGTGGGCAGTTCTTCTAGCTACTAAGTTATATAATAACTAGACGAAGATTTTAATTCCGCAATCACAATGTAATATCATCTAGACTTTTGGTTATCAGAAATCTTCTTCTCGAGGATGTACTGATAGCATAAGATATTGTAATAACTTTTAATTATGTAGTACTGTTTTGTTGCCATAAAAACTGTTGACGGTCCTACCTTGTGGGGTCATTTTTAGTCTTTATTCATTTTATTATTATTATTAGTGGCACCGGATTTCCGGGGCGTCACAGGTTGGTATCAGAGCGACAGTTTTATTGGCAATTAAAAACAATAATAGGGAAATGGAACATAAGATAAGGATAGATAGAAGATAGATAGAATAATCACGATTAATCAAACTCACATAGGGTTTGAGTTGAGATTGATGGAGTCAATCTTAACTATTTATTATTATGATAAGTTATTAATTAAAACTTGTGGATATTATGTAATTTGCAGTTTCCTGAGACACCTACTGGCAGTTCGAGTTCTAGTGGATCGACAGAGTCCCTACTTAGCATTGAGATTATTGAGGTGGAGAGCGATTCTGGTGAGGAGGTTGAGATTATTGAGATAGAGAGTGATTCTGATGAGGAGATCGAGATCATTGATGTGGAAAGTGATACTGAGGCAGAGATGAAGATCTCTGGAGAGGAGAGTGATCCTTCTATGGAGATTAGCGATGAGTCAGAGCACCCAGTACCAGCACCAGTTGAGTCAGAGTGCCCAGTTCCTCCTGAGACAGATGTTTCTTATGGACCCTTAGCTATCATACCAGCTCCTATTCTTATGCCAGTACCCCTGAGGGCGAATCCAGCAGCTTTTGTTCCACCAGTTGTTTCAACCCCTTCTGCATGTTCTGTGTCACCTTCTAAGCCTAGAAGACCCGCTCCTATACCATATCATGTTTATGCTGACATGGCTAAGGATAGAGACTTCTTGCTTGGGCAGAATAGAGAGTTGTTGCAGATGTTGGACCCTACCGAGGGCAGTTCCCGTGCTCCCCAGGAGTGATCGCTTAGATTCTGTTTTCTTTTGGACCTAGATGTTTCTCTAGTATCTGTATAGGCAGTATGTTGTATTTTGATGTTAGATTGATGCTAGGCTATGTAGTTAGACCTTACGGGTCAGTCTTTTGATTGTACAATTAGATATTTATATCCACCTTTAGTTGGACCATCTTGTATAGCTAAGAAGTTGTTTTGTGAACTAGTGGATTATCTGGAACTTTTCTTGCTTTATAAAAGCTTTTGGTTTGACGGATATATTCTTTTAGTTGCGAATTAGTTTTATTTCTAATTTCAGTCGTTAGATCTCATTGTTTGCATAATTTTTGATAATAACGAACAAATTTACAAAACTTAATGACAGATGAAGATTGTTTTGTGCAACAAGTAAAAATAGTTTTATATAAAGGATCTGTTGTTAAAGATTTTTCTTTTAAAAGAAATTGTTTGTTTATTATCAGAACAATGCCTCCAAGGAGAAAATCCCTACTACTAAGAATAGAGATAATCCGATGGATCCAGTTTTAGCTCGGATGATGGATATGATGCAACAACAGAATGATACAATTGCTCAACAGCATCAGCAAATATAATTACAACTACAACAACAATAGCAACGACAACATGTTAATCCAACTGTTACCTTCAAATCATTCCAATCGGTCAAGCCGCCAGAGTATAAGGGTTCAGATGATCCGGTTGAGGCTATGACTTGGCTAAAAGAGATAGAGAAAGCATTTGAGCTAGTAAAAGTAGAAGAAAATCAGAAGACAATTTTTGCTACTTATTTTCTGAAGAGTGAAGCAAATTACTGGTGGGATTCAGTTAAAGCTTTGGAAGAAGGGGAGGATATCACATGGGAAAGATTTACAGAGTTGTTTTTGGAAAAATATTATCCTCGTTATATGAAAAATAAGATGGAGTTGGAGTTCTTCGAGTTGAAACAAGGTGATAGGAGTGTGGCAGAGTATGAGACCAGATTCACAGAATTGTCCAGATTTGTGCCAGAGTATGTGAATACGGATGAGAAGAGGGCGAAGAGATTCCAGCAAGGATTAAAGGCATGGATAAGAGGAAAGTTAGCAATTTTGGAACTGTCTACTTATGCAGGAGTAGTACAGAAGGCTATGATCGCCGAAGGTGAAAGTAATGCTCAACAGAGAGAGAAGGATGGGCTTAAAAGAAAGTTTGAGATTACTGAAACTACAGGTCATTATGCAAGAAATCATCAGACTGCTCCTAACAGGAAACCAGGATTTCAACAAGGAAGGAATATAAATTTTAAGAAGCCAGAAACAAGGAGTGTTCCTCAGAATACACAAGGCAATCGTTTTCAGAACAATAACCAACAGAGACCATTGTTACCAAAGTGCAGAGATTGTAATCAGAATCATGCTCCAGGAAAGTGCAAGGCCAACATTACTTGTTATAAATGTGGAAATAAAGGTCATTTCGCGAATGAGTGCAATGGACAGAGATTGGGCAATAAATGCTTTAAGTGTGGAAAGATGGGACATCTTACAAAGGATTGCAAAGTTCCCGTGGCAACAAACAATATGATGAAAGCAAATCAACAGCCGACTGCAAGAACCTATAACATGTCAAGGAAGGATACTGGTAAGGGCAAGGATGTAGTCGCAGGTACATTTCCTGTTAATTCAGTAGATGCTAGAGTTTTATTTGATTCTGGTGCAAGTAAATCTTTTGTGTCTAAGGAATTGTTATTTAAATCAAAGTGGAAAGTTGAAATACTGGATGAGACCTTAACGATAGAAACAGCTGATCAACATAAGGTGTTAGTAAATCAAGTTTGTCCCCGTTGTATCATAGACATATTATGACATTCATTTTCTACTGACTTAATACCTTTTGAGTTAGGAGAATTTGACGTGATCTTAGGAATGGATTGGTTAGCATCTTATAATGCACAAATAGATTGTAAAGAGAGGAAAGTAGCATTGCAAACCCCAGAAGGCATAGAAGTTATTTTCCAAGGACAGTTACAACACAAGAAATTCTTAACTATAATGCAAGCTAAGAAATTGATGCGTCAAGGATGTGAGGCTTATTTAGCTCATATAAGAGACATAGAGAAGGAAGCTCCTAAGATAGAAGAAATTCTAGTAGTGAACGAATTTCTAGATGTGTTTCCGGATGAACTTCCAGGATTGCCTCCAGATAGAGAAATAGAGTTCAGCATTGATTTAGCTCCAGGCACAGAACCAGTTTCGAAGGCTCCATATCGGATGGCACCAGTTGAACTTAAAGAGTTGGCCATACAACTGTCAGATCTGTTGGAGAAAGGAGTAATAAGACCCAGTACGTCTCCGTGGGGTACACCAGTGTTATTTATGAAGAAGAAGGATGGTAGTATGAGACTATGCATTGATTATAGGGAGTTGAACAAGTTAACCATCAAGAATAGATATCCTTTACCTAGGATAGATGATTTGTTTGATCAGTTGAAGGGTGCCGAATACTTTTCAAAGATTAATTTACGTTCAGGTTACCACCAATTGAAAGTGAAGTCGGAGGATATTCCCAAGACAGCATTTAGAACCAGATATGGGCATTATGAGTTTCTAGTAATGGCTTTTGGATTAACGAATGCGCCAGCAGCTTTTATGGATTTGATGAATAGAGTGTTCAAGCAGTATTTGGACAAATGCGTGATCATATTTATTGATGATATCCTGATCTATTCACAAACAGCAGAAGAACATGCACAACATTTAAGGATTGCACTAGAAATCTTAAGGAAAGAAAGATTATATGCAAAGTTTTCGAAGTGTGAGTTTTGGTTAAGAGAAGTACAATTTCTTGGGCATGTAGTTATTAAAGATGGAATTAAAGTAGACCCAGCCAAGATTGAAGCAGTAATGAATTGGGAAAGACCAAGGACACCAACTGAGGTAAGGAGTTTTATGGGATTAGCAGGTTATTATAGAAGATTCGTGAAAGATTTTGCTAAGAGAGCCACTCCTTTGACTAAACTTACCCGAAAGAACCAGAAGTTTGAATGGAATTAGAAGTGTGAAGAAAGTTTTCAGGAACTGAAACAGAGATTGGTAACTGCTCCAGTCTTAGCATTACCAGATGAACAAGGAAATTTTGTGATCTACATTGACACATTTCAACGAGGATTGGGGTGTGTATTAATGCAACATGGGAAGGTGATCGCGTACGCTTCAAGGCAATTAAAAGAACACGAGCAAAAATATCCAACACTTGATTTGGAGTTAGCCGCAATAGTTTTCGCACTTAAACTTTGGAGACATCATTTGTATGGAGAAAAGTGCGAGATTTTCACAAACCACAAGAGTTTAAAGTATATATTCACTCAGAAAGAGTTAAACATGAGACAACGAAGATGGCTAGAATTGATCAAGGACTACGATTGCAGTATTAACTATCACCCAGGAAAAGCTAATGTTGTAGCAGATGCATTAAACAGGAAAGAGAGATTGAATATGCTCACAATACAAGAGAAGTTACAAGTGGAATTTGAGAGAATGGAAATTGATATACGAGTACCAGGTTCAGCCAATGAGATGCTGTGTGCGATGACGTTTCAGCCAGAATTGTTGGAAAAGATTAGGAAGTGTCAAGAAGAGGTAATGAATCAGAATGCTGAAAGTCTAATGGGTGAAGAATTAAGTAGTCAGAAGGATGATAAAGGAATCTTACGTTTTTCTTCGAGAATTTGGGTACCAAACGTACAGGAATTGAAAGATGAGATTTTGCACGAAGCACACAATTCTAAGTTTTCAATCCACCCCGGAAGTACTAAGATGTATCGGGATTTAAAAGAGAATTATTGGTGGCCTGATATGAAAAGGGAAGTAGCAGAATGGGTCAGTAAGTGTTATACATGTCAAAGAGTGAAAGCGGAACATCAGAGACCCAGTGGTTTATTACAACCGTTGGAAATTCCTGAATGGAAATGGGAACAGATTGCTATGGATTTTGTGGTAGGTCTACCAAAGACAAGAGCAAACCACGATGCGATTTGGGTTGTCATAGATCGATTAACGAAGTCAGCACATTTTCTTCCAATTAATGAAAAATTTTCAATGGATAAATTGGCCAGACTTTATCTCAAGGAAATTGTAATGCATCATATAGTTCCAGTATCAATTGTGTCAGATCGAGACCCAAGATTCAATTCAAGATTTTGGAGACAATTACAAGAAAGTTTGGGAACCAAGTTAAACATGAGTACTGCATACCATCCTCAAACAAATGGACAAAGTGAAAGAACCATCCAGACTATTGAAGATATGCTTCGGGTTTGTGCAGTGGATTTTGAAGGAAGTTGGGATGACCATTTACCTTTAGTAGAGTTCTCTTACAATAATAGTTATCACGTAAGTATTGGCATGCCTCCTTATGAAGCATTATATGGAAGACGTTGTCAATCTCCAGTATATTGGGATGAAGTTGGCGAACGTAAAATTTTGGGTCCGGAGATAATTCAGCAAACTAAGGAATCAATAGAACTTATTCAAAAAAGGATCCAAGCTACCCAGAATAGACAAAGGAAATATGCAGATTTAAAAAGAAAGGATGTGGAATTTCAGATAGGAGAACCAGTGCTATTGAAAGTATCACCTTGGAAAGGTTTAACCAGATTCGGTAAGAAAGGAAAACTTAGCCCCAGATTTGTTGAACCATTTGAGATTTTAGGTCTCGTGGGAAGAGTTGCTTATGAGTTAGCATTACCCCCATCCATGCGCCATATCCACAACATTTTCCATGTATCTTTGCTTAAGAGATATACACCTGATTCTAGGCATGTTATAGAGCATGAGCCGATAGAGATTCAACAAGATTTATCCTATGTCGAGGTGCCAATGCGAATATTAGATTGTCGAGAAAAGATTCTAAGAAATAAGACAGTTGCGTTCGTAAGAATTTTGTGGAGGAATCCCAAGGTCGAAGAGTCAACCTGGGAGCTTGAAAGCGAAATGCTGGAAAAGTATCCTCATCTATTTTCCTAAGGTAATTCTGGGGACAGAATTCTTTTAAGGGGGGGGATGTAACATTCGTAATAAGTAGAAATATATATAAGTGATATGAGGAGTTTTAATAATTTTATGTTCCAGTTTGATGCATTTCTGTCGATAATTAGAAACTATGTGTAATATAAAATGTTACGTGTTTAAATGACTATCTGTTCGTACTATTAATTGTTGTAGATACGTTTTTCTCAAAAGGTTTGATTCAATTATTATTTTTATACAAGGTTATTATTTTAATTAAATAAACGATACGTGTTTGTGTATTTTATTCGTTTCTTAAAATTTTGGATTTTAATGTATCGTATTTTAAAATTCTTTTAGACGATACGAAATTACGTTACGGATATATTTTTATCATTTAAATAAATTTTAACGAAACAAAAATAGAAATTACGGGTATTAATTTTTAAATAATATAAATAGCGAAATTTTATTCGTTATTTCTTAACCAAGATACGTTTCTAAAATCATTACTCTTTAATTATTTTTTTTCTCTCTAAACACAAACTCACGCATACACACACACGCACTGTTTTTTTTTAAATTTTGATTTCCAGAAACTGTTTCAATCTTGCATGCAATTTAGGATATAGATTCCTTGTGATTCCAGCTTCGTTTTAAGCTATCAAACGATGAAAACCGTGACCGGATTGTTATGTTTTTTAAAAACCCATTTTTAAAAATTTTGATCGATTTTCTATGTTTGTGATTGTTTGATGATATAGATGTTAGTATCATGTTTAGGAGATAGAATGGAGTCGATTCATGTGTTTAATTGTTAGAATCGATCGTTATTTGGTCGTAGGAAAATTTGACCGTCGGTTTTGTTTATTTTTTTTCCGGCTTGTTCTTGATTTGTTCTTGATTCTGAATTGATAAATGAGTTACTAGATGTTTGTATGCTAGGATATAATTTTTCTGGAATTTTATGTGAAGTTTAAATTTTAACCGAAAATTTGGTTATGGCCGGAATTTGATTTCGGTGCGTTTTTGGTAAACACTGACATTGCCATTGTGTTTAGAACGTGTTTTGGAGTCAAAATATGTATTCTGGAAATTTTTCTGGGTTGTTTTTGTGTCGCCGGAATTTCGGCCGGCGGCGGCGGTGGCCTGAACCGCCATTGCCGGCGTTGAGCATTCATCGTGTTCTTCGCGAAGAAGATGATGAACATTGCGCGTTTGATCTTCTTTCCCAGGTGGGGAAGAAGATGAATAGTGTTTTTGAATTAAAATTTACTTTTTATTATTTTAATTTTCTAAAAATCAGAAAATTATTTTATTTAATTATTTATTAGTTATTTAAATTATTTAAATATTCAAATAATTAATATTTATTATTTATTTAATACAAAAAATTATAATTTCGAATTTTGTTATTATTTATTTATTTAAATCAATAATTTATTTAAAATTAATTTCAAAAATAATTCTTTATTTATTTATTTATTTAAATTAAATATTTTACTTTACTTTAAATATAATTTACAAAACTTATTTTATTTTCTTATTTTAAGTTTAATTTAATTTTTATTTAAGTATGAATTAATTTTATTTATTGATTAATTTAAATGAAATTAATTAGAATTTGAATTAAACAGGTTTTAATTATTTTATTTATCTTAATTTACATTTAAAATTTATTCTTAGTTAGATAAAAATTTACTTTAACTTAAATTAAATTTAATTTAATTTTCGAATATTTTACTTACATTATTTTGAGTTAGGATATTAATCCTAAAATTTGTTTTTATATATAAAAATAAAATAAAAATTTGTTTACGATCCCAATGAATGAAATTTTCTTCTTACAAGTTATTATAACAACTAGACGCATATTATAGGGCGTTGAATATTTTTTTAAAATTATTTTATATGAGACATTTACGTAATGTCGAATCAATTATTCTTTTACGAGTCGAGTAAGTATTTATAATCGAGTTTGACCGTTTTAACTGATACGTGCTACGTGTTATTGTAATTAAATCGAGTCAATTAATTGTATAACATTATATGCTACGTGTTAGAATAATTTAAATTTTATACAATTATTTTAGTAACTTAAGTGTAATATTTCATTATTGATAGGATCTAGTAGACGCGATGGGTGATCACCCTGAGTTACACTTCTAGACTCTACTTTTGAGGCAAGTTTACTGATTGTACTCTTTCTTTCAGAGTATATTTATTTTCCTTAAATTTATGCCGAATGCTTTATTAAAAACTCGTAAATTTACGAAAACCCGTTTAAATTAGTCGAATCAGTTCTTATCACTTCCAATTTATTATCAAGCATGTGATATCATTATTGAGCATGTGTATATCCTGTTTTAAAAGTTTATGATTGTTTTAATAAAGATTTTATATCTTCGGATTTAAAACTGTTATTGGACTGATATGGTGGTTTTGCTGCCAATTATTTTAAAAAAGGTTATTCCTACAATATACATTAGGAATAAAAATTATAGAGATGTTTATCCCTTGATCTCTAAACAAAATGTTTTGTTTTGATATGTGAATATGTCTAGCGTAAGAGGCTCGTTGCAGGTCCAGCTTTTATTAAGATGTACCAATAACAATAAGTGTCATCTTAAGGTCAATAGCAATAAGTGCCATCAGGATCCATATTTTTTTTATAGCGTGTACATCAAGTGTGCATGGTTTTTGGGTTAAGCGGGACTGATCATCAGCTTAACTCTTGCAACTGTTGATATTCCACATATTACTTAAGGGAAAAATTCATGTTTTTGAATGGAAATATTGTTACTTAAATAAAGGATACTTTTATTAAACTATTAGTCTATTAGAAATTCCCTTTCACAAAATCATTACTTGTGTTACAAAATTTCAACTCTGGTGCTATAGATTATATCTGTTCTTTTACAAAATTATGTATGTATATTTTATATACTTGTTGAGCGTCTTCGCTCACCCTTGCAAACTATTTTACTTTCTCAGATGGCTCGTACTTATCAAACCACCCGTAAGCAGACTTCAGGCCGGTTTAAGTATCCCGTATTCCCCATTCAGGTGGGCAGTTCTTCTAGCTACTAAGTTATGTAATAACTAGACGAAGATTTTAATTCCACAATCACAATGTAATATCATCTAGAGTTTTGGTTATCAGAAATCTTCTTCTCGAGGATGTACTGATAGCATAAGATATTGTAATAACTTTTAATTATGTAGTATTGTTTTGTTGCCATAAAAACTGTTGACGGTCCTACCTTGTGGGGCCGTTTTTAGTCTTTATTCATTTTATTATTATTATTAGTGACACCGGATTTCCGGGGCGTCACACCAGTCATCAAATTGTAAGGTGTCTTTCCAGTGTTTTTGTTGATGAGGGTTCTGTTCTGGATGTAGCATGCAGTGCTCACAGTCTCAGCCCAAAAACATGTAGGCATCTTTGCATCAAGCAACATTGTTCTAGCAGCCTCAATCAGAGTTCTGTTCTTTCTCTCAACTACTCCATTTTTTTGTGGAGTCCTTGGAACTGAGAATTGTTGAGAAATGCCATTCTCTTTGCAAAATGCTTCAAGTAAGGCATTTCTGAACTCTGTTCCATTATCACTTCTCAATGCAATCACACTTGCATTGTTGGCTTTTGCTTCCTTATCAACTTTCTTTAGGTGCTCAATGATTACTTGTGGAGCCTCATCCTTTGATGCTAGAAATTCCACCCATGTATAACTTGTGTAGTCATCAACCATCACTAGGGCATACTTCTTTCTTGAGAGTGACATAATATTGACAGGCCCAAACAAATCCATATGAATTAATTGCAGGGGCTTGGTGATTTATGTCACTGTCTTTGACTTGTGGCTTGACCTTTTCATCTTTCCTTTTTGGCAAGCCTCACACACTCTTTCTTGATAGAATTCAAGTGTGGGCATGCCTCTCACTAACTCTCTTTTGACTAGAGAATTAATGGCCTTGAAGTTCAGATGTGATAGCTTCTTGTGCCATAGCCAACAATCTTCATTTGATGCTTTTGAGTAGAAGCAACAAACTTTGTCCTTGTTTGTAGAGTCCATATTGGCTACAAACAGGCTTCCTTTTCTTACTCCAGATAGAACAAAATCACCAGTCTTCTTGTGGGTGATCAAACATTCATCTTTGTCAAAATTTACGTTGAATCCTCTATCAGTAAACTGACCAACACTTAGCAGATTATGCTTGAGACCCTTGACTAGTGCTACATCTTCAATGATGACATTACCAACTTTTAACTTGCCATATCCCAATGTGTTACCCATGCTGTCATCTCCAAAAGCAACCATTGGGCCAGCCTTCTTCTCATATTGTGATAGCAGGGCCATATCACCAGTCATGTGATTTGAGCATCCACTGTCCAAAATCCACATGACCTTCTTTTCACTTTCTTTGCTTGCAGAGGTATTACTTCTTCTTTAGTACCCAAACAAGTTTGGGTCCACTTGGCTTAGAAACAGATTTTTCAAAAACAGCATGCATATCAACTTTCTTAGGACTGGTCTTCTTGTCACTGTTAGAAGTCATAGAATCTAAATTCTTAGACTTAGGTGACAGAGGTACCTTCCTAACTCTAGGAGGACTTGAAGACTCTGGCCTTGTGTAGTGTGTGTGAATGTCGTGACTGATGCAACCATCCATGAATTGTCTTCTCAAATTAAAACAGCTAGTCATAACATTCATGTTTCATGGCATACAGTCAAGTTTATCACATAAAGGTGAATCTCTATGTCTTAAAGGCATAGAACAATCATAGAAAGGCTTAGCTACACTACCAGTTGGTTTCTTGCATGCATGAGTTAAGTGATTAGTGTTAAAATAGTTTTTACAAACTTTCCTAGGGGCATTTGGCACATAAGCATAATTATTATTCTTGTTTATCCCTAGCTTGCCATTTCTGTTTTGTTTCTTATTAGCCACTTTCTTCTCAAATTCATTTTTCCCAGCTGAAACAAACTTTACAAACTTTACAAACTTCTCAGGTCTAGATCTACCTCCTACTGGCTTCTTGGCTTTTGCCTTGACACTCTCATTCTTAGAGGATGCTGGTTGTTCCCTAGACTGTGCCTCATCCTCATCATTGAACATTTGCTTAATGAGTAAGGCATCCTCATCAATTTCAAATGTTGGTTCTTTAAAAATTGGAGACTCGGTCTTTTTCAAAATGTGAGTCACTTCATCCTGAACAACTATGTCATCTTCAATGACAGCATAGCCTTTCCTCTGTTTAAGAGTGCCATAGTCAAGTCCAATGGTAGCCTTGGGTTTAGCTTGGTTTTTCTCATGGTAGGACTGTAGTAGACTAGAGGAGTTCTTAAAGGTTTTCAGTTTGAATTCATTCTCAGCTAGTTCATCCCTAAGAGCCTTCCCAACCTGACTAGCACATAAAACCTTATTCTTCAAATATTCAACTTCTTTCTTAAGGTTATCTACTTGCATAGCAGTTAGCTCAAGTTCCTCATTCTTCTTGTTTAACAATTCATTCTTAGCAGACAGTTTGGCAATCTCTTCATTAGTAGCAATCATACTAGTATGAATATTAAACATTTCAATAAATAGTTGTTCAACCATGCATTTATACTCAGAAACAGGCATATCTATGGTAGTGAGAGATGGTACCTGAGAGTCAAATAGAGATTGTTCATCCTTGGAATCAGCCATCAAGGCATAGTTGCAGAATTCTTGCTCCTCTCTATCACTATCAGAGTCATCCCAACACTTCCCTTCAGCTATGTAGGCCTTGCCTTGTGTTTTCTTTTTCAGAAGGGCCTCATACTTGGCTTCAAGCTCTAGAAACTCCTTATCCTTCTTTTTAGGCTTCTTGCATTCACTGGCAAAATGCCCTAGGTCATTGCATCTATAACACCTTACAGATGACCTATCCACATGGTTGGTTTTGAATTTATTCTTATTTGCTTTCACAGGTGCCTTGCTCTTGTTGAATGAATGGTTTTGGGGTCTAGGTTTGAAGGATTGGTTCCTCGTGAATCTGATGTTTAGAAACTTTCTGGCCGTGAAAGCATATGAAGTGTTTTCCATGCCATCTAGCTCTTCAAGAGTATAGAACTCTTCTTCTTCCTTCTCCTCAACAGGTTCAGTCACTTCACCTTCATTTTCTTCATCATCTACTATCTCTTCTATCCTCAGCTGACTTGTAGATGCTTCTAGGTCTTGAGCAGATTTGCTGACAATCAAGACACATGATGTGTTTACCATTCTGCCTTGGTTGGATTGGATAGCCCTCTTCTGAAGCAACTCAAGCTCATGAGTCTTTAAAACCCCATCGAGCACATCATATGTGACTTTGTTCAAATATCTTTCTATTAGAGAAATGACCCTTTGATCTAGATGATTTGGTGAAGACAATAGAAACTTCATGTTCAACTCCTTGGTGCTGTAAACCTTCCCATTCATCTGGAGCTCAGTCAACAGCTTGTGAAACCTTTCAAACATGTCAGTAATGCTTTCCTTGGTCTGAGCCATGAAAGTTTCATACTGTGTGACCAGTATCTGTTTCTTGTTTTCTCTAACCTCCTCTGTTCGTTCACATAACACCTCAATATGATCCCACATCTCCTTTGCTGTTTTGCAAGAGGCTATGTTAGCAAACATTGACAGTTCCATAGAATCTATGATTAACAACATGAGGTGACTGTCGAGATCAACCATCTCCTTTTCTGTCTCTGTCCATTTGGATGGTTCTTTAACCACATAAGATCTTGGAATGGTTACAGTTCCAATAGTCTTTTCAGGAATCTCCTGTTATGGAACAAAGGGACCATTCTTGAGTATCTCAGGATATAGAGAGTTAGCAGCTTTGATGAACAATAGCATTTTAATCTTCCAGAGGTTGTAATTCTCTTTATCGAACTTAGGGACCTTCACTGTTCCTGTAGTCTTTGGTGTATTCATGATCTTTTTCTGTTTTTAAATAAACAGTCTGCTCTGATACCACTTGTTGAGTATTGAACACACAAGAGAATACAGGGGGCGGGGGGTGAATGGATTCTCAAACTTTTCTTCTGATAATTGTTTTAGGTGAAGGTTGTTTTAAGGGTTTGAATCTGGTTGTGTAACAGAGTGTGTGTTTAACAGATTATGTAAGTACGGAATATAAACACAAGAACACGATATCACTTTAATCTAATATTGTATTAGATAAAGATTTACTACAATCTGTGAATACAAATGTTAGTATTCTCAGCTTCTTTCTCAGAGAGATATTACTTGTAAAAACTATAGATCACTCTGTTTTATACATACTAAAGAAGTAGGGTTGTTCACTTATATCACGTGAATAACTTGCTTACAACAAATAAGGTAGCAAACAAATTTGCTTTCTAATGTGTCTATCCTATTTGAGTAAACATCCAAACTGCTACAGATTTGACTTCTTAGAACTCTGTTCAGATCCACTTCTTTAGCTTTTTGTCTCTTGTACTATCTCTCCAAGCTTTTTTCTAGGCTTTCCAATGTGCTTTACAGTATGTGGTCCATAAAGCGTCTTGGCTTGTTGCAGGTTTCTGACTTGTACAATTCTTCAGTATTTTGTCTCCAAGATTGTATTCGAGAAATAACTCTGTTGGTGATTCGAAAACTAGAATTGGCTTAATCGATAACTCTGAGTTTTCGAATACTGTTGAGCTGACATATCGAATCACTTCTCGAATAAATCTTTTCTCCAGGAATCCTTGAGATATCGAATAGAGCATTTTACTTATCGAATCCCTGAGATATCGAATAGCTTCTTTAGTCCTTGAGATATCGAATGTAGCTTTGACTTGTTGACTCTTAGAGAACTCGAAAGATGTTTTGACTTGTTGACTTCTTGAGTTCTCGAATAGAGTATTAGACATGTCAAATCTCTGAGTTCTCGAATGAGGCTTTGACTAATTGACCTCCAGAGATATCGAACAGTGTCTTTTGAGATCTCGAATTCCTGACTTCTCGAATGCTAGACTTCTCGAATATAACAAACATACTTCTCGAATTGGTACTTAGGCAAATCTTCATTCTCCAAATTCCAACTGTGTTTATTTTGATAGTCTTGGTCTTCAAGCTTGAGGCATGATCCTTGGAACTTCTTTCAAGCATTATTCTCTGACTTTAATTACAGTTATACAGGTAGAATTTGATGTTTGTTATAAGTACTACAACAAGTAGAAACTCTACAACTAGAGGTTCCCTCAGTTAAGAGGTCATGTAGGTAATGCAAAGCATTACAGACAATTAAACTTGTTATTAGATGTATACAGGCATGCCTCTGTGACTAACAATAGCTCGAACGTTCCAAAATTTGTTATCACACAACCAAGCCACACCGGGCATACCATGATCAAACCAATAACTTATATGCATAATCTACATCTTTTCAATTCCATGAACATATCACTTAGTCATCATTTGACCCATTACTCTTAGATCTACTAAAACCACTTACATAATCACTTATACAAGCTTATAACAACATCAATATCATATATCATCAAAGATCATCAAAAATTAATATAAGGGCTAGGGTTTCTTAGGATGATTACCTTCCTTGGAGAGTGTACAAGCCCTAATAAACCTTGATTTGTCCTTGTATAAGCTTAACCTAGCTTGGATCATCCAAAGATTCAAGAAAATAAAAAAATAGTTTGTTGAGGTTACTATTCACCCTCCTCTTCTTGATTTTATAACTCAAGATTGACATGGAATTTGAAGATGAAATTCATAGGGTATCTAGTTATGAAATATAGGACTCACCTTAATTTTCTTGAGATTTAACCATGGATGGAAGTTGGATTTTGATCTTTAATTTAGGCAAAAAGCCGAATGCTTACAAAGGGAGAGAGAGATGGAGTTGTTTTGCTTGGTTCTTGGCTCATCTTGCATTATTGTGATGTTATTTGGATAATATCTAGCTAAAGTAGCTTTAATAAAGTGCCTAGGTCATCCTTGATGCAAGAATCTAGTGGGCAAGTGGTGGTTTAAGTGATATAATCTTGTATCATTTGGTTTGCTTACAACCTTGCTAGTTAGCATTGTAACTAGCTTGGTTACTTGATCCTATCCACTTGCACATACATGCATCTTGATCCCCTGCTTGTTTCTTTGTCCGGTTATTGCTCAATTCATTGATCGTTCGGAGGAATATCTCAAGCATTTCTCGTTAGGGTTTTAACGGAAACCTTCTAAATATTTATACTACCATTCTCAATTCTCTTTAATAATTCTTGAATCCATATTCCTTAAATCTTTTCAATAATTCCTTAAGTCTTTCAGTGTCCAGGGAAATCTCGGGAAAAATAAAAGTGCTATTTTTCAAAATCCGATAACTTTTACATACACTCTTTTTCCCCTTGGATAATTAATACGAACTCAAAAATCCGTTCCGGGTACTTCTATATAGTGTCGTCTAATAATATTCCTATTTCCACCAAAAACACTATTCATCACTTATTCTCTCTTTATTCCTTATAATTAGAAAAATGTCCTTGCACTTTCCCGAGCGTTCATTAACCCTTTTTCGGAACCACTGGAGTTATACTAGATATCGATTTGGATAACATTAGAATACTTTCTCTGTTTGTATACTAGGGTTACTTGATATAAATTTTTGTAAAGCACCAACGAATACGTAGTCTGATCGTATAACATTTTATAAAACACTAACGAATCTATAATCTTTATTCTTTTCTTACCTAAGTTGTCAACCCATTGCATTCTTCATGACATAAATATTGGAATCCACATCCATTCCATAAAAAAAGTTTTAATTCCTACCAAAATCAGGGTTCTTACAATCTCCCCTCCTTAAAAGGATTTCGTCCCGGAATCAGGTAGGAAATAAAGATTCGTTTGTCTGTCGTTTCACTTTTCAGCTTCCCGGTCAATTCTTAGTCGTTCTACCCTTTCTCAGCACATCTACTAGTGCTACGATACATACTTTATTTTTAATTTTTTTCCATCAACTTTGCTACTTTTCGTACAACACACTACCCGGGTTATGCTCTTACTCAGTCCTATACTATTATCATTATTGATATCTGCAGTGACATTGGTATCACTATCATACTGCGAATTCGGAGGTAGCCTCACTCGCACTATGCATTTCCTGATCGCTTTAATCTTCGCAATCTCGATCAATATAGAGAAGCGGAGAGATTTATTGAGAGATCACTATGATCAATGAACATTTGTTATATTGCATAGTTAGTACAGAAGGGGGCCAGCCTTTAGTACTTGACAATCAATTAAACAAGTCATGGTATTCCACTTAGACTTCTATCACACAGACAGATAGTCCCGTAGCAGTACCTCCCCTCCTTAAAGGGATGTTCTTCTCAATTCAAAAGAAGGTTAATAAGAGAGAAGAGAAGAAAAGAATTTCAAGGGATTATAGAAAATTTCCATGATTGCAAAATATCATACTTATAATTGACCTCTGAACTATAGAGGTTCATCAAAGAAGAAAAATAATCGTATTCGTATCAAATACAATTTATCGTAATCTCACGTGTCAACATGTCCTCACTGCTCCGTCCATCATTCTATGGACCTATACTCTTGTTTAATCTTAGCAATGCTCACTTTAGAAAATTCCTTCAACCTTTCAGGTTAAATCTAAGGTTTCTCACTTGACATCATTGTTACTGACATTCCATGCCACGCTACTAGCATTTTCATATATATAATACTAACACTATCAGGTTGTCATCCCGAGAATTCATTAGAAAGCCCATTCATTAATCCATTCATAACATTCCTTGCTTCACATTCCATAGTTGCTTTCCCAATCTTTTCTTTATCAATCACATTCTTCTTATTATCTAATTCTTATTAACTTATGTTATTTACCTCCACCGTTATCTCTTTATTGAGACATCTTTTGCACTTGGTACCTCCTTATTGGTATCCCGTCACATTTACTTTATAATCATCACATTATTCCAATTTAAACCCTCCGAAATGAATCTGACCGATTCCTTTAACTTAGATCCAATATAATCTTCTTCTGCCAAACTTGTTTCTCATCACTTGTTCTTTTCTATCCGTGCTTTCCCATAGGTTGTTCTTCGTAAGTTAGACCAGGTCGTATATCTACCTGCTCGTACTCTTATCATCTGTCGAGCATCTGCGTTTTACTACGTAGCCTTGCCACATGAAACACGTTACGATCATGCTATAAGTTTTGGGGGTAGAGCTAGCTCGAATGCCACCTTCCGAACACTTTTAAACGCTCAGATGGCCCAATAAATCTCGGGCTCAAATGCCCTTCTCTCCAAGTCTCATTAATTCTTTCCACGGGAATACCTTTAGCATCATGAATCATCAACCTCATATTCTCTATCTTGTTTGCGCAGAAGTACACTAACACAAACTTGCTTGTCATTCATCAACATGCCATTCAGCTTATTAATAGCAGCAATATCTTTATCTTTGCGTTGTCATCTACTTTCTTAGAAGAATCACCAATATATTATTGTAGTCCATTATTGAATCACCATCGTTTTACGTAGTGCTTTAATGGTTAATCAGACGGGTTTCATAATTGTCATATCCAAAATTCTCTAGGAAGACAAACTAATCACTATTTCTTATTCATAAGGAATACTTTCTGAACTTGATGTAGATATTAATGAAGCAGATAAAATTGTAGAAGCGCTTCAATCCCCACAGCTATGCCAGGTTGATGAAATTGTTAATCAGATATCTTCAGTAGAAGACTGGAAATTTATCGGTTTACTTAATCAATTTTTGTATCACGTCCTGTTTTACCTCAAAATAGGACCTCCTAAGGTGTGTAGTTTGCTTAAGACGATATCGGGAATCAAATCTTTACTTAAACTATTATTACAGTCAATTCTTGCACAGTCATCAGAAGGAATGTAAATTCCTCCACTCCGATATGACCTTCAAGGTCCTTCAAAATATCATTCCGTTTCTTCGGTATGAGCATTTATAATTACTCCTCTATACTTAATGTGTCGGCCACCTCATTGGCCTTTCCCTGATAATAATAATTTCTTGTAACCAATGTTCTCTGGATCAATTCCAACTCAAATTTTTCTACCTCATTCCCATCACTATTGAGTGAAAGCTTTCTCCCTTAAGCTCTTCTGAAGGAGAAAAGTATCCATCAGTCTTTTTCCATAAGTCATTGCTTCCACCTTTCTGTGTGAACTTTACCACGGTTACTCCTAGTCATACCTAGGATATTTCTTCTCTTAGTTCTTTCTTGTTTTAGGATAATTTCAACCTTTATTTTGTTCAATCCATACTTCCTCATGGTCTCACACATGCCTCACCTGGCATTATTGTTATTGTGCCATACATTCTCTACCAACTTCTATTTTGAAACTCAGAATATTACCATTTTTCTTGTAAGGTTTCTTAGGTCATCCTCATCATTCCTCCTGTATTTTCTAGGTACAGGGTATATCAATCCTATAGCAATTCTGTTAACGTACCTTCTGAAACTCCTTCCCATAAATCCTTAAAGGTTATTGTTGTCTCATTCAATCCAACTTATATCATCCGAATTCATAATGTCTTTATTAGGGGTAATGCCACCCTTTGTGCATCCCCAAGGTTCATCTTAATTTATGGATATTCTATCCTCAATTCTATTTTCAAAAATACTTACATCCTTTAGTTAACAATCACTTCATAATTCCTTAATAAGGGTCTCTTTTCAATCGTTCACATCTTGATAATCCATAGGTAGCTTCATGCTAACCTTCTCTTTCAAACGGATGTCAGTCTACATGGCCTTCAAAAGACAACATATGTTTATTTGTTCTTCTTTCAGAATTTGGTAATGGCAACAAGGATGTTCTGGAAGATATTGGTCATGTTCAACGTGAATTTCTTAGTACTTATCACTCTTCTTAAAGATACTAAGTTTCGGATAACATTTATGCATCGTACTGCACCATTTCTAACAATCTTCATAAACCTTCATTGATCACTTTCCTTAGTAATAATACATCCATGGTATTTATAAAATCCCATCATCATGTATCTCGATTCGCTTTATTACTTCTCTTTCTAGTGCATACGTTGGTCAATCATATACGCCTGAATCACTTCGCTTTATATCCAAAGTTCTTACGGTTGGTTCTTGGTTAGAAGCACCCCGCTTTGTCCTTACATTGCTGGTCTAGTCAATTTATCATTCTTTTTCACATGGCCCCAAATGGCCGCGCTATAGTGTGTGAGTTTAGGGTTAGCTAATGGCATTACTTTTCTAGCAATTGCTTGGCATAGTGCCTCCTTCGTCCATAGCGAAAATAATTTATTTGGGGTGGGTTACGCTTATCAACATACTTTGTCCTGTGTATTCTTCACCCTTTTCTTTTTGTATTTGTTCACTGCTCTCCTTTACACGGCAATCTTAGGTACCAGAGTAGCATAGTCACTCAACTTGAGCACTGCCACTCCTCGTTCATCCCTCTGCCTTGATACCTTCTGATCTTTTCAAAATTTTACTCCATATAAGTCTCAATCGACCTCTCGGTACCGTCTCCGTCACCTTTCCTTTATTTTCAACTTCTCTTATCAATCCCACGTGCTACACAAGCTTACACTTTTGGCATAAAAACCTTTTCATTTAAGTCAATCCCGGAACTCCTCAGTCCGTTTTTGCCTTTAAGTACATTTCCCCTTTTACCGTCCAATCTTAACTTCATCATTATATTTCTACAATCAATCACAATAATCGAGGTCTGTCCATCAACCCATATAGCGGCTACCTTACCCAATCCACGGGGTTTGCCCCAGTTTCTACTCTCTTCCATGACGTTCTCTGATAATCAGAAAGACAAGGTTTGCCAAAATTCGTTGAAGCTCTTTCCAGAATCAGGGAAATTTTGGTCAATCTATCCACCCACTGGTAACACTAAAAAGATCAATTTCGAAATCTGAAGAACAGTTCTTATGAACATCCAAGCAGGTAGAATCGTAAGCATTTATAATACGGAATGTTTAACATAAAGTTAGAAGTTTAACCACTGGAAAGGAATCAAATATATACATCCCATAGAAGGGAAATCAGAAGTTTCAAACTGAAACATGCCACATCTTCCTGATGCATATACATCCTAATAGTTGATACTACCAAATGTTAGTCTATCTAACCACCAGTCTCAGAAGGACACTACCGTTGGAGTTAGTCGTTCCACCAAATTGGCACTACCAGGACCATCCGAACTTGGTGAACCGTGTTGTCCGAATACATCCGCAATTACTCTACTGTGCTGCATAAGCACACCACTTAAACCCATACGAGGTGCGTCATAATACATCACAAAGTCTTCCTTCTTCCCTTAGGCAATGCCAATGCTGGGTCGCCTCCAATTTCTTCTTTAGCTCCAGGAAGATTTTCTCACATTTCCTCATTCATTCAAACTTCTTAGTCCTTTGTTTGTGTGGTTGGCCTTTCTCAATTGAAACTACCTTCAATTTGGCGGGGTCAACCAACACTACTTGCTATTTGATCGTATGTCCTAATAACTGAACTTCATTATATCAGAATTCCTATTTCGAAAACTTTGGCATACACTTGCCCTTTTAGGTTTCATCTTTAAATATTCTCCATTACCTCTTAACCACTGATCGTATTACTTGATCCATTTATAATTCAGCATCGGAGTAAACTTAATGTAATTACTATCATCCATTCAAGGAAAAGAAAGAATTTAATATTCCTAAAAATCACACGCATCTAATGCTTCTGGTTCATCACTTCACTAAGTTGAAGTAACCCTATACTTAATCCCTGACAGTAGTCTTATTACGAGTTTATCATAGACTCACTGGTCTTTTCCACTTGTAGGGTCTGAGATCATCGTCTCTCTTACTACTTCTATCACATTATCCAATCATGCCATTATTTAACACTGTCTTAACTTTCTAAGCTGATCCATTCAACAAAATATGAACATTTCCTGGATAAAATTACCTCCTTCATCTTAATTTGACTTAATAATTTATTACCTATGGAATCTGCCTTCTCATGGCGAATTACCTTTGACAATAATCACACTAATTCATTTATCCAATGATATGGCACTTGCTCCCTCTATCTCAACTGCTCCTGGAGACTCTGCTCCCCGTCCTATATCGATGTCTTACATCATTCTAACTCTTTTCTCATTAATCTAAAAGTCTTTAAGGACTTTTATCTATCCCCATATAAGATCTCAAGTTATTTTTCCAATCCGTCTTACTTGCTGGTACTACACCCGGTAGTCCAGCTATGAATTCAATATGCATCTTCAGATCTCTTAATAATATCTTAGTTCTTTATACTCACTTCTCTGAGAACTATACTTTAATTCTTATAGTCTCTCTGGCTGCAGCCCTCATATCCTCAAGGGTAAACTCTTTATCCTTAACAGGATTCTCCTCCTTAGCTGGAACCTCCTTCGGGTCCTCAGTAGGGTACTCTATCGAGTCTTCAAGCCGATCGTCAATATTTAATAAAGCATCCTCGTGCTGCTGCTTGTAAGCCTCAAGGTCCATCGCCTTACTCGTCGATACGATATCGAGCTAAGTTACTATCATGATATTTAAGAGTTCCCATAAGGGTTTTATATGTCAGTACTACATTAAGTAGTCCGATTATGAACTTGGCAAGAGTTCTTATTATCTTAGTGAATTTATCGTTTTAATGTCACGTCATCTCTGGGGTTTATAACGTGACGCTCTGATACCATTTCTGTAACAGCCCCAGATCCAGGGTCGGGGATCAGGTCGTCACGGTCTCAATTTCTATCCACAACATCAACATAAATTAACTTACAACCTTGTGACCCAGAACAATAACATAAAACACACCCGTTATAGTCCCAGAGATGAAATCAGAATAACCAACATATATTATTAATCACAAGTTTTGAGTTCTTACAAACCAAAGGAATTATAATTTAACTGTTACATACTCTTTGCCATCCCTTTACATAGGTCATACATATAATAAGTCTAATGAATTAAAAGCTGACAGTCTAGTCTACTGGTTGCTCCTACCTCCGCAATGCCGATCATGACATCAGTGGGCAGCCCTATGACTGTTGTCCCTGCTTGCACAGAGTGCGACTTGTGCTAGCCATCAGATCTAGCTGTTGTTATGATATAATAAATAAAACTAGGGTGAGCAACAGCCTACCAAAAATAATATGTAACTGAACAACAACAATAATATATAACAGTACCGAAATATCTTTGAAACCATATGCCATGCATTAACGAACATAGTATCAGTATAATATAAAGGATGAAGTTACAAGGTAACTCGAATTATATCTTTCGTAAGAATATATGTTATGCAAAGATAAGAGTCAGATATCATCACTTTTTCTTAAAAAGGAAATTGCTGGAAAAATATGTAAGTCCAGTTTTGAACAATTTTCAGTCCTGCCAACGCTGATAATGTTGTAGAAAATAAATAGATTCTGGATAGTGAACCAATACTGGAGTATGTCGCGCCAGATGACACCGCCTTACGATGATCAGTCGCAGGTTGTGCATCTCAAGATTTATTTTACTACCGGTAGAAGGAAGAACATATGGACACCACCATACGCCGGATCTCCCTAGCCATCTTTGGGCTTAGACGGGACCGGCGCCACTCGGACCCTACTTCTAGGATGGACTGTCCCTTAGCCTCTTATACCATTTTCAATGATGGACTGTCCCACAGCCTCTTACACAAATACTCCTAGTTCGAATAAATCTATGATTCTGAAATGTAAAGTTCGTCCCCTTTCCCCAAGTATAATACTTGTTGATAAGACTTCACGAAGAAGTCGTATCTAGTTGAAAAGGAAAATTCACCGATATTTCCCAAACTGATGCTTGTTAATGGATATTAACTTGTTCCAATAATCTTACCCCTCGAATGATGAGGAAGTAACAAACAGACTCAATTTGATGGTTAGCAACCAAGTTGCAAGTGAAAAGAATAGTTTAACAAGTATATGACCGGGCAGTCAAAGAAATAATATCTCTCAAGTAAGGTTCCCTTATATTTTAGAAGACAGATTCGAATGAAGAATGGAGTTTTGAGAACCTTCCTTGATAAAAATAATAATAACACGACTCAGAGATACTTTACATAGTATTTGGATAACAAAGAAATTTTTGAATAAAATATCTCATTTTAGAACTAGTTGAGAAGAATTAAATAAATATTCAAAGAATATTTATTAAACCAGAAATAGTTCAAGGGTATTCTTAATATAATTATTGCTCATGATTAACCCTCGAATAAGCATATATAGATTATTTATTAGATAATTAATTCCTCGAATAAATGTTCAAAATAATATCCAAGAAAATCATTAAAACCTTAAATGAATATCCAAGATAATATTCATTAAATAAATAAGCTCAAATGAATATTCGAAAATAAACAATTAAACTCAAATGAATATTGAAATAATATTCATTTAAATAAATAAAGCTCGAATGAATATTACAAATAATATTCACTAAATAAATAACTTCGAATGAGTACTCCAAAATAATATTCATCTAAATCAATAGCCTCAAATGAATATTCAAAATATTATTCATTAGATAAGCAATCTCGAATGAGTATTCAAATAACGTTCCTCGAATAATTTCCAAGTACTTGATACTTATGAAAATTTAAATAATGTTCGTAAATAACATCCCTCAAATAATCTGTCACTGGAATCCCTCCGAGTTTCCATGACTATCTCTATATTACAAAATACAGACTCCCGGTCTATATTGAATGAATGAGGATCATATGCCCTTCACTAAGGGTCTTTACCAAATCCGGCTTATAACTAATATATCGTATCTAGCTTATAAGCGAATTTAAAATCAGGAACAAGTATCACAGAAACAAGAGTCGCAATATAATTGAAAACAGGCATGCATGCTATGGCATATGTATAACAACAATCATATATATTATCACAACAACAGCTTCAAAGTTTTGAAGACTTGCCTGGTACTCCCGCTATGCTAGTGGCATGACTCGGGGTGGTCCGGTGATCTATAAATAACCAAAATAATTCCGGGTTATTCACCTTATCACTTTGAAACGCCAAGTAAATATTTTACTCAAGCTAAAGCACGTTTTCCAAGTTTATCTCTCATTAACACCGTTATGATCTGACACTCGTTCGTTAACAAGGCATATCACTACACTTACGCTTGGTACATTTTTAAGTCATATAAGTTCTAAGGTCGGTCATTTACGAAGAAAGATTATAGCTCGAGTTTTATCGCTCATTTTCTAAGTGATTTACCAAAGTTATAACCAACTGTACTTTTAAGGGGTTCGTTCGCGCTTAACCTCGATTCGAACATTTTTATAAAATCGGAAAACGATCCGTTTGACATGTGTTTTCTCTCACACCTTTCTCATGACCCCTAGTATTTAATTACCAATATTCGCCACTGAATTAACTTCGTTAAGGGGGTTTCAATTTCAATTACGAACTCGCATTTACGGTTTCGAACTACTTTTAGTAAATCGGCCATAATTCCTAAACCGTAAGTCCGTTTGTTTCGATTCTTTTGCCAAAACGATCTATGACTCGAGAACTATAAGGTCATGTCATAAATTTATCAAGGACAGAAAATTATACCAACTGTTTATGCACAAATTTCAAGGTTTTAGAAAATTTCGGCATTACGACGACTATAACTCGAACGTTCCAAAATTTGTTATCACACAACCAAGCCACACCGGGCATACCATGATCAAACCAACAACTTATATGCATAATCTACATCTTTTCAATTCCATGAACATATCACTTAATCATCATTTGACCCATTACTCTTAGATCTACTAAAACCACTTACATAATCACTTATACAAGCTTATAACAACATCAATATCATATATCATCCAAGATCATCAAAACTTAATATAAGGGCTAGGGTTTCTTAGGATGATTACCTTCCTTGGAGAGTGTACAAGCCCTAATAAACCTTGATTTGTCCTTGTATAAGCTTAACCTGGCTTGGATCATCCAAAGATTCAAGAAAACAAAAAATTAGTTTCTTGAGGTTACTATTCACCCTCCTCTTCTTGATTTTATAACTCAAGATTGACATGGAATTTGAAGATTAAATTCATAGGGTATCTTAGTTATGAAATATAGGACTCACCTTAATTTTCTTGAGATTTAACCATGGATGGAAGTTGGATTTTGATCTTGAATTTAGGCAAAAAGCCGAATGCTTACAAAGGGAGAGAGATGGAGTTGTTTTGCTTGGTTCTTGGCTCATCTTGCATTATTGTGATGTTATTTGGATAATATCTAGATAAAGTAGTTTTAATAAATTGCCTAGGTCATCCATGATGCAAGAATCAAGTGGGCAAGTGGTGGTTTAAGTGATATAATCTTGTATCATTTGGTTTGCTTACAATCTTGCTAGTTAGCATTGTAACTAGCTTGGTTACTTGATCCTATCCACTTGCACATACATGCATCTTGATCCTCTGCTTGTTTCTTTGTCCGGTTATTGCTCAATTCATTGATCGTTCGGAGTAATATCTCAAGCATTTCGCGTTAGGGTTTTACCGGAAACCTTCTTAATATTTATACTACCATTCTCAATTCTCTTTAATAATTCTTGAATCCATATTCCTTAAATCTTTTCAATAATTCCTTAAGTCTTTCAGTGTCCAGGGAAATCTCGAGGAAAATGAAAGTGCTATTTTTCAAAATCCGAACTTTTACATACACTTTTTTTCCCCTTGGATCATTAATACGAACTCAGAAATCCGTTCCGGGTACTTCTATATAGTGTCGTCTAATAATATTCCTATTTCCACCAAAAACACTATTCATCGCTTATTCTCTCTTTATTCCTTATAATTAGAAAAATGTCCTTGCGCTTTCCCGAGCGTTCCTTAACCCTTTTTCGGAACCACTGGACTTATACTAGATATCGATTTGGATAACATTAGAATACTTTCTCTGTTTGTATACTAGGGTTACTTGATATAAATTTTTGTAAAGCACCAACGAATACGTAGTCTGATCGTATAACATTTTATAAAACACTAACGAATCTATAATCTTTATTAATAAATCCCTATTTAATGGTACTTTCGTAACAAATTTGGTTCCATCCTTATTTTGGTTTCATCACACATTCCTACTCCCCTAAAATTCATATTATAATCTTAAAAAAATTGTTTGGAATTTTATTATAATTATAATTCTTTTACTATAATCTTACTGAATTGTACAAATAACATACCAGAACCATGAGGACTCCTATAGTTATGCTTTCTTTATTGTTTAAAATATAATCTTAAATAAATAATAAATAAAATCTATATCTATAACCAGGACTACTATTTTCCCTAGAATTTTATGGTTATTTTATAAAATAAATAAAATAATTCTATTACAATTATAATTCTTTTATTACAATTTAATCAAAAAAGACTACGAATACATATGTTGATCTACTGTGACATGTTTATCTATTACAATTTTAATGAAACTTCGGTACCAAAATATGGTTCCACCCCTAAGATTCCTATTTCTCTAAGAATTCTATATTATTTTTAATAAAATAATAAAATTGTTAATACTATTATAATTGTAATTTTTTATTATAACTCTATCCAGTTCATAAATAACGTATTTATCATAGTCATTTACATTTTTACGTATATATCGGAATCATTTAGTTTTTTTTCTCAATTTTCTTAAATAAACTTAAATAAATAATATATAAAATGACCTTTATTAATAAACAAATTATTTGTAAATAACATAATTTTTTATAATAAATTAATAATCAATTTAATTAAATTTTCTCGGGCCCTTATCATCTAATATCTTATTAATAAGTGAAATCCGGTTTTAATAGTACTTCCTTCTAGATTCGTGTCTCGTAGAATTATTCGAAGAGAAAAATGGGCCTGAGGTTGTCCTCAGGGATTTCTCCTGAGGTTATAACACAAAAAGCCTATAAATTTAGTGGCCCCGTAGGGGCATTTTTGTAAATATCAATTTTTTCTCAGTAAATTTACCTAAACACTCTTAATTTTGTATTGAAAAGCTCTTAACCTCAGGAGAATCCTGAGATCATCCTTAGGCACATGAATCCCATTATTGGAATTCTGATCTAATTACAATTTTTTTATAAACTACTGAGTTGCATACATAATGTAGTTTTCTTTTGTTCATTTTTAAAAGTATTTTTAGTGATAAATAAAATAATTCTTATAAAAATTTAATAAAAAAATGATCAATTTTAATAAATTATTTCAACCCGTACTTCGGGTTATCATCTAGTAATAGATAATAGATGGATAGATTTTGGACCACATGCTTAATAGTAATTGTATGGGCTTATGGGACACCTGCATAATTGAATTGGGAGTTAAAATTGAAGGCAAAAGGCAATGATATGAAGATGGAATGATTCTAGTATAATCAATAATGAACATACGATAAAGTTCCAAGCAGAAACACCTGTGAGTTGCTTTAATATTTGTATAACGTACTTTTTATAAATCTACACTTCAATTATAAGTTCACAGAACAGATGCTTTGGTTTTTATATATCATGCTCCAACAACATTGCATGTGCGTCTTACTTGCTGCTTAACTGTTTTTTCCTCCTCTGTTCTTCAATTATTTTTCTGTTAGGAGCTACAATTCCAGTTCACCTGTCAGAATTTGTTCCAACATTTAAATCTGTTCAATGTATTAATTATTTTTTTTTATTAAAAGTTCCAAAAACACGGCTGTTTCTACATCTAGTAACTTGATGGGCATATGTTTACCAAAGTCTGTATACCCTGTTCTGTTTAACAACGTTTGTAGATTGCATCTTACGCATGCTGAGTTACTGCTTCACAGCGTCGAATTACTTACTCGCACACCGGAAACAGAGAGCTTCTTTAAGCTCAGTCTGTCCAACTTTTTATGAATTTTAATGACACAAAAGAGTTTTAGTATTGGAATTTTTCGAGTTCAATTAATTTGTTTTTAACGCAATCAGCGCTAGCTCCCCATGTCTACGTTACATAATACGGAGTATAGCTTTTGCCAAATTCAAGTTAACAAATGGAATATTTATAAAAATTTGAAGCTATTAGTCAAGATGCGCGAAAGCTGGTCCGGTCACCAAATTGTCAAAAAAAAAAAAAAAAATTGAAGCTAGTAAATTCATGTGCACTTGGCAGCCCTGAGGACCAGAAATGGTTAGATGGGAAGTATGCGTAGTTGCCTACTGCACCTGCCTCATAACTAACCTTGATACTGGGGGCAAAGGCCCCAGTTCCAACTTGATGAAATTATTTACCGGCCCTCTTATTAAAACAGATAGAAAAGATAAATAATTTGAAGAATGGAGTCTGAAATTCCTTGTAATCGGATTCTAAATTATTTGAGTTCGGGAGTAAATTAGAATGATAGAATCAGAAACAAGTTGCAATGTGTAGATTAGAATGATAGAATCAGAAACAAGTTGCAATGTGTGGAGGAGTTCTATGTATACTTGATTAATAAAAAGAATCACAGAGTATGGGAACTATTAAATTTGATATGACTAATTATGAATAAATACATTGTACATGTATGCTAATTTCTTTATTTTTTTTCTTCCTCCTGGACTATTGTGTAAGAACATTGAGCATTGAAACCCTAGAATTAATCAAACTTCTGAATAATTTCTCAGCTCCACATTCAATGCCACGCAAACAATCCTCCATTTCATGCATTTTCTTCACCAGTGTCTTGACTTTCTCATCACCTTTCTTGCTCAAACCCCACAAGCTCTCTACTCCAACTTGTTCCAATTCTTGAATAATTTCCTCCATCTTCACTGGCTTCTTGGGTAATCTCAACCCCTTCCATGTCGATTTTTGCATGGAAAATGAGGCGGAAATCCCACCAAAAAGTGCAGACGACACCATACTTGTCACCTCATTTACATCCATAATAATCTGTTCAATTTCAGCATCACCATTATCAAACATAGACAAGGATTTTTGCTCCAAGTCCCATGATTTTCCCATGGTTTGAAGTGTAGACATTAGACTAACCATTTCTTTACTCATTTTCTTTAAAGCCTTTACATACAGAGCAGTCTTGGAATCATCTCTTCTTCTTACAGCCATTTCTGCTGCCATATGTTCTTGTTTTAACGTCAAAACCAACGTTTGGAAGATTCCATAAACATCCACAAACCGTAGAAAGTCTTCCAAAACCTTCTCTACCCATTCACTTCGCTCCCTCAGAGCCTCACGAGTTTGAGGCAGCTGAAGAAGGTCGTCAAGCGACTCATGAACTGATTTGAGCTGGCTTAGGCCATCACAAATCCAAGCTGAAGTCCGGTTATCAGGCTTGGAAATCGAAGTTTTGAGGTCAGAAATTGAGTCTTTGAGTTGGGAAACAAGAGGATGAGTACTGCATGGCAGACTTGTTGATCTGACATGGAATGTTTTTTTGCGCTGTGGTGGCTTGGCTGATGGCTGATTTGGGAAAGAAAGCGATCGACGAAAATTACGCACCATGTTAAGTCTAGTACTCATGTTTGTTTACTTTTTTTTTTCGGTATAAGAAAAGAATAGAGAGTATTAGCCAAGATGATGAAGTGATGAATTGATGAAGTTTGGCTAATCAAGGGTGTCTATATATATAGACAAGTCACAAGTATGTGTAGAAGGCGGATAGGAGGAAACAAGGGAACTGGATCCGCAAATAATTAGAGAGATTGTTGGCTGGCTGCGCTGTATTTGCAGTAATGGTTTTGGATCATTTCGTTTATATCGATGTGCTCCACGTGCATTTTACACGCTCAACTGCCTGATTAATTAGTTTTGATTCCACTCCAACTTTAATTAATTAGCCTGTTTGATTGTTAATTACTGGATCAGCCAGCTCACTTGAGCTTACATGAGAATTCTCTATTCATAACAAAAGAACTGGAGAAAGAAAAGGCTTGCAACAATGAGAAGGAAACAGGAGAGGGCTATTTGTATTACATGCAACAACTTGTAACATATGAGACGTTTGTAGAGCTGTAAACGAACTGAATTGTGTATCGACAAACAAATTTTTCTCGCAACGAGTTAGATTTGTTCCGTGATCATCGATCTTTTAGATAATTTCAACTGTGTCGAATTGGAGTTTCTCAGTTCTAAACCGTGTTGATTGACAGCTAAGTTCTGATATTTAACATGTCCACTTGGTAAGGATGACTTGGAATCTATCTCTGAATAAGTGAATGACTGAATGCCCTCTTACTGATTCAATATTAACTAACTAATTAATGCAAGTATTCAGCAAATCATGGTGCCATGGCGAGGAAACATGACAGATAAGCGTAGCATATATAGCTTCATAAGCTCCCACCTAACCTTGCACACAGAGTGTGTACACTGTACATACAGGTGTGACAATAAATCATAAATCATTTACAACTTACTTAAGAAATTCTACTGTTGGATTAAATGTAATACATAAAACAATTACTCCCTCTGTCTCGTATAGAAACCGAAAAAATTTGATGTTTCCGTTTCTAATATTATTCAGTTGGTTCATTTGATTTTCATCGCACTTGAATATTTTCAAAAATTAACTTTATATAGCATGAATAAAAAAATGATACAGTCACAGTTAAATATCCCAGAGAGCTTAAACAGTTTTAGACTCGTGTGGTATCTAATTTTACATCTTAAAACAAATGTTACAAGATAATTAATTAAGCTGGGACAAAATAAATAGTAAACTCATGATCTGTTCGTGCGCGGTGCGGAAGCACTACTTTGAATGTCAAAGTTGAGTTGTTAATTAAGATATTAGTAACAGATAATCTTGAGTTTAATCAACTTCTAAGTTTCTTTAAACTCCGAAAATCAGGAGGATTGTAGATATGATTCTCCACGTTGATTCCATGAATATGTTCTGGAAGTCAAAGTATCATTCTTGAGTGATACGTGGATTGATATTTCTGCCCGTATTTCGGGAAAATGCATCTGTTCTTTCAGTTTAAACTTTAATGTCAAGGTTTTTAATTCAATTATATATACAGATGATAACTTATAAAATCTCTTCGTTTACGTACAATGTAACTGTAACTCAGATTGAGTTGAAAAGAGGACTAAAAAATTCAGCACACATTGTTGTCGACAGAGACGGATTCTGAATTTGTTTTAGGAGGGATACCGAGTAAATTTTGGACAAACATCCTCGTATTTTTAAATTTTTATAGAACACTTTCATAAATTATTTTGAAAAATTTAATGGTAAAAAAACTTTAATTTTGTTTTCGGTGCTCCTTACTTGATCCTATCGTTATTGTTCGAGACAGTTGAAACTCTGACAATTTTACATGGTATTCGTCAATATTGTTATCCAAATTTGACCAAGTTTGTAGTAGAAGAGAATCAGATTGCCAAAGGTGTTATCAACGAGTTTCTGCAACACAAATCGTACGACCCTTCATTTCAACATGTTTCAATGAATTTTTTTTATGTTTGAAATGACTTTGCTGAATTCAAGTTTGGTTAATATCATAAGCTGTAAATGAAGCTTATCTTGTTCTTGCTAAGCAATATCTGAATAATGATATTAAGTGGCTTAACAATTAGACATGTTTAATACAGCAACCAGGTTTACAATTCCAATAGCCCTTTATTGCATTGCATAACAAACTTCTATAGCTAAACAATTAGAAATGTTTAAATAGCAGAGAGGATCCCTTATTGCTGAATTCAAGTTTGGTTCTTGCTCCGAAGCTGTAAATGAAGCTTCTTATGTAAGGAAGATCTGAATAATTATATTAAGTAGCTTACCAATTAGAAATATTTAATATTGATAGGTTTACGATTGCAATAGCCCTTATTCCAGTATCAACATGAAAGAGTACATAACAAACTTCAACACAAACCTCACTCCAGAGGTTTTCCTGCAAGCATAAACGCCTTATAGGCGACTGATCTAACCAAATCAGGACCACCCCACGCAGTCTCAAAGTCTTTAACCATTTCCTCTGGTAACAAATCCACCCCATTTTCCTTGGCTGTACTAACTGCTGACCAAGATTTCAACATCCTAATAAACCCCTCAAATGAGAGTTGTTTCGGTATATCTAGTTGCAATGGCTTACCTTCGCAACCCAACCCAACGTCTTGAAAAGGAAATGGAAGAGTTTTGTAGCCATCAAATAGGTATTTGATATTTTGATTCCAATAAGGAAGTGTTGTGTCATGAAATCGCTTCATGACAGGATCAAATGCAGGACTAACAACAATGTCATTGTATCCCCAAACTGCAAATAAGCCTCCTGGTTTGCGGAGAAGGCGAGTAACAATTGAGTAGAAGTTGGGGAGATCAAACCAATGTATTGCTTGAGCTACAGTGACTAAATCTGCAGAACCTTCACCGCCAATTAAGGAGATTAATTCATCATTAGATAAAGATAATGGGGTTTGAATGTATTGTACTCGAGGGTGTTGCGTAGCACATTTTAGCTGAGCTTCACTCACATCTGTTCCAATGACTTTTTCATAGTGTTCAGCAACCTAAAAGACAACACCATAAGCTTAATTAGTGCACTAAATTCTGATTAAGGTGGCTTTTAACTGTCTCGTGCTAGGTGTTTTGCAGTGACTGAAATTCATACAAGTTTTTTTTTTTTTTTTTGTTAAGTATTTATACAAGAAATTTTCATTTGTAAGTAAATTTCAGCTCAACTGGGTTTTTGATGCAAAAAAATGTTATCAAGAGAATACCTAACCCCAAACACAACTCCGATTAAACCAACCCGAACCAAACCAAACTAGCAATTAATAAGATTGCATTGTACATTTTTCTAACCAGACCAATTTATATTTTTTATACCAAACTAATCATTGGGTCAAAATCCGATGCCGATGGAACTTGTCCTTGATTAATTTGGCACTCGCATAACTTATTGTTCTCCTTTTATTTGAAAGAAATCTGCCAAATTACTACTATAAGATATGATACTCTAACAGAACATGGATATTTGAATGGTGAAAGATGAACCTGTTTATAACAGAGTAAATAATAGAAATGTGAAGAAACTAACAGCAATTGCAGCTTGGCCGTTGCCGGTACCGACATCCCAAGCACGAGAGTGAAAAAGGGTCCGATCGGCGAGCATGGAGTACCACTGAGCTGGATAATTTGGCCTTGCGTCCAAGTATACCTCCGCCTGCTTGTCGAACAATCCAGCCATTCGATCAATTACTTAGACTGATGCTTGGACCTCTCTGATCTGCTCAATTCAGTCCGATCACTAAATTTTGAGCTGTTTGCCCTGTTTATCTATTGTGTGATTGGATCCAAAGCACACACAATGCTATCTTATCTAAGCAACGCAATTACTAATTCCTATACTATTTTAAGCATGCACGGCTTTGCACTCATCCCAATTCCCTGCACACGTTTGTCAATGCACATGTTTGATCATTAATATCTTTAATTTTATATCAGTATTAAATATTAAAATTTTAATCTATTAAATTACTCATAAATACGAATCTAACAAGATCACTCATGATTATATTTGGTCTTATACATTAGACGTAAATTAGTAATTTGTCTCTTGTTATGAATAGTTCCGATATATGAAACGGGAACGTTATTATGAAACGGAAGGAGTACTAGTTTAGCCATCTTTCCATTAAAATATACTAAAAATAATTTATTTAGATGAGTCAGTAGAAAATTTGATACTTATAACCAAAGTTCGATTGTGTAATCTATACTATTATATTAAAGTCAAAATATTGAAAGTTTTGGCTTTCATGGTTTTCGATCCTTTATTTTAATTAACAAAGAATAAAATACTTGGCTTCAAGTTTACCTTTCAATCTTCTTCATTAACTTCCTCTCTCCCCAGCTTCCTCTCTCCCCCAACTCGCCTTCCTCTTCTTTCGTAGCCGCCGGCCGGGGCTTCCACCGGATCTCCGGTGGAAAGCCCCAACACTCTTCATTTTCTTTGTATTTTCTTCCTCTTTTCAATAAACCTTGTTATTTTCTTTCGTTTTTTCTTGTTTAAAGCTTGGATTTCCCTAAAAATCTCCTTTTTTAGGTAAGATTTGGTTTGTTTTTTTCGGATTAAATCTATCGGATCCAAGGATTAAAAGCCTTTTTCCGATCTGCCTCTATTCTTAGTTTCTTAAACTTTGGAGCTCCGACTTTTTCTCCATTTCCGACTAGCCACCGGGATCTGTGAGTGGTTCATCTTGTTTATCGGGGATTCGATTTTTCAGATCTAAGTTTGGAGCTGTTGTATTTTTTCTTGCTTCTTCGGTTTTGGTATTTTTATTATAATTTTTAAGTCTTTGATTTTCATCTTGTAATGCTTAGTTGTTTGGTTTTCTCGATTGTAATGTTGAGTTGTTTGGATTTTCTCTCCGTTTTGTGGGAGTTTGATTTTCTCTCCGGTTTGTGGGAGCGTGGATTTGAATTTAATGATTCGAGCTGTTTTGGTTCTGCATTCAAGGTCGATAAGCTCAGACGGGTGTTGGGGATACAATTGTATATATCTCCGTCAAAATTCGCTTTTGGTCTCCTTTGGATGTCCGGCGATTCAATTATGTTTGTTCTACTCGATATGAATTGTAGATGCCGTATGGCTTTGATTTATTGATTCAATACACTTGTTATTCAAAAAAAAAAATTAACAAAGAATAAAATAATATTATTAATGTTAATTAATCGATTGCTTCTTTTAATTAAAATATATTAATTTTTAGTTAAAGATTTTACATTTTATAAACATCTATTATGAGTATGGATGTGTTGGGTGTAGTGGAGTTACAAAAACGGCTCTTAATCAATGGAGATGTGCTGAGGATAAAATTTTTAATAACTATCTAGATGGTGCTGAGTACTGGAAGAGTCATCTGCTGCTGAGTACTGAAAGAGTTCAAATGCAAATACGATTAAGGTAAATGTAGACGCTACGATATTCAATTTATTTAACTATTATAGTTATGTTATTGTTGCAAGAGACTGCCAAGGAAATCTGGTAAAAGCAAAGGCTAAGTGTGTTCAAGGGAATATAACATCTTAAACAGCAAAAGCAACATGCATCCGAGAGGCATTAAGTTGGATAAAAGACAAAGGCTGGAATAAAGTGGAGTTAGAGTCAGATTGCCTTACTTCAATCCAAGCAGTTCGAGGATCTTCACTCGTGCTTTCATACTTTGACCGTGTAATTGAGGAATGCAAACAGTTGATGAATAGTCAATATAATTTGTTAAACGATCGACGAATATGGTAACCGATTTCTTGGCAAGAAATACCTGTAGCTGATCGTGTTTGGAATATGGACAATGTCCAACCAGACCTTGAGGAAGGATTTGACGTTATAATGCAATTTCTACTTTTTTGGCAAAAAAAAATAATTCAGTTATGACATATTTTTCAATCATTAATATTTATTTTTAATTAAAACATGCTACCTTTTAATTTAGGGCTTTTTTCATAAATACCCCAACATATAAATATTTTTGCAAAAATACTGTTATTTTAAAGTTCTTTTGCAAAAATACCATCTTTTGGAAAAAAATTGCAAAAATACGGGATGCAACTACATTCAACCAGACGCAATTGTTTTGACAATTTAGTAAAAATACTATCTTATTTGTAATGGTTGCACAGCAGGTTGCCTTCAGTTGCATATGCAACTGAATGCAACTAAAAATTGTTCGAATCCCATCAACAACATATTTGAATTAAAAATTTATAATATAAGTTTTTTAATTTATTAAATTGTTTTAAAATAAAATAGCCATTGAAAATAGTGATTATATAAAAATATAATTATAACATAAAATAAAGTTTATAACATATCAAAAAAGCCCGGTACATCGCAATTCGCAAGGATTATAATCTAGTAAGTGTATGTAATAAGAGTTATAGTAGAAGTAAGTGTATGTAATAAGAGTTATAGTAGAAATAGGTGCATGTAATAAGACTTAGTAGAATTAGGTGCATGTATTAAGACTTAGTATAATTAAGTGTATGTAATAAGGATTATAGTAGAAGTAAGTGTATGTAATAAGAGTTATAGTAGAAATAGGTGCGTGTAATAAGACTTAGTAGAATTTTTTTTTTTTTTTTGAAAAAATTGCACTTGCATTATATTAAATCTCTTCAGCAATAAGGTTACAAATCAAGTCCGGAGCCGTGCTAGACCACTCCACAGAGTCTGACATAGAACAAGCCGCCTGTGCTAAGACATGGGCAACTCTATTCGCAGACCTGTGTTCGAAAACTACTAACACTCCCTCATAGTGTTTAAGAATCTCCTTACATTCATCTATAATACCATGAAAAATAGAATTCTTGCTAGCCCCATTTACAGCATCCACCACCAGTTTAGCATCTAGCTCGAATATACACCTTCGATTCCCCCAGTGCTTTGTCCAGGTTAAAGCCTCCTTGAAGCTTAAAGCTTCAGCTTCTCTCACTGAAACACCACCACGAATCCTTGTCGCCCTTGCTCTAATGAAACGACCCTGATCATCCCGAATGATACACCCAGCCCCTATATGAGTGGCACCAACATGATAAGAAGCATCTACATTAATTTTGCTCCACCCCGTAGGAGGTTTGCACCATTTTGTATGCAGCTTCTCTTTGTTCATCCTGGAATCCACCTGCACATTCTGCCATTCCTGAAACATATGACTAACCATAGCTTTCACTCCAAAAACCGTCATACTTCTTCTATCCCATACCCATGTATTACGACGAAACCATAAACCCCAGCAAAGCAAAACAATCTGCCCACATTGCTTAACATCCCTTGTAGTAAAGACCTGCTTCATCAGTTGCATAAATGTTACCTCCTCGTTACCTGGGATCAAATCCTGCAAACTTTTACTCTGCCATAACTCCCTAGCAAACGAACAATTGAACAGTATATGCATCACATCTTCATAACTCGTATGACACCATGAACACATGCCTGAAATATCGACTCGTTTTGCTATTAACGCCATTGCAGTAGGAAGCACACCACAACAAACTCTCCAGAAGAAATGTAGAACCTTACCAGGTAATTTTAAACCCCAAATTTTTTTCCACAAGACTCTATCTCCATACTCTCGTTCTCCCCTCAACTGCCTATAACAACTTCTAACAGTAAACTCTCCATCATTATCGTAGATCCAATACCATGAATCAGAAGTATAGCGACTCGATAGAGGGATCTGCATAATCAACTCTCTATCCCTCTCATTAAAAAGATCATGTAAGATATCTTCGTCCCATGCTTTATACCCTGTTTGCATCAAAGCATGCACTTTCACATGTTGCAACTCTTGAGGACACTCACTTGTTAAAAAACCATTTTGCTGGCATGGTAACCACGGAATTTTCCACACTCGAGTATCTTCACCATCCCCAATTTTCTTTCTTCCCCCTTGTTTCATCATCTCCTGAGCAGCCACAATACTTCTCCATATATAACTTGGATTGGCTCCTAGTTCTGCATCTAGAAAATCTGACTCAGCATAATAACGAGTTTTCATAAGCTGTGATACCAACAGATTTGCATTATTCATCAATCTCCAGGCCTGATTTGCAATCATAGCTATGTTAAAATCCCGTAGCTTCTTAAACCCCAAACCCCCGCCCTCTTTAGCTTCACATAAACGATCCCAAGACATCCACCTGATTCCTCCATGATTTTTTCCATTCCCCCACCAATATGCATTCATTTTCCTTTCTATTGACTCACATATCTCGACTGGAATCAACAATAAGTTCATCCAAAATTTAGGTATTGACTGGGCTGCCGTCTTAAGCAAAGTCACCTTACCAGCTTTTGATATATTCTGTGAACTCCAATTTTGAAGCTTCTGATCCACTCGGTAAACCAAGAATGAAAACACCGAATTTTTATTCCTACCAATGTGCATTGGCATACCCAAATACTTGCCCGGATATGCACTCTCCTGGACTTGCAACTGCTCACACACCTCTAATATATCCTCAATCCGCGTATTAGTTGAAAAACTAATTGCAGACTTAACATAGTTTATAATCTGCCCTGATATCCCTGCATACCTGTCCAGAATACGTCTGACTACATTTGCCTCAGATCTTACTGCTCTAAAAAACATGTAGCAATCGTCCGCAAAGAGTAAATGGGAGATTACCGGCGCTCCTCTGGCTATCCTACATCCATGTAACAGACCAGCTTCTTCATTTCTCCTTATGATAGCACTTAAACCCTCTACACACATTATATAAATATATGGGGAGATTGGATCCCTTGGCGCACTCCCTGACTCGGAACTACATGGCCAAACTGATCCCCATTATGTGTAAACCTGTACGAAACCGATGTAATGAAGGTCATGACACGATGAATCCAGGTTTGATTAAATCCAAACCTCTCCATCATACTCCGAATAAACGCCCACTCTAATCTATCATATGCTTTTGACACATCCAATTTTAAAGCAGCTACCCCCTTATTACCTTGAGTACGTCTTTTCAAATAATGATTGATTTCAAAGGCTATCAATGCATTATCTGTAAGAAGTCTCCCTTCAACAAAAGCACTTTGCTTGTTCGATATAATTGTAGGCAAACAAATCTTTAGTGTGTTCGTCATTACTTTTGATAATATTCGAACAAGTACATTACATAATGATATGGGTCTTAAATCCCCCATTGTCTCTGGTACCTTAGTTTTAGGGATTAAACACACCAATGCTTCATTAACTCCTGATGGTAGATTACCTGTATTCATGAACTCATGACAGAATCGAACCACATCAGCTTCTACTATCGGCCAAAAAACCTGGAAAAATGCAGGATTAAATCCGTCCGGACCTGGTGCTTTGTCCGGATGCATAGCAAATACTGCATGCTTCACTTCCTCTCTCGTCACTTCTAGTAACAAGCTGTCATTATCTACCTGTGATATTTGATTGACTAAATCACCCTCTGTCAATTTGCCATCCAAGTTCACCGCAGTAAATAAGGTAGTAAAATAATCCTCTATAACCTTCTGAATCTCCTCCGGCTTATCTTTCCCTTCCCCAGTACCATCTTGTATTCTCTCCACCTTGTTGTTTTTACGTCGAGTTGAAGCATAGCTATGGAAAAAACGAGTATTTTTATCGCCTTCTCTTAGCCAAAATTGCTTGGCTCGTTGTTTCCAATAAATTTCCTGCTTCTCTAATAACTGAAGATATTCCCATCTAGCTGCATTATATTTCTGAACACCATGAGTATCCCTTCTCGATCTCAACTTACGGAGCAACATTCTACACTCTTGTACCTTCGATTTAAACTCCTTAGCTATACCTCCTCCCCACTCTTCGAGCTTCATTCCACAAAGACTGATTTTCCCCATAATATCCAACTCCGTCCCCATCTCCCATCCATTACGAACAACATTCCTACACTCATGTTCTCCACGGCAATTCCAAGCTAACACACTCATTGTCCTAGGCGGGCCTGGAGTCCAGTACCCGCCTCTTGTCCGTTTTTTGACCCAGTAGATATATCCAGGCCCATATTCTCATCCTTATCAGTTTCCAAAATTATCTCATATCCCATTCTCTTTCTTTTCGCATCATTTACAACAATATCATTCTGCTCAATATTCCCTCCCGTATCCATTAACTCCGTCTTATCGGCATTTTCCTTATCCACATAACCATCTTGATTTTGAATATGCATAACAATCTCCCTCCCTGAAATCTCGGTAACAATACCACCCACCTCCGTAAATCGTGCATTAACATTAGCTCCAGTATCCCGTGCATCCCCACCTCTGCTTTGACTGCCGGAACTCCATGTCTGACCTCCATCCAGGCCGTTACGCAACCATTTAGACCCCAGATTCTGATTCTTCATATTCTTCGAAGGTGCACGTAACCATGTCCCATAAGCCCTAGTAATCTCCTTTCCATCATTAGCATAAACAATTTCACAGTCACGATTAGAGTGTCCTAGTATACCACAAACGAAACAGAACGTACTTAGTCTTTCGTACTTAAAATTAATCCATCGTGGATGATTATATATTTACACTAATAAAATAGAAAAATAAATATAATAATAATAAAATAAATGTAATGATTACCAAATTTTGGTATCAACGTGCTCCAACGAAAAGGGATTTCACTTATTAATAAAGAGTATTGATACATGAGTGCGTACATTAATTACTTAGAGACAAACGGTCCACGCTCGCAGAATAAGTGAGACTTCTACTAATTCTTTGGTTAGCTCCTATATTACAGATCAAACTTGCAAGAAAAATATAAATTAGAAAAATTACATGAATGTATTATACTCTACACTCGGGTTTCACATAGAAAGCAGCGGAACCAAAATGGGCTAACATAAAAGATGAATGTATCATCTTTCTTCGGTATCTGTATAATTCCTATCTGTACATTACTAACTCTATTTCTACTCCTCAATATATATATAAAAACTATCTATAAATCAGCTGCAGTTGTGGAGCTATCAAAAACTGTTATAACTAACTTTGCATCAGTTAGTTATATTTGTGCCAGGTGGATGCTTTGTCAGACTAGATCTCTCTTTTAGCCATTCTAACCATTCTGATCACCAAATATAAGTAGATACAGCAACTTGATGCTGCTGTTAAGTTGTGTATGGTTCAATAACATTCTCATCGAGTAACTGAATTCTGTATTTTAATAATCTGCAGCAGCTCTGTCATCTTCACGTAGTAATTCAGCAGGAAAAAGCAATGATGCCAGAGAAATTACGAGAACTAGTCACCCTAGAAATGGTTAAAGTTTTGCAACAGGTTGAATTTCAGAAGATAAGAAAAGTTTCAGTGACTAATCTGAAATCAACTCTTCCAACTCTCGTTCCACAGATGTGGAAGCATTATTATCAGTACGTGTTCTGTTGAACTGACTATTATCGTGAGAGCCACTCATATCATCTTCTTCTTCCTGATCAAACAGTTCTGGATCATTGTCAATAGTTTCGTCATCAACTGTGGCACTCACATCTGCCCCTGTTGAGATCTTTCCCGTGCCAAATTTTTGCGGATTTGACTCAGCCACTGCTTCAGCCGAAAAATCTTCACATATACAGGCAGAAGGGTTCTCATGAAACTCGCCCTTGCCTAGTCCCATTTCTTGGGGTTCCCCCATAAATCCTATTTGATGCTTACGAACTCCTGAAGCAAATTCATCCCAGGTCATGTTCTCACGGTTCAAAAACAAGCTAGATAGCTTTTTGTTATTTGGACGAATGGTAGGTTTGTGCCCAAAATATCGCCTGCAATCACCAAAAATTAACATCTACATGGTATAGTTCAGTGCTTGAAATATTTGTTCTAAATCATCAAGACCAAATTGAAACAAGTGTACCTCCTTCCAGCTAAAATCTTAGCCATATTACCATTATTGTTGGTAACAAATACATTGCTTTCATCACATACTACATAATCCAGTGCAGCCATGCGAGAAGAAAACCGCGCAAATGGTTCCAACTCTTCCTTGCTCGCTATGGTTTCCTTTGAATGAAAATTTGGAAAGAGTGCCTTCAGAGGAGCCAACGTCTCTTCTCCACGATATACTTCGCCTGAAGCCACATATATATGAACATCTTTACCATAACCCAGTGCTCTCAACATGAGACCTACTTCTTCAGGAGTAAGAGGGCATTTCCCGTTCCTTCTTACCTTATCTGGGTCGCTAATCTGTAAATCAAAAAAAAATTCTGATCCAATTATCATAAGCCCACTAAATTACTTTGGTCTTCTTGAAACAGACTTGTAGGCATAGACAGGTTTGAGATGAAAATTCTTAACTTATCAACATGTTCGAAACACGGAAGACACCAATACTTTCCATGATTATTGCATCTTTTATTTTCTTCTTAGAAGAAACAATTAATTATACAAGTCCTTGCATAAATTTTAACATGTTGAAAGCCAAATTTTGATTGCTTATATGTTTATCAGTCCCTAGACTAAGTTTTGGGTTATACTAAAATCGGGAAACCTTACATGCAGTGTTTTCCACCTTCTACGTAATTTGTGCAGTTCATTTTTCTCCCGCTCTCCTCCACCATAATAGCAACCTGAGAATGCAAGCATATCAGGTTCAAACCTGATACACGAAACATACTATCACATAAATACATCTCATTACAACATAAATGATCAAAAAAACATCAAATGGCAGTAAAGGTATACCAAGTGACTTGTTATGCTCCAAACAACTCCAACAGGGAAAAGGAAAAGGACAAGAAAGTTATATATAGCCAGTAGTGCACTAGTACATAGAAATTAGATAAACAGATTGTTGCACTAAGAGAGGACTCGTTAAAATGACAAAATGTAATTTATAGGAACCTTGACCTTATGTGTTCAAACCATTCATGACTTTTACCTAACCATCAGTACTAATCAAAATGATCACTGAAGTTGTGTTTCCGTCCACAGAAGTCATACCAATTTACCCTTCAATCAAGTCGATCAATAATGTAACTACCTCTTAACGCAGTAATTATTAACCAAACAATCGAGGCATAATCACACAATATACATTATACAGTGTAATGTCATATCAGATTCAGAATAGTGCAACATTAAGATGAGACTAAGAAGGAATAACCAAGTAGCATCAATATTATTGGTCCAAATTAAACACAGAAAGTCAATAGGAAAAATCAGCCAAACTACCTCAGGTGAAGGGCAATATAATGTTTGTTCATGGTCCTCATTCGCATGACCAATTTCTCGCCCATATCAATTATAGGATCAGTAAACTTTAAGGCATGGTAATTTACTCTGCATCTGAGTTTCTGCAAATCTGTGTCCAACCTATTTGAGAGTCTGTAGTCAAACTTAGTGAGCTGAACAGCCTGTCAAAACATTTTTTTGTATTAGGAAAAGAAACTGAATCCATTCAAGCTAATGCACAGTCACAGACTTGTACAAAATACAGCAACTGAACAAAGTTTTGACACTCTAATCCTCAATGATAAGGTTTTTTTAATATCTATAGACCATTTTTATGAATTCCAAAGACCAAAACTATTTTATTAAGAATCTAAAGTCTTTAATTTACAGCCTAGCGCATTGAGTTAATATAGCAACCACTCTTCCTGAGAAGTAACATCAGCTACGATAAATTAATTTACTGTAATGTTTACAGCAGACGCTATTCATTCAGGTGCACGATAACAAAAACAGATGACAATGATAGGGACAAGGGAATTGATGGAACGTAAGAATCTACTGAAGAAAAATAGAGAAAATAAGATATAACAAGGAAAGGGAGAGGAAAAAGTAAGGTCTATCAGTAAAAATGCTGTATAGAGAATAGTTATGTGATTATGTAACTATGTAGTTTGGCATATATGATAACGTGTATTTTATACACGTTTTGTCATTTATTCTCTTGCATTTTTGTTAGTTTCGAATGTTGTTTTATTAATATTTGTTATGTTTTTCATCTTTCAGTGCCTCACGCTTAATTGTTGAAAAGATGGCTTAATTTGGGCATGAAAGCGAAGATTATTCAAGAGGGTGTTAGAAGATGCAATCTTGCGATGCCGGGAGGTTTTTAATGTGTTATCTTGAAGATTTTATCTCGCACGACCGCTCCGCAAGCCGTTCGCTAGGCCGTTCAAAGAGTTTAAATGATGCAGATTTTTGCACGGGCTACTGCACGGCCGTGCAACAGGCCGTGCAGAGTGTTCCAAGTAGTGCAGAGTGCAGTTTTTCTCACGGGCAGTTGCACGGCCGTGCAAAATCCTGCTGTGTATTAAAAGAAGCAAAACCCTACATTTTATAACATCTTATCTACACATCTCATTGGTGCCTCTCTTCTAAGCCTCTTCAAGAACAAAAACCTAGGGTTAGTAGGAGTTAAGAAAACATTAATTACTTGTAATCTAGCATTGATTATGAGTAACTAACTCTATATATTTGGCTCAAGGAGGATCTCTTGTATCAAAACCCATCTCATTTTAAGTAAGATCTATTTCACTCTATCTTGAATTATTGAGTTGTATTGTTTATGATTTTGCTTGGAGAATTGTAAGTTGCTTCAATTTGCTTCTCTTGTGAATTCAATTGCTAATTGTTTGTGCTAATCCGTAATTGTTAGTACATTCATTGTAGTAGCACAAGATTTGGTTTACCTAAATCCTCAAAATTCAAGTGCAAATACCTAGGTTGAGCTCCTCATCCTTGGGTTTGTCCTAGCCTCTCTTTGTTTGATTCCTTGATTTGGTTAAACTAGTAGTGCTTCATTATTGGTTGCTATAATCCAGAGAACTAATTTATGTGCTTCACTAAATTAGTGTTTATAGAAGAGAATTAAGTGATTGTGTGCTTCACCAATTATCTTGGTTAGGTAGAGTTGATTATTTCTTGCTCATATGTGTGTGGGTGAAGTTCTTGAGTTTCCATAATCCTTGGGTCAAATATCTCTTATTCTTGTTAATTTAAACATTGAGCCTTGTTGTGTTGGAAAAATTGGATGATTGGAAGTTCCATAATCATATTTCTCTAGCAATTTATTTCTTGTAGTCAAGGTGTTTGATAAAACACCACAAACAACTAAAAACCCCCCACCATTTTACATTACTCTAATATTGAGCACTATTCCCTTGGGTACATTCATTATAGTAGCACAAGTTTAGTTTACCTAAATTCTCAAGCTTGAAGTGCAAATACCTAGGTTGAGCTTCTCATCCTTGGGTTTTTCCTAGCCTCTCTTTGATTGATTCCTTGATTTGGTTATACTAGTAGTGCTTCATTATTGGTAGCTATTATCAAGAGAGCTAATTTATGTGCTTCACTAAATTAGTGTTTTTAGAAGAGAAATAAGTGATTGTGTGCTTCACCAATTATCTTGGTTAGGTAGAGTTGGATATAATTTTGCTTGTTGTTGAGTTGAAGTGCTTGAGTTGCATTATCCTTGGGTCAAATATCTCTTATCTTGCAAATTTATTCATTGATTTGTTGTGTTGGTAAATTTGGATAGTTGCCATTAATTTAGTTGTATTTTTGTAGCAATTTAGTTATTGTATGCAAGGTGTTTGATAAAACACCTCAACCAAACTCAAAACCCCCCATTTACACACTTCTAGATTGTAAGAGATAATATACTCGAAATCGATATTGAGAGTCCTTCCCTGTGAACGAACTTACGAAAAACACTACCTTCAAATTGGCGCCGCTGCCGGGGAAGCTAGTTTTAGTTCAATATTAGTGCGCGTATAAAATTGTGAATATTTTAGTTCCATTGTGCATATTTATCTATTTTTCTTTGATTTTAGAAATTTTTGCTATGTATGACTCGATCCTCTTGTATAGGTGATCTTGCGTATTCATCCAATCCCGAGAGACTCTTGCGAAGGAATCAAAGGAATTCAAGTGCCAATATAGATTCATCAAGTCAATTTATTTCTAGCTCACCTTCGGAAGAGGAGTTTAACGAGGGTCCTCCCCTTGTTATACCTATCTCATCACCGGACGACAACATTGATCAAGTCATGGAAAATCCTAATCAACGTACACTCAAGGAGATTGCTTCTCCTAGCTCCGTTCAACTACCATTGTGCATTGTATTTCCGGGAGGACAACCATTTGAGCTAAAGGGGGGTCTTATTGCCCTCCTTCCCAAGTTTGGAGGTGAAGGCACAGAAGATCCTTTTAGGCATCTTCAAGAATTTGAAATGGTATGTTCTTCAATGAGACCAAACAATGCCACGGAAGAACAAGTGAAGTTGAAAGCATTTCCCTTTTCCTTGAGAGACAATGCCAAGGCATGGCTATTTTACCTTCTTCCAAACTCAATCACTACATGGGAGCAAATGCGAAGTGCTTTCTTGGGGAAATTCTTCCCTACCTCAAAGGCTACGGGCATTTCCAAAGAAATTTGTGGCATTCGGCAATACTCCGGAGAAACATTGTATGAGTATTGGGAAAGGTTTCAAAAGCTTTGTCAAAGTTGTCCTCCACACTTGATATCGGAAGAGTTGCTCATTCACTACTTCTATGGAGGCTTGGAATATAGTGCTAAATTGCACCTTGATGCTTCAAGTGGTGGAGTTCTTGTGGATAAAACGCCGGAGGAAGCTAGGAAGTTAATAACCAAAATTGCAGAAAATTCCCGCCAATTTGGGGATCGTCAAGTGCATGTCAAGAATCCTTCCGTGAATGAGGTGTCAACTCAAAAGTTAGAGGGTCAAATCTCGGACCTTACATCATTGGTTCGTCAATTAGCCGTTGGGAATCTTCAACAACAAAAATATTGTGGTGTTTGCAATATGTCGGATCATGCTACTAATGAATGCCTATCATTCCAACAACCCGAAGAGCAAATTAATGCTATTGGAGGTTTTTCGGGACAACCACCTCAAAGGAAGTATGACCCCTATAGTAACACCTACAATCCCGGTTGGAGAGACCACCCAAATTTTCGATATGGAAATCCCAATGCACCAAACTCTAACCAGTACCAAAATCCAAACACTTACAACACCCAACATCAACAAAACCCTCCTCCATACTCACAAAAACGTCCCAATCAAAATTTTCAAGCACTTCCACCACCACCTCCATACAATTCCCAAGACCATCAAGGGTCTTCTTCATCTACATTATCATCACTTGAAGAAATGATTAAGCAAATGGCAACAAACAACCTCCAATTTCAAAACATCACTTCTCAAAATATATCCAACTTGGAAAAGAACACTTCGCAAAGTATATCAAATTTGGAAAAGCAAATGAGCCAACTAGCCACAACTGTGAATCGATTGCAAAGCCAAGGTTCAAGGCAACTTCCTTCTCAAGCGGAAGTGAACCCTAAAGAAAATGCTAGTGCCATGACCTTAAGGAGTGGAAAAGAATTGGAGGACCTTCATGCCAAGGCCAAGGGGATGGTGAATGATAATGAAAGTGGAAAGGTTGAAAATGATGACATCTTGGAGGCTAAGGATGAAAACCTTGAAGATAATATGGAAATTGAGGAAGAGAAAGTTGATAAGGGAAAGAAGGAAAGTGTTCAAGAAGACGTTCCACAAGCAAAGAAGCCAAGGTTCATTGATGAGGATGTGGTTATTCGACCTCCATTCCCTTCCAAATTTTCTAAACCCAAGAAAGAAATTGTTGATAAGGAAATGCTTGAGACATTCCGAAAAGTGGAAATCACTCTCCCGTTATTAGATGCCATAAACCAAGTTCCAAAGTATGCAAAGTTTCTCAAGGATTTGTGTACTAACAAAAGGAAGTTAAGAGGTGATGAAACTATAGTGGTAGATGAAAACGTCTCGGCCGTGATTCAAAGGAGGTTACCTAAAAAATGTTCGGATCCGGGCACATTCACTATTCCTTGCAAGATTGGAGGTAAATTCTTTGAAAGAGCTATGCTTGATTTAGGCGCCTCGATCAATGTGATGCCCCTCTCCATATTCCAAACTTTAAATTTGGGGGCACTTGAGAATACGAATGTGATCATTCAACTTGCGGATAGATCTAATGCCTACCCCGAGGGGGTAATTGAAGATGTGCTAGTTCATGTTGATCAAATGGTTTTCCCCGCCGACTTTTACATCTTGAAAATGGAAGATGGTCCATCAAACATCAAGTCCGCTCCAATTCTCTTTGGGCGTCCATTCTTGAAAACGGCGAAGACCAAGATTAATATGGATGATGGTTCTCTCACTATGGAGTTTGGCGATGAAGTTGTCAAGTTCAACATTTATGATGCTATGAAATTTCCTAGTGAGTCACACTCAATTTGCTCCATGGATGTTATTGATGGTTTAGCCCAACAAGCTTTTGACATGGGAAATAAAGAAGCTCTCCAAGTGGTTATTGAGGGATGTGTAAATGAAGATGATGGATTCCCTAATTCGGAAGAGGCCAATGAGGCAATTATGGAGCTCAAGGTATTGCAACCTTTACCCCAAAGGTGTGAACTTGCAAAAATTGATCTTCCCTTGTCTTATTCCAAATTACTCCCTTCTATTGAGAATCCTCCTACTTTGGAATTGAAAGTATTGCCTAATCATCTCAAATATGCTTATCTTGGGGACAATGAGACTCTTCCCGTAATCATAGCTTCTAATTTGAGTAATGTGCAAGAAGAACGCCTCTTGCGGGTTCTTAAGGATCATAAAAGTGCTATTGGGTGGACCATTGCCGATATTAAGGGAATTAGCCCTTCTACATGCATGCATCGCATACTCTTTGAGGATGGAGCTAAGCCTACTAGAGACCCTCAAAGAAGACTTAATCCGGCAATGATGGAAGTGGTTAAAAAGGAGATTCTCAAGCTACTTGATGTGGGGATCATTTTTCCAATTTCGGATAGCGAATGGGTGAGTCCGGTACATTGCGTTCCTAAAAAGGCGGGTATCACTCTTGAAGAGAATCTTAAAGGTGAGCTTGTATCTACCCGAGTCCAAAATGGGTGGCGAATGTGCATAGATTATCGCAAGTTAAATGCGGTAACTCGAAAAGACCATTTTCCTCTTCCTTTCATTGATCAAATGTTAGAGAGGTTAGCCGGGAAGGAATTCTATTGCTTTCTAGATGGATTTAGTGGATATCATCAAATTGTCATTGCGCCCGAAGATCAAGACAAAACCACATTTACTTGTCCTTTTGGTACGTTTGCATTTCGTAAACTCTCATTTGGCTTATGTGGTGCTCCCGCAACTTTTCAAAGGTGTATGGTGAGTATTTTCTCCGACATGATAGAGAGTGGAATTGAAGTCTTTATGGATGATTTCTCTATTTCGGGTGATTCTTTTGATGAATGTCTTCAAATCCTTACTCATGCTTTGGATCGATGCTTGGAAACTAATCTAGTGCTCAACTATGAAAAATGCCATTTCATGGTCCAAGAAGGTATTGTATTGGGGCATATTGTGTCTAGGAAGGGCATTGAAGTTGACAAGGCAAAAGTTGATATTATTGCAAGTCTTCCGTACCCTTCAAATGTCAAGGATGTGCGGTCTTTTCTTGGTCATGCCGGTTTCTATAGGAGGTTTATCAAGGATTTTTCCAAGGTTGCTCTTCCCCTATCATCTCTTCTACAAAAGGATGTGGAATTTAAAATTGATGAAAAATGCAAGGCGGCTTTTGACCATCTTAAGGAAGCTTTAACTTCGGCTCCTATCATTAAGGCTCCGGATTGGTCTCTTCCTTTTGAGATTATGTGTGATGCTAGCAATTATGCGGTTGGTGCGGTGTTAGGCCAAAAAGTTGACAAACGATCTCATGTGATTTATTATGCCTCTCGCACACTCAATTCCGCCCAAGTGAACTATACCACCACCGAGAAGGAATTGCTTGCTATTGTCTTTGCTCTTGACAAGTTTCGTTCATATCTTCTTGGTTACAAAGTCATCATATACACGGATCATGCCGCCTTAAGACATCTCTTGGCGAAAAAAGAGTCAAAGCCTAGGTTGATTCGGTGGATTCTTCTCCTTCAAGAATTTGACTTAGAAATCAAAGATAAAATAGGTGCCGAGAACTTAGTGGCGGACCACTTGAGTCGACTTGTGAGGGAGGAAGATGCTTCTCCCCTTCAAGAATTATTTCCGGATGAGCACTTATTTGGAATTCAAAGCGAGGTGCCATGGTATGCGGATCTTGTTAACTACCTTGTATGCAAAACTTTCCCTAATGGCATGCCTAAGTATCAAAGGGAGAAGTTAAGAAGTGAAGCCAAACACTACATTTGGGATGATCCTTATCTTTGGAAACATTGTGCGGATCAAGTATTGAGAAGGTGTGTTCCCGAGTCAGAAATTTCTTCAATTCTTCAATTTTGTCATTCTTATGCTTGTGGAGGTCATTTTGGAAAAGATCGAACGGCAAGAAAGGTGCTTGAATGTGGGTTTACATGGCCAACACTTTTTCGTGACTCTCACGATTTTTGTAAGCAATGTGAGCCTTGTCAAAGAACCGGCAATATTGCAAAAAGGAATGAAATGCCCCAAACTCCAATTATTGTGGTAGAAATCTTCGATGTATGGGGTATTGATTTTATGGGACCATTTCCATCTTCTCATGGAAATCTCTATATTCTCTTGGCCGTTGATTATGTTTCTAAGTGGGTAGAGGCCAAGGCAACCAAATCGGATGATGGTAAGGCGGTTGTTGCATTTCTCAAGTCTCAAATTTTCAACCGATTTGGTGTCCCCAAAGCTATCATAAGTGATCAAGGTACCCACTTTTGTAACAAATTGGTGGGAAATCTTCTTAAATCTTATGGGGTCTATCATCGAATGGCAACGGCTTATCATCCTCAATCTAATGGTCAAGCCGAAGTTTCTAATCGGGAGATTAAGTCTATTCTTGAGAAGGTGGTGAAACCTTCAAGGAAGGATTGGTGTGTTCGTCTTGAAGATGCTTTATGGGCCTATAGAACGGCATTCAAAACTCCTATTGGCATGTCCCCATACAAGTTAGTTTTTGGTAAATCTTGCCATCTTCCCGTTGAGTTAGAGCACAAAGCTTATTGGGCAATCAAGGCTTGCAATATGGATCTAAATGTTGCCGGGGCTCATCGGAAACTTAACTTGCTTGAATTGGAGGAAATTCGTAACAATGCCTATGAGGATGCTCAATCGTATAAGGCTAGAGTTAAGGACTTCCATGATCGTTCGCTTGTTCCTAAATCATTTTATGTTGGGCAAAAGGTTCTTCTCTACAACTCTCGTCTCAAGTTAATGCCCGGGAAGCTTCGATCTCGTTGGTTGGGTCCATTTGTTGTTGTAAAAATCTACCCGCATGGAGCGGTGGATTTGCGAAGTTTATCGACCGACAAAGAATTCAAGGTGAATGGCCACCGTCTTAAGCCTTTCTATGAGGGATTTCAAGAATCTACCGTTGATGTCATCTCATTAGCGGACCCCCTTCATGAATGAGCTCTCGTTAGTTTGTGTGTTGGTGCTACGAGGCACATCCGGGAAGTCGAGCCACCGACAGTAAACAAAGGCGCTTTTTGGGAGGCAACCCAAGGTACACATGTATTTATATATTATGTGTATGTCAAATTTTTGGTCGTCACTCGCATTTATGAAGGGTGTTATGCATTTTGTGGGTTTGAGGATTGATCTAAATATTAATGAGTGGGATTTCCTTTTTCATCTATTTTATTTTCTAAAAAAAAAAAAAAATGTGTTGATTGATTTTTATGCATTGTTGTGATGTGTCTAGTGAATTTTATTTCACTGTAAAAAATAAAAAGAATAATAAAAAAAAAAAAAAACAAAAAAAAAAAAATGTGACCCGCTCAATAATATTTAGTATCGCTAATTCCAATTTTTATGAATTTTTATATTTGTTCCGCTCGTGCCTTGATGTGTTTGTTCATGTTTTCAGGAATTAAGATTTTATTAAAGCAGTCAAGGATTTATGTGAATGATATTTGAAAAAAAAAAGAGAAAAAAAAAGGGGGGTGTTTGTATAATTTTCTGCAATTTTGGAATTGCACGGGCGTGCAGTGGACTGTGCATCAGACCGTGACATTTTAGAGCATTGTAACAATTTTATGCAGATTTATGCACGGGCCTGTGCACGGCCGTGCAACAGACCGTGAATAAAATTGTGAAAACTCCATTTGCACGGGTTGTGCACTCTCTCTAAAAAACAAAAAACAAAACAAACCAGATCCCTATCTCAGTCTCCCCTCTTCTCTCCCACATTCAAACGCCACCTCGATCTGCAATCCCACCACTCCGTTGTCCGACAAACAACTCAACCAACCACCGCGTCATTCCACACTGCTGCAGCAACAACACTTCTAACCACCCATCTCTTTCTTCTCCACCTTTCCACCCTACCGTTTCCACCTCCTCTGTACACACCACCACTGCACCCCGTCTCCATTCACTCTCAATTCACATACTTCCAGCCCTCTTCCCCGCGCCTTCTCCACTTCGAACAACACTCACAACCACCATTCAATCCGCCATTTCCTCCGCCTTCATCAACAGCTCTCCACCCCTTATCTTCCTCGTTTCTCCATTCACCTCCACTCCATCGTCCGTTTTCTCCACCCGTTCACCGCCCTTACTCCGTCCATTCAAACAAATCCCCACACCCCTCTCACCTCTGCCATCTCCTCAACCGCAATCGACCTCACTCCCACCTCGCAGCACCTCCTCCCGCCTCCGTTTCTCCCACTGCGTTTCACTCGACCAACCACCGAACCACCATCCTCCCTTCTCTCCGCTGTTCCCCATTACCTTCCCCTCCAAATCCCCACACCCCTTTCATCCCTCCACAAACCGCTATCACCACACCCACCTTCCCACAAGCGACGCCGACCACCCTCCTCCCTTCCAACCGCCCTTCACCCATCCCCGCACATCTAACACCACCGCCTGCCTCCTCTTCTCCCTCACAGCCAACACACCTCGTCCCTCCTCCGTTATCACCACGCCACCCATTTCCTCCGCAGCCTCCCCTTCAATCTAAATTCACCACCATTCATCACCCCCCCCAAACACACGACAACACAGCCCCCTCCCTGTTTTAACTTTTGTTTTATTTTGATTTTCATTTTGTTTTTAGTTTTCTTTTCTTTTATTTTACTTTTGTTTTATTTTGGTTTCGTTTTTCATTTTGATTTTGTTTAATTTTTGATTTTGTTTCAATTTTTTTTTTTTATTTTGATTTTAACTTTTAATTTTCTAAACTAAACAATTTTAGTGAATTCAAGAATTAATTTAAATTTGATTCTTGATTTTATTAATTATTGATTAGTTATTTTATTTTATTTTAATTTTAATTTTAAATTTTTTTTTTTATTATTTTTAACTCTAAAAAAAAAAACAATTATATTAGTTAATTATATATCCTTAATTAGTGTATTATAGTAGCTTTGAGGGGTGTGCTTTTGGCTTGTTGAGCATTGTAGTTCGATTGTTTGTGGTAAATTCTTGACGTGCACTTTGGTGTTGAAATTTGGTTGCGGATTGGTTGTGGGATTCTTGTTGGATTGTTGGTTATTTTTGTGGTTGTGTTCGGTGTTACTATTGGGCGGTGGTTGTAATTTGGAGTGAGAATTGGATAATCATGAGTGCGCTTTCTTCTAAACGGGTTAAGGGCAAGGACAAGGTCTCATCTAAGCGACAGCGGACTACTCTTTCATCTTCGGAGCCTCCAATTCATCTCACCCGTAAAGAATGTGAGGAAAAAGGTTTGCCATTGCCTCGTCCGCACTATGGCCTTGATTTACATGCGGTTAAGCCAAGCATTTCTTTTACGGGTGCCCATCTTGAGAGGTACAAGGTCATTTCTACTCTTAAAACTTTTCCGTTACGTTATTTTGATTCATATGCAATGGAAAAGCTTGGGATTTTTGATGAGGTTAAAGACATTTTGGATAAATGTGGTTGGCCGTCATGGATTCATATGGACGAGCCCACTTGTTCGGACTTGGTTTATGAATTTTTTTCGACGGTTGATTTTAAGTACAAACTGTTTGAGGGGAACAAAACGGATTATCGGTTAATCTTTCGGATGATGGGAAAGTGGTTTGATGTAAGGTTGGAGGAGATTTGTGATTGGTTCGGGTGGGAGTATAATGTTGGAGCTCGAAAGCCGCATGTTCGTTTTGCCGCTCCGTTTTGGCAAGTACTATCTTCGGGCCCTTGTTGGACAGCATCTCGGGCTAAATCAACGCATATAAAGATGCCAAAGTTTAGTTACATTCACCGGGTGATGGCTCACTCGTTGTTCGGCAACGCGGGGTCTAATAGTGCGGTTTCCGTGCAAGAGCTTACCATTCTTTATTGGATGCATGAAAAGCAACAAATTGATTGGGGGTACTTCTTTGTCAAAAGATTAGTTGAGTTGTCTCGTCGGAAGAAGGGATCTATTATCATTGGTGGGTTTCTTACTCGGATTGCTATTCGACTAGGCATCCTCGATCGGGATCGTTCTCCTATTTCGTGGATGGAGGGTCGCAATCCGGTAGCTACTGTGGATTTCACTGAGTTAAAAAACATGCATGTCATTGAGGGAGAGTACCATGATTTTCGCTGGACGGGACACAAATTAGCCCAGCTCCCTTGTCCCACATCCCCTCTTCGCACCGAGGGGGATCCGGTTTCTGAGTCATTACCTTTGGCGATTCATCCAGGGGATTCTTTTTCTCATGGTCATTCTGAGGAGTTCTCTGAACCTCAGCGGGCCTACTTGCAGCGCATGGAGCAGTCCATCAAGGATCATGTTGATATGCAGTTTTCTGAGCATCGGGTATGGATTGAGCAGTTTTGTGCCTCGATGATGGCTCAGAGTCAGGCTAGTTCTCGGGATTCACCCTTGGATCCTCCTCATGATGTTTGAGTTTCTTGTCATTGCCTTCGGTCCCGGTTACTTATTGTTAGGGGAGTTTTTCTTTCACTTTTGTTTTTCCCTAATTTTTACTTGTCATGCATGAGGACATGCCATGTTTTAAGTGGGGGAAGGATTGTTCATTTTGATGTCCGTTTTGTTGTCTGTTTTGTTTGCATTTGGAAAATAAGTTTAGTCATGAGTGTTTACTTGTTTGTAAAATTTATGACATTGTGAGCTTGTAGTTTTGTTTTCTCCTATTACGTGTCTAGCATTATCAATTTGATGTGAATCTATAAGTTTGATACACCTTATTGCACACACTCACTTTAAATGGCATGAAAAGTTTAGAGGTTTGTAATTAAATTGTGAGCATGATGATTATCTCTTAGCATACATGGAATCAAATCGAGGAGATGTTATTAAAACGTAAACCTTGTGAGGCCTTGAACGATGATTCTTTTGCTTGTGTGTTGCTCCCTCTTTATGTGTGTTTGTAGCTCTAGGGCTTGCATTAAACCTTCATTCATGGATGCACCATAATAAGGAAATTCTATTTAGGATAACCTTTTTGACCTTTTTAGCTTGTGAACCATGAAAATAATCCCTAGTTACCTCTTTGAAGCTTATATCCATATTTTTCTTCGTCACTCTCCCCTTTTATACATGAGTCATAGCCAAATACTTCACTCTCGACCTAGTTGAGCTAGTTGAGTCTTGGAAAGAATTGATTGATGAGCATGTGAATTTGGAGAAGTTGTGAAGAGGAAGGATTCTAATTATTGTAAGTGGGAACTAGTTTGATGTGTATATCTAGATGTGGTTCAAAAATTCTTTGTAGTATTTATTTATGTTATGCATTCCCTTTGCTAAAAAAAATAATAATAAAGGGGATGTAAAATAAAAAAAAAAAAAAAAAAAAAGAAAAAAAAAAAGAAAAAAAGAAGGGAAATAAAAAAAAAAAAAACAATAAATCTTTGTACTTTATTTTGATTCAATTTTCTTGGTAAATGTGGTTGTGTTTTGTAATTGTAAATGAGTGAAGATATTCTTTAGTTTGGAATTTGGTGGATGAAGCGAGCAAGCGTCATTTTGACTCAACTAGCGAAACTTTTACACCTTCTTTGAACTTAAATTTTCACACCTTCACCCTAGCCTCATTACAACCCATTTTATGAATTCCTTGTTTTTGGTGCAATCCGGAATTTAGGTGGACATGCAAGGTTAAGTAGAGCGCATGCATTTAGACTTGGAGTTGAGTGAAATCTCTAGCCCATACTTGTGTGATGCATAATTGAGAGATGTGAGATTTTTCACCATACAATTTCATCTTCTTAATGCGAAGCCATGTATGCTTTGTGATCATCTTGTCTAGTGTTCACGATTGAAGTGCATTCATTCTATCTTTAATGTCATGGTTACATTTTGCACAAGGTGTGTTATCTTGATTCTTGAATTGGTTACTAGCTCGTTATAGTGGATGACAAGGTGAATAGCTCTATATGTTTGATTTTTGTTACAAGTGGACGACTCGGACATGTGAGTGTAGTAGTTAGTTTAATTAGTATATATTGTTAGTTTCTTGTTTATTAGTGATTTTTGTGATTTTGTGGGTACATCATCTATAAACCCTCACGAGACCTCACTCGTCAACTAGGGCTACCTAGGGGTTCCAAGGGCTTGTTGCATATGCCAAATGCAACCGTGATCACCTACGGAAGTGGTACTAATTAGAAATATATGATTATGTTAATTTTAGTTTGCTCGGGACTAGCAAAGTTCAAGTGGGGGAAGATTTGATAACGTGTATTTTATACACGTTTTGTCATTTATTCTCTTGCATTTTTGTTAGTTTCGAATGTTGTTTTATTAATATTTGTTATGTTTTTCATCTTTCAGTGCCTCACGCTTAATTGTTGAAAAGATGGCTTAATTTGGGCATGAAAGCGAAGATTATTCAAGAGGGTGTTAGAAGATGCAATCTTGCGATGCCGGGAGGTTTTTAATGTGTTATCTTGAAGATTTTATCTCGCACGACCGCTCCGCAAGCCGTTCGCTAGGCCGTTCAAAGAGTTTAAATGATGCAGATTTTTGCACGGGCTACTGCACGGCCGTGCAACAGGCCGTGCAGAGTGTTCCAAGTAGTGCAGAGTGCAGTTTTTCTCACGGGCAGTTGCACGGCCGTGCAAAATCCTGCTGTGTATTAAAAGAAGCAAAACCCTACATTTTATAACATCTTATCTTCACATCTTATTTTTCCTCTCTTCTTAGCCTCTTCAAGAACATAATTAGGGTTAGTAGGAAGTAGTTAATTATGAGTAACTAACTCCATAATTTGGCTCAAGGAAGCATCTCTTGTACTAAACCCATTCAATTTAAGTAAGATCTTCTTCATTCTATCTTAATTGCTTGAATGTATTGTTTATGATTTTGCTTGGAGATTTGTAAGTTGCTTCATCTTGCTCTTCTTGTAATTTCAATTGCTAATTGTTTGTACTAATCCGTAATTGTTAGTACATTCATTATAGTAGCACAAGTTTAGTTTACCTAAATTCTCAAGCTTTAAGTGCAAATACCTAGGTTGAGCTTCTCATCCTTGGGTTTTTCCTAGCCTCTCTTTGATTGATTCCTTGATTTGGTTATACTAGTAGTGCTTCATTATTGGTAGCTATTATCAAGAGAGCTAATTTATGTGCTTCACTAAATTAGTGTTTTTAGAAGAGAAATAAGTGATTGTGTGCTTCACCAATTATCTTGGTTAGGTAGAGTTGGATATAATTTTGCTTGTTGTTGAGTTGAAGTGCTTGAGTTGCATTATCCTTGGGTCAAATATCTCTTATCTTGCAAATTTATTCATTGATTTGTTGTGTTGGTAAATTTGGATAGTTGCCATTAATTTAGTTGTATTTTTGTAGCAATTTAGTTATTGTATGCAAGGTGTTTGATAAAACACCTCAACCAAACTCAAAACCCCCCATTTACACACTTCTAGATTGTAAGAGATAATATACTCGAAATCGATATTGAGAGTCCTTCCCTGTGAACGAACTTACGAAAAACACTACCTTCAATATACTCGCATGCCACACAAATAAATTGTATGAAAACCGAGAGAATATATACAAGGAACCAGATTATAATAACTTACATGTCTCCTTACTAGATGGGGTAAAACACGATCTACATAGCAACTCTTGTTACACTTTCTTGGAACACGCATGTTGTACGGAATCCATATATTCCCTTCCTTAAGTGGTAGTTCTTTTATGATTCTAACATCTTCAGCTAAGTGAGATATGAACCAATCAACATCAAATATTTGCGAAAATTTGCTACACAAAATAGAATAAAGATTTTGTTAGTTGCACTCAGAAATAACAATAGATGTAGCATAAGAATTAACGACTAAGGATTCACCTAGAATCCTTCCAGTATGACTGTTTGTCCAGCTTAGGAACAACAAGAGTAGCATTCAATATGCGAGCAGCAACAACAGCATCTATAATCTGGGAAAAAGAAGACAATCCTATCGTTAGAATCCAAATCAAAAAATATAAACGTGAACAAGGAAATGTCAGCATTAATATATAAATACAAGTTCTACAATGAACAATCCAGATCAAGGCACAACCATTATCAGCTTGTCTGAAAACAACCATTATCAGCTTGTCTGAAAAGTGCACGGTTCGTTTTAGCCCACTACAGGGCCACCCCCAAATGGCCGGACAAGTTGCTTTCGTTCTAGTAAAGTTTAAAACGTTAAATGAAGTCTAATGCACCCTTTACCATTCGATGCAAACAGACATATGAATGCACATTTTAGGTATGGATCAAGTTTTAATCATCTATTAAAGTGCAGATTATGCATTTATGTGTTCAGATTACCTATAATAGGCAATTATCTGGCGGTTAGCATTCTGAAGTAGAGGAAAAACCTCTATAATAAGGATACAAGTGGAACTCAAATTGAGTACATTTTGCGCAGCTTACCTACTTTTATGAAATAATTTTTCAATTCTTTTCAATCAGTAGTAACTGAAACGGGAGTTAACAATCTAGTGTTCTAGTATATTTCTTATAAATATTTTAAATAATAGGATTCCCTAGTAATTTAAAACAACGTTTTGTGCATCAACTCCTACCTTAATAATCAGTGAGATACAGGAGTGAAGCACAATCTACATGCCATATTATCGCATCAATTTAAATCAAAAGAACCTTTACCCCAGTTCTTTGTTGGTTTAAACCACCACTGGTTGCAATGCACACGTACCGATTTTCCTGTGTGATTTCTTCAGCTTCTGTTATTTGAACAGCAGAATGCTTAAACTTAAGTACTAAATCACGAAAATGAATATGTATGCATTAGGTATATGTGTGTGCAGCAAGTACATACTAATGTACTTTAATTCAATTTCGTATGATATTATATAAAAGATAGCTCACTTGCAAAGTCATTGCTGGCCTTGCAGCATCCGTAAAAGAATTTGGACAACCACGATCTCCAGATATCACCATCTGCAGTGATTGCATCATCGGCAAAATCCTTGATAACATCAATTTTAAAAAATGTACATATACAATTAAACCTCATTTTTCAACATTTGAATTTAAATAATTAACGGCAAATAAAAGCCCTCACCGGAACGTGAAATTTACCACCAGCAGCACCAACACCATAACGCAACTGCATGGACAAATTCAAAATTCAACTTGTCAAATTATCAATTACCCGCAACAAATAAATAATGAATGGAGAACATACGACAGATATTAATCCGCTCATATCAGAACAGTTATTACACAAGAACAATTGTTTTGCACTTTTGAAAAATATCCAAACAATGTACACAAAAGGTGCAAAACAATTGTTCTCGCACGTCTTGACGCTAAATTTGTTCTGCGCAACGAAATATTTATACAAATCAAAAGTACCGAGAAATGGCGGTGGTGTAGAGGATTGGTGTTGATAGGAGGCGGAGCGTAAAAAGAAAGGAAAACAAAGAGGAGGAGGATGAAGCCGGTAATAATAGATGCCGATATAAAACCAAAGCGGCTGTAATTGTAGTTGTGGTGGTGGTGTTGTCGCCGCCGGTGAAGAGACATGAAGGAAGTGACCGGAGTATTAAACAATACGATGGTTGTTCATGCATGCATGATGCATGTATGTGTAATCAGGAGAGAAAAGAGAGGGAAACGGAGGATCTTTGTTAAACGTATATAATTACATCTTAATCCTAATCTTTAGTTTCCTACAATAACGACAAAGATCTTCTAAACAGTTTTTTTAATTAGCAAGGGTCCGACAAACGGGGTGTCTTTTGGCATTACCAGTTTTGTAAAAACTGTACTGCAGAGCGGTTATAAAATTTAAATTATATTTTCCCGCTTGAATATGAGACAGATCTATTATTCGGAAAAGAAATCTTTATCTTTCAAGGACCAACTGAGACGACAAGGTAAAATTTACATTGCTTGAAATAATTGTAAGGCTTTTATTTAAATAAAGATTAAAAAGAAGAATTTTGTTTACGGTGCAAGACGCAATTGATCAATTCTACATCAATGTTCACTTCCAAGTTCAACCATCAAAAATTCAGTCACAGTGAGCTGAAAGTATAACTACATGTTAATTAAGGTATACGGTACATATAATACTTCATATTGGCATGTTTAGCTGATAAACAGTTGCATGTAATTGAATCTCAATAAAAAAATTTAACTATATCTTCTCAATATGACATTACATTTTCAGTTAGTAATATAGTTAAATATATATTACACTTTTCAACAACTGGATGGATGCTACAAAATTGCTGTCAGGCTCTTGCTTGAATCAAGCTCCCCGCCAAGATATTCCAGAGCTTGCAGTAAGCTAAAACCAAAAACCCAGTTCCGTTTAGGAGATTGATTTCAATCTAAAAAGCCATCCATTTTACAACCAGTAAGTTGCTTCAATCTGGGGCATCTCCCCAAACAAGCAGTAATCAATCACCGAGTGAGCAATTGTCTACTTCTATAGTTGCAAGGGAACCTGAAAACTATATTATGCTTAGGAATTATAAGCTACCGTCTCTCACCTGACTTATCTGAAAGTCTCTTATCAAGTTTTAACCTGCTACTAGGCTTCTTACTACACTTTACAGAACTATCGCGCTTTTTAGAACCAACAAGCTGTGCAAGTTTTCTACGAAGTTTTCTAGAACCATAAAGTTGTGAAACCTTTTTATGACGTTTTAACCTACCCCACTGTCTAGAACCATGACTCTCTCTAAGGAGATATGTATGCTTACGAAGTTTTATGGTACGGCGTTTTATAGAAACATAAGTATCTGAGAGTTTGTTATCAACTATAAAGCTACCACGCTTTCCACAACCATAACTCTCTGAAAGTCTCTTAGCCCACAGACTTTGATCAGGTGACCAAGAAATTTCATGTCCAGCTATGGCACACCATCTTAAGTTAAGAAGTCCAAAAGCAAGATTATCCTTACGATCTTTAAAGACCTCAATTATCCGCGAATCAGCTTCCATGTCCTCTGCCAAAATAAATTGCTGTTCATACGCAGATCTTATTTCTTCTAGACTGCTACCATCTTCAAGAATCATCCTCATGCTCAGGACCTGCAGAGCTTCGAAAGCTGTGCTGTATCTCCGTCGAGCATATGAACGAACATATGAACGAAACACATAGCTACAGGTGGTTGGGTCAGGAAGGATCTTCTTCTCGTGCATCCTCTGAAGAACAAGCTCAATTACTACAAGCTTTTTCTGAGAACATGTAGACAGTCAAGGGTGAGTTTGATGGTAGATCCAAGCAACATAATTTGCTGAAAATTTCTTTTAGCAACAACCTAACCACACTTAATAAAAAAAATTCTGTAGCACTAAAAAATTGAGGCAGAAAATCTACCAAGTAGAAACCCATTAACATTGTTAACTCATACTGCAACAAAACAAATTTTACATTTAGATCATATTGCATCCTTTTGTATCCATCATGGCCCCAACTCGTGTAATTAGTTAATGTAGAAGTACCAACCAGTGGGAGACATGCACACGCGAGGACAAAGTGAAACACGGGATACAACAGGAGATATAGTGTGAAAATATCACTTAGACAAATATTAGGCAGAACCACGATACATTTGCATGATTACTATCTGTTCCTCTTCACAATCTTCTTCTGATTAAAGCAATGAACTAATATGTGAAATGCAAAATTTTGAAAAAACATTCAAAAGGGAACTCTATGCAACTGTATTGTGAAAATGACTTGAATTATAAAATGATCTAAGGAGGTATATTAGGCATAACATGATCTATAGTTGGATTATAAAATTATTCCAGAGATAGATATAAGCTTGGTGGATCCTCTTGCTATTTCAGTGCATAGACATGTATCAGGGTTTCTGAGTATAAATTCCGAAACAAAGTATCACCATTGAGACGCTCAGCAAAGAGAGTTGTAGATTCATAAAAAGGAGAAAAGAGACAGCATATACAACCTGGAAGAACGCTTCTTTAAGGATAGTGTTAAATAACAATGTATCAAGTTGAATCTCTTCAGAGCATGCCATATCCAGAAGATTCAGTGGGCCAGCAAAATCTTTGTTCTTCAAATGTACATTCCCCAAAAGAATCTGAATTAATCCAAAAAGCAGAAAAGTGTCAAAAACAGCTAGTCTAAACCACTTGTACCATTAAATAAAAAAACCTACTACTATTACTGTCCCAATCCCCCTCTCACCAAAAAATAATAATAGCACACACACACACACTCTGATACTGTTCTACACTATTTTAAGGCAATAACGCATTAGGTTTAACAAAGAGTTAATAGAGCGGCAATCCGTCCTGCGATGTTGTATGGTTCTGAGTGTTGGGCGCTGAAGAAGACCCTCGAGAGCAAGTTGGAAGCGGCTGAAATGAGGATGTTGCGGTGGTCTTGTGGGCACACGATGTTGGATAGAATTCCGAATGTGGTTTTTAGGAGTGAACTTGAGGTGGCGCCTTTTTCAACGAAAGTTAGGGAAGGGAGGTTGAGATGGTTCGGCCACGTCCGTAGGAGGCTGGCTAAAGCCCCAGTGAGGAGGGTCGAGAGTATTTCGGTTGTGGGGGTGAGGAGGAGAGGTAGACCGAGGAGGTCGTGGGAAGAGCAGCTTAGGATGGATCTGAAGGCCTTCAACTTAAATGAGACCATGACCGCGGATAGGTGTTCTTGGAGGCGCCAGATCAGAGTGGTGGATTCTCTTTTAGGGAGCGGCTCTGTTGTTGAGAGCGTCAGAATTGGGATGTCTCGGTTAGCGTTATCTTAGAAGTTCGGCTTTACCGTTCTCATTTTTTCGTTTTTGTATTGTCTTCTGTTTTCTGGTTTTGCAGTTGCAGGGAACTTGGCTCGGTGACATCTTAGATCTGAGTGTCTTGCAGAGCGGAATAAGCAATCCCCTTGTAGGTAAACCCCATGTTTTTGGCAAGGAGTGCTGCTCGGAGTCGACCTATATCAGGAGAGGAGTATCTAAAGCCCGTTTAGGTAAGTCCCATGAGGTCCAAGCCATGGGCCCAGGTTCGGCTGAGTACTTTCCCATTCTTAATCATCTTTGTATATAACACACACTGTTTTGTTGCGCACTAAGCCGGGGGTCTCCACGGAAACAGCCTCTCTACTGTAAAAAGTAGGGGTATGGTCTGCGTACATCTTACCCTCCCCAGACCCTGCTCTGAGCGGGATATACTGGGTATGTTTGGTTTGGTTTGGTTTGGTTTAACAAAGAGTTATCTACTATTTCTCAAATGAATTCCACAACTTGCTTCTAAATGATAAAAATCACAATCAGTTACAAGTTACACGTACAGAAGATCTAGATACAAGCCTAAAAAGCGTAGCAGATAAGTAAAAGAAAGAGTTGTGAAGAGGGGTAACAAAAGACAGTCCACAGATTAAGACAGTGCGAAAATAAGGTAAATGGTCATCAACAAAATATACATGAAAGGGTGAAATGTTTCAGGAGTGCAAAAGATGGGGAAAGATACATGTACTAAAAGAATATAGAGAACATGTTTACTCTTTACTCAGTTGAAAACTTCAGGCCTCCGTTCATTAATTTCCCAAAAGTAAATGCATGTGAACGTGTTCTTACTAAAAAAAGAACGAATATATATTTTTTAATTTATATATATATATATATATAGAGAGAGAGAGAGAGAGAGAGAGAGAGAGAGAGAGAGAGAGAGAGAGAGAGAGAGAGAGAGAGAGAGAGAGAGAGAGAGAGAGAGAGAGTCATCATTCCACAAGCAAAATATAAAATAGCATAACTATTTATTCCCTACTACTGATAATCATCAAGGACCTCAATGGTAGGTTTTTTTCCTAGAACACATGGTTTTAATAAACAAAACCATCATAAATAAAATAACTAAAAAGGTAGACTTAACAAGATTTCAAGTCACTAAAACCATACTTATTGCATACCCGGTTTAACAGCTTAAGTAACCAAAAGAAGCAAGAGCTAAGTTTACTAGTGTGCTAAAGAACCACAATTAATACACAGACTTATAGTGATCTTAATGGAACGCAGGTAATGGAATTTAATGTCAATCTTGAAAACAAAACTGAATGCGAACATAAAATGTACAACAGTCTCAGATGAGGAGTTATAAATCAGGGTAAAAATCTAAACTAAACGACAGATATAAAAGGTTGCACAAATTGCAGGAGGAAAAATACCAATAAGCATACCTTTGTGAGAGCAGTGTAAGTTACCCCCTGTGGACAAAATCCATTACGTATCATTAAGCTAACTAGTGCACATGCATACTTGAAACCTCCAACAATGCTGCAACAATCAATCATGGTAGTATAAGTCGCAAGATCTGGCTGATATCCATAATTTATCATAGTTCTGAAGGTTTCTGCTGCTAACTGAGGCTGGATCGAGAAGGGAAAAAAAAAAAGAAGATAAATTCTAGGAAATGATAACAGCTACTTTAGGATAACTGATACATACATTAAAACAAACAGACAGAATAAATACTTACTTCCTCAGCCTTAACAAGGGAATGCAGAACTGCATTGTAGATCAGTGTTATTGATTCTTTCTGATAAAAAGAGAAATTCCTTTCTGCCACACGCAAGTAGAGCATCAGTTCTTTTATCATCCTCTCAGCCCCAAGTGCTCTCAGCTGAATTTTTTTTTAAAAAAAAATAGATATTTAAAACAACTGCACATGCAATGCGGGCAAAAACGCAGCTACTTAAAAATCATTTAGGTCTTCAGGCGTAACTTCGACTCACTAGCAAACATGTTTAAAATGCTAAATTTATTTCTTATCTCAAGAAGAATGAGGGTACTCGTCTAATCCTAAAAGTTGGAGATTTTGAACTTTCAGTAGAGCACAAAATACAAGTGAAATACACTGTCTTGATAATTTGCATTGTAATGTTATATACTGCAGTTCATTTCTTTTAATAAGTTTCACGATATACAACAGAAGTGATTAGAAAGTACTTAGAAGCAAGATAAGAAAATGATATAAAAAGTACTATGCATCCTTTTTGGAATTATGTGGCGGGGCAGAGAATTAATACATACTCGCCAAACTGAGTTCCAATCCCCCAGGGTACAGTCCTATTCCTATATACAGTTCAGGTCAGATAAATACATAATGACCTAAAAATCATCATAGATACACAGTATATCCAACAAATTATGTCATACATAATTTAATAATGGGAGATGGTACCATGGACTAGATAAGTAGCACCACTACTTTTCACTACCAATTTAACATCAAATTATAGGTTTGACTAAACCGATGACAGCTTTATGCAAGATAAAAATTCCAGAGACCATTAACTGCTACACCAAAAAATGAGACACACTGTGAATAAGTAGTCACCCACCAGGTTTGCAATTGATAAAGAGCTGTGATGGATGCCGTTCTTTAGCATATCTGCTTCTATCACACTTATTCTCTTTGCTGCATCTAAGTGTGATTTCATGTTTCCAGATTCATAGGGCGCATTTACATAGCCGAACAATGAAAACATAAGCTCATATGTTCTGATATTTGGTCGGAGTTCCTTCTGTCTCATTTTGGCTAATATTCGAGTAGCACGTTCAGGTTGATCCTGCCAAATATTGAAATACAGAACTGAAGTCAGCACTTTGAGGAGATGATGGTAAACAAACTCAAAGTGGAAGAATATCATCAAAAGAAAAGGATGGTCAGCGGTCGAAGTGTACATCAAATGTTATTGCTATGACAAAGCACTTAGTCATCAAGGATTAATGTAATCGACTTATTTAATATATTATTAGTGAGTTTTCTCTCATTGGGCTTTATGAACTAATTGGATACAGATCCAGAACAGTTCCTTCATGTCACCACTTAAATTATCAAGCTAAAAGAAGCTGTTGGTCAAATTAAATAAAATACTTCTCTGTCAAGATGGTAAACTGGGATCAAATACTATTATCTGTTAGAAGCCAAAAACATGTCGCAAAAGGACAGTAGTTTCTTTAAATAAACTGAAGCTGCTCAAACTATTTAGACAGGTAGTCTAACTTCCACCCAACTCTACAAACAAATTGCTCACCACAACATACTTGTTTGGCATTTAAATATGTATCATGTAGGGAGGGTAATTTGTGCTGACAGTGTAACACTCTATTTATCTTTGTTAAATATCAACAATAACTGTGACATAAGCGCTTAGGTCATCAAGATACTATGACGACATAAGCGCTTAGGTCATCAGCCACCAACCAAGTTTTACTTCCTATATAAGAGCTTATGCTCTCATGTAATATAATAACATCAATACAATGTAGTTCTAATATTACTACCGTGTTTTTCTCTCCTCTCTACTAGTTCCGTTTATTACTTCCGCATTGCTCATATTTTGACATGGTATCAAAGCGGGAGTAGAGAGGAGAAGTATTTAAGTTGAAGCTTGTGGTTTTTCAAGGAAAACATAAGCTGCCCAGATTTATATTTTCAACCAATAGCCCCAAAAAAAAAAAAAACATAACCCAAACCAAGATACGAACACCTACTAGTGTAGAGCTGTAAGGGGCAATTCACTGGTTGAAATCCAGCTTGTAAACACCATCACACGCGCTGTCAATTGAAGCTTTGAGGTTTCTCAAGAGAAACTCAAGCTGCCCAGCCCTTATTTCAACAGATATCCACTAAACAAAACCAAATCACTTTGGTATAAGAGTTTTGTTCCCGTTAAAGATAAAGGTTTAATTGTGCAGCATACAACAGGTTGGTAGATATCATGATATCCCACCATTTTATTATGTTTCTGAAAATTAAATAGTTCAAGGGGCTAAGTTCCAATGAAGTTATCACGTGATGGTCCTTGTCAAGGTGAGTTCATTCATCAAGACGACTACAAAGCAGCAGAAGTAGTAGTATATATACAGATATACACACAGTTCACTGCTATATCTTGCATTCATCAGCACCTTCTATATTTTTTGACGGCCTAAAATATACTGTGTGGTCGAAAATTCGATAACCGGTATCCCAAAAGACTCAATAAACTCAAGATCGGTCGATCCTAAAAATGGGTATAGTTGGGCGCTCAGATTAAGCTCAAGGGCTACTAGTGTCCACTCTTCAATCCCAAAATAGGTCTTTCATCCGAAGATGGGATTTCGAGTGAGGGGGCGTGTTAAATATCAACAATAACTGTGACATAAGCGCTTAGGTCATCAAGATACTATGACATAAGCGCTTAGGTCATCAGCCACCAACCAAATTTTACTTCCTATATAAGAGCTTATGCTCTCATGTAATATAATAACATCAATACAATGTAGTTCTAATATTACTACCGTGTTTTTCTCTCCTCTCTACTAGTTCCGTTTATTACTTCCGCATTGCTCATATTTTGACAATCCTTTTATGATGCAATATATTTTTTACTAGTATATAAAGTTATGTGTTTGATTTATGGATGGATCTGATCTGCTACATAGTGTAATTAAATTCTGTGGAGATCTGAAGGAAAATAAAGATAAGGTCAGTATGTAACTTAAATCTATTCCTTTTGGTTGAACCCATTTAATGATATATTAAGATAGCTAGTGCAATGGATTGTTCTCTAATTTTAATTGTCGACGTCCTGAATAGGATAATTATTTTCGATGACATTATACTAGTACATTCAGCATTCTGATTCAGTTTCTGCACTGATTTATATTGTTTGTCATAACTGGTAAAACTGAATTAATATGACTAAAACTTTGTGCAAAACTGCAAACAAAAGTAAAACAATTACCAGAACTTTACAAGCTTCAAGACAAGAATTGTAGGGATTAACAACAGGACTGTGTGACATCTGGTCCAGATATGATTCAGCCAAATCTACTTTTAACTCTTGACTGCACCCAATTGATATGGCTGCATATATTGAATCACATGGTTGGACATTCTTATTTTGCATTGACTTGAGCTGCAAAAATGGGAATTTTTTGGCATGTAAATAGTAAAAGTCACTTTCAGAGACATAAAACCAAAAGTAAACTTTTTCAGCTATCTATTCCATATATCATTATTTGTAATATAATTATTTGATTGGCGAAGTGTCTAAATTCGGTAATTGCAAAACACGCAAAGAAACAATGATAATAAAAATCCGTACCAGTTCTATTCCAGCCTGGGAACCCTTATCTTTAACAACAGCTCTCATGAACCCAACATATGTACTGCTTGATGGTTCCACACCAAGATTTTGCATCTAAACCAAAGGAGAAGAAACTTTATGGAAGATAATAATTGCTAGTATATATAGCAAAAACATAAGGCTTCACCACATCTTAAAATCAACTAGCGGCATTATTTTAACATGGATGTCCCTGGGAATTTATTGTCATACTCAGCGACTCTGACCATTAGAAAAACTAAGCTTACCACATCAACTCTGGTCACTATGGGTTCTAGATACATTTTACCACAAACTATACATTGAACACAGACAAATAGACAGAGCAGATAACAAATTGGGCTACCTGCTGAATTATGTGCTCTGCCAACGAAGAATTTTTTGCTTCTGCGCAAGCGTATATAACACATTTAAAAGAAGCCCTCAAAACCTGAAGTACTGGTGCACTCACACATCTGCTTAGCACATCCTTCCCAACATTTCCAACTTCATGTTTTTTAAAGTCGAAAGTAGATAACTGCATGTTATCACTTGCCTGTCTACCCATACTGTTACAGTGTTCAACAACAAATGGTACAAAAGTTTGATTATCTATGTTAACATTTTCCAAATTCAAGGCAGTGTAGGAAGGTATAGGACTGTCTAATCTCTGAGGATATGGACTTCCTTTAGCATTGACAATTGAACCTCCCTGAAGAAGCAACCCTAACATATGCTGTAAAACAGCATAGGCAGCACTCAAATCTCCTAAATTGGCAAAGGAACATATAAATCTATTAAGGACAATGATGCTGGGATTGTAGTATTTGTTGCACTCTTTCCAAATGTCATGGACTGCAGACAACTTCTGCTGCAATACTGCAAACTGGAAACAATATAATTAGACTAGCAATCAATTCATAAATCTTGAAACATCTCAGCATTAGGCTGGGACTCTAAACATACTGTGCAAGAGAAAAAGATGCAAACTACAAATGTATTTGCTAGCATAGGGGACCCGAAACTCTTCACATTGACAGACCACCTGTTTCTCATTGTGGTTAACTTTCATATGTTTCGTACCTAAGCAAAATGCCCTTTATCTTTTAATTATATATAGAGTTCACATGGCATCTAAGAAGGTGCCTAGAATAAGATTTTGATTTGGCTCAAACACCTCTGAAAAAACAAGATGCAAAGTACATTTACTCTCCCTCCCCGCTCTTTCTATCCCAGTATATATCGGCACGCACATTGTGCACATGTTTGCATAACTATAAATGTAACCAGCCCATGCAGTCATTTGGAATTAAAAAATCCCTACCCTCCAAGTAACCTCATGAACAATTTGCTTTATCATAAGCTAAATGCTAAACTAACCAATAATTTCTAGCGTGGAGAAAACAAGATTCATAAAAATTATGAGTCCACCTATGCAAATTGTGTTTTTCCTTTTTAATAGATTGGAAACAATTAATATGTTGTCCAAGAAGCTGCTTATGAAAACGATGCAATAAGCTTCTGAAAAGTAAAAATTTCATAACCAATATTCTCTACAGAATTACTAAAACTAATACACAATAGAAAAAAAACAATTTTTCACACACCTTGAGAAGCTGCATATAAGTTGCTTCATTCTTTCCCACCATTTGCTTCTCCATTAAATCCAGGCATTTGATGACATGATTAACACTATGCGTCTCAACACAAACATGCAATAAGTTATTGTACATAGGCAATACAGGGTACATGTCTGAATTTTCGCCAAGATTGTTTATCAAATTGAAGACCTGAAAAGAGTAAAAGGGTGAGATACAGTACAAGTACTATGGTCAAAGTCCAATAATACATATTAAGTAGTTTTACACCATCAAGAATAGCATTATTAATTTTATTTCTAATGACAAGTATTGGAATCTAATTTATGTTTAAATTAAGAGAACTACAAACTTATAACAATTACACCCAGGAATACTGAGTAAGGTGATACCGATCAGGCCACTCATACTGAGCCATGAGAAGCCTAATTAATAGACACGTCTTTGGTCCATGTAGACAAAATCAGTGATATGGATTGCCGAGGTGTAGGATAAGAGAACACCAATGACCAGTCCCCCTAAAGCCTAGAAAATCCCTAATTAATATATAGGGTCTGTGATTTTCATTGCCAAACATGATATTATATAAATTAGGATCTAATTTGATGATTTCCTCACTATCTTTCTTAAAGTACGCCCTCACCTGTATCTCCCGAGACCACTGCTTCTATCTAGCTTCTTGCCAGTATCTAAATCCCTCAAAAGCTGATTGTGTATCTCTATTAATTAATTAGAGATCTTGACAGAAAACTTGTTATGCTAACCCTAAGACCCTGTAAAAATTTATTCAAGTCTCAGGAATTGCCTAATTTCTATTATACCCTGTGTCCCTATAATGTAACTCGAAGTTCCTCATCTGAGTTCCAGTACTTCAAACACAGTCAGATATCTTGACATAAGGTGTGCAAGCAAATTTTAATAACAAACAAAAGATGTGATATCCTGATTATATAAAATCACACATACAAATAAATTATTTCATAGCTATCATGATGAGGTCATTTTATCAACGATATTCAAAATCATACAAACTATTGTTACCTCCTCTATGTAGCCTCCCTTGCAGAGAGCTCGGGTTATAAGAAGGTAGCACTTGCCGGACATACTGACCTCTTTTAACTGCATAGTTCTCCACGTCTCCATGACAAACTGCATTGACAACAAAACTTTCACGAGTGACGTTAAAGGATTATTGTTCACCCTTAAAAACTATCTCGAGGTAAGTTTCATAATCATGCAGAGTAATATAGTCTTTAATAAAGTGTCCGACTAAATCAATGATAATCATTGGCGAATGGGACTTGAACACTAATTCCAAAATTGTTTTTGCTCAGATAATTCTCGTAGTAATTGTACCTGAACCCTAATCCCAAAATTGCTTTTGCTCAGATTATTCTCGTAGTAATTGTTTACGGGGATTAGTTATAGTATTCACCCTCGTACACTTTGGGGCCATTTGGATGGGATTTCAACACGGTTAACAGGAATGGAATGAGGTTCTAATACATTTTTGTAATGCAATCTCATTCCCAGAAATGCCATGATCCACACGGGCACTTCATTCTTAATTTTCATTTCTCCAAATTGTAAGGAGCACTAAATTAGACTTGTCTTGTTTTAGTCATTTAATAAGTAAAATTATTGTAGTCATTTAATAAGTAAAATCAAATATTACAGAAACCCACTCTGACATAGGTTGGGGTCCCAAATATCACAAGACAATCAAAATCTTATCACAAAAGCACATTCATTCACCAGTTAAGGGGTGGGTAGGTAGGTAGTTGCAGTGTATCTTACTCTATGCCATCCATCTATCTTAATTTTAGTAAAGAGTATAGGGAAACACTCTAGCATTTGTTTCTCTTTGCCAACCATATAAAAAATCAAACGATTGTAATAAAACACCTCCTACAATATCAAATATCCATCTGAGTCATGTTCATGTATTTTCGAACTTAAATACAAGATAATCTTTTGCCACACCAACCATATTCAACGCAAAATTCAATTTGTCTGCGTGCATTGACAGATACTTTAAGAAAGGAAATAGAAACTAATTCAATCTAATAACGACGATGTGCACAGAGATTTTCATAAACGCAAAAATGCACCATAAAGTACCAATGGATCAGGCAATCTGGCGCAATACTTAAGTATTTCAAGAAAATCATCAGCTCTAAGAACACCGTCTTTACAGCTAACATCTTGCAACAGAGAGGAAGCTGTACTCCGATCACCTAAACTAAGCGCATTAATGATTTTCGCCTGCACTGATTCCTCAACCGCCTCCTTCTTATAACCTACATAACTACCTACATACCATTATTCAATAAATGTCAATATTCCATTCACATACGTTGGGCATTACAAAACGACACACAAGTTGTAAAGATAAGACTAGACGGAAAAAGGAGTTAAATGTGATTGAGTTTTCGTACTACATACATGTATTTCGATTGAAAGTTTGGCCTAGTTTGGCAGCAACAGTGTTTTCACCCTGTATTGTATAATCAAACCAAGCGTAAAAAAAAAAAAAAAAACTTACAACAAATCTCATGTCTATACATACAAGTGTGTGTCTATATATCAACTTACATAAGGAGGTAAGTCAATAATTAGGGAAAATTGGGATTTACGCAGCTGTGAATTGCGAATTGAGTAGGAAAATGAACGAGAAATTCTGTGAAAATGTAAAGACAATTAGGCAAGCAGTATGTATACAAAATAGAAAATATATATACGGATGATGAAGAAGAGTGTTGATGTTGAATAGATACTTACAGGGATCTATACATAATTCGCGTGCCTTCACCAGAGTTTGTTGTTACCGGGCGGCTGTGCCAGGTTTTTCATTTACGACTTCCCCTGTAAATAAATAAATAAAATATATCAACTGTTGTTCCTCACTCAGGTCAGTTCAAATTTTTTCTTCTTCGTCTTTGTATTTGTAATTAATCGACTTTATTTTTTGCCAGGTAATTTTACAATATTTTTTTTTGAGAGAATTTGATTCTTACAAAATATATAGAGAAAGAAAATGATCACAATATTTCATTTTTTATATTTATTTATCCAAAATATATATTTTTAGAAATACAATACAAAAAATCCATTCAAATACTTCATTTGCCACGTTCAGGTACTACTAACGCACACAAGGGAGTATTCGACCTAGGCCTTGCAATTTTGATACGTGAACACGATACGAATCGACACAAAAAATATGGTTTTGAGTTTTGATTTTTGATACACAAAACACGAAAGTACATGAAATTACGCGAAATATTTAGTGTGTCAGATATAGGTTTTCATTTTGGGTACACGAAAGTACATGAATATTACATATATAATTTTTAGTTTTTATATATCATAATATATATTATAATTTTTTATATTTTTATTTCGTGTACTTTCGTTTTGGGTACAAGAAAGTACACGGAAAGTATACAAAAGTACATGAAATATTATATAATATTTTTTTATATTTTTATTTCGTGTACTTTCGTTTCATTTCTGGTTTACACGAAACATTTCGATTCGGGTTCGGCTTGGGTAGTCAAGTACACGAAATGATTTCGGGTCGGTTTCAGTTTTAGCTTTGAGTACAGGAAAACATGAAAGTACACGAAACGACACGATTGTCAAGCCTAATTTGACGTGATATTCCGTCATCGGTATTAGAGTATGTACCTGATACTTCCTTTGGGAGTGTAGTGTCATCTTTTTTTTTTTTTTTGAAAATACGTACTTGCATATATTAAAATTCTTCAGAAATAAGGTTACAAGCAATAAACTCAGGAGCAGTATGAAACCACTCTTGAAGACCTGACATAGAAACGTGGCTCCTGCTAACATATGAGCAACCGTATTCGCAGACCTATGAACGAACACAATTAACACTTCCTCAAAGTGTTTAAGTTCTTCCTGACAATCAGCAACAATTGTATCAAAGAAAGATCTTCCCATTCTCCCATTCACTGCATCCACCAGCATCTTGCAATCAGACTCGAAAATACATCTATTACATCTCCAGTACATGTGAAGTATCTGGTGGGTATTTAGGATCATATTTATTGAATACAAGTACATGTTTTATTGAAAATTAGTTATTTTTAGCATTCACCCCGAAATATAAAAGGAATTTATTATTATTTTCTCAAAATATAAAACGAATTTATTATTTAATTTTTTTGAAAAAGTGGACGCATATGCCTTGTAATGAGTATCTGTTCTCAATGAATCTTTGATCCAAAATATAAAAAAAATATTATTATTAATTTTTTTAAATAAGTAGTTTTATATATCTTATAATGAGTATCTGTTCTTAATAATAAATTCTAATCACATGAATTATCTTATCGTCGCTTGAGTTATGTTATCACGCTCTAAAAGAAATTTATTAATTTCAGAAATGACATAAGAAACGAACCGAATTCAAGTATACTACCATAAGAATTTTATATTTCCTAGATTGTTAATTTACGAATATGAATAGTTGGAATGGGACAATGCGCTTTCAGTGTTATTGTGCATCAAAGGCGACAATTATTATATATGGTATACCTTGATCACTAAGTTGGGTAATTAGGTGCCAATAATTGGAAGACTTATTGAACAGGTATGGTAAGACTTGTAGAACAAGTATGGTAAGTCGTAGTGGTTAAGTTTTACAATGAGTATCTGTTCATTGAAAAATCTCGTGGTAAGCGAGTATCGAACCCAGAACCTCTGGGTCGACTAGAGGTAAGCTCAACCAACTGAACTACCTCAACTTGCTTGATATGTATGAATACTTAAAAGATATAGTCTTAGGTATTTTTTGGATGATGCTTGAGCGTTGTTTTGCTCAAGTATCAATTTGGAACACCGTTGAGGTGTTATTATTTTGATTGTATTATTTCTTATTGATTGGATTAATAATACAAGTTGGGGCGTGGGTGTTTCCACATCAAATATTGTGTGTGTTATGTTTTGCTTTTACTTATTGATTTGATAGAAGTAGAAGTAATATTTAAATAATATGTGACCGCTTGGTGGATCTTGTCAACTAATCGATTGGTTGTGTATGTGCTCTGTATTGGTGGTTATGAATCTCGGACTGTGTATAGTTTCCTAACACAAACGATATCCTTCAAATCAGGAAAGTATCCCAATGCGAATATAATTTAAATAGATAAAATCTACTAATTCTTAATACATCCCTGAACAATCATAAGGATTAAAACCAATCCTTAATAAAACTACGTTGGCTTGATCTCTATAAATATAGAGTACACCCAAAATCACAAATCCCCATATTTTCATGATTTCGTTATTTCAGCAACCTTTGAAATTTATTATCACCAAATTCCTCCGTTAACAGCTATCAACCAAAAAAGTTTGCAAGAAGTTCTATTCATCTTGTTTGCTAAGATTTGAGAATAAGATTCAACCTTGTTTCAAGATGTTTTAATAAAGTTTGTACATTTAGTTTAGTTGATTGGTTTTGTTAATATAATTAGTTGTAGGTCATATTTGTTTCATAGGATTGAGTAAAGGATAGAACTATATTTCATTAAAATTTTTAATTACATGTTTGTTTTGTAAAAATTTATTCAGGATTAAATTGAATATTATAGTCCTTTAAAATAGTTATCCTATGTCTGTTTGGTTGGGATAAAGGATAGGATTATAATCCCCTCTAATACTTGGTTGGAGGAGGTATCATTTAATCTCCTTCCACAAATCATTTTTTTTAAGTATTATAATTCCTTCCCTATAATCCCTTGTAAAACAACAAAGGATTAGAGATTTTAAAAAATAATAGTCCAATCTATTGGTTATCCCTCAAAACAAATTAGAATAATTTAAAGAATTAAATTTTTTAAAGGATTATAGTTCAATCCAAAATTTAATACTTCAAAACAAACATGAAATATGATAATTTAAAGGATTACTCAAATCTTTTAAATCATAATTGACATGACTATTTTGGATTTTTATCCTGGGATTATAATCGCTCGAAACAAACATGGCCATAAAGATAAATGGAGTAAAGTATGAGGGATAAACCTCTTAAAAAATAACCAGAAAACCTGAAATTCAAAAAGATATTTAATAATTTTTTATTTATTTTTACGAAATACACAAATATTTACAATTTAATTATCATTATATAATTTTTCAAATAAATATTTGAATCATTAATTGAATATTGAAAAAGATTTATACAAATTTTCTAAAATTTTTAACTGAAATTCAAAAATATATTCATACAATTTATGAAATTCAAAAACAGACTATTAAAATTTATGAGATTCACAAATAGATTCTTAAATTTTTTTCATATTATTTTTAATACTTACAAATAATTTTTTTTTCATAATTGAATATTTGAAAGTACCATAAAAATAGAAAAAAAAATAAAAAAATTTATAATTAATTTTTGAAAGTGGTTGCTCGTATCTTTTTAAGATAAATAAGGGTAAAGAATCGATGTTAACGATCTGCAAAAAAATTGTAATTAATTAGAGATTAAAGTGTACTTTGTGTACCTGTACTTTAGCCTAGACACCACTTGCAATATTATAATTTAAAATCGAGTACGTGCAATACTGAAGTTTTTATTTCGTTACACTTTAATGTTTTCCGTTAAGCAACGTTAACTCCGTCAAAAAAATAGGGGTATCATTGTCTTTTTACAGTCCTCCAATCAGGGACATTGTTGACCACGTCTAGCACCACCACCAACTATTACTTTTTACAAGTACTGTACTACTCATCAGAATCAGAAAATGGAACTTGATAAGCATCCTTTGGTTCTTCTTCCGTCATTGAAGGAAGTTTATATCTCTTTGATCCCAGTTCCAAAGGCGGCTTTCACTTTTTTCTAACTTCGTTATCCTGGAAATGAAAAGAATACAGAAAACTGCAAATGTAACATTGTTGTGCAATCAAAAGCAGCAAGAAAAATGTGAAAACAATAGCATATAAGTTTGTTGCAATATTTACTCTCCAATGCACTTTTGAAATCTAAAAGTCTGGGCATGACATCTATACACTTTAATTAACAACAAATAGTCTGGGCATCATATCCCTTTAGCTTCCCTCTTATCAAACCTGGGCTTCATCATAGCTTAGCTTCCACACCATCAACCGTAACAACAAAAGATGTAAACATCTCTCTAAACTTCTTCCCTTCTCGTTCCGCAACCAAAGCCTTAGTTCTCTTCTACATACTAATCAACACATTATGCCAAGTATTACCCCTATAATTCTGCAAAGATGCCAAACTCAACGGCGCCAAATCATCCATTTTCAAGCTCAAAACCTCCTAAAGCATCATTCCATTCAAAATCGAAACCAAACAAGAACAAAAACCTCGACTAATCTCCGAATCACTATTTGCCTTGAATCTCATCTTTCCATCACAATCTAACTCCGCTACCAAACAGGCCTGTGATGTACATCCAATCACTCAATTCGAAATAACTTTCTCCGCTTCATCCAATGAATCTAACAATGCGGTTTGTTGTGCCCAAAATCTCCATGGGCTAGATTTGGGTCCATTGGGCTTAAGGATCCAATCTGTATGATTAATATGGGTTATGATTGAGGTCCCTTAAGATAAATGGGGCCAAATAGCATGTGAAATGGATCTGGACAGATTCAGGTTCCCGAAGAGACAGGTTCCCGAAAGACAGCTTCCTGCAGACAGCTTCCCGAGAGACAGGTTCCTGAGAGAGAGCTTCCTGTACAAGAACAGATTTATTCCGGCAGAATTCTAGTATGATTAAGCCTCCTATTCTTTATGAGCAAGTTATGAATGTCAACTCCTTATTGGAATGTATTCCTTAGGCGCAGATGATCCTTGAATACTTCTAATTGAATTACAACTAGTAAATACACTCCTAGTCGGACTAGAACTCGAGTTCTATTCGACTTAGGTCGCCTATTCGTGGTTGATTCTGGAGAAAAGGAGGTCCCCACGAATTAGGAACCATCTTGCCGCCTAACCAGACTTCTAGTCTAAAAAGAACTACGTGAACTTGATCCCTATATATACAAGGGTACGTAGGCACCTTGAGGACATGTTTTTACAAGCCTCGCAATACACCTACGAGACTCTTGAGAACACACGACACAAGCCTCAAAGGAACTCGCGAGATTCTTGTAAACGCTCTCGAGCTCAGTTCAACCCCCATAAGAAAACCTCCTGTTAAGTCCGATAAGATTGTAGAAGGGGGGGTTGAATACAATCTATACCAATTTATCGAAATTTGTTCTTCAAATAATATTTTATTTTAAACAAATTTGAGCGGAATAAATTGAAACAAATTTCAAGTTGAATATAACAATATATTAACTTGATGGGTGTTACAATTTCAGTACAGAAATTAATCAAGTTGATAAAAACTAATTTAGAAAATTCGACATGAACTTTTCTAATTTAGTTAATAAAAATCAAGATTAGAACTAGGAAACTTAATTCGCTAGTAGTACAAGAATCACAAATAATCAAGTTCCACCGGATAAAATATTACAAAGGAGATGAACTTGATTTTCTAGGAATTAATTTGTTCTTGCTTGAGAGAGAGAGAAATGGAGGCTGCTGAAATTTCTGGATGAAATGTTATGTGCGTGTGTGTCTCTTTCTGGCTGCTGTCTTCTGCTTCTTTTATACAATTTGCTGACTTGAACTGATATAACTATCGGTATGACTATCCAATCAGCTTAATATGACTGTCATTTGTACTAATATAACAATCCATTAATTCAATATAACAGTCGGTATGACTATTATTTGAATTAATATGACTGTCCCATTTTTCTTTTGGCCTAATATAACAATCGGTATAACAATCAAGGCTGATATGACAATCCTTTAACCAATATAACAATCGGTATAACTTACTCAATTTAACAAACAATACTCTCGGCTGACTGTGAATTTGTGAAACAATAATTTCTGAATTGACAAAACTGTACCAGTCGCAGGAGTAAGAGAGTGAGAGACACGCGCTCTTTTACTTGCTTTCTGTCTCGCGAGTGAACCACACGCGCGCCCTGGCGCGTTCCTCATTTCCAGCCGACAACAACTGCAACAGGTAACATGCATGGTTCTTGTCTGTTTGTTGTCTTTTACAATGTAATTGTTTAGTAAACAAATTAACACACTTCTGCCACACAGTAATGATAAGTCCATAACTAATGAAACCATCGAACTGGGCTTCAAACGAACTGGGCTTCTTCTTTTTTTTTTATTTTTTCTCAGCCCAGATTTTTATATTTCTTTTGACCCATTCTTTTCTTTTTCACTTGGCCCAACAGAATAATCAAGCAGCCCAATGTCTTTTTATATTTAATTTAATTATCTTATTTAATCAATTAATCATTTAGAAAAGTAATGATTAATTAATTAAATTTATAATTAAATCAAATAAGATTAACACATTAATTCAAAGTTAATTAATATGATAATTAATTTAATAAATAAATTAATTCAAAATGAATTAATTTATTAATTAAATAAATTACATAATTATATTAATTAAATGAGAATTAATATAAATCACTTGATAACCAATTCTTTTTCGAGAACCACTGAAAGTAATAAAGAATTACCACTGAATTGTTTGTTGACGCTCGATGCACGGTCTGGTTCATGAGCGACTAACTCCAACAGCTTTTCTTTATTTCTGACTCTAAGCTTTGGTTTAATTCTTCTCTCAACATACCAGTCTTGACAGCTTGAACCACTGAAGTTAATGATAAACAACCACTGTTTAATGTTGACACTCGATGTACTGTCTGGTTCATGAGTGACTAACTGCAATGACTGTTCTTCATATATTGACTTTAAAATCTGGTTCCTTTTCTTTCCTTTTTCTTCTCTCTCCATTAATTCTTCTGTACTGTCTCTGTCACTGTTGAAATCTCTGTCACTTTAAATGAATCCACTTCTTTAACGAATACTTCACTGAGGCTTGATCAGATGTCTGAACTTCTTTCAATGTAGTAATTCTTCAAGTCTGTAGATTGACCTTGATCTTTTTCTTCTGACAGATAATACTATCTGAGATTCCTTGTGACAGTCTATATACTATTTATTATTACAATCTTGTTTAAGTTGAGTTGTATCCTCGAAATACAAATAGGCTACATCATATGCCTTTCAATCTCCCCCTATTTGTTTGTTAGACAATAACAAGCAAATACCTAGAGGATAACTCAACTAACTCACTTAAACAAGAAAAAGATAAAGCACTTCAAAGCTTAGTAAATAATACAAAAAAAATTCTCTGGTTTAGATTTAACAATTCCAGAATCTTCAGTTGATGAACTGATAGATGATTGTTCCTCTAGCACTGAACTGATCTTCAATAGATAACTCATCTTCATTTCTGATTCTTCATATCTCTGCCTGATAATCCTTCACATCTTACATTGGTGATTATCAGCAGTTCTTGATTTACAATCACTTCCCATTTCTGATACAACTTTTTTCACTAAAGAAAAACAGCTGTTCCTACTATATAGACAATGGTGAATCAATACCATTTCTATAACTTCTGTGAATTTACTACTCTTCCACTTAGCCTTTATACATAGTACATTGAAAGACTAATAGAATAGTATTGTGATGTAATTCTCCTTATATCTCCACTTTCATAACAAATGAAAGTTCTTTTGCTTCTTCATCTAAGGCTCCCCCTTAGTAAATAGACTTGCTAGACTTGTTTTTCATTCTAAGCACAGTCTCTAATTCTCCCCCTTTCTAACTCACTCTTCTTTTACTTGTACCCCAATACTTCTCCCCCTTAGTTGAGTATATCTTTTTCAATATATCTCTCCCCCTTAGTTGAGGAATCCTCCATTCAACTAATTGACAAAGTAGTTGATACCAGATTGTTACCAATTTATACCAATCGTTAGAGTACATTGAAATCAATTGATAAAGCTTTGTTAGAAAGGAAGTTTCATTTTCTTCCTCACTGTGAGTGTATGATAGTGTTTAGTGTACCTCACAAGTGTTTCACTCTTCTCTCCACTCATTTGTGTTGAGTGTCTCACTTCTCTCTGTGTTTACACTCTTGCTCATAAGTGTTTCACTCATTTCTCCAGCATCCTTTAGTGTACCTGCAAAGAAAAATCACCATAGCCCCTTCTAGAGAGATCAGTGGTGGTGTAATGGGAGTTCGCAAGTCCCAAATCCTCGTTGGACTCGTCAGACGAATCTGAGTCATAATCTACAAGTTGCTAATTTCCCTTTTTAGGGTTTTCAGATTTGAATTCTGAGAAGGTAAACAATGATCTATAAATTTAGCATTGAGATCAAGATTCCCTTCTAATGTCTGTGAACACATCACCTTGTTAAACTCATCTGGTAAAATCTGAATCATAGTTCACAAGTTGCCGATCCGCACCTATGTCGGATCCGTTACCCGTAGGATCCAGAGATGTTCCCTCTGGGGAGTTAGATAATGATCTTGTTGAATTTTGCATTTGAGATCAATACCTTCTCTCGAGGTCTGTGAAGACTCTTGATTCATTAAAGAACCTTTAACTTATAATCCTAACCGTAAAATGGTTGGATTACAGGTTTCCGTCAATTCATCTTTGGTGTGTGCAATCTCACTTTGTGCATATGAAATATTTTGGATAGTGTATAAGGTACTGACTCTCCAACTGAATATCCCACACATCCTTGTTTGCTGCATCAAGTGCAGTTACTCCCTGGTGACCTCTAGTCTGATAGGTTACTTCCATTTAGGGGGTAAGATAGAATGTGTTTGAGTTTGATTGAAGTCTGGGATAAGAGTTGTTGGGTTTACAACCTTATGACTAAACATGTGAGAATACAAAATTCCATGTAGATGAACCTGCATCACAGAATATAAGCAATATAGAGATAGAATGCATTTTTTTAACATTTGAAAAAATTTCTAAGAAAATATTGCATTTTATCTTAAGAGAAATGATGTACAGTTGTGATTTTAAAAGATTTACAATGTAAGCAATCACAGCTGTAGAAAGAGATTTTGAATTTAGGAAGATATAGATCTTGAGCCGGTTTTACAAAACAAGAACATAGGCAAAAATCCAATTAATAATAAATATTAATCGAATTAATGTATGTTAATGTTTAAACCAATACAAACAAAACTATTTTATCATGTTTTAGGTCCTGCATGATAGATACCAACTATTAGAAATTGTTAGCACTTGATAGGTCTTGTCTTCCAATTGTTAGATCCTGAAAATCAAACATTAGTTCCTAACCAATTGTATAGACACATACCAATTTGATATCAACATTGGTCAATTGTTAAGTCCTTAACACGAAGATCTGTTAACAGCAATCACAAAACAAAGATTTATACTTAAACTGCAGATTTTGTGTGTGTTAAAAAGAAGAACAACAAAAGAACCAAGTACAGGGACCTGTTTGTAAGTTTTGAAAGTATAGTGACTAAACTGTAAAAACTATACAAACTATTTATATACACATGAAAAATAATATTCAAAAAAATAAGAAATAATATACATAATAATAATATTAAATAAAAACTATAAGAAAAGAAAAAATCGAATAATAAAAATAAATAAATAAAACTATACATAAATTAATAATTTACAAATCTTAAACTATAAACGAACATATGACTACAATAAAAAGACAAACACTACAAAACATGTTAAATAAGATTAACATTTAAAAATTACAGTACATGTACAAAAACATTAAGTATATACAAGAGTATTTATAATAGGTTAGCAAATCTATATATTTTCTGACAAAACAACTTTCTATTAGAAAATTATTTAGAGAGAAAGCATGATTTAATAAACTATCATAAATATGGCAGCTATTTTAAAATAATAAAATTTTCAACAAAAGTAGCTTCCTCAAAAATTCTAACTAGAGAATTAGAGAAAAATATTTTTAGAGAAAATTATTATTCTAAAATAAAGAAACATGGATTAACGCATTAGAATGATTATGACAATTCTTATAGAAAGATGACAAGATAGAATTGGAAAAGAATGTCATACCAGTTACTTGGTGCTCAACCCTTGGCACCAACTTCCACGTTTCTTGTTGTTCCAGATTCACAATTGCTTTCTCAGATTCCTTAGATTCTATACCTTGATTCTGAGAGGCCCTTTTTGTTCTTACTCCAACATCTGGATCACCAATGATCAGCTCTATTCCAAACACACTGTCTGAGAAAGTTGGATCTTGATGAATCACCTTGTTCTTCATTGTGATGTTGTGTTTGACTAGTGAATCCTTTGTTTACTTTCCTCGAGTTATTGCGAGAATGACTTGATGATTATTTTCCAGTGACATTGGTATTGCCAATAACAAAATTGTTTCTACCACTATCACTTGGATAATTATCATCATTAACATTTTAAACTTATGACTTCAAGGCAACTTCTCGATAACAACAATTGTTAACTCCTAACAACTGTTTGTTTGTAGACAATCTTGGTTCTAAAAATAAAACTTGATTACCAAGACTGTCTTGTCTGCAATCTTAGAAATAATATTCTAAGTCCAATACACCTTGATCCATAGTATAAAACCTTTATTATCAAAGTGATTAGAATTTTGCAAATAAGCATAAAAATTATTCAAAGTAATTGAACTATGGTAACTTTAGATATTTCAATATCCATAGTTCTACTTAGAGAATTTTTATACCATGTATAATAATATGAGTGAATTGTAAAAGATATAACAATGATTACTTAGAGGAGTTCTAAGTAATTTCACACATACCAATACATCTTACAATTAGTTAGTAAATAGAATTCTAACTAAATATCATTAACTGATATAAGTCAAAATTTTAATACAACCAATTGTTAGAACCATGATATTAATTATAGTGAATTTCTGAAAATGGAGCATTGATAAAATTCACTAGAATTAACATCTTGCAACTAATTGAAGACCAATACAGATTAGGTCCAAATTAGTTATGTTGTTTATTTATTTTAATAAATATAAGGTACAGAGCAAATACTAAATTGAATTGCTTCAAGTCCGTAACCCATATAAATCAAAATAAATAATTAAATAATTAAATACTAAATCTCTATGAGTTAGATTTTAGCATTTAAGTATTTAAATTATCCTTAAATAATCACCACTAAAATATATTGCAATTATACACATGGCAATCATTCAACAGATAATTTTCAGTGTGAGGTCTGGATGTAAATAAGTTCACAAGTCCTTTCAATACAGACAATTGAAAACTTGTGAGCTTACTTAAGAATTACTTAACAGATGGGATTTACAATCATATAGCATTAATAAAATCCCAAGTTCACAAACCAATCTTGAAAAATTAATTTCATCAAGTGATTTAGCAAACGTGTCTGCAAGTTATTCTTAACTAAAGACATGCTCTCAAAAGAATTGATACCTTATGCAGGTTGCTTAGTCCTTGAGTGTTCCACAGAGTTGTTGGAGATGAAATTGATTCCTTGTGTTCTCCTGCTTTCGTACAACTCATTTGATCTGTCTCTATGTAGCAAAACATGTCAGAACTGATGTCTCTAGGGTACCATCTCCGTAGATTTGGGTCCAACTTAAGACATCTGAAAATCAAGTGTAATAACTACAAGAATGGATTCTCAAGAATCCACTTGGGACCATGCACATTTGCATAATTGAGAATAAAATATGTGTGTAAGTAATCTATTAGCAATTGAATAAGATAATGAGCTGATGATTCCTCTATAGCCTGATTAGGTCCTAATTAGTAGATCCTGAACTTGTTGGGTCAAATATCTCTAGAGTACCATTTCCTAAGATCTGGGTCCATCTAAAGATTTTTGATTGCCAACTTGTTAGGTCCAAGCTAATAGGTCAAAAGCCAGTTATAGTGTTTTGTTGGTATGTAGTCTTGACAGGTCTAGAATCTTCTAAATAGAATCAAAAGATCCTTGACTTATTTTTATTGTCATCATTCTTTTGGCTTACTGAAGTAAATCAAAAGAACTGCAACTTTACCAACATCAAAACAACAAATATCTTAATATCAATTTATAGCTAGTAGACCAACATATAATATAATCAAGATATCATTGCACATATATGTTAATAATGTTTGTGCCTAATGATGTAAAGAGTTCTATAAATATAACACCAATTGTTAAAAGATACCAACTGTTAAAGATTGATATCAAATATTAAATTATAGTTAGGGTGTCATACCATGTCTTCCATGCTTGCTTGAGTGATGATACCAGTTTATACTAACCTGTAGAGATCTTCAATTATCTCACCAACCAGGAGTGCACTTGTTCACATTCCTCTAGCATCCAGATTCAGTAGGTCTAGATGTCCATTATAATCTTGAATGTGTAGCAGGTGCCTGATATCCTCAAGTCTTGTCACTGGTGCTTCTTGTCAAATATACTGTTTGATCAAATTGTAACCTAGCATCTAGTTTGGCTTTGTCCCTCATAACAATGCCTTGACATCATCCAGGTAGACTTCTGGTTATCCTTGTACCAAATACAGCCTTGTTGTTTGGTCTAGATACCAGCTTCCCTTCAATCTGCCTTTTATACTGATTGAGATCATCTTGCATTGCAATCACTCAATCTGAATCTTTCAGAGCTTTTATAGCTTTCTCAGTTTCTTCTAAAAGAAAACTAAAGAAATAATCATTAGTATTTGAAGCTCTGCTAGTCTTTTACTTCCACCATTAGAAACACTAAGAACTAGGACAAAGAATTAATTGAGCCAACATTCTTTGTCTTGGCAGACATGTTCTCATAGTGTCCTTTGACTTTCAGTGTGGTGTTGAGTTGACTAGTTGATCCTTCAGTTGCTCCCCCTAAGCTGTTGCTGGGTTTACATGAAGATTCTCAATGTTGACATTGCTTGGATCTGAATCATCATTACCATTGACAGCTGGGAGCTAGAAGTCGATGAACATCACTAAGACTTTCAATCACATTCTGTTGATTAATAACAATCACCCTGTAGATTGTTGACTCCATTGAGTAACCAAGGAAATCAACTTCTTGAGCATTAGCTGATTATTAGGATGCTCACTTTCATTTATCATTGCAAAACAATTTCCTTCATACTTGTGGGGTCTTCCTATATTCCTTACTGATCAGGGTTTAAGATGTGATCAATCACCATCAGTGGTGTCTTGTCTTCAGATTGTTTGAACAACAACTTGTTTGTGGAGAGAAGCCATCAGTCATCACCACTAAAGTATATTTTTCTTTGATGTAGAACTTCTGTGTGATTCGTTTTGACTTCCCTTTATGACATGCCTCGTAATTTCATTTTACTTTAATTTCAGATGAGGCAGTCTCCTTTGCTGATTCGATTTTCAGGAAAGAATCTCTTGATTTGACATTCAGGTAAGAAAGCTCTTTATGTTATAGCTGAACTCTTGTCTGATGAAGATTTAGATTTGACCTTGTTGACTTCACCTTTGACTGAGATTCCATGTCAGCTACAGATAAGTTTTCTTCCCTTAATCCTCGAACAGTAGGCTCTTCATCTTGTAAAAGATGCTTTATTACTGACAACATTCCTTGGCTATTGAATAACCTTGACCCTAGGTCATACCCTTGCTGTTGTCTCCAAGGGATAAACCACTTGGCCAGATACCGTCACCACTTTTGATAGCAGGGCTCTATCTTCGGTCATATGCCTTGAACATCCACTGTCCAGAATCCACATAACACGATGTACCTGTTACACACCCTGCAATATCAAAACAGTTAAACCCTTTTTGGGACCCAAATTTGATTGGGTCCGGAATACTTGAAGTATTGGCCTTTGTCAGGCAAAACAACATTCTTAATCTTGACACCATTGGTCAGCAAACATTTTACCCTATAAACAGATTTGACAATCTTTGATTTCATCTTGGGTATCCATGTCTTTTTAGCAGCAATAACATTTGTTTCACTGACTGGACATTTGACCTTGTAAACAGCCTTAGTAAAACTTTGTTTAGGCTTTGGTACAAATGTCTCTCTCCTAACATGAGGAGGACTAGCAGTCTTTGATCTAAAATTTTTATTTCTATTCATATGTTGTCTAGGAGTAGTCTTATCAGCACATGCATGATTACCGTTGAAGTAAGCAGTCATAACATTAAAAGCACAAGACATACAATTGACAACACCACATGCTTTATGATTAGCATCAATGATAGGCATGGAATTCATGTTAGAGATGTTATTGTTCTGCTTCGACTTATTACCACCTAATCCAGTCTTAGAAGAACTAGTTGTTTCAACAACCTTGATTGGCACTTTAGGTACATCTATCTTGGATGAAACATTTTCTGGATTAGTGTCCTCAACAGATTTAGCCTTAACAAAGATTGTGACATCTTTCTTGGATGAAACATTCTTTGGATTAGCTTTCTTAACAGATTTATTCTTAACACATTTATCCTTAACAAAGACTGTGCCATTTGCACTGTCCTCATTTCTCATTTCTTCTTGTATAACCATAGAAAGAATATCTGGTGGTCCAGCATCAGATTTTGTAAACATTGGTTTTTCAACATTCTTGAAAATATGTGGTATACCTCTTTCTTTAGCTGGAATAGAATTAGGAGAATGATTACTCAAAGAACCAACAGCTTGACTGTAATCAAACCCTATTCCTACAGTTTGTTCTACTGCTTGTTTATTGAAGAACTCTTTAGAAACTTTGACAGTATTATAACAAGCTCTAACCTGTGTTTCAAGTTCTCTAATCTTGGTTTCTTGTTCAGCAATCTTATCAACTTGTTTTGTCATGTATTCTCCTAGACCCTTTTCTCTGTAGTTAAGTCGAGCTATTTCTTCTATATTCTTATCTTGATTAACCTGCACCTTTTTTAAATCTAACATTTCATTTTCAAGGTTAGTGTTAACAAGACTTATTCTCTCGTACCCTCTTTCTGCACAACTCAAGGAACTACGTAAACTATCAATTAACTCAGCATCAGTAAGAATTACCGGTGTGGTGTAATAAGTTGATGATTCAGCATTTGCCACCAGTGCAAAGTTTCCAACTTCTTCATCTTCACTGTCTGTGTCATCCCAGCTTTTGCCTTGTACCACATAGGCCGTGTCTGTGTTCTTCTTACTAGATGCATACTCTCTCCTTGCATCTTGTTCAGGTCGATGACACTCAGTTGCAAAATGTCCCATTTCATTACAGTTGAAGCACCTGATCTTGCTTCTGTCTACCATTCCAGTCTTGTAGCCAACCCTTGTGCCACTTGAGGATGAACCTCCTTGCTGGAATCTGTTCTCTGTAGACCTGAGTCTGAAATTAGGATTTCTTCTAAATCTGAAATGATTAAACTGTCTTACAACCAGTGCCATTGATTGATCCTCCAACTGCTCCAGCTCCTCTGACGAATAAAATTCTCTACAACCCTGACTTGTAGCTGTCTTCCCATACTCTGCTACAATCACTTGTTTTTCAGAGCTGTAAGGTTGAACAATCTTAGCTTCCAATCTATTTTCCCTGACTTTCTTAGTTCCCTCGTTTATTGTTATAATGGTGTCCCAGATATGCTTGGCATCTTTACAGTTAATAACATGGTTGCACATGATCGCATCTAGGGATTCCATCAAAATTAATTGTACAATAAGATCAAGGGCAATATCCACTTTGTCATCATTTGTATAAACACTAATGTCCTTTGGATATATCCTTGCAGGAACTACAACAACTCCTTCCACGATTATTTCCTCTTCAGTAGTCAAAGGAACTATTGGCCCGTTTTGCAATATTCCTAAATAATTAGGATTGGCCACTTGTAGAAAAAGGATCATTTTCTTTTTCCATAGTTCATAATTCTCCTTGTCAAATATGGGTATCTTAACAGTTCCAATTTTTGAAGACATGATGAATTTTTAAGAGAGTTAAAAATTCGAAATGGATTTTTGACTGAATAAAAATAGGATCTTGATTTGTGTATCAATCAATAGGCTCTGATACCAATTGTTAGGTCCGATAAGATTGTAGAAGGGGGGGTTGAATACAATCTATACCAATTTATCGAAATTTGTTCTTCAAATAATATTTTATTTTAAACAAATTTGAGCGGAATAAATTGAAACAAATTTCAAGTTGAATATAACAATATATTAACTTGATGGGTGTTACAATTTCAGTACAGAAATTAATCAAGTTGATAAAAACTAATTTAGAAAATTCGACATGAACTTTTCTAATTTAGTTAATAAAAATCAAGATTAGAACTAGGAAACTTAATTCGCTAGTAGTACAAGAATCACAAATAATCAAGTTCCACCGGATAAAATATTACAAAGGAGATGAACTTGATTTTCTAGGAATTAATTTGTTCTTGCTTGAGAGAGAGAGAAATGGAGGCTGCTGAAATTTCTGGATGAAATGTTATGTGCGTGTGTGTCTCTTTCTGGCTGCTGTCTTCTGCTTCTTTTATACAATTTGCTGACTTGAACTGATATAACTATCGGTATGACTATCCAATCAGCTTAATATGACTGTCATTTGTACTAATATAACAATCCATTAATTCAATATAACAGTCGGTATGACTATTATTTGAATTAATATGACTGTCCCATTTTTCTTTTGGCCTAATATAACAATCGGTATAACAATCAAGGCTGATATGACAATCCTTTAACCAATATAACAATCGGTATAACTTACTCAATTTAACAAACAATACTCTCGGCTGACTGTGAATTTGTGAAACAATAATTTCTGAATTGACAAAACTGTACCAGTCGCAGGAGTAAGAGAGTGAGAGACACGCGCTCTTTTACTTGCTTTCTGTCTCGCGAGTGAACCACACGCGCGCCCTGGCGCGTTCCTCATTTCCAGCCGACAACAACTGCAACAGGTAACATGCATGGTTCTTGTCTGTTTGTTGTCTTTTACAATTTAATTGTTTAGTAAACAAATTAACACACTTCTGCCACACAGTAATGATAAGTCCATAACTAATGAAACCATCGAACTGGGCTTCAAACGAACTGGGCTTCTTCTTTTTTTTATTTTTTCTCAGCCCAGATTTTTATATTTCTTTTGACCCATTCTTTTCTTTTTCACTTGGCCCAACAGAATAATCAAGCAGCCCAATGTCTTTTTATATTTAATTTAATTATCTTATTTAATCAATTAATCATTTAGAAAAGTAATGATTAATTAATTAAATTTATAATTAAATCAAATAAGATTAACACATTAATTCAAAGTTAATTAATATGATAATTAATTTAATAAATAAATTAATTCAAAATGAATTAATTTATTAATTAAATAAATTACATAATTATATTAATTAAATGAGAATTAATATAAATCACTTGATAACCAATTCTTTTTCGAGAACCACTGAAAGTAATAAAGAATTACCACTGAATTGTTTGTTAACGCTCGATGCACGGTCTGGTTCATGAGCGACTAACTCCAACAGCTTTTCTTTATTTCTGACTCTAAGCTTTGGTTTAATTCTTCTCTCAACATACCAGTCTTGACAGCTTGAACCACTGAAGTTAATGATAAACAACCACTGTTTAATGTTGACACTCGATGTACTGTCTGGTTCATGAGTGACTAACTGCAATGACTGTTCTTCATATATTGACTTTAAAATCTGGTTCCTTTTCTTTCCTTTTTCTTCTCTCTCCATTAATTCTTCTGTACTGTCTCTGTCACTTTAAATGAATCCACTTCTTTAACGAATACTTCACTGAGGCTTGATCAGATGTCTGAACTTCTTTCAATGTAGTAATTCTTCAAGTCTGTAGATTGACCTTGATCTTTTTTTTCTGACAGATAATACTATCTGAGATTCCTTGTGACAGTCTATATACTATTTACTATTACAATCTTGTTTAAGTTGAGTTGTATCCTCGAAATACAAATAGGCTACATCATATGCCTTTCACCTCCATTCTCCATAGATTAGTTAATCGTTAGCCTTTACAACTCACCATAAACCTCTCAAAAGTTGTTGAAAAATCCACTCATCAACATTGGCGCTAGAAGGAGGGGAGAGTTATCATCTTAAGAGTGGAAAGATGGCAGGCAGTTCAGATAGCGAAGCAACACAATCTGTAGAGAAGGAACCCCAAGGAGAAAGACTCACAACCCTCGAACATGCAACACAAAAGAAAAAGAAGAAGTCGAAGTTGGCATCAAGAAAGAAAGGTAAGAAAGCTAAGAGTTCTTCAAAGAAGTTGGACATTGACGAAGAAGAACGTGAAGAAAAGGCTGAGGAAGAGATCGAAGACCCAAAGAAAGATGCTGAAGGTGAAGAAGATGGTGAACCCAAGGATGAACGACCTTCTTTTAAGAAAACTCGATTACAGATCTTGGCAGGACTTAAGAGCAAGAAGACTACGAAATCAGGAGCATCTTCTCAAAAAAAGAAAAAAGCGAAGGAGCCTTCCATCGAGATAATTAAAGATGATTCAAGTTCAGAAGAGACCACGAACGATTCGAGCCTGGCAGATTCACAGGAAGTCGACGACAAAGATAAGGAAGAAAAGGATGATAGAGCCAGTGATTTGAATACTGAAGACCTCAAGAAGATTCTGGTAAAACTCAAGGAAGAAAAGCAGTCAACGACAGATGCAATAACCTCATCTCCATTCACCAAGAAGGTTAGAAAATCCCCGTTACCTAAATCCTATCGTATGTCAAATGAGTTTAAATTTGACGGCACTACGGATCCTGTGGAGTATCTGGGTCGTTTCAATACCGAGATGGAAGTTTATCAAGTTAAAGAGCCAACACGGTGTAGATTACTGGCTGCAACCCTTCATGGTGGAGCCCATCAATGGTTCAAGAGGTTACCATCAGATTGTATAGATTCTTGGGAGAATATGGGGAAGCTCTTCGTTACTCAATTTAGAGCTTCCGTGACTTTTGCACCCCCAACCAATACCTTGGCCAACATCAAACAGAGAGCAGATGAAACCTTGACAGAGTACCTCAAATGTTTCAATGCAGAGGTTCCCAGAGTTAAGATAGCTCCTGACGAGGTCATTATGAGCTTCCTGATTGCTGGAGTTAGAGCTGGTTCAGACTTATGGAAGGACTTACAAGTACGTGAACCTGGTACACTAGCTGATTTCTACAAACAAGCTGAACTATATAAGTGTGTGGAAGAATCCTTGTTAAAGTTGAGAGAAATAGAAGATCTTGGAGATGAAGTTAGTCACAAAGGAAGCAAGCGAGAGAGGTCTCCAAGCCCGCAAGCATATGTTATTGGGGATCGGGCTCCCTCCAAAAGAAGTAAAGCAAAATTGATGACAAAGTGCGATAGTTATACCTCTTTGGTTGCTCCAGTGGACCACATCTTCAGGGTTTATGGGAAAGAAGGAATATTTGTGAAGCCTGCACCTTTACCTATAGGAGCAAGGAAAGATCTGAAGAAATATTGTGACTTCCATGAGGATAATTGCCATGATACTTCCGAATGTAGAGCACTAAAAGACCAAATTGAGGAATTGATTAAAGTCGGGAAGCTCGCGGAATGGATAGCTCGAGGTGACCAGAAGCTGAAAGTTTGAGAGCTTCATTAAATTAGAGTTAAGAGACCTTTATTTATATATGTATTTCCTTCTTAGAACTGGGGGGTAGTGCATGTATACCTCCCTAGAAAGCAAACCTATTTCTTTCGAGTAGTTTTCAACGAAATTATGAGTAGTTCTTTTCCTTGTATTACGTCATACATGAGCTTATATTTAGCTAATAAAACAAGGAACGTACCTCATTCAATTCAGTGACCTGCTAGAAATACCTCACAAGTAATCTCTTTAAGTATCTCTTGTTTCTTACAATGAGTTAGCTCGCGTAAGCTTAGAGGTACTGTATTGGGATATTTGTATTAGATATAGAGGTTCATTCGATCTCAGCATGTTTTGTAAGAGGTTAAAGAAGAAAAGGGAAGACATGTTAAAGCTACAAGCAAGAATGATGTGAAGAAATTATAGTATCTATTCGGGAGTTAAGGAGTATTCAAAATGGTTGAGGATTTTGAGGAAGAGTAGCTACAAGAATCTGATATGAGTATTTTGAAGAAAATACACAGTACTCAACTTCATGGATGAATATTCAATGACTTATTAGAGATTATCGATGAATTATGAAGCTTCTTGTAGTTAGTTCTTCATCAAAGACAAGCTTCCCTGAAGAATTGGGGGGTAGTAAAATTACTATAGCACATGGTACTTTGAAAATTGAGGATTTCAAAACTTTAAGAATTCAGGTCCAGGAACCTCACCATCAGGTTTAGGAAGCTCACGATTTGGTTCAGGAACCTTACGGTTTGATTTGGTCTAGTATCTTGAAGAGCAGCATGCTTGCATCATGAACACGTCAATGAGTTTTCAAATCTAACGGAGGCTTCCACTTCACATCTGATCAGTCTACAGAAAGATCCAGGTGTTTCCTCTCCTTTTATGCTTACATATTCGTAGAAAACCTCCCAGGTTCCTTGTTATTTACCTGCATCTCGCAGGTTCCTAGATATTTAATTGTAGCTCACAGATTCCTTGATATTTACCTATACCTTGCAGGTTCCTTGTTATTTACCTGTAATTCGTAGGTTCCTTGATATTTATTTGTAGCTCACGGGTTCCTTGATATTTACCTATACCTTGTAGGTTCCTTGTTATTTACCTGTAATTCGTAGGTTCCTTGATATTTATTTGTAGCTTGCAGGTTCCTTGATATTTACTTGCAGTATACAGGTTCCATGTATTTACCTTTAGTTAACAAGTTTCGTGTTACTCACCTGAAGCTCAAAAGTAACGGCTTCCAGGTCTAGTTGTATTTATATGTGCCTAGTAGATTACTCGTTATTCTCTTGTAACTGACATATTGCAGGTTCATTGATATATACCTGAAGCTTGTATGTAATAGCTTCCAGGTTCATTGACATTTATTAGAAGCCAATTGTTGATAGTTTCTGATTAGCAGCTTCCTACTTGAAGTTCCCAGCCAGCTGATACCTGAATAGAAGAGAGTGTACTTACAGCAAGAGCTCCATGCCTTTAGAGGATTAATCTAGTGCCCTTCTGGATTCTTTTTGTGCTCTATTCAAGGATTCAATTAGAGCCCAGAAGGACTCACTAGGTTCCCTAAGCATATCCATGAATTCACCTAGTGCCCTTATGGATTCTCTATGTGCCCATATAGGTTCACTTAGAGCCCAAAAGGATTTACTTGGTGCTTCATGCATCGACGCGAATTTGTTTGGTATCTTGATGGATTCTCTTTGTACCCTTCTATGGATTCATTCGGTGCCCAATTGGTTTCAGTTTTTGCCCTTAGCAGAGGTTCACATAACGACCAGTTGGATTCACCTTATGCCCTTATAAGGATTTGCATAGAGCCCAGAAAGATTCACTTTGAAAGCCCTGTTAGCCGCAGGCACTTGATAGCTAGAAAAGATTTGCAAGCACGAAAGATTTACTTCGAAAAGCCCTATGAATCGTAGGCACGCATTCAAAAGTCCCATAAACACGTGGGCACCTAGTTAAAGGTTTTGGGAACCTAAGCATGGGTAACCTAACCTAAAGTTTGCTTGTACTTGAAAAGCCTTCAAAGGGATTCATCTTGTGCCCGTACGGATTCACTTGGTGCCCCTAGAATTTGAAATGACTCATCATGTGCCCTATAGATTCTCTTTATGCCCTCTTCAGGATTCACTTAGAGCCTATAAGGATTCACTTGATGCCAGAAAGGAATTAACTTAGTGCCCAACCGGATTCTCTTCGTGCTCTTTCCATGATTCACCTAGAGCCCGGATGGATTCACTTCGTGCTCCCCAAAATCCAAAAGGATTCATTTGATGCCCAGTCGAATTCTTTAAGTGCCCTTCTCAGGACTCACTTAAAGCTCAACTGGATTCGTCTTATGCCCTACTAAGGATTCACTTTGCACCCAATTGAATTCTCTAAGTGCCCTTCCCAGGATTCACCTAGAGCTCAATTGGATTCGCCTTGTGCCCTCATCAAAGTGATACATAGATGAATATTGTCACTTATAAAGCTTGTGTATGATCGAAACATGTACCGTACTACTAACAGGTTCTTGATAAAGTAGCTTGCAGCATCCTTGATGATCATCAGAAGGTTTTAGTTAATAGCTTCCAGCTTCCGGTTTTCGACCCATAGTTTATAGCTACAACTTCCAAGTTTAGTGATATTCAGCCGAAACAAGCAGCTTTCAGTCCATCGCTTTAACAAGCTATTGGAGGTTCGCGCGTCATGACGGATCGGGGGGTACCTCAATTCCCTTATGTAAGCTTGCATAGAGAAGAGATTCCATCTTCCAGGTTCAGTAACGGAACCTCAATCCATATCGGCACAATGAAGCACAGATAAGTTCTACTTTCATGCCTTTATATCCTTAACTATCATGCACATTTCCTGTTAATATGAGCTTATATTCTGTCATGCTTAGATACATGTAGCTTTTAATGCGTATATTGCATTATCTTTAGAAATGAAATTTATGTGAACTTGTACTTAGGATGTTATCATGCCCTATAGGTTTACAGTTTATGCAACATATATGCTTAGTTTATGGTCTCGAACTTGTTAGTTGAATCAACCAAGTAGTTAATTGATATGCCACTTTAGAAGGTAGCAACATATATAACGTAGATAATCATTCATACTTGCATACATGCATCACTTATATGTGAGATAGTCAGCTCGTATTACTAATCTATATTTCTTAGTTTTCTTAGTGTTGTGCCCAAAATTACCAGGGCTCGATTTAGACCTATTAAGTCATAGGTTCCAATCCACAAGTAGTGTACAAGTCAGGAGACAAATCCAGTACTCGATATGAAGACCAAACGCGGAGAAATAAGCATTAGCTGAGAAGACAATCAAAAGGTTATGAGTATAAAGACGTTCATGATGAAGCAGTAGTTGAGCAGATTACGAATGGACCAGGTTCCTTCCCACAGAAGAGCCCGAGTCAACCTAGCAGCAACAATGAGGACAACAAGAAGTACATGGGAACCACAAAAAGGCTCCCCAGATTAACAAATTTGTTATTTGAGCAGGTACAGTTTCCTGTAGAGAGGTTCCTGAGCACCAGGTTCCTGAGTATAGACAACAGAGAGATCTAGAAGCCATCCAGAAAGAAGCAGACTTATTACTGGAAGAGTACTCCTAGGACGCAGTTGATCCTAGATTACCTCTAATAGACGGACAGTAGATAGTCAAGCAAAAAGCAGCTTAGAGATGAAGAAACGTCTCGAGCAATCAAGTTATGATTTTCAAGGTTAACCTCGTGCGCTTCTAAGGATTCATCCAGTGCTCTATTGGATTCGTTTTGTGCCCTCAGCATAGGTTCACATAACGCCCAACTAGGTTCACTTTATGCCTTTATTTGGATTCACGTGGTTCCCTTTACAATCTTAAGATTCGCCTTATCCCTTTTAAGGATTCATCTAGTGCTCTATTGGATTCGTTTTGTGCCCTCAGCATAGGTTCACGTAACGCCCAACTAGGTTCACTTTATGCCCTTAATTATTTGGATTCACTTGGTTCCCTTGGCATTCTTAAGGCTCACTTAGTGCCCAATTAGATTCGCTTTGTGCCCTCGTCAAAGGATTCACTCAGCCCCTAATTGGATTCACTTTGTGCCCTTGTCACAATTCAAGGAAGAAGATAAAGACCTGCACGGTTCACTCAGAAGAAATATGGGAGCACTGAAGGGATTGGACCTTAAAATATCAGGCTATTTAGGTTCCTCTCGCATCCTATGACTTCGAGGAACCGGGGGTAGTTGTTGTGCCCAAAATCTCCATGGGCTAGATTTGGGTCCATTGGGCTTAAGGATCCAATCCATATGATTAATATGGGTTATGATTGAGGTCCCTTAAGATAAATGGGGCCAAATAGCATGTGAAATGGATCTGGACAGATTCAGGTTCCCGAAGATACAAGTTCCCGAAAGACAGCTTCCTGCAGACAGCTTCCCGAGAGACAGGTTCCTGCAGACAGGTTCCTGAGAGAGAGCTTCCTGTACAAGAACAGATTTATTCCAGCAGAATTCTAGTATGATTAAGCCTCCTATTCTTTAGGAGCAAGTTATGAATGTCAACTCCTTATTGGAATGTATTCCTTAGGCGCAGATGATCCTTGAATACTTCTAATTGAATTACAACTAGTAAATACACTCCTAGTCGGACTAGAACTCGAGTTCTATTCAACTTAGGTCGCCTATTCGTGGTTGATTCTGGAGAAAAGGAGGTCCCCACGAATTAGGAACCATCTTGCCGCCTAACCAGACTTCTAGCCTAAAAAGAACTACGTGAACTTGATCCCTATATATACAAGGGTACGTAGGCACCTTGAGGACATGTTTTTACAAGCCTCGCATTACACCTACGAGACTCTTGAGAACACACGAAACAAGCCTCAAAGGAACTCGCGAGATTCTTGTAAACGCTCTCGAGCTCAGTTCAACCCCCATAAAAAAACCTCCATTCTCCATAGATTAGTTGATCGTTAGCCTTTACAACTCACCATAAACCTCTCAAAAGTTGTTGCAAAATCCACTCATCAACACGGTGTAATGAAACAGCAACTTGACTCGATCAATTGGCTCTAGCGATTTAAACTCAGTGACGAGAATGAAAATGACGTCGTTTTGAGGGAGGATGATGTGTTTGTTGTTGTGTGTATATAGATTTGAGAGAGATATGTTTGAAGAAGGAAGAGGGAGAGGGGAGTAAGCGGTTAGGGTTTAGAGAGGAAGATATTAGAGATGAGAGAGGAGAGATTGACGGCGTCCATGGTCGGTGGTAGAAATTAACGGCGGAGATGCGGCGACGAGATGAGGAATGGGAGAGAATTGAGGAGTGCGTTGAAAGAGGGGGAATAAAATACGAGAGGATAAGGAAAAAGCGGGGAATATTGAATTAAGAGTAAATTGCACTTTGTGTACCTGTACTTTAGTTTAGACACCTCTTGCAATATTATAATTTAAAATCGAGCATCTGCAATACTGAAGTTTTTATTTCGTTACACTTTATTGTTTTCCATTAAGTAAAGTTAACTCCGTCAAAAAAATGGGGGTATCATTTTCTTTTTACAGTCCTCCAATCAGGGACATTGTTGTCCACGTCTGGCACCAGCACTAACTAGTACTTTTTACAGATACTGTACCACTCATCTGAATCAGAATCAGAAAATGGAACTTGATAAGCATCCTTTGGTTCTTCATCCGTCATTGAAGGAAGTTTATATCTCTTTGATCCCGGTTCCAAAGGAGGCTTTCGCTTTTTTCTAACTTCGTTATCCTGGAAATGAAAAGAATACAGAAAACTACAAATGTAACATTGTTGTTCAATCAAAAGTAGCAAGAAAAATGTGAAAACAAGAGAATATAAGTTTGTTGCAATATTTACTCTCCAATGCACTTTTGAAATCTAAAAGTCTGGGCATGACATCCATACACTTTAATTAACAACAAATAGTCTGGGCATCATATCCCTTTAGCCTCCCTCTAATCAAACCTGAGCTTCATCATAGCTCCCTTTAGCTTCCACACCATCAACCGTAACAACGAAATATGTAAACATCTCTCCAAACTTCTTCCCTTCTCGTTCCGCAACCAAAGCCTTAGTTCTCTTCTACATACTAATCAACACATTATGCCAAGTATTAACCCTAGAATTCTGCAAAGATGCCATACTCAACGGCGCCAAATCATCCGTTTTCAAGCTCAAAACCTCCTCAGGCATCATTCCATCCAAAAATCAAAACCAAACAAGAACAAAAGCCTCGACTAATCTCCGAATCACAATTTGCCTTGAATCTCATCTTTCCATCACAATCTAACTCCGCTACCAACCAGGCCTGTGATGTACATCCCATCACTCAATTCGAAACAACTTTTTCCGTTTCATCCAATGAATCTAACAACGCGGCGTAACGTAACAGCAACTTAACTCGATCAATTGGCTCTAGCGATTCAAACTCAGTGACGAGAACGAAAATGTTGTCGTTTTGAGGGAGGATGATGTGTTTGTTGTTGTGTGTATAGGTATGTGTATATAGTTTGAGAGAGATAGGTTTGAAGAAGGGAGATGGAGAGGGGAGTAAGCGGAATTATAGTTCAGAGATGGAGAGATTGGAGATGAGAGAGGAGAGATTGACGGTGTCTATGGCCGGCAGTGGAAATTAACGACGGAGATGCGGCGACGAGATGAGGAGAGGGAGAGAATTGAGGAGTGTGTTGAAAGAGGGGAATAAAATACGAGAGGATAGGGAAAAAGCGGTGAATATTAAATTAATGTATGTAAAAAGATAATGATACCCCCATTTTTTTGACGGAGTTAACGTTACTTAACGAAAAACATTAAAGTGTAACGAAATAAAAAAATTAAGTATTGCAGCTGCTCGATTTTAAATTATAGTATTGCAAATGGTGTCTAGGCTAAAGTACAGGTACACAAAATGCACTTTACTCACATATAAATAATAAAAAAATATATATCATAAACTTTAAAATTTATTGAATATTAATAAAATTGAAACTAAATTAAGATGACATTTTTAAAAAGTAATGATATTAAAAAAATAAATAAAATTAAGGCAAATATTTGTTAAATCATTTATAAAACATCCCGTGCAAAGTACGGGTATAAAGCTAATTTATATTAAAATTAGCAAGGTACATAACAAAATAGGACTAACATCAATCTACACTAAACATATTGGTAGTAACAATTTTTTGATGATGAAGGAAAGATAGGACCAAGTGGCATCCGTTTACTACCTGAAATTCAGTATTTCACTGTAAGGTTGAGAAGATAGAGGACTATCAAATTCAATAGTTAATGTTAAACATAATAACTTGATCCCTCCATTCAATATGTCTAAACTTTGAAAACAAAAGAAATTTACTATTAACACAAAATCAATAGTTAACGTTAAACATAATAACATGATCCCTCTATTCTTTTTTTTTTTTTTGAATAGACATGATCCCTCCATTCAATATGTCTAAGCTCTGCAAACAAAAAAATTTACGGTTAATAATTTAATATTATCATGTTTTACAATTTAGAGAAACCATACACTTATCCTCAAAAAAAAAAAACCAACACCTTAGCATCAAAATTTAAAAATTGTAATAAAAAGGATGAAGAACAAAACGTCAAAATTTAATATAGTCATGTTTTATATTTGATTGATTTTTTTAAATTTATTATAGTTATATTTTTATATATTATTTATATATAAATTTAAAAATTATCTCTATTAATTCATTGTTCTGATAAAAAATACTGGGTTAACTGTCAACTAGCGTTTATGTCACGTTGAATCTTGACTGTGACAAAACATAACCTACTCATGCAGGGCTTTAAATTGTCTTTTGCAGCAGCTCCATTACTTTTTCTTTATCTTTTGCAGTAGTTTTAATGCTTCATTACTTTTTCTATGTCTTTGCAGCATTATCTAGACAACTCAAGTTCAAAGTAGTACTTGTACATTTGTTGTGTCACATAATTTATTTTTAAAAATTGGTAGCCAAATTTGATAAATTATTAGATAAAATTAGAGACTCTGATCTACTATTTTATTTTATTTTAAATTGAAATCTTAGTGAAATAATTAAATATCTTATTCTTTTTTACGTCCGATTTTATACTCCAAAACTTATTCTTTGGGTTAGTAGTTGTACAAAAAATAAGTAATTAATTTAAATGTATTACTTGTTTTAGTTGTCATGGTCATTCAAATATAGATATGTGGTAGTAATATATATTACGTAACAGCTAGCTATATGCACACTGCAAAGCTATTATGCATGTTGCACGCGCAATACCACTGTAGTGTGTACAGTAGTATACTATTATATAAGTATTTGATTTGATCGAAAATATATATTGAGCAGTGTTTGCACTAAACACGCAAGCGTACGTGGTTACAAGTAATATAGATATAAGTCAAGTTCGTTCCCACAGAGATCTGGTTTAAGTTTCAATTCAGTTATTGTACCTATGCAATAATGTATGGTTTTTACTCACTGCTAAGACAATTAACAAATTTTGGGTTGAGATTAACTAAATTAACTAAGATGCAAATTAACAAGAATCTTTCTATATATAATACGCCAACAAGGTGAAAATATTCGTGAGATATTTTAATCTCAGTAGAAGACAATTTTACCCCTTTGTAATTTTACAAAAGAACAGACGCTTTGTATGTATACATATTGCGGTTCTCTATCCCTACCCAATCCTCCGCATCTAATTTGTGATTTCTCTTCTCGAACCTCCTGACCTAAATCCGAACCGTATGCGCATCCCTCTCGCCTCGACCCAAATCTCTCCTTCCAAAGCTTCACAAACGAGGATACTTTTTCAATCAAGACCTTACTCTGAATGATTGGTATGAGCCCCGACTAAGTTTGATTGTGGTTGTTATGTTTTATGCTAAATATGCTCATTAATTTTGTTTTTGATTTTGATTTTGATTTGATGCGTTATTTCGTATGTAGTTTGATATAACTTTAGCTTTTGAGTTTGTAACTGCAATTGGGGTCGTAAATGAGTATGTTATTTGTGGGTAGTTCTTGAGTGCAGATAAGCTGTTTGATAGAATGTTTTTCAATAGATGTTTTTCAATCAAGTTTAAAAATTAATGGGTATGTAATGCTGATTATATGAGAATGTCATGGAATACATAGGCTTAATGATACTTAATAAAGAAATGAGTGGGCCAATGCAGATTATGAGTCTCACATTATGATGACCTGTAGAATCAAATTATATCAGGTAATTATTTGTAATAATTTGATTATTTTGCTTAGTTTGTAATAATTTGATTCTTTCGCTTATTTGTAATATAAATTCTCTTGATTCATACTTAGGGTTCAATTTGCTCTTGAAATGAATAGTAAAATGCTGGTATATGATTAAAATGGGATTCCTCTTATATGATTAAAATGGGATTCCCCTACTAAACCTTTTTACAGTGTGCAAATCTTATTAGTTGCCACATGTTTCAATTTCGGCTCTCGGTTAGATTGAGCTCTTTGCCTTGTAATCAACAGGGTGTCCATCAATGAGGAAAAAATAATATAAAATTATACGAAGCAAAAGACATTCGTGTCAGAAACCAAAATAAAAGTATGAGACGAGGAACTTATGTATTCTTAATAAGTTGTGAGTCTAAATTTATGCATTGCGTATGTAGTTCTATATCACTTAGAATTAAATATGTTAAAATACATTTTTATTATCAGCCTTTTGCCAATATTTGGCAAAGAATCAGAGTTGTATACCAGAAGCCTTTATTAATGTTTGTTTATTTGTGCTTCTATGTGATTTGAAAATGGGACAAGTTTATATTTAAAGATGTTTTTGGAATACATCGTGCCCACGTGTCATTCTGTGTTCCTGCAAATATATCTCTTCGACACGGCTCGTGCGTAAAGACTGATTTCTTTTTTACTACCAACATAATTTGAGTTTCGTATTCTGCTTATATCACTGATTTAACATTAAATTTTGAATTAGTTAATTTGCAAAGGGGAGGACCAGACTATGTTTATTTTTTAAGAAAGAGGCAAGGTGCCTCATGATAATATGGTAGTATAATTAAGTTGGCACATTTATAGAGTTTATATAAGCTGAAGCAGACTGTTGTTGAAGCGTAGTTCAATTTGGTTGAATTAATATGTGAAAAAGAGTGGAATATGCATGCTCTTTATTAAGCAAACAATAGTGGGTACTGGGTAGTAACTTAGCAGACAATAAGAGACCTATAGTCGCACTCAATAAATTAATTTTGTGCTCTGATTATTTTATGCAGTCTCCTGAATAATAAGTTATGATTGTTTGAATTATATTGTGATTCTTTGTTATCAGTTGTTCCTTGGATTGTTTAATTCATACGACTTTGCAGGTCACCTCCATTTTTAGTTTCAAGCACCTCTAATTTTATTGTTTACCAGGACCATAAGCTTAGTGACAACAGTCCAGGAACTGTATCGCACATCCTTTTTAATTGGTTATCTTACATTGGTTGGTTTTAATTCATGGAGCGCGGTGTTTAAGTGATTGGTTGAACGACCAAACTGGAGCTCATCTGTTTGCTGTCAGTAAAAAGGTGCATGTTTAATCCTTACAGCTTTGATCAGTTTTCTTATTCTATCAGATTTGTAGATTTATTTCACATACATAGTTTTGTTGGGTTGTTGTTTCGGTTGTTGAAATTGTGATTACCGACACAATTAGATTGCTATGACTGTTATATTCTGGATGGATATATGTGTTGATCTTATGTTAACTTAATAAGTCCACTAATATTGTTTCGTTATGCTCAAGTTGTCTCCGTTTTAGATTTATAATCTCTTCGGTCTTTTGAAGCTACAGGTACCTGTAGTTCTTTAGATTGTTAAAATAAAATTTTGCTGGAATTGATCAAGTGATGCTCAATTTTGAAACTGTCAACTGAGAAAAACTTTTTCTTGATAGATAACTGTGTTGTGATCCTTATTGTACTTTTGATAACTTAACGTCGTACAGGTTTTGGAGTTTGTATGGTTAGGCTCACGATTCCAATCTCAATCCTCCAATTCAAGCCATGAGAAGCATATGTAGGCCAAACATTGCAAGCATGATCTCTCCATATGTCAAGGTTATTACATAATTCTGAATAAACTAAATCTATGTTTAAATATATATGTATTGTTCTCATTGATGTTATTTTTGTTGATTTTATTTTATCATGGATACCAAAATATTTAATGATGCTCTTTGGACATGGGTTTTTTGTTACAGAGATATGTGAGAAACACAAGCTTCTTGGCTTTGGTTGTTCAACTAATGCAAATGAGGTTGGTTCTCCCCGGTTTTTATCAAACAAAAATTTTGATTTCTTTACTTAATATTTAAAAATTAATAAAAATTTGACCTTCACTTGCAATATACATTAATGTTCTACTTAGTTATAAGAACCCCTAGACCGCTCTCCCTTTGGTATCTAAAGTGACAAATCCCGCCTCTTAACTCCTGCAATTAGTCACGTATATTAATTGTTAGACAATCTGTGAAAATAGTACAAAATAGTAGATCGTGTGTGTGTGAATAACAGAATAATAAAACGAATAAAAGAGGAGACAAGAACGTAAGAACCCGAGTCCAGTGCGTGACTGTCTCCTTAAAGCGTATTTGCCCTCACCGTATGTGCGAGCGAAACGCCTCCCAGGATAAAACGGATTGCAGTGAGGCTACAGTAGCGTCACTCTCAGCGAGCTTGAAACGAGCAAGAATATCACCGAAGGAAGAAAAGGTTATGTTTAAGAGGAGAGGATGTGTTTTTCGAATAAATAATCCTAAGGCTCTACACGAGTATATATAGGATAGGAAAACTTGTGCGCTACACAATTGCCCTAATTAATTAGCTGTGCTAATTAAAAAGTAGATGGCAATTTTCCTTTATTAATTAACCGCGTTAATTAATTAAGGTAAGGCGGTGGCAAAAAAATTCGTTATAAAAACGGAATTGATTTTACCACAATTAATTCCAAATTCGAATTAATTTAGTCAGATCTTTAAGCCCAAACCTAGTGGAAATAATAATTAGCAAAACTAGTCCGGGATTATTCGGCCCAATTTTCCGCTACATTTGTGTCCGCAGGTCGCACACGCGGAAAGCCCGAAGGCTTGCGAAGCCTCGAATTTCCCCTCGAAATCCGACAATTCGCATCCCCCCTGCGCTCCCGCGTAGGAGATGGAGCAACACTTAACCAACACAAGTGAACACTCCTCTTGTGTTGTACTATATAAAGCAAAGGAAACTCCTTTTCCTTATCAATATGGGACTTCAAGTTTAACAACAAAATTTCCACTCTTAAGGGACCAACTTTGAGTAATCATAACTCATCCATCCCTTAGTCGTTTTGAGTGTTTAAATATGCATTGGAAAGCTCTCGCGGAGGAGAACACTCTCCAAGCATGACTTGTTGCAAATACGCACACATGGCACACTCAAATCGGAGCTCAAAATGACTCGACAATGTGGGTCTAAAACCCACATTTTCTAACATTAGAAATATTCTGGACTTCCCACAATATTATTTTTATACACGTAATAGCACGGGATTAGTTTTATAAGTTCATTGGCTTTTTAGTCTTCTGTGTTACGAAGCAGGATTGGAAGTAAAGTTATTTTAAACCAAAGAAGTTGAATACAAGAAGATGATGTACATTAATTAGAATCATGTTTCTATGTCGCTGCTTTAGTATTGCAGTGTCCTTGATGTAGATATTCAAACATGCCATGTGGATTTAGCAAAAAGAATATGATTTTTAAATTACAAATTTGTCTTTCCAATTTTTTATATCCACAAAGGTTTATTGTTGTTGTAGAATTATTAATGAGTAAAGGGGTCAAACAACACTAAGTCAGACATAAAAACATTACACGGAGGACAATAATTAGATCACTGAGGACAAATCAAGAAGTCAGGTTTGTTTTGGTGGATTGAAAATTACGTGAAATAGATTTAGTTATCATGTAAGGGAAAACTGATGGTCTTATAATTGAAGATTCTTGTAAGTAGAAGCGGTTCATTTTATTGGAGGAGATGAAGTTACCATAATAACACATTTAGATTATTAAAAAAATATAATAGAACCATGTTTTGTTTTAACGTGATTCTAGGAGTCTAGGTAAGTCATCTGAGGTCGACGTGAGACCCGTTCTTTTCCTGAGGCTCACATGTACACACACTCAAAACACGGGTTTAATCTGTATGATTTAGATATCACTGAGACGCTAACTTATTAATCTTATTTCTCCCTTCTTAAGGTTCCCTTTGTCCACATGGATTTTTTTCTGCCAGCCATGTCGCTGGAAGGATGCTGGAACAATTTAGTGACAACGTTCAGAGTGAAATTTCTGAAGTCATCGAATGCAACATGCAAGAGCTTCTGGTACAGATTAGTAGTGTTAAAGTGAAAATATACTAACACACTCTTTGCAACATAAAGAAGCTAAGTTCTATCAGAAACAATAGCAAGTATTCATTAGGAACTAACTACTTAGTATGAATTATTTGAAACTACCAAGAGATAGGTTTCGGTAAAAGTCAATTGCGAAATAGCAAAATATTGAAATTATAGCATTGGGTTGGTCCGATAAGAAAGGCCTGGAGTTGTTTTGCATAGATATTTTGCTACTCTCTGAGGCCTGCAAGAGTTCTTCAAGACCATGAAGTTGGGAAGGGTTTGGTTATTCAAGACCAGGAGGTTGGGATTTGGGAAGGGCTTGGTTCTTCAAGACCAAGGATTCAACAACGACTCCAGGAGGGAAACAACAAATCCGAAGGTCGAAGAAGATCTTTAAGGACAAACTATCACTACACCAAACTGGCAAATTACTAACAGATAAAAAAAGCCATTAGTAACGGATATATCCGTTACTAATTAGTAACGGATATATCCGTTACTGATGGCATTAGTAACAAATATATCCGTTACTAATTAGTAACGGATATATCCGTTACTAATTCTATGTATCCGTTACTAATTAGTAACGGATATATCCGTTACTAATATTAAATATCTATTACTAATTAGTAACGGATACATAGAATTAGTAACGTATTACTAATTAGTAACGGATACATAGAATTAGTAACGGATATATCCGTTACTAATTAGTAACGGATATATCCGTTACTAATGCACATATATCCGTTACTAATTAGTAACGGATATATCCGTTACTAATTCTATGTATCCCTTACTAAGTAGTAACAGATATATCCGTTACTAATATTATATATCCGTTACTAATTATGGATATATAATATCAGTAACGGATATATCTGTTACTAATTAGTAACGAATACATAGAATTAGTAACAGATATATCCGTTACTAATATTAGTAACGGATATATCCGTTACTAAGGAATAATATATCTGTTACCAATTTAATACTTTTAAAAGATTTATATTATAAAATCACATCAAATAAACTTGTTATTTTTTAATTTTTTTTTGTATATCACTAAAATCATTAGATATTAACAGCCGTACGGTTGGATCGTCGAAAAAAGATTTTAAAAATATTGTTTTGTGAAATCGGGACGATACTAGTTATCGCGAGTATTGTTTTTTGGAGATTTATATTACAAAATCACATCAAATAAGCTTGTAATTTTTTAATTTTTTGTGTATATCACTAAAATCCTTAGATATTAACAGCCGTACAGTTGGATCGTCGAAAAAATATTTTAAAAATATTGTTTTGTGCAATCGGGACGATACTAGTTATCGCGAGTATTGTTTTTTGAAGATTTATATTATAAAATCACATCAAATAAGCTTGTAATTTTTTAATTTCTTGTGTATATCACTAAAATCCTTAGATATTAACAGCCGTACGGTTGGATCGTGGAAAAAATATTTTAAAAATATTGTTTCGTGCAATCGGGACGATACTAGTTATCGCGAGTATTGTTTTTTGGAGATTTATATTATAAAATCACATCAAATAAGCTTGTAATTTTTTAATTTTTTGTGTATATCACTAAAATCCTTAGATATTAACAGCCGTACGGTTGGATCGTCGAAAAAATATTTTAAAAATATTGTTTTGTGCAAATGGGACGATACTAGTTATCGCGAGTATTTTTTTTTGGAGATTTATATTATAAAATCACATCAAATAAGCTTGTAATTTTTTAATATTTTGTGTATATCACTAAAATCCTTTGATATTAACAGCCGTACGGTTGGATCGTCGAAAAAAGATTTTAAAAATATTGTTTTGTGCAATCGGGACGATACTAGTTATCGCGAGTATTGTTTTTTGGAGATTTATATTATAAAATCACATCAAATAAGCTTGTAATTTTTTAATTTTTTGTGTATATCACTAGAATCCTTAGATATTAACAGCCGTATGGTTGGATCGTCGAAAAAATATTTTAAAAATATTGTTTTGTGCAATCGGGATGATACTAGTTATCGCGAGTATTGTTTTTTGGAGATTTATATTATAAAATCACATCAAATAAGCTTGTAATTTTTTAATTTTTTGTGTATATCATTAAAATCCTTAGATATTAACAGCCGTACGGTTGGATCGTCGAAAAAAGATTTTAAAAATATTGTTTTGTGCAAATGGGACGATACTAGTTATCGCGAGTATTGTTTTTTTGAGATTTATATTATAAAATCACATCAAATAAGCTTATAATTTTTTAATTTTTTGTGTATATCACTAAAATCCTTAGATATTAACAGCCGTACGGTTGGATCGTCGAAAAAAGATTTTAAAAATATTGTTTCGTGCAATCGGGACGATACTATTTATCGCGAGTATTGTTTTTTTGGATATTTATATTATAAAATCACATCAAATAAGCTTATAATTTTTTGTGTATATCACTAAAATCATTAGATATTAACAACCTTATGGTTGCATCGTCGAAAAAACATTTTAAAAATATTGTTTTGTGCAATCGGGACGATACTTCTTATCGCGAGTATTGTTTTTTGGAGATTTATATTATAAAATCACATCAAATAAGCTTGTAATTTTTTAATTTTTTGTGTATATCACTAAAATCATTAGATATTAACAACCGTACGGTTGGATCGTCGAAAAAAGATTTTAAAAATATTGTTTTGTGCAATCGGGACGATACTAGTTATCGCGAGTATTGTTTTTTTGGAGATTTATATTATAAAATCACATCAAATAAGCTTGTAATTTTTTAATTTTTTGTGTAAATCACTAAAATCCTTAGATATTAACAGCCTTATGGTTGGATCATCGAAAAAAGATTTTAAAAATAATTTTTTGTGCAATCAGAACCATACTAGTTATCGCGAGTATTGTTTTTTGGAGATTTATATTATAAAATCACATCAAATAAGCTTGTAATTTTTTAATTTTCTGTGTATATCACTAAAATCATTAGATATTAACAACCGTACGGTTGGATCGTCGAAAAAAGATTTTAAAAATATTGTTTTGTGCAAATGGGACGATACTAGTTATCGCGAGTATTGTTTTTTGGAGATTTATATTATAAAATCACATCAAATAAGCTTGTAATTTTTTAATTTTTTGTGTATATCACTAAAATCCTTAGATATTAGCAGCCGTACGGTTGGATCGTCGAAAAAAGATTTTAAAAATATTGTTTCGTGCAATCGGGACGATACTATTTATCGCGAGTATTGTTTTTTGGATATTTATATTATAAAATCACATCAAATAAGCTTGTAATTTTTTGTGTATATCACTAAAATCATTAGATATTAACAACCTTATGGTTGCATCGTCGAAAAAACATTTTAAAAATATTGTTTTGTGCAATCGGGACGATACTTGTTATCGCGAGTATTGTTTTTTGGAGATTTATATTATAAAATCACATCAAATAAGCTTGTAATTTTTTAATTTTTTGTGTATATCACTAAAATCATTAGATATTAACAACCGTACGGTTGGATCGTCGAAAAAAGATTTTAAAAATATTGTTTTGTGCAATCGGGACGATACTAGTTATCGCGAGTATTGTTTTTTGGAGATTTATATTATAAAATCACATCAAATAAGCTTGTAATTTTTTAATTGTTTGTGTATATCACTAAAATCCTAAGATATTAATAGCCGTACGGTTGGATCGTCGAAAAAAGATTTTAAAAATATTGTTTTGTGAAATCAGGACGATACTAGTTATCGCGAGTATTGTTTTTTGGAGATTTATATTATAAAATCACATCAAATAAGCTTGTAATTTTTTAATTTTTTGTGTATATCACTAAAATCATTAGATATTAACAACCGTACGGTTGGATCGTCGAAAAAGGATTTTAAAAATATTGTCGTTTTTTTTAAAAAATAAATATTTTCGATTTTTAAAAAAAAAATTTCGTTTTTTTAAAAAAATAATTATTTTCGATTATTTTTTAAAAAAAATTTATTTTCGAGTTTTTAAAAAAATATTATTTTCGATTTTTTTTAAAAAATTAATAATTTTCGATTTTTTAAAAAAAATTATTTTCATTTTTTTAAAAAATAATTATTTTCAATATTTTTTTAAAAAATAATTATTTTCAATTTTTTTAAAAAAATAATTATTTTCGATTTTTTAAAAAATTTTAATTATTTTCGATTTTTTAAAAAAATTAATTATTTTCGTTTTTTAAAAAAAAATAATTATTTTCGATTTTTTTAAAAATAATAATTATTTTGGATTTTTTTTTAAAAAAAAATTATTTTCGATTTTTTTAAAAAATAATTATTTTCTATTTTTTTAAAATAAATAATTATAACAAATTTTTAAAAAATTAAATTTTATGAAATATGTAAAATTAAATTAAAACGAATTTTTAAAAAATTATAATTTTAAACGAATTTATAAAACAAAAACATGTAAAAGTTCATAGTATAAGGATTGTATTTCCATGTATATCACAAATACTCGCGTGTCAGTGTTGGTTGAGTGAGTGTACTACCTCACAGGAGGTCAGGGGTTCGAAACCTTACTTCAACAAATCTAGAAAAATTGAGGTTGGGTGAGAGGTGGGGGCGGCTGTGGTGGCAGCCTCTGATTGGCTGAGAGTATAAGTGGAGCGATGTGATTGGCTGAGAGGTGGGGGCGGCTGTGGTGGCAGCCTCTGATTGGCTGAGAGCTTATTAAATTTTTTTAACATTAGTAACGGATATATCCGTTACTAATTCTAAACATCCGTTACTAATTAGTAACGGATATATCCGTTAATAATTCTCAACATCCGTTACTAATTAGTAACGGATATATCCGTTACTAATCGTCCGTCACAATTGTTTTTTTTATTTTGTAACAGATATATCCGTTACTAATTACTAATTAATAACGGATATATCCGTTACTAATTCCAGATATCCGTTACTAATTTGTAACGGATATATCCGTTACTAATCTATTATATCCGTTACTAATTTGTAACGGATATATCCGTTACTAATCTATTTGTAACGGATATATCCGTTACTAATTCCAGATATCCGTTACTAATTAGTAACGGATATATCCGTTACTAATCTATTTGTAACGGATATATCCGTTACTAATTAGTAACAGATATATCTGTTACAAAATAAAAAAAAAGCAATTGTGACGGACGATTAGTAACGGATATATCCGTTACTAATGTCATTAGTAACGGATATATCCGTTACTAATGGTCAGTTTTGGTGTAGTGTATCTCAACATCGGGAGGTTTTCTTAACACAATGGCAGATGAATTCTGTTATGGAAGTTGTCAGTGCCCAAAATGAAAATATAAGGCTCAGTCAAGTGGAATTGAAGTCTAAGACCGTAAATCTGCAAAAAGAACTTCCAGGAGGGAAAGACATTTAAGAAGACAAAATTTGTTTTGATCTGGTCAATCAGATCAAAGAAGCTGAATCTATTGCAAAATGTCACTCACAAGAGCTTCAATTTGCCAATGACCCTATAAAAGATTTGGATAGAAGGATGGATCTCTTGGAGAGACAAATAACCTTTTATGAAGATACATACTTATGTAGATTAAGATATTATTAACTCTCATATTCAATAAGGAGTGTGTGCTTCATTTGGCATAATGCTCAGTTGATACATTTGAATTACATGATTAACAACTCATAAATTCCATTTTCTAAAAAAAGATCTTCATTCTGACATCTCATATCCAAAAAGATACGGATTTTTACTCATTACTAGAAAATGGCCCGTGCCTTGCACGGGTTATTATGCTAGTTAGATCTAATTACCTAACGAGATTTAAAACTGATTTACTTATGAGAATAAAAACATGGGATCCTAACTTCATTAAATACTTCGCTTAGATCTGATGCCTTTAATCTCTATATGCAATGGTTATGATAACAAGTACACGCTACCTGTCAGTATACGTATACCAAACTACCCATAAGAGATAGAAGATGAATAGACACCAATTATGCTTAGATCCTATATGTCTATAGAATTTGAAAACATAACGGTTGAAGAGCAAGTCATCCATTAAGATCACACAGGGCAGAGTAAGATAGTTCAAATTACACTACGAATCATGTTGATAAACAATCATGAACCTATGCTAGCATGGCAAGTTCTAAATCTCAAGATCCACTTTCACTTCACAAGAGATTAACGAATTAGATGTTAGCTACGCATCTATCAATTAAGCATAACCATACGAGGATATCAAAATACATCACACACAGATCTTTAAAGCGTCAAAATACTAAAGCTCCATAAATAAATCCGTTAGAATCCCATGACATAGTTCATAATCAAACCGCTCGTCATCATGGGATTTGATGAAACCATGATGTTGTAAAACAAAGTCTGAATAAATATAATAATACTAGAGTAAAGAGTTAAGAAAACAAATACAAAATCCATAGTATCGCCTACTAGAAGAATACAAAAGAAAAGTAGATCTAGAACTCATTTGCTTGTCACGAGCTTAAGAATCCTTCTCCTCTTCTAAATCTCTGTCTCTCGGCTCTCTCTATGTTTTTTCTAAGTACTGGTATGAATTACAATGATAAGATGTGTTTATATAGACCCTAGAAGTCTTTTCCAGCAAGAACTACCTAAATTACATCTTAAATTCGGAATAGAATAAGAAAAACAGGAATTTCCAGAATCCCACGCGCTGCCTGCGCCCACCACGCGCTACCAGCGCCCAGTTTCCTGCCTCACGCGTTGCCTACGCTCGCACGCGCGCTTCCTACACGCAGCCTCATGCCAGGTCTGATTTTTATGCTAATTTCCTCGTTCTAGCTCCTTTTTCTTCCGTTCTTTTTTTCCGATAGCTTCCGTCCTTCATTTCTTAAGCTAGCAATCTTCCAAAACATGTAAGGTAATGTTCCGTTTTCCATTCCAAACTCGAAATCGACATCAAAGCCAACGATAATCACCAATCCTAGCCGTAATAACTAAACCTGCACAACTAACGAAAACACATCAAAAACACCACATACTTGAGACCAAGTCAATCAATTTAAGCCAAAATGAAGCGATCCAAGTGGATATAAACTCCACTTATCAAGCAGAGTTGCAGACATGCTTTTACATATTTGAAGAGGCCAATGTTTAGTTTCTTATTATTTTCATAGCTCTGCTATTACTCAAAGAATGAGAGATACTTCTCTGGTCATGGATATGTAAATTATCTTCTCGGATCTTTGCCATTCTTATTGATCTTGTAAGCTGGATCCTTATTCATATTTTGGTCATTTTATAAACCTTTATAACAAAAGCATAGGAAAATCATATCCAAGAATAGAATTTAAGGCTCTACAAATATGGTTAGGTTTGATAGAATAGAGTATTATTCCCTCTGTCCCCCCAGGTTCTTTACATCGTGTTTGGGCACGGAGACCTACGATAGTGGATGTAATATTGTTAAAATAAATGAAGTAGTGGGTATTGTTAATGGAGAAATTTGATGATAACAAATTTCGGAGGTTGCTAGAATAACGAAATCATGAAATATGGAGATTTGGGATTTTGGATGTTTGGGGCTGGAGTTGAGAGGTGTCTCGACTTGTTAGATGTGTCGGATCCTTTTCTATTATGCCTGCGTACTCTATATTTATAGAGATCAAGCCAACACAGTTCTGTTCAGGATTGGTTTTTAATCCCTATGATTGTTAAGAGCGGTATTTGGAATTAATAGATTTTATCTATTTAAATTATATTTGCGTAGAGATACCTTCCTGATTTGAAGGATATCGTTTGGAGATATTTACTATCATTAGTTGGAGATAATTTCTCGTTTCAGAGAGAGAAAATAATTAACTTGGGGATTAAGTTATTTATTATTAGATTCATATTGGGAAATTTGGGAGATAACTGAGGCAACCGAAAATATGGCATAACAACTACCCCGAGTTCTTCAGTGCAGCTTGATGGATTGGAGAACTAAGTATGCTTCGATCTTCCAGATTTCCTGAGTCACTGAAACAACTAGGAGAGGAAGATTAGTAAAAAATATGGAGCACATAGGTGCCCGTATATGCATGCAGATGTAAACGAGACAATATGTGAGATGTAAAAAAATAATATATATACAAGTAGTTTTGTAGGTGTGAGAGAATTTATCCTGGAGGGTCATCCAACCATTATTTCAGAAAGTCATCCAAAGCATTCCGAGCAATAACCTGAAAAGAAAATATTCAAAGAAATATCCTCCATTAAGCATTCCGAGGAATATCCTCATCAAAAAAAGATGTATCCTATAATCTCCATAATGCATTCCAGAGAGTACCCTCCTCAGAGGAGGTCATACCCCCTAGAATCTCTATAATGCATTCTAGAGATTACCCTCCTCAGAGGAGATCGTACCCCCTAGAATTTCCATAATGCATTCCAGAGAGTACCCTCCTCAAAGGAGGTCATACTCCCTACAATCTCCATAATGCATTCCAGAGAGTACCCTCCTCAAAGGAGGTCATACCCCCTAGAATCTTCTTGGTGAAATCCCGGAAGTACGGATTGTCTCTCCGGAAGTACGGGTTTTGCCAAGGTACTCTATAATGCATAGTGATTTGTGTTTAACGAGTTTGATGATTACAAAATGGGTTTAGAAAATTTACCTTAATCGCTACGGCGCAAGCAATTCAAATCCACAATCATCTATTGTATTCCCTTACTCCCTTGAACGAAGTGTGGTCTTCGATCCTCCAAGGTCTAGCCTCCAAGTTCCAGAATTCCGAACCCCTATTCTTGGAGGCATAAAGAGTATTTATAGGCTATAATAAGGATCGAGGAGTAAATTAAGTCGGGCCTTCTAATGATAACTTGGGCCAAGCCCTTTATCATTAATATTAATTAATTCCACTAAATAATTAATATTGCACCACCCACCTAATTCCGGTAATTTATTTAATTAATTAAATCGGCTCTTTTATTATTTGCTTATTAAATTCTCCATGTTTAAAATATCGCATGTCCATTAATTAAATAAATTACTGATAATTCATTTAATTAATATCTTTTATCCTTGATCATCCACTCAACCTTTATTTAATTATGCTGGAATAAATCCACCTGCAGGGTTTCACATAATTAAATCTTTTTGAGCTTTCAAGGGGACATCATTAACCCGAATATTACCAGGACATGGATTCCTTCTATAAATAATATTCACCATGTATATTATTCCATCACCCAAAATATAATGATATAATTCAAAAGAATTATTTCATATATAAATCAAAGCATGTAAATAATATACACGTGTCAATTAATATATCCGGATTAAGAACCTAAGCATTAATAATAACATAGAATCTTAGTTCACCTTCTTAATCAGTATAAGGGAACAATTCTAAATTTGATCATTTTCAATATACACAAAGTATACTAGTATTATTTAATAGTCAATATAAACTAATCTAAATAATACTACAGCCATACCAGTGGATTGTCCAATACCACCTGTGCTGTGAACCTTATTAACATTATATAAACCGTATTTAACAATCTAATATTCTGTATCCCATTTGATACTAGATTGTCCACAATATATAATATTTAGACAACACGTAAACATTTAAATGATTCTCAATTAAACTGGCCTGAAATAAATGTATATACTTTAAATAGATATTTTCAGTATACACCAACAATCTCCCACTTATACTCAAAATATTCTATGAGTATATCAGTGTTTATTTAATCCACTATTACACAGAAAACTACTATATAACCAAACATCTGACTCCTATCTATCTGGAAATCTGAATCGGTATACCCCATAAGAAACAAATCTGAGTTCTTGTAAATTAACATATACTCTTAGTCCATCTCAGGTACTTGAGTATTGTTTTTACTGCACTTCAATATTCCTGACCTGGGTTCGACTGATATCTACTAACTATGCCCATGATAAAGCAGATATCAGGCCTCGTACATAACATTGCATACATTAAGCTTCCAAATGCCGAAGCATAAGGAATTTCTTTCATGCTCTCTATATCCTTAGGTGTCGAAGGACAATGCTCCTTGGATAGAGCAACTCCATGCTTAAAAGGTAGAAAACCTTTCTTAGAGTTCTACATGTTAAAACGAGCTAATACTTCATCAATGTAGGGCTCTTGAGATAAAGCCAACATCCTTTTCTTGCGATCCCTTATTACTTTGATCCCAAGGATGTATGCTGCTTCACTTAAGTCCTTCATTTAAAATTGTTTGAACAACCATGCCTTTACTGATGATAGCATCTTAACATTGTTTTCAATGAGTAAAATGTCATCTACATATAGTACTAGAAAAACCACTGCATTACCCTCACTTCTCTTATACATGCATGATTCGTTTGGACTTTGATCAAATCCATATGACTGGACTGCCTCATCAAAACGAATATTCCAGTCCCTAGAAGCTTGTTTTAGTCCATAAATAGACCTCTTAAGCTTACAAACCAGATGCTCTTGGCCTTCCATAATGAATCCTTTTAGTTGTTGCATATAGATAGTTTCCTCAAGACTTCAATTAAGGAAAGCTGTATTGACATCCATTTGCCAAATCTCGTAATCGAGATGAGCTGCTATAGATAAAAGAATACGGATCGACTTAAGCATAACAACTGGCGAAAAGGTTTCCTCATAATCGATCCCTTCTTTCTGAGTGTACCCTTTCGCAACAAGTTGTGCTTTCCAGGCTTTCACATTTTTGTCAGATCCTCTTTTCTTCTTATAGATCCACATACATCCAACAGGTTTTACACCTTTGGGTGGTTCCATGAGCTCCCAAACTTGATTGGAATACATAGATTCCATCTCAGATTCCATTGCCTTTTGCCATAGATCTGAATCTTTTTCTAGAATTGCCTCTTCGTATGTCCTGGGATCCTCATCATGTTCACCAGAGACCAAGTCCGAGGACTCTCCCAAAAACATGAATTTTTTAGGTTGTCGAACAACCCTCCCACTACGACGAGGCACTGGTGTGGTACTAATGTCAAGCTGTGCATTTTCATGTGGTTGTTCTACTTGTACTATTGGCACTTGGGGATTATCTGTCCCTCCCACTAATTCCTTTAAAATAACACTACTCATGGGAATTGGTGCTAACAATGATATCTCGATCTCTAGGCCTATAAAATGAATAACCTTTCATTCCTATGGGATAGCCTACAAATAGCCTTACTTCTGTACGAGACTCTAGCTTGGTCGCGTTCTTGTTCAGCACATGTGCTGGACAACCCCAAATCCGATCATGTCTTAGACTTGGTTTGCTACCAGTCCACAATTCTATTGGAGTCTTGGGAATCGACTTAGAAGGTACCAAGTTCAGAAGGTAAGTCGCTGTTTCTATAGCATATCCCCAGAATGACTTGGGTAAATCTGAATAACTCATCATCGATCTAACACTCTCTAAAAGAGTTCGATTCCTTCTCTCTGCTACACCATTCTGCTGAGGTGTGCCAGGTGCAGACAACTGGGATGTAATCCTATTTTCTGATAAATATTCCCTAAATTCTCCAAGCAAGTATTCGCCACCTCTATCTGATCGTAGTGACTTGATACATTTTCCAAGATGTCATTTCTCCGCACTTGCTTTGTACTCTTTGAATTTTTCAAAGCACTCAGACTTGCGGCGCAACAAATAAATGTACCCATATCTAGAATAATCGTCATGAAAGTGACAAAATACTCATAACCTCCTCTTGCTTGGATACTCATAGGTCCACATAAATCAGTATGAACCAATTCTAACACTTCTTTGGCTCTATTCCCCTTTGCTTTAAAAGGCCTATTAGTCATCTTACCTTCCAAGCAGGATTCACAAACTGGAAATGGCTCCATTGCCAACGAGCCTAATGGCCCATCTACTACCAGTCTTTGAATCCTTCTCAAGTTAATATGACCTAATCTTAAGTGCCAAAGATATGTTTGGTTCAATTCAGAAGGTTTCTTTCTTTTGTTTAAGCTAGAAAGAATGTTATTAGATTCCTTTTGTTGCAGCATTGGTTGGATAGGATTAATAATATATAAATTGTCTTATAATGTACCAGAACATATAACTTGTTTATTCATCATAATAGAAACATTATGATCCAAACAAACATTATAACCATCCATGGCAAGTTTAGAAACCGAAATCAAATTCCTTCTAAACGAAGGTACATAAAGACAATTGTTCAAAACCAAAACCCTATCATTGTCGAAAGCTAAAGTAATTATTCCAACTGCAACTACTGCTACTTTCGTAGCATCTCCCATGAACACATATATCTCACCTTCTCTAAGCATTTTGGTTTGCTGGAACCCCTGCATAGTGTTACAAACATGGTCAGTGGCTCCTGTATCTACACACCAAGTGCTCGTAGATATAGCCGCTATATATGTTTCTGTAACTAGAGAAAGAGACATACCAGTATTGTTTGTCTTCTTCGGAAGAGGACAATCATGTTTCCAGTGACCTGACTGCTTGCACCTAAAGCACTTGCCCTTAGGCTTTTTCACACCACCTTGAACTCCCACTGCATCAGCAACCTTTCCAGCTTTCTGTGTCTGAATCTTGTTCTTGCCTTTCGGTTTAGAGGAAGAAGCTTTATCAGCCACATTCACTTGAACATTCTGTTTAAAGAGTCCTTCAACTGCCTGAAGTTCTGTCAGAAGTTCTGTGAGACTATACATCCTTTTGTTCATGGTGTAATTCAAGCGGAACTGCTCAAAACTTTTGGGTAGACTCATAAGGATGATATCAATCTGGGTTTCCCCATCAATATGAGGACCAAGGATCTCCATCTCATTCAAATGAGACATCATCCTGAGAACATGATCCCTTACAGGTGTTCCTTCACCCATCTGAGTGTTCATTAAAGCTTTCATTGCTACTTGCCTAGCAGCCCTATTTTGTTCCCCAAAAAGTTCCTTGAGATTAAAGAGCATATCTGAAATAGTGGCCATAGCTTGATGCTGATGCTGCAAAACACCCGATATTGCTGCCAGAATGTAACATCGCGACATCTCATCAGCCTTAACCCACTGCTTATAATACTCCTTCTCACTTTCAGGAGCATCTTCAGCAGGCTGATTTGGCTTAGGTTCATAAGTGCAAAATTTGTACTCCTCAGTAGTCAACACTATGTCCAAATTACGTTTCCATTCAATATAGTTTGTCCAGTAAGTTTGTTATCCTTAAGTATGGTGAATAGTGGATTAAAGCCCATAGTGATCTAATCCTGAGAATCATACATGTAACACATAATCAAAGAGTTGCACAAATCTTAAACCTATTGGTTTCCTCTAAAAATTTATTAAAATTAATGCACTAATATTTAAACACCATAAGTATCTGGTATGCCAGGATGGGTGACATATATACCACTTAAATTCGTTTAAATATTACTTCGGTCCTATTACTAAATAATACGCCACGTTAGGGTGGACTATATATTATCTTTCATAGCTAAGTGTATACCATTATCAAATCTTAAATTAATAATAAGACGGGATGCCACCATTAAATATTTCAAATCAACAATCGACAATAGGATAATTCCCAGATCGGGGGGAGCATTGTCAAGAGGCGTCGCTTAAGACCCCTTTATAGACAGAATCATCCTTTATCTCAATATCGAAAATCTATATTCAATCATTGGTACCCTTCTAATTAATCGAATTCTATGAAACTTGGTACGCCACGTTGCGTGGCATGTATACCTTTCAATATTCGTAATTTAATTTAAGAATTTTGTTCTAGTAATTTCCACAACCTTTCAAAATACCGTAAATAGTACGCCACGTTAGGTGATCATATATACCATCCACATTATTTAAAAGGTTATATTACATACAAAATAATGGAGACCGTGGGATTTAATTCCTAATTAACTCCCTCACCCACTTAGAATTTTATAAAAAAAATGAGGAATTTTAAAATTAAATGGGGCCTATGTCGTTATAATTATGTCTAACATGCATTCCAAATACACACATAATTTAACAACATAAAACATTTAATTAAAGCAATAAATAAATAATCTATGTCCATGTCGTCCTAATTATGTTAACATGCAATTAAAAAATTACACATATAATTAACAACACACATAATAATTAATTAAAGCAATAATTAAAAATTAAATAGTGGAATAAAAAATTAAAGCAATAATAATTCCACTATTATGGCCCCAAAAAAATAACCAGCAGCCCCTCCTTTCGAATTTAGCCGGCCACTTCGAATAAACCACAGCCTTTTCATTTGTTAACCTGCCAAAACAAAATTTAAAAAACTAAACACCAAGTCTATTTTCCTGCCGTGTTTGTCTTCCAGCAAATAAACATCGCGTGTGTAGTCGGCTGTAAGGGAAGTGCATCTGTTGAAAAAAAATTCTGCCTTCCAGAGCAAATCACGCATGTTCGTCTTGCGTTACCGCCCTCCAGTATCTGTTGTGCAGGAGCTTCCTGCGTTACAGCCTTGTTTGTACATGTAACACAGGGCGGACCTGCGTTACAGCCTTTCACCAGATTTTCGCCACCTGTTCCCTTCGGTTGTTGCTGTTGATGTTAGTTCCATCAACAGTAAATGACTTGCAACATTAAATTCAACCGCAGCCCCATCAGTTTTGCAGCGGAATAAAATTACAATCTCCGTTTTGATTTCCGATTGTACGTAATTGTTACAAGATACCTGGATTTATACAAAATCCATCAAACAATTACATAAAAAATAGATCGAATACAAAACTAATTTGTAAAATCTATTCTAACACGATCAACCCTCGTGTTTTACAACCACGATAAACCACGTGGAAACCAAACAAAAAAACCACGATTAAACCACGTGGGATCCAAACACATAATTAAAATATACATGGCCATAATAGTGGATACTAAACAACCTGCAAAAAGTTTATTATCCAAGCACACCACCATACATACATAACCAATTTTAATTACGACATGGACGTCATCAAACACAAACACAAGTCCACTAAACTTCAGGCTCTGATACCAATTGTTGGTCCCTTTGGATCATAGTGATTTGTGTTTAACGAGTTTGATGATTACAAAGGGGGTTTAGAAAATTTACCTTAATCGCTACGGTGCAAGCGATTCAAATCCACAATCTTCTATTGTATTCCCTTACTCCCTTGAACGAAGTGTGGTTTTCGATCCTCCAAGGTCTAGCCTCCAAGCTCCAGAATTCTGAACCCCTATTCTTGGAGGCATAATGAGTATTTATAGGTTACAATAGGGATCGAGGAGTAAATTAGGTCGGGTCTTCTAATGATAACTCGGGCCAAGCCCTTTATCATTAATATTAATTAATTCCACTAAATAATTAATATTGCACCACCCACCTAATTCCGGTAATTTATTTAATTAATTAAATTGGCTCCTTTATTATTTGCTTATTAAATTCCCCATGTTTAAAATATCGCATGTCCATTAATTAAATAAATTACTGATAATTCATTTAATTAATATCTTTTATCCTTGATCATCCACTCAACCTTTATTTAATTATGCTGGAATAAATCCACCTGCAGGGTTTCACATAATTAAATCTTTTTTAGCTTTCAAGGGGACATCATTAACCCGAATATTATCAGGACATGGATTCCTTCTATAAATAATATTCACCATGTATATTATTCCATCACCCAAAATATAATGATATAATTCAAAAGAATTATTTCATATATAAATCAAAGCATGTAAATAATATACACGTGTCAATTAATATATCCGGATTAAGAACCTAAGCATTAATAATAACATAGAATCTTAGTTCACCTTCTTAATCAGTATAAGGGAACAATTCTAAATTTGATCATTTTCAATATACACAAAGTATACTAGTATTATTTAATAGTCAATATAAACTAATCTAAATAATACTACAGCCATACCAGTGGATTGTCCAATACCACCTGTGATGTGAACCTTATTAACATTATATAAACCGTATTTAACAATCTAATATTCTGTATCCCATTTGATACTAGATTGTCCACAATATATAATATTTAGACAACACGTAAACATTTTCTCAATTAAACAGGCCGGAAATAAATGTATATACTTTAAATAGATATTTTCAGTATACACCAACAAGGAGGTCGTACCCCCTAGAATCTCCATAATGCATTCCACAGAGTACCCTCCTCAGAGGAGGTCGTACCCCCTAGAATCTTCTTGGTGAGGTCCCGGAAGTACGGGTTTTGCCAAGGTACTCCAAGCCATGCCCTCTACAAAGGGAAGGTCTTTAAAAACATTACCTCGGAGGAACTTCCAAAGCATTACCTATAAGCGTCTTCCTATGAAATTACAGGCATTGTCTTCGAAAACATTACCCCTATAAATCTTCCAAAGCAATATACAGAAGGGTCTTCCAAAGCATTACCTTTTTCAAAAAAGTATCTTCCAAAATATTACCCCTATTAAAGTGTCTTCCAAAATATTACCCCCACAAGAAAGGGCCTTCCAAAATATTACCCTCACAAAGGAGGACCTTCCGAAATATTACCATCATGGGTCTTCCCAAATAATACTCTTCTTAAATAAAAACCTTCCAAAATATTACCTCCACAAAGGAGGGCCTTCCAAAATATTACCCTCACAAAAGATGGTCTTCTCAAATAATACTTTTCTCAAGGAAGAGCCTTCCAAAATTTTACCCCCACAAAGAAGGGCCTTCCAAAAATAATAAACTCTTCAAATAAGAGCTTTCCAAAATATTATCACCACAAAATAGGGTCTTCCAAAGTATTACCCTCATCAAATGAGGGTCTTCCAAAATAATACTCTTCTAAAAAAAAGGACTTCCAAAATATTATCCCCACAAAGTAGGGCCTTCAAAAAATATATCCTCGTCAAAAGATGGTATTCCAAAATAATACTCTTATCAAATAATAGACTTCCAAAATATTACCCCCACAAAGTAGGGCCTTCAAATATTACCCTAATCAAAAGAGAGATTCCAAATAATACTCTTTTTAAAAAAGAATCTTCCAAAATATTAGCCCCACAAAGGAGGGCCTTCCAAAATCCTGTACAATGAATATTGCATCTAAAATCTTGAATATCTCATATATTCAAATTCTGTCCAGATCTGTTTTTAACGTTTTTGACCTTCTAAACGATTTTTCCCTGAAAAACACAAAACATGAAAGTTCTTAATTCAGAATAGAGCCATCATCTTCATTGTTTAGCTTCTCCGTTAAAGCAGCTCCAGATCCATAATAACCCCATGCGTATGAATTGATTGTCCTCCACAATCAAAAAATATGCCCTCCTAGCGCCAATTGTTAACAGAGGAATTTGGTGATAACAAATTTCGGAGGTTGCTAGAATAACGAAATCATGAAATAGGGAGATTTGGGATTTTGGATATTTGGGGCTGGACTTGAGAGGTGTCTCGACTTGTTAGATGTGTCAGATCCTTTTCCAAGATGCATGCGTACTCTATATTTATAGAGATCAATCCAACGCAGTTCTGTTCAGGATTGGTTTTTAATTCCTATGATTGTTAAGGGATGTATTGGGAATTAATAGATTTTATCTATTTAAATTGTATTCGCGTTGGGATACCTTCCTGATTTGAAGGATATCGTTTGGAAATATTTTCTATCATTAATTGGAGATAATACCTCATTTCAGAAAGAGAAATAATTAACTTGGGGATTAAGTTAATTATTATTAGATTCATATTGAAAAATTTGGGAGATAATTGAGACAACCGAAAATATAGCGTAACAGGTGTAATAGTGTTTTTATTGTTAAAATAAGTGAAGTAGTGGATGTAATAGTATAAAGTGTTGAAAAAGTGGAGTGAAGTAGTGGATGTAATAATGTATTTTATTGTTAAAAGTTAGTATTTTTAGTAATGAAAAGAATTGATGGGACGTTATAAAAAGGAAAGTGTAAAGAAATGAGAGGGAGAGGATTCACACAACAACAAGAAACAACTGCAATGGCAGGACTTGCAGCCTGGGAGTTTGTATACATTTCTGTTTACCGGTTCATTCGGAAGCTGGTAAGAATTTTTTTAATGTTATTTTTCTTCATGAATATATCTGTATATTATATGTTCATTAGCTAATTTTTTTACATCATTTCAGTTACGGTCTTTGTGGAGTGGTCCAACTTTGAGTTTTGCTTTGGTTGTCAGTAATGGCCTGGTTGGGTTATTTACAAATCTTGGTGCTACTCCAATCTGGGCAATGGTCGTTCTTCTTATTTGTACCATTTCCTCGGTAATTTTTTCTGTTGTAAAAGTCTTAATAGAGGTGCTACAAAGGCAAAAGCCAAATGCATGCCAACTGAATTCGAAGGTATTAGATGGATATTCTATACACCCGAAGAGATGATAAAAGAAGGTATTATAATACTCCTAGTGCTAAGATTATTTGGCTTTTATTATGTGGGTTTTAGTAAATACTGGAGTATCAGTGGTTCTCTCTTGCGTTGAAACTTATAAGACGGTCAACAGAAAATTATACGTTCGTAATAATGAAGGTGGAATGGACCTTATTCAAGAAAATGAAAGTATTCCAACTTTTAACCAGGAGAAAATATATGACAGAGTTAACAATCAAACCAAGCCTCTTGTAATTATTGTCGAATCTAATTAAATTTACCTTTTAATAGCCGAATTCGTTTCTGGAAGTTGGTGGTGACTTGTTTGACAAAGTTCTGTTTGTGTTCTCTAAGTGTCATCCAGAGGTGGTAGTTCTTGGTTAGAATTTTAGTTTATTGTTGTTGTTAGTGTGTTTTTGTAGTTTCTCAAGTTGCTTGGTGTAGGTTTGTGATTATGTTACTCTGCTATAATCGGAGGAATGTTTTAATGAATTTAGTATTTCATATAAAATAAGGGAATTGATAAATAAACTCCAACTTTTACTATTTAAGTTCAAAATAATTTTTTTTTTTGCCATGCAAGTTACATTATTACCCATAGTGTGGATGAAGATATACATAAGATGTATGGGTAATAATGACAAAAAAATTTGAAATTGGAGCTTAAATGGTTACCAATTTATAATCTATATATAAATGTAACAATAGATAATTCATATAAAAGTTAACTAGTTGGATGTATAAAATTAGTCAAGATTACGAATTATACAATAAGATTACTGCAGTTAATCTTTGTCAAAAAAAAAAAACAATGTTATTTAGATTTATATTTATTTATATAAAAAAAAAATCTAAAGCCCTTGTTACCTTGGACATCTAATTTTGTAGACTAGTGTAGAATACAGGTGGACAAATTTTGGAGTCAGTTATTGACATATTGTCACAAGAATATCAATCACCCATAAATAAGTACTCATACTTATCAATCACCTATAAACAAAGTGCGACAATATTATATATATATATATATATATATATATATATATATATATATATATATATATATATATATATATATATATATATATATATATATATATATAGGGGCTACTCCAATACAAATCTCCTTAAAATACAAACCTACAAACCAAGCATAATCTAATATTTCAAGCTAATCTAATGACCAAACTAGGGGTACCCCAATACAAAAAATGCTTAAAATAATTGGCTCTATCCAACAAAAAAAATAATAAAAATTTTTTTTTTTAAAAATTCACTGTTCATGTGATGACTTGGCAGTGGATTTCACTGGTTAACGATGCTTCGCACCTTCTTGTACGGCGCTTCGCGCCTTTATCATTCTAAAGTTGTAAGGAATGGCAATCAATGGTAAAGGCAATAGACGATTGACGGGTGTGTCGAGAGCCTTCGGCCCTCATGACTACCTAACTCATCCGTTTACTGTCTTAAATGCTTCGCATTTCCACGGCAAGTTTTTTTTTTTTTTTTTTTTTTATGGATAGAGCCAATTATTTTAAGCATTTTTTGTGAAGGTACCCTTGGCGGGAACCTTAGAATAAATGAAATATAATTAATTTAGTGTTGGTTTGTAGGTTTCTATTTTAAAAGTGGTTTGTATTTGAGCACTTATCTATATATATATATATATATATATATATATATATATATATATATATATATATATATATATATATAACCAGTTAAATTGAGTAACTTAGTAACTTACGTCACAACCATCCAATACAAAAAAAACTAATGGACCAGATTATAACATGCTCGCGGTTACGAAACACAACTGTATATACCGGATCGCCAATATAGACTACAACGTTAAAGACTCAACATGCTTTTCAAAATTTTTAAATAACAATTTGCATTCCATTTATCATGTAATTTACTTATTTTTCATTTATTATATAACTTTTTACAACACTTTTTTTACGGTTTGTAAAATTGTGTAAATACAGAATAGAACTACTTAATATTTTGTAAATTCTATTTTTGATAAACAACAATAAACATTGTGTAGATACAGAATACAGACCAATATTCAGTTTTTGAATAAAATTATGTTGTTTTTTAAAATTTTTTGTTTATTAAATACAAAACCTAATTTTTTTTTCATATTCATTGAATTATATTTTTAACAAACATAAATAATATTCTATAAATACAGAACACACATTCTAGTAAATTTAGAATAAAATACAGAACTGAAATTGCGTATACAGCATACAAAAATTATTTTTATTATATTTTTTTGAACTACAAAACTAAATAAATGCATGTTCTATATTTAATATACAGTAATTAATATTTTTTTTGTCAAGAATATACAGTAATTAATATTGTGTAGATACAGAACACAAAACAATTTTTTTTTGAATTCGAAAAGAATGTTTCTTTACAAAAAATTGAATTTTTTTTTGTTAAAGATATTTCTTTATTTTCAGATTGTTTTTGTATTCTTTGATGTTTATTTTGTACACAAAAAATTATTTTACATTTTTCTTTATTTGATAATATATTTCTTGTGTTATGTATTTTTCTTTATTTGATAATATACATCTTTATTTTTCTTTATTTGATAATATACAGAACATATAATTAAAAATACAGAACACACAAAAAAATTATCAAAAGGAAAAAAATAATTACAAAACACATAATAATAATTATAGAACTAAATAAAATTTAAATAATAATTTTTTATATGTGTTCTACAATATATTTACTAAACACATAATAAAAATTGTAGAACTAAATAAAACTTAAATTAGATAAAACTCTTATGTGTTTTGTAGTATAATTCTTTTAGTAAAATAGTAATTCTTGTTTTGAAATTTTTCTTGTGTTCTCTATTTTTTTCCTGTCCTTTCCTTTTCTTTTTTGGAATTTATAAAATGTGTTTTCCTTTTTCTTTTCATATTCAACTTAGCTTTTGTATTTAGTAGTACTTTGTCCCATTTTGTTCTGAAATTTTTTTGTGTTATGCATTTGGATGTGTTATGTATTTTTTTAATTCTGTATTTTGTAATTTCTAATATTTTTTAAATTTCCGTTATGTGTTATGTATTTTCTGGTGTTTAATGATATTTCTTTAAACTTTTTCATTAAATAATTTTTTTGCTATGTGTATTTATCTAAGAATATTCATACAAAAAACTCATGCTTTTTTATACTTGTAACTTTATTATTTCGTAATTCTTTTACCTATTAATATATTTATGCATTTGCTAAATTTGTACTGTATTTTTTATTTCATGTGTGCTGTAATATTTTAAATATAACTTTTTTTTAATTATGTTTTATAAATGTTTTGTAATTATTTTTGTACATTGTACATTTAAAATAAACGGACATAAAAAAAAGTAGAAACAAAACAAACTTGGTTTTAGGTTAATACAGAACAAACGTGTTTTTTGCTGATCAATTTTTTAAACACACGTACATACACGTGTGGTCTTGAAGTTGAGTTCCTCAGTTACTCACAAACAGGAGTTCCTAAATGAACCTAGGCCTCCTATAGGTCATTGCTCCATATAGAACACCCTTATATAACAAACAATAAAGAACACCTTAGATCTAATAGATCCAATGGCCCTCTATCCATCCAGCAAAAAACAATTAAAAAAATTACTGTTCATGATGACGTCATGCTGACGTCATCAGTGACGTCATCATGAACAGTAAATTTTTTAAATTTTTTTATTATTTTTTTTGCTGGATGGATAGAGGGTAAAAAAAATAACAACCTTTTTGTATTGGGTGCCATGATGGAACTCTCATATTAGATTAGATATGAGGTGTTCTTTATTGTTTGTTATATATATATATATATATATATATATATATATATATATATATATATATATATATATATATATATAGAGGGTGTGGCTCAAAAGAGAACTCATTATTTGAAGAAAACTAAGGTACTAATCATAACCATTGGATGTATTATAATCAACGGCCCCGCCAGGGGCACCCACACATTAATCAAATACACCCTCACACACACAATCCCACCTAATTCCCTCCGTTTTAAATTTGATTTTTCCCGTCAATCGGTGATATTTTTTTAAAATCTAATTTCACCACATTTTTCTCTATCTCCCAACGATCAGTTTGCATACCATATGTGCTATATTTTAATTTAGTTTTCTTAGTTCTCCTTTTAAGGGATTTTCTCTAGATCCCCACTCTATATATATATATATATATATATATATATATATATATATATATATATATATATATATATGAGTTGCATTCCATGAAGAACACCTTATATAAAGAACAATAAAGAACACCTCATATTTAATTCAATATAAGAGTTCCGTCATGACACCCAATACAAAAAGTTTTTATTTTTTTATCTTTTATCCATTTAGCAAAAAAAATTAAATTTTTTTTTTTGGAAAAATCACTGTTCATGATGACATCAGCAGTGACGTCATCATGAACAGTGATTTTTTTCAAAAAAATTTTTTTTTTTTTGCTGAATGGATAGAAGATAAAAAAATAAGAACTTTTTGTATTGGGTGCCCCTGGCGGGGCTAATGGATCTATTGGAATAAATGATTTTATAGTGTTCTTTATTGTTTGTTATATAAGAGTGTTCTGTATGGAGCAAAGGCCTATATATATATATATATATATATATATATATATATATAGAAAAGTTCTATGGAGTACTCATTTAATTGGAGTATTCGGAGTACATATACGTTCTGCATTCAAAATATTTTAAAATTTAATATTTTGCAAACCTTGTTATATGAATATCATAATTTCATTGATAATCTTGAAAATCATGTATGTTTTGCAATATGTTCATCTTGAAAATCCTTTATATTTTGCAATCAGAACATATATGTTTTGCAACCCAAATGTGTTTCGCAGAATAATTCGTTTTGCAATATTTTGTTAGCAAAACATATAAAATTTTCAAGATTTTCAATGAAATAGTGATATTCATGTAATAAACTTTGTATAATAATAAAGTTTACAAAATTTTGAATGCAAAATGTATATGTACTCCAAGTACTCCAATTAAATGAGTACTCCATAGAACTTTACTCATATGGGTGCCCTTCCACAACCCCAGCTGGTTGAATTTTAAAAACCATCCTACAAATCTGGGCCGTTAAATTGTAAAATGTAATGCTGCGATTAATTGCCCCAGTGGTAGCAGCATCTTCCGCAATGATACATAGCGGCTGCCGCAATGCTATATTGTTGTAGACATAATTTTGCGAAATTACTGTTATACCCTTCTTTTTACAAACAAGCGGCTACACAAACACACAAAGAAACACACTTTCACTCTTTGTTCGAAATAAACAGAAACACACAAAGAGGAGAGAAAAACATATAGAGAGGGGGGAAATTTGGGCGATTTTTAGTTCTTGTTCGATCTAATCTTCTTAATCTTGTTTGATATACTCCTCTTATTCAGGTATTGTTCTTAAACTTATTCTTTTTCATCTCTCTCTAAATGTACACACACAATTATTCACACGCCTGCACTTACACACACACATACACACACACACACACACACTCCATTATAGACACGAATTGATGCGTGAAATTGGGATTTTTGTACCCAGTGGATTGAAATTAGCTTGAAGTTAAGATTTTTGTCCCTAATTGGTTTGAATTTATGGCTTTTTATTCCCTGTGGTTCTAATGTTTTAGACAAATAGTGCGTGACAAGTGTTTGAGCGACACACATTCGAGCATGACAATCCGTTCTTGGAATCGACTCCCTAATACGTTTCCCTTTACCACGATCTTCCGAATTCAATGGTGTCTTTCTTCCACCTTTTATACAAATATACATACGAGATGATGGTTCTCTACTTCGTTCATACCTATTAGTACCGCGGATTATTATTTGGAACCCGGCACTTCGACCATAATCTCTATAAAACTTTTCTGCATCGTCTAAAGTATTAAAATTCATACAAACACAAGGCACGACATCATTAATATTCGGGAATGCAAATCCAATATTTTCATTTTCGATATTAATATCATCATCGACATCATTTTTTCCCATCCTATTATTATTTTCTTCATCATCATCGCTTTCAATTTCTATGTCCACCTTCTTTTTACTCATATGAACATCATTTTTTCTTCCACCAACATCATCCACATTCATCTTTTCTTTATCCATATCATAAGTATCAACATCTATAATTTCATCACTAACAAATAACTTTCGAAAAACCGGATTTTTTCTTACGGGTGTAACATAGTCAAAATTATCATGGTCACTCGATGAACTATAAGAACTAAATAAATATTCCATGATAATTAGAGAGCTAACCTTTTTTTGTTGAATTTTTTATCTTCAAGAACTTCAAACCCTTAACTTTTGGAAGTGTATATATATGTGAAAAATGGGGAAGAGTTTTGATCTTCAAGAACCTTCAAACCCTTAACTTTTGGAAGTGTATGTATATGTGAAAAAAGGAGAAGAGCTAACTTTTTTTTGGAAGTGTGTATATGTGAGAAAAACGGAAAAATAAGTTTTAAACAGCTGTTTATTTAAAAATATTGGCTGATAAAAAATGGGCACCAGGACTACCACAATGAAACATTGTGGTAGTCATATATCCCGCTTGCATTTATTGCCCAACCACCGATCACAATTACCACATTTAAAGCTGGATGAAAAATTGGGGTTTTAATGAAATTTTGCTACTACCACAATGAAGCATTGTGGCAGCGAAAACTACAGCAATGTTTCATTGTGGCAGTCCATTGATTTTTTTCTCCTTTTTTAAATTTAATTATTAAAATACGTACGTGAAATCATAATAAATTATTTTCAAATTTGAAATATATCTTCAGTTCTAAGTTATGAATATTTTTTCCAACCTATGTAGTCATACTCACTATGAACACTACAAAACAACTAAAAATAGTAGTACTAGTAGCATTGGAAGAACTGATTTTGGTAAGTGAAGAAGAATCGGGTCCAATAACTCAAATTAAAAAAAATTGAAAAAATATTTCTCGATGACCAAACCGTACGGAGGTTAAGATCCCTCCTTTTCATTGGTATTGCCAAAATTTCAGAAAAAAATAAATTTATTTGGTTTTGTAATTTAACGGTCAACTATTACTTTGACTAAAACCCCTAAACAGAGTTTAGTAAGTGTTTAGGGTTTCAATTTTTCTAAAAATATTTCTCGACGACCAAACCGTACGGAGTTCAAGATCCATCCTTTTTAAAGTTACTGCCAAAATTTCAGAATAAAAACAATTTTTTTTATTTTCCCCCCATTTTTAACTAGTTTGTAAAATAAATTAAAAAATTAAATAGAAATAGGAAAAAGGCAAAGCTTTGAACATAAATTCATACACACCAAAGTGGTCATACTCACTATTTATGTGATTAATGTCACCCTACTTTCAATAATTTTCCATATTTTTGATTTTTCCATCATTTTAACTAGTTTGTAAAATAAATTAAATAAATATAGTAATAATTAGTTAATTTTGATAATAATTCACTTGAGATTCATTGGTATGGTGGTTAAGCATTATGCCCCCAACACATAAGGTTATGTGTTCGAGTCCAACTCCTTATAAATAACCAAACCAAACCAAACATACCCAGTATATCCCGCTCAGAGCAGGGTCTGGGGAGGGTAGGTTGTACGCAGACCATACCCCCACTTTTAGAGCGGGGAGGCTGTTTCCGTGAAGACCCTCGGCTGAGTGCACAACATACATAGAGTGTGGTAAATACAGTGAAAATGATACGGAAATGGACAATGACATACCTGAGGCCCATGGCGTTCTCCAGCCATAGTTTGACAACTCCTTATAAATGACATTTTTATATTTAAAGCATTGTGACTGCCACAATGAATCATTGTGTAAGCCGCAATGAAGCATTGCGTCTACCGCAATGAAACATTGCACAAGGTACTGCGACTACCACAATGAAACATTGTGGTAGTCATAAGTCCCATTATGACTACAGCAATGAAGCATTGCACAAGGTGGTTGGATGAGTACGCTAACAAACTATGGTTGTGGAACAAAACCCTATATATATATATATATATATATATATATATATATATGGGTGCCCTTCCACAACCATGGGTGGTTAGAGTTTGAAATCTAGCCAACACATCTTACCCGTTAAAAACATAAATAGACGGTGGGGATTTACTGCTTCCGCTATAATTCAATGCGGCCACCGCAGTGTTACAATGCGGGCTAAGCCATCTGCAATGACACAATGCGGGTTACTAAATTTACGTTTTTCCCCTTATTTTAACCCCAAAACAGATTTTCCCATTGAAGCCTAGCACAACATACTTCTATCGTTGTGGCAGTTCCTCCCAATAGTTCAACTTCAAAACTCTCCCTCCTCAGTTTCTAATCAAATTCGCTGTAGTTGGTAATACGTTAATACTTATTTCTGATAGTCTAATTAGATGTTCATGAGTTCGTGTTAGATATTAACTTTTGTGTTGCAACTGATTTTCAGGAGACCTAGGACAAACAGAATGGACTCAATCAACACTAATTAATTTACAACACTTACACAAAACATTGCGGGTTGCGAATTTCTTCGACGATTTCTTCTTCACACTCGACTCAAACTCAAATTGCGATTTCTTCGACGATTTAGTGGCGTTCTCAACTTTTTAAAGCCGATTTCCACTTCCTCAACTTCGTCTTCTTCTACTTCACTACTGGTATTTTACTTCTCTTACTATTCTTCTTGGGTTATATGTGTAGAGAAATGACAAACCCAACAATATGATATACAAAAATGTATATACAAACTGGTATGCATACACACACTCTACTACCAAATTCGAATTAGGGTTTAAATTTGAATTTTGTAAACTAAGATTGGGGGTTAAAATTTTGTGAATTTTTCCTAATTTTGTTCAAATTGTGTGATTATGTGAGCTTGTTTATTGTGTGTGGATTTAGGGCTTTTGATTCCTGTTCTAATGTTTTAGACAAATATTGCATGACAAGTGTTTGATGAAATGCCTCATCCCCTAATTCGCCCTCCTCATCCCCAAAATATCGTTACATTGCCTTTCGATTACATGTTTTTGACCCATTATCACTTGTTTTATTTTTTCTTTTTACATGTTTTTGTCTAGGACTGCAACTTAATTAGTTTCATGAGTCGATATTGTACCCTTGCTTTATTTTCTTTCTGCGCTATTATCAGTTAGTTGTATTTTTATGTGCATTACTGAATGCTACTCCTTCGGGATTTCAAATAAAAGATGTTCAAAGTTCAGACATTGTATTCTTGATTTCTTAGTTTTGGCTATTACATTTTTTAATGCATTGGACTTTCTAAGCATGGCAGAGGGGAATTATATCCGAAACTTTAGACATCATCTAAGCAGTAAATATATAGCTTTGTCATTCCGATACCACTTCTGAGTCTTGATTCTTCAAACTTTTGAATAATATGTTGTCGAAATTAACAAAAAAATTACCAAGTATGGATAAACAACCGAGAAGACGATTAATAGTAGTAATTAGTACAGGACTGCTAAAGCTTACTTTCCCCTAATTTAGGTTAAATCTCTCATATATAGATTAAAAATGATTTATTAATTCGAATTTTTCATTTATTAATCCAAATTAGGCTTATTTTTTCTAATTTTGATTTAATTTCCGCTAAATCTATCATAAATAGATTAAAAATGATTTGTTAATTCAAATTCATCATTTATAATCCACATTAGGTTTAATTTATTACTTAGTTTTCTTTTTTTTGAAATTATTAATTTGGTAATTGCATGTTAAAGTACGTATGTTCAAATATCCAGTGTACCTAATTTCTTTTTGATTTTGAATCATTGCAGATATTATGGATATGCAATGTGGTCCTCTTGATCGATCGCTCCTGGTTCAGCAGGACGAACATATAAGCACTTTGATATGGGAGGGAGGTGACAGGAAGAAGTTGGATATGAGGCAGTATACTGCACAGCAGGGTGTGTGGGAGTTACAGGCAGACTAGCGTACCCTTTTGCGTACTTAGGGATTTGGGGTGTTTACTAATCCTCGCTCAGTACCTCAGAATGACATTACCCTGATCAAAGCATTGGTGGAGCGGTAGAGATCGGAAACTAATTCATTTCACTTTAGTTTTGGTGCGATGACTATTACACTCGAGGATGTGTACATGATCATGGGGCTGCCGATCAGCGGGCGTGCTTTGACCCATACTGAGCTATCTGATCCGATTGGATATTGGATGAAAGAATGGCAGGATCTACGGTTAAATTCTGAGAAGAAGCGCAAGGACATGTATGGTAGCGGCGGGGTAAAACTTTGTGAATTGCGGGATAGATATAAGGCGAGAAGTAAGAGATCGAAGCGTCCAGAATGGGTTGCTCAGGATCCTGTAGTGTATACCAGGGGATATCTATTGTATGTTATTGAGGGCATACTATTTCCTACTTCCAACCGGAATGTTGTGCATCCCCGATACATACAGTTTTTGCAGCAGCCGGATCAAATTATTGATTATGCTTGGGGCGCTGCAGTTCTGGCACATTTATATAGAGCCCTGTCTAAATCTGTGAAGAAGTCTTGCACCTCTTTCAACGGGTGCGCAATGCTTCTTCAGTTGTGGGCGTGGGAGAGATTGAATCCGGGGCGTCCAGAGATTGCACCACACCTGCAGCTTTGGTGGCCGAGAGCGTTAGCTTGGGCTGAGCCAGTGACGCGGAGGAGGGTTAACCCCCACCACCATACTGGTGGTTATCGGGGAGATTTTGACAGCTTTATGCCGCATTGGGTCACATGGCAGCCATATGCCAGGTGAATACTTGATATTTTAGTCTTATTACTTGCATTTTAGTATCAGTGTTTGCATTCCATTCTTTATTATTTACCACTTGAATTTTAATTTTAGTATCGTTGATTGCATTCTAATTTTAAATGTAATATTTAAACAGATTTTACGAGAGGGAGGATGCTGATGAGGATGTTGACATGATGGTGGCCCGTCATATGGCTCTTGGGCATATACCCTTGGTGTCATTTGAGTTTATTGAGTACCAGATGTCGGACAGGGTACTTAGGTAGTTCGGTATGTTGCAGCATATATCGCAGGAGCTGCTTGACCATACTTTTTTGCGGACTGAGAGGCAAACTCAATACCAACGGGATGCACATACGGTTACTTACCGGAGCTATTTGGATGAGTGGGCTAGTTATGTGGAGAGCGATATACCCATCACCGTGGAGGGCGAGTATGTACCTATTCAGGATTACTTGGATTGGTATAGGCGTGTCAGTAAACTCAGGATTGCTCCTTGTGTGGTTCGTACGGACAATAAGATTACGCCCCGAGATTGGTTCCCACAGCAATCCGCCATTGATGCAGTATGTTCTTAATACAATTATTGAATAATTGCATTTTTGCTATATTAATTTCATTTTAGACCTTATAACTGCATTTTAGTCATAACAATAGCATTAATGATATTTGTAGTTGGAGAGTGCTATGAGGTTGATACACCAAGTCCACTTGCACAAACCTGCTAAGTGGTTCTATGAGTCTGTTCCTGATTTTCTATACTCGTATGATTGAGTCAACACATAGTGGAGGGGTGCTGATTTTAGTCGACCCTCTTTTTTGGAGAGGAGGATATAAATAGACCCTCTACCTTTGGAGATGAGGATACACCTATTGTAGACCCTCCTATTCTAGATCCCCATGCACATGAGATGGATTTTGATCTATCTGCCCCTAGTGTTACTCAGAAAAGTCCTCTTGAGGTAGTAATCTTTTCTTTTATCAATTTAATGTCTTGCTATTGAACATATTACTGATTGTTGTAATGTAATTGATAGGTTGAGACTAGTGCTCTTGATGCACTACAGGACATTCCAGCCACGGATTCCCTTAAGCGTCCACTTGAGGTAGTAATCTTTTCTTCTATCGATTTAATGTCATGCTATTGAACATATTACTGATTGTTGTAATGTAATTGATTGGTTGAGACTAGTGCTCCTGATGCACTGCAGGACACTCCAGCCACGGATTCCCTTAAGCGTCCTCTTGAGGTAGTAATCTTTTCTTCTATCGATTTAATGTCTTGCTATTGAACATATTATTGATTGTTGTAATGTAACTGATAAGTTGAGACTAGTGCTCCTGATGCACTGCAGGACACTCCAACCACGGATTCCCTTAAGCGTCCACGTTAGGTATTAAACAATATTTGAATATTGTCACTTTCAATCTTTGAATTTAGTGTATTAAACAGGTGTCTGATTTATGTATTGACACCTAATTGTAGGATGAGACTGCTTCACCTTTTATGGGTACCACTTCCCGATCTTTTGCTTTTACACCCATTCCACTAAAGGTATTGACTTGTAATTAGTTCTTTGTAACGCTTACCTTTATTATTATTATTTATCATTCGATGTATTGAGTTTGTAAATATCTAATGTAATTGCAGGCTTCTACTAGTGAAGAAACTCCTTCAACGGAACGAGGCGTACGTCCATTTGTGGGTTTTGGTAGTGGCTCCGTACCAACAAATTTAAAGGATGCATTTGATGTATGAATCATCTATCATCCTATCTTTCATGTACACCTATCTGTTTATCTATGTTGTGATATATATCGCGTGTTTTTTTAGATGGACACAACCGCGGATAAAATGAAGGATGAACGAGATCGGGGTGGTCCTGGTAACAAGGGTGACTTGACAAGGCCACTAAAAAATTGAAAAATTAGGTGGCTATTTCGTCATTGGTGGACTAACGATGGTGAGTTCATTTGGCAGACACACTCGCAGAAAGGTGTGACCATGTCCCTAATAAAGGAAAAACTGTTGACCATGAAACCGGGGTTATGGTTGGAGGATTCTGTTGTGGACGCTTATGTGGAGCTAAGTTAAATTAGATAGAAGAATCTCTGGAAATCGGAAACCCTTAGGCCTTTGGCGAGAATGTTTTTCTTTGCTTCTAGTTGGTGGATGCTTATCGTTGAACGATTTATTACTGATTTGAAGGTATCAATCATTACCTAAATATTCTTACAATTGTTTAGTATTTACATGCATACATAGAAGAATGGTATATGTATAGGAATATTTTATATTCTTGCATTTGTTTAGTATTTGTCATGCTTATATGTTATCAAGAACAAATCAACAATTTTCTAGTCATTGTAATATCGAAAAAAAACTTAAAAACAAGAAATCGAAAAGCCAAAAATCTGGAAATTATTCATTACATCGTTTAGTTTTTTACCTGTTTAATTATTGGTTAATGTAAGTGGTTAATGTCTATTCGTACTTGTATGTAGTCTTGTATGCTTGCTTTTGACATTGGATGTGCTTCCATCTATTGGTTTGTAAGTGCATGTCAGATATCATCTAAGTGGTTAATGTCTATGTACCTGTTTAATTATTGCATTGTTTAGTTTTTTAATCTTTAATTTTGCAGACGCCACCAAAAGAGATTATCGGAAATCAAAAGAAAGCAATGGAAAATTTCATTATAACTTATCCGAAACAATTTTGTGAAGCAAATCTACAAGATTATGACGCTGCTTTTTTCCCCGCGTGCGATCAACACCATTGGATACTCTTTGTCGCATACATTAACAAAGGGAAAGTGTTGTTGATTGATCCTCTACGGGATGAGGCATCTGTCACAGGGAAAGAAATTTACCCCTTTAAATATTATCTCATGGTAACCTCTTTTATTCAAGTCTTTTAATATCTGAATATATGGTTTTGTGGTTACCAATTATTTGAATATCTTGCAGGAAAAATTTCTCCCATTCATGCTTCACAAGTTGAACCCAGAGCGATATCCTGAAAGGTATATGAGGATTAAGGAAGCTATGGATCGACCCAAACAAAAAGGTGGTATCGATTGTGGCGTGTATGTTTGCAAATATATGGATGTCATTTGCAATGGAATATCGTTGAAAGATGCACATTGGGATCCCAAAAAAGATGTCATGACCTTTAGGTATCGCATTGCACATGAGCTTCGGATTGGGGAAGCACGACTTATTAGTGACTGGGGGATTCGACAAAGGAATCTGGGCTTTTAGAAGTTAACATTTGTAGGATTTTTAAAAGTTGTAAATTAAGGGACTTTTTGTAATATTTTATTGCTTTTATGATATTTGTAATAGTTTAGGTTATTGATTTTAATTTGAAGTTTAAGTTTGGAGTTTAGGTTATTGACAGGTTTTTAGAGTAGTTAATTTGAAAAGCTTTTGACAGGTTTTATGTTGGTGGTAGTTTCTGCCTGGGACGGTTGAAACAGGCAGAATGCCAACCGCATTGTTTCATTGCGGTACCCGCTTTGATTCATTACGGCAACATTGTAACCACATTGTTTCATTGCGGTACCCGCTTTGATTCAATGCGGCAGCATTGTAACAGGAATTTGAAATGCGTAATTCTACTATTGCATTGAGATTCTGAATTTGAAAAGAAAGTAGAAGTACGAACTTCTACTATTAAAAATTTTATAATTTTTATTAATATTTTTAAAAATTAAAATTAGGAAACTAAAATATTTATATTAATATTTTAAAAGTTTTAAAAGAAGTGCGTACTTTTACAAATTTAACAAAAATAGAAAGCAGTTGCAAAAATTGCAAACAATAGAAGGAATAGGAATTTTTTAAAAGAAAGGAGATTTTTTTTATTTTTTAAAATGCAAAAATAATAAAATAAAATGAAGTAGTTAGTTTGTAACGTTTTAAAGTTTGTAAGTTTAAAGTTTCGCTAATTAGCAGATGTGACATTCCTGGCCGGGTGGGTTGATATGCACCAGAACTACAAAGTTAAACGTGCTTGAGCCGGAGCAATTTAGGATGGGTGACCCATGGGAAGTCCACTTTTTTTTTTTAATTTCTTTTTTTATTTTGAAAATATTTTTTAAAATTGCAAACAATGGTAAAAATAGGAATTTAAAATAAATGGAGGAAGACAAATGATTTTAATATTTTTCATTTTTAAATTTATTTTTAAAATGAAAAAAGTGTTTACTTTTTTTACTATTATGTAAAATTGATTTTACTATGTGATATTCAATTTATTATGCAACACATTTGTGAAAACAAATGAAAAATATGATTAATATTCGTTAAGAAAAAATTGAAAAAGTGATTAATATTCAATAAGAAATAAAATTGTGAATTAAGAAAAAAAATGAAAATTCGAAGTAAATATAAAAGAGAGGAAAAACAAGGGAAGGGGCCTGGAGCTTCTATCTATTTTCTATCCACCTCAATGTTTCATTGAGGTGCCGCAATGAACCAATGCGGTTGGTAGAAAATGGCCAGAAGCTTTAACTAGGTGTTTGTCCATTTTCTAACCACCGCAATGAAACAATGCGGCTACCTCAATGAAACCTTGAGGTGGTTAGAAAATAGACAGAAGCTCCAGGCCCCTTCCCTTGTTTTTCCTATGTTTTATATTTACTTCGAATTTTCATTTGTTTTTTCTTAAATCACAATTTTATTCCTTATTGAATATTAATCACCATTTTCAATTTTTTCTTAACGAATATTAATCATCTTTACATTTTTTTCACAATGAATTGCATAATAAATTGAATATCATATAATAAATTCAATTTCACATGATAAATTAAATATCACATAATAAATTGAAAATTTAATTCAAATATCAATACACTCATTAAAGAGGAGGATTAGGACAATTTCTTCTATCATGCTTTGCTCCCTCTTGCCCACACTTTCCGCACTTTCGAGGCTTTGCCTTTGAACTCGAAGTTTCAACACCACTTTTATATCTTTCCGATTTCTTTCGTCCCTTGGTTTGTGACATTGGAGGATCGAATATCGGATCATGTTGGAAATCATCTTGGTGAAATGACTCATTCCTTTCCTCGTTACGTTCCTCTTCTTGAAATTTGTTTTTCACGTTATATTTCTCCCTGTCAATCACGTTCATCATGTAATTGAATCGGGGGACGGAACAACTAGCTATAGCACCCAAGTTTTGAAAAGATTTGCACAATGCACTATACCTTGACGATTGTGATGCACCAACATTGGCAAGAATGGGAGGGGTATACGGTAGAGGTCCGACAACTTTATTTCCGTCAAAGTAAGCCGTTAACCGGTAACTTCTTCTACGATTCTCCGGAACCGTACACTTCTCAACCAAGTACAATTTAAACAAATAACACTCACCTTGTCTAGCCCTTGTCACTTGATATGATGTGCTTTTCAAAAGCTCCTTTTGGAAACGCTTAAACATTTCTTTCGTGTAAATCTCGGAAGCATTAATTTCCAAGGGCGAATGCAACAATAGTTTCCTATCCCATTCCTCGGTCTCATAGTCGTCTTTAACCTCATTAAGATATTGTGACTCCAAAGCTTTTTGTGAATTCTCAATAAATTCTTTCAAACCGGTTGATGTTCGCACATATTCATAAAAAAAACATTCATGGACTAGCTTCTTGAGGTTATGGTCATACCGGCGGTAAAGTGTTGTCTCGTGTAAGCACCAATCCATTGACCTCTAATAGCGTACATTTCATTTAGCCAAACATGATTTTCAAGATCATACTTCTCGACCAATTCCTCCCACCGACCTTCGAATTCCGTGGGTGTCAACGACTTGTACACACATGCATTAAAATCTGTTTTGAATTCCGGATAGTTGGTGTACAAGCTAGATAACTTCTCAGGAAACTTACTACTTATATGCCATGTACAATACATGTGCTTTGTTTCTGGTATAACATCCGCAATAGCATTTCCCAAAGCAATGTCTTGATCGGTAATGATTGTAGTTGGTGCCTTGTTGTCAATGGCTTCCAACCATGTTTTCAAAACCCATTTATAAGATGTCTCTTTCTCATCCCTCATTAGTGCAAATCCAAACAAAATATTTTGGTAGTGGTGATTTACCCCCGTAATAGGTATGAAAGGCATGCAATATCTATTCATCCGATAGGTTGAGTCAAACGTAACCACATCACCGAAATTCTTGTAGGCATTCAAGCATCGAGGATCAACCCACACCAAACCCTTAACACGATTCTCTTCATCCACATCCACTCGATAGAAGAAATTTCCAAAATTTTTCTCTTGTAATTCTCGTAACAATACCAATCCACACTCAGCGTTACCGGAATCAAACACTTGGTGCCGAATGTCACGTATGACATTACGTACATCTTGATGAGAAAAACCTAGATTCTCAACACCACCACACGTCTCACTAAGATATTTCATCATTTTATTCATCTCGATCCCCAATTTATTAAACAACTCAATCAATGATCGGGTGAGCGGATCTATGTTGCGTGATCTTTGAAAAAATTGTACTTTCTCCGGTGCCACCAAATCATAATTGTGTTCCAAATCGACCAATGTAACTCTCAATTTATTTGTCTTAACATTATGAGAGACACACATCCGAGCATGACAATCCGTCCGTGGAATCGACTCCCTAATTCGTTTCCCTTTACCACGATATTCCGAATTCGATGGTGTGTTTCTTCCACCCTTTAGACAAATATACGTACGAGATGATGGTTCTCTACTTCGTTGATGCCTATGAGTACCGCGGATTATTATTTGGAACCCGACACGTCGACCATATTCTCTATAAAACTTTTCCGCATCATCTAAAGTATCAAAATTCATACCAACGCAAGGCACAACATCATTAATATTCGGAAACGCAAACCCATTATTTTCATTTTCGATATTAATATCATCATCGACATCATTTTTTCCCATCTTAATATTATTTTCTTCATCATCATCAAAATCACTATTAATTTCTATGTGCACCTTCATTTTACCTATACGAACATCATTCTTTCTTCCACCAACATCATCCACATTCATCTTTTCTTTATCCATATCATAAGTATCAACATCTATAATATCATCATTAACAAATAACTTTCGAAAAACTGGATTTTTTCTTACGGGTGTAACATAATCGAAATTATCATGGTCACTCGATGAAGTAGAAGAATTAAATAAATATTTCATAATAATTAGAGAGCTAACCTTTTTTTGTAGAATTTTTGATCTTCAAGAACCTTCAAACCCTTAACTTTTGGAAGTGTATATATGACTTTTGGAAGTGTATGTATATGTGAAAATGGGGAAGAGGTAACTTTTTTTAAAAAAATTTTACCTCCAAACTTTTAATATTTGGAAGTGTGTGAAAAGTGGGGAAAAAGTGTTTGACAAAGGTTGTTTTAAAAAACGATGGTCCCCAGGACCACCACAATGAAACAATGCGGTGGAGGAAAATGGGTCCAAGGCCACCGCAAAGAAACATTGCGGTGGATGAAAATTGGTCCAAGACCACCGGAATGAAACATTGCGGTGGGAATGCCAACCACCAACTACAAGTCCAACATTTAAAGCTGGTGGACAAAATGTTATTTTCCATAACCACAGCAATGAAGCATTGCGGTAGTATAAAGCCCATTTTCAATTTTTTATTTTTTTGTTTAATTATAAAAATATGCATGTGAAATCATAATAAATTAATTTAAAATTTTAAATATCTTCAATGTTAAGTTAAGAATAATTTTTTCTAGCCTATGTTTTTAATTAAAAATATTTAATATAAATGTAGTGGGAGACATGTGAAACAATCATTTTAAAAATATCTCAAATTTCTATTTTGTATACATTTATTTAGTTGTTTTGATTTTAATAATACTCGGGATGAACGAATTTTGGTAGTGGCTCTGTACCTACCAATTTTACCTTGCTTCCACTAATCAACCTATGGAGATTCAATAAATTTATTCTTGAACACAATTAGAAATTGTAAGTTTAGTGGTTAGTTTGGATTTAGGGTTTCGATTTTTGATTTTTTTTAAAATACAATTTTCTATTTATTTTGCTTGTAAAAACATTATGTGATGTTTAAAATAAAATTGTATACATTTGTGTCCCGGTTTATTCATTAACTCGTCCATTATGAACAATTTTTAAAATTTAATAAATAATTATTATTAAAATTTAAAATTAATTCAATTTTAATAAAAAATAATAATTTATTCAGTTTTTTAAAATATTCATAATGAATAACTGTCGAAATCCGGACATGTAGTAAGGTTTATCGTCAAAATGTAGTAAGCTCTATCGTCTAAATTAGTTGAAACTGTTTCATTATTATTTAGTCTAATTACACATTTTTTTATTCAAATGTAAATTTATATATATATATATATATATATATATATATATATATATATATATATATATATATATATAGATTAATTTGGTATTTAAGATCAAGAAAGTTCAGTTGTTGTAGTGGATAAAGTGATGGCCTCCTTGACAGAAGGTCATGAGTTCGATCCCTTGCTAACAGTAGCTATTTATAACATAGCTGTAGCTTTTTTATAAGGGTAGTTTTGTATTAAAAAAAATATGTTGTAGCAACTGTTTCTTTCAGCTGTTGGATATTTTTTTAACCGTTCAGATTTGTTGGTTGCATAACTTTTCATATCCAACTGTGGTTGTGGACAGAACTTTTTGTATTGGGTGCCCCTGGCGGGGCCAATGGATCTATTGGAATAAATGATTTTATAGTGTTCTTTATTGTTTGTTATATAAGAGTGTTCTGTATGGAGCAAAGGTATATATATATATATATATATATATATATATATATATATATATATATATATATATATATATATATATATATTCATATGTTGTACATTACATTCCAGGAGTATATTTGAAAGATCAATAGAGAAAGAAGGTATGTTTAGTATGACCACTTTTTGCTATTGCTTCCCTATTAATATAAGACTAGCTTATAACCCGTGCAATGCACGGGTTTCTTTTGATAGGCTATAAATTTTATTTTATGCTATAATTATGTTTTTATATAATCATTATTTTTAAAAATTGTTTTCATATTAATATAATTTAAATTAAATTAATGATATGCATGATTTAAAATTTATATTATAAAATTTTAAGTTAAATATGTCGATGATGTATTCGAAACTTGAATCTTAGTAAAGCAATTGAGTCATAAAATATATCTTATAATTACATCCAACGGTTTTTATTGATCACTAAAAATCTAACGATAATATGGTGTAATATTTTTTTGGTATACATTAATGATTGCAAAATTATGTTTTAAATTAAAAGGTGATGTACTTAATTAGAAAAGAAACATTGACGATTGCAAGATATGTTATAACTGATGTTTTTAGGTGTTTATAAAAGGTGATATCAACTAAAAGTAAACATGAAAAAGGCAATCGACTAATTACCATTAATTATATTATTCTATTATTTATTTTAATAATTACGACAACTGTACCGAAAACCAAAATTTATTTTAATAATTAGGATAACTGTACCGAAAATCAAACCGATAAACTTTCAATATTTGGATTTTAATATAATAGTATAGTTATATATAATATTTTTTAAAATTTTTAATTTTCTTGTAGTCTAATTTAACTTTTTTTTAGAACAGTAGTCTAATTTAACTTCATAATTATAAGATGTATCATATTTTAATGCTATTACCTCAAACCCCATTCAAATTGAAGTTATTATATAGTTTTTCGTAGTCTCCTCGACCGTATTTATTCGTTCATAAACTATAAAAAGACTAATGTTATAAAGCATTCAAGTCAAGTTAATGTTACAAATTGAAAGACATATTTATACTATTCATACTTTAGCTGGAAAAGGTAATCAATTAGTTATTAGTAATTATAATATTATTAATTTATTTAATTAATTAGAACAACCATATTGGAAACAACAAATTTAGTTAGAAAAGTTTAGAAAAGGTAATAGTGAAAAAGGTAATTGGTTAGTTATTATTTAGAAGAAAATATGATATTTTAGTTAGAAAATATAGAAAAGATATTACCTTTTAGCTGAAAAAGGTAATCAGCTAGTTATTACTAATTATAATATTAGTAATTATAATATTATTAGTTTATTTCATTAATTAGAACGAACATAACGATCATATTTTTGGAAATAAGAGATTATATTTAGAATAGTTAGAAAAAGTGGAAATGGTAATAACTGAAAAAGATAATTGGTTAGTTATTATTTAGGAGAAAATGAGATATTTTAGTTAGAAAATATAGAAAAGTTATTTAACTTTTAGCTGAGAAAGGTAATAAGTTAGTATTAGTAATTATAATATATTACTTATTTCATTAATTAGAACGATCATATTTTTGGAAAGAATAGATTTTAGTTAAAAAAGTTAGAAAAAGTAATAGCTGAAAAAGGTAGTTTGTTAATTATTATTTAGGGAAAGTGTTGTGAAGAGCTGATATTTGTTTTTGGGAAAAACAAATTTAGTTAGAAAAGTTTAGAAAAGGTAATAGTTGAAAAAAGTAATTGGTTAGTTATTATTTAGAAGAAAATGAGACATTTTAGTTAGAAAATATAGAAAAGATATTACCTTTTAGCTGAAAAAGGTAATCAGCTAGTTATTAGTAATTATAATATTAGTAATTATAATATTATTAGTTTATTTCATTAATTAGAACGAACATAACGAACATATTTTTGAAAATAAGAGATTATAGTTAGAATAGTTAGAAAAGGTAGAAAAGGTAATAACTGAAAAAGATATGTAATTGCTTAGTTATTATTTAGGAGAAAATGAGATATTTTAGTTAGAAAATATAGAAAAATTATTTAACTTTTAGCTGGGAAAGGTAATCAGTTAGTTATTAGTAATTATAATATATAAGTTATTTCATTAATTAGAACGATCATGTTTTTGGAAAAAATAGATTTTAGTTAAAAAAGTTAGAAAAATTAATAGCTGAAAAAGGTAGTTTCTTAATTATTATTTAGGGAAAGTGTTGTGAAGAGCTGATATTTGATAGTTTGAGAAAAGATTGTGTTTTGTTTTTTAATAAGTAAAATAATTAATAGTAATTAAATAAAACGATTAAATAAGGTAAGTACAGTACCGTACCGTACCAAAACTTTTAATGTTTCGGCTTTTATAATATAGTATAGATTTAATTTATTTGGAAGGTATTTACCATTTTTTTAGGAAAGTGTTAACCGACCGACCAACCAACCAATTATACCCTTTTTCGTTTATAATAGTTTTAATTTATTTGGAAGGTATTTATCATTTTTTTAGGAAGGATTTTTTTTAGGAAGGTGTTAACCAACCAACCAAGGATTTTTTTAGGAAGGTGTTAACCAACCGACCAACCAACCAACCAATTATACCCCGTTTCGTTTATAATAGTATAGTATAGATAGTATAGATATGTGATCTGCTGTGCACATCTTTTTGTTTGTATGATATCGATATCGATTTTACAAAGACCTAATTACATTATGATGGTTTGAACTATATTATATATATATATATATATATATATATATATATATAAATGGTTTAAATATTTTTTGTAAGCGATGATTGCATTTCATTTGAATTAGTCTAAAACTTGCTATTTATTTTTATTTTGGGCCATTTTTGTATTAAAAAATATTGTTCAGGCTATCATATTGCAATTAACTAATAAAATGAATGTACTCATCTGTTTAAAAAAAATAGTTAGACCATAATGCTGTTTATTTTTATATTTGAATCATTTTACAAATGATAGTCAATAGATGTATGATTTGTATGAATATATCATCATGGCGCTGTTTAGGCTAAGCCTAGGAAAATTAATTTTTTTCTTAAAAAAAAGCACTTCTTTTTGTAAATTCTAGATTTCAAATATACATTAAATATTTGTATTTAAAATTTTTTATCAAAATATAAAATTCTACCCCAAAAAAAAATCCCAAAAGTGCTTTAAAAAAAGTTTACCCCAAACAGGCCCCCCATATCTTTCATTTTGTTACAACTTGAAGTGAATAAGTGATACAAAAGAAGTTAATGTAGCTTAGAGTAATTCTTGGTGTCAATTACTTCCACAAACGTGTGTGGTAATCTTTTCTTTTTAACATGTAAGGATTAAGATGTATAAAAAATGTATTTGGCCAAATATTATTTATTTAACTTTATTATTTCATTATTATTGTGCGGTATCTTTTGTTTTTGAGAAAAATGTTTCTAAAATTAACTTTAGGATAATTTCCTAAAATTAACTTTTAAAACTATGTGATTTTAATTATTTTTTATTTTTTATTTATAAGGGTCCCTTAGGGGCTTTGATGATTGTGAGGATGTATCTTCATTTTAATGGTTAACTTTAGGAAATTATCCTAAATTTAACTTTAGGAACATCTAACCCTTTGTTTTTTTGTTTATTACTTACAAAATTTGTAGTTACCTTTTACAAGTATTGTAAAAGACGTGAATCAGATTTAATTATTGTAGACACCGTTAAGAAATTATTCGCATAATCGGGGATCAATCGAAATAACTAATCGAATCATTTATTAAAATTAATTTATTTTATTATATATATTATTATTTTGTTATTTTTGTTTTACATATATAATCATTTTATATTCACACAAATATATTTAAAAATATAGTATGATTGGAATAAATAAAATTTAAAAGTTCTATTTTTGAATTTTGGGTCAATTTGAGAGGAAAAATTGAGAAACTTCATGATTGTCTAATAGAAAAATTATTTATAAAAATAATATGTTTCTTATTTTTTATTTAATTTCCAACCTTTTTTAAATATTTAATTTTTTTGACCGATTTAATCCGATTTCAACCGACTAAATCGATACTTGACCTATTTTTATAAAAATAATTTTTAATTCAATTTCAACATAATCAATTAGGTGAAATACAGTGCAACGCGAATTTCAGAAAACGATCTTTGACATCTAATTGTACTGAACACTTGGACAAATAATGACTAAAATTTTGGAGTTAGAAAAGAGTCAAACGGAACAAATTTTGGAGTTTTTTTTTTTGAAAGTTAGAACCTGCATAGATTAAAACGCCTCGAGGGCTAGGTTACACATAATAAAATCGGGAGCACTAGCGTACCACTCCCGAGGATCTGACGTAGAATATGCAGCCTATGCTAATAAATGGGCCACGTTATTCGCAGATCGATGAACATAAACCAATAACACTTCCTCAAAGTGTTTCAAAAGTTCCTTACAATCATCTATAATTGTATCGAAGATCGATTGCCCCTGCCTCTTCTGAACCGCCTCTACGACTAGCATTGCATCCATTTCGAAAATACATCATCTATAATTTTGGAGTTAGTTAAGAGTCGATCACCCCGTTAACAAGTGCTCTTATATATGCACATGTGTAATTTGAGCACTTTTTTGCTATTGCTTCACATTTTCTTCTTTCTATCATTAAATACTAGTAATCTAGTAGTATCCGTATTAGATATGAGCAGTGCTACATGCTCCAAAATGGATCCAAAATATGTTTTCAAATGACACATTGTGTATCTTTATTTGTGAGATTCATATATATGTAGAATGAACCTATATCATTTATAAAAGAATAGCCAATAATATATTAACTCAACATTCAGGAACGATTTGTTGGATATTTTAGTGTAATTGGGTTGGCTAGTTGATCAATGTAATCGTAATGTTACATCGAACAAGTCGGGAGAATGCGGAGTGCATGCTCTGTTCGAGTTCGTTATGATTTCAGAATTATTGCTTATGAGACATGTCTATTGGCATCAAACACATCTGCTAGAATGAGATGTGTCTATTGGGAAAAGACACATCTTGAGATGTGTCATTGGGAAAAGACACATCTTGAGATGTGTCTATTAGCATTGGACATGACTGTTGGAAATGGGATGTGTCTTTTGGCAAAAGACACATCTTGAGATGTGTCTATTGGCAAAAGACACATCTGTTGACATCTATATATAGGTGTGGCATTGATCATTTTCTGCATAGGTTCATTTGAAATTTACAGCAAAACACATTCTCTCTTCTTGCAGAATTTCTGACTTTATCCGATTGAATTATTTGGGTGAACCACAAATAACTTCAATCTGAAAGTGTTCACACGACTTCAGAAAAATCCAAGTAATTACCCATATTCCCCAACAAAGATTGAAGTCATTTGTTTCTGAAGATGGCGAACGCAGAATCTGCAAAAGACATGACAAGCAAGTTTGCAAAACTGGACAAGTTTGAGGGCCAGGATTTTAGAAGATGGCAGAAAAAGATGCATTTTCTGTTGACCACGCTGAAAGTTGTGTATGTTCTGAGTACCCCCATTCCAGAAGTGATCGAAAATGAAACCGCTGAACAGACTAGGAAGCGGTGTAAGTGGGAAAACGATGACTACATCTGTCGCGGCCACATCTTAAACGGTATGTCTGATTCCCTTTTCGATATATACCAAAATGTTGAGTCAGCGAAAGAATTGTGGGATTCTCTTGAATCCAAGTACATGGCAGAAGATGCTTCTAGTAAGAAGTTTCTGGTTAGTAATTTTATGAATTATAAAATGGTCGATTCTAGACCAGTGATGGAACAATACAATGAATTGTTAAGGATTCTGGGGCAGTTTGCCCAACACAATCTGAAGATGGATGAATCTATCTCAGTTTCTGGTGTTATAGACAAACTACCACCATCATGGAAGGATTTTAAACACTCCTTGAAACATAATAAAGATGATATGACTCTGGTTCAACTTGGAAGTCACTTCAGAATTGAAGAGGCTTTGAGGACTCAAGAAATTGAGAATAATCCTAAGGGAAAGAACCAAGTCGATAACTCTTCTGTGAATATGGTTGAAGATGGTGGATCTTCCAAGAATTCTAAGAATGGCAAGGGTGATAAACGAAAGTTTAAAGGGAACAACAACAATTCTTCCAATAAAAGGCCTAAGATGGCATGTTGGAAGTGTGGCAAACCTGGACATTTCAAGAAGGATTGTCGGGTTGGTAAAGGCAAGCAAGAAAAGCAGATTGCTGGTCCAAGTGGATCCAAGGATCCAGAAAAGCAACAAGGTCAGATTTTAATACAGAATTATAATTCTGGTCAGAATTATGTATCACTAATATCTGAGGCATTTTATGTGCAGGATGACAATGTTGCTTGGTGGATTGATTCAGGAGCAACGAGTCACGTATTCAAAGATCTTCGTTGGTTCATAGACTTTCAACCAATCGAAGATGGATCTATCTTAAAGATGGGAAATGTTGCAACTGAACCGATCAAAGGACTAGGAAATGTCAAGATAGTTTTTACTTCTGGCAAATGTATATTGTTAAATAAAGTGTTGTATGTTCCTGGGATTCGGAAGAATCTCTTGTCTGGTGTTGTATTGAACAATTGTGGTTATAAACAAGTTTATGAAAGTGACAAATATATATTGTCAAAACATGGCTCTTTTGTTGGCTTTGGCTATTTGTGTAATGGTATGTTTATGTTGAATGTAAATACTCCATTTATTGATGAATCTGCTTGCATGGCTTCTAATAGTACTAGCAATGATTTGAATAAATCTGAATTATGGCATGCTAGACTAGGACATGTACATTACAAAAGAATAAAGGATATGTCAAAAATGAGTCTCATACCTGCCATTGATTTAGATAATGAAAAATGCAAAACATGCATGTTAACGAAGATAACCAGAATGCCATTTAAAGAGGTTAATAGGGTGTCTGATGTTTTAGAACTAATTCATAGTGATTTGTGTGATTTCCATTCTACACCATCATTAGGAAATAAAAAGTATGTAGTTACTTTTATTGATGATGCTACTAGATATTGCTATGTATATTTATTGCATGCTAAGGATGAAGCTCTTGACTTCTTTAAAATTTATAAAGAAGAAGTAGAGCTACATCAGAGTACCATGATTAAAAATCTACGTACTGATAGAGGCGGTGAGTATTATGATCCGGTTTATTTTCAATCTACTGGTATAATACATCAAACCACGGCTCCTTATACACCACAACAAAATGGTGTGGCAGAGAGAAAGAATAGGACTTTGAAAGAAATGGTTAATTCCTTGTTATCCTACTCGGGATTGAGTGAGGGTTTTTGGGGTGAGGCCATGTTAACAGCTTGTTATTTATTGAATCGAATTCCTAGCAAGAGGAATAAGATTACCCCTTATGAACTTTGGTATAAAGAGTCACCAAAATTGAGTTTTCTGAGAGTTTGGGGATGTAAAGCAGTTGTAAGACTCACTGAACCCAAAAGAAGAAACTTGGGTGAACGAGGTATAGATTGCATATTTGTTGGTTATGCTGAGCATTCCATAGCATATAGATTCTATGTGTTAGAATCTAATGACTATGTATCTGTGAACTTGATTATCGAGTCAAGGGATGCTATATTTGATGAAAATAGATTTACATCTATACCTAGACCAAGGGACATGCTTCAGAATTCTTCTAGTAGGAACTCAGTTTCTACTGAAGATGTGAATGGACCGTCTGAACCAAGGAGAAGCACTAGAGCTAGAAAAGCAAAGTCTTTTGGAGATGATTTTCATCTTTATCTAGTAGAAGGCTCTAGAGATGAAATTGAATATCAATACCAATATTGTTTTGTTATTGAGGAGGATCCAAATACATTTAGCGAAGCTATGAAATCTAGGGATGTTGCATTCTGGAAAGAAGCTATCCAAGATGAAATGGATTCTATCATGAATAATAATACTTGGGAATTGAGTGATCTGCCCCCTGGCTGTAAGGCATTGGGAAACAGATGGATCTTCAAAAGGAAAATGAAGGTGGACGGTACCATAGATAAGTTTAAAGCCAGATTGGTAATCCAAGGTTTTAGACAAAAAGAAGGGATTGATTATTTTGATACTTATGCTCCTGTTGCTAGAACCTCTACTATTAGGTTGTTAATAGCACTTGCTGCTATACAGAACCTTGTCATTCACCAAATGGATGTGAAAACTGCATTCTTGAATGGTGAATTAGATGAAGAGATTTATATGAAACAACCCGAAGGGTTTGTTATGCCTGGTTGTGAAAACAAGGTGTGTAAATTGAGGAAATCAATTTATGGTCTGAAACAAGCACCGAAGGATTGGCATGATAAATTTGATACTGTGGTCTTGTCTAACGGTTATTTTCTTAACCAAGCAGACAAGTGTGTATATAGCAAATTTTATGCTTCTGGTAAAGGAGTTATAATTTGTTTATATGTGGATGACATGTTGATTTTTGGTACTGACGAAAATCAAGTGGATAAAACAAAAAGGTTCTTGTCTTCTAATTTTGATATGAAAGACATGGGGGAGGCTGAGGTGATTCTTGGTATAAGAATCAAGCGTGAGAACAATGGCATTTCAATTTCTCAATCTCATTATATTGAGAAGATTCTGAAAAGATTTAACTTTAAGGATTGTTCTCCTGTTAGCACTCCTCTTGATCCTAGTATTAAACTCCTACCTAATACAGGTGTTGCAGTATCACAACTTGAATATTCAAGGGCTATTGGTAGTCTCATGTATGCCATGATAAGCACTAGGCCAGATATTGCCTATGCTGTTGGAAATCTTAGTAGATATACTAGCAAACCAAGTTCACATCATTGGCAAGCCTTGAGCCGAGTGTTCAAGTACTTAAAAGGAACCATGGATTATGGTTTGACATATACTAGATTTCCTTCGGTTATTGAAGGTCATTCAGATGCAAGTTGGATTTCCAATAAGGAAGATCATTCTTCCACAAGTGGATGGGTATTCCTTCTTGGGGGAGGTGCTATCACTTGGGCATCAAAGAAACAGAGTTGCATTACTGATTCAACGATGGAATATGAATTTGTAGCATTATCAGCGGCCGGTAAAGAAGCTGAATGGCTAAGAAATCTGATTTATGAGATTCCATTGTGGCCTAAACCGATATCACCGATATCTATCAGATGCGATAGTGAGTCTGCCTTGTCTAATGCTTATAGACAAGTGTTCAAAGGCAAGTCTAGACACTTAGGTGTTAGACATAGCATGATTCGTGAGCTTATCACGCATGGTGTTATATCAGTGGAGTTTATAAGAACTCAACATAATTTAGCCGATCATCTAACCAAAGGGTTGAGTAGAGATCTTGTGCACAAGTCGGCTGTAGGGATGGGATTAAAGTCCATCAAATAACCTCTCATGTTGAGATACCCAATTCCCATCTAATATGACATTAGGTGCTGAATTCAATGTGGAAAGCTTAACATTTAGAGATTGGAACACATTAAAGCATCATCCCAAGGTATGTGTTCAGACCTGCAAGTTGAGGAGGTTGAAGTTTATCTTCTTAATAGTTCTTTTGAAAAATTGCATATGCAGGTGCGAGAATAAAAGAACTACCTATTTGAGCATGAAGTTTAGCCGCTTCAAGAAGCTTGGACTTGGCTTTGATATGCTTAAGAAGGATTAGGACACTAGGCTAGTAAAACATAGTGTCGAGTAAGAACATTTGAGAATGTAAATTTATGTGTACATTATCTTCATGTATTCACTATGAATAACCAAGGTTCAATCAATAGTGACACCTTGGTATTCGAATATTTGGAATGTGTAATATACTAATGTGAAATTCAATCGTCACGATATTTCATTTATGCATAAGTTTGTTGTTTGTTGTGATTTTGTTTAGTTAATCATGGATTACGCTAAAATGGGGGAGGATTGTTGGATATTTTAGTGTAATTGGGTTGGCTAGTTGATCAATGTAATCGTAATGTTACATCGAACAAGTCGGGAAATGCGGAGTGCATGCTCTGTTCGAGTTCGTTATGATTTCAGAATTATTGCTTATGAGACATGTCTATTGGCATCAAACACATCTGCTAGAATGAGATGTGTCTATTGGGAAAAGACACATCTTGAGATGTGTCTATTAGCATTGGACGTGACTGTTGGAAATGGGATGTGTCTATTGGCAAAAGACACATCTGTTGACATCTATATATAGGTGTGGCATTGATCATTTTTTGCATAGGTTCATTTGAAATTTACAGCAAAACACATTCTCTCTTCTTGCAGAATTTCTGACTTTATCCGATTGAATTATTTGGGTGAACCATAAATAACTTCAATCTGAAAGTGTTCACACGACTTCAGAAAAATCCAAGTAATTACCCATATTCCCCAACAAGATTTTGGGAACAATTTCGGGAATTCTAGCATTTCTCGTTGGATATCGATGCTACAGATGTGAAATTGCATGAATATATATTATTACATCTTTCATTTTGTTGCAAGTGAATAAGTGATACAGTAGAATTTAATGTTTGTTTATAATAATTTCTGGTGTCAGTGGGATCTTTTGTTTTTAAATGTAATTTGAAGTGTATGAAAATATATATTTGGACAAAATATTTTCTATTTAACTTTATATTGTCAACTAAAAATAAAAGTTATAAAAAATACTATGTACAAGGAAAAAGTTATTTTGAACGTATTTTCAGTTATGATTATTTGATATCATTGATAGAGTAAAGAACTTGTAATATTTGGGTTTAATAGGCATAATTTTATATATATTTTGAATTGTCCAGATGAAAAAAGTTGTTAAATTTATCTTATCGTCTAAAATTTAGATCACATTGCTCCCCTCATTTCCATCCTACTTTGGATTGTGTATAAGAACATCATCTTTTCATGTTGAATATATTGATTAACCTTATAATATATTATTTTGCAGGATTTGTAAAATGATCAGTAACAATGTGATGAGATGGCTTCTTTTTTAAAGTAATCAGTATGTGATGAGATGGTTGACAGTATTTTGTTTTTATGGATTCAGTTATTTTCAAACTCCTGGATTCGTCGCAATGGTAATGCAAAGCCCATAGGTCAGCTGCATGCTGGGAAGTATTTAAAGAAAGGTTCGCGAGAGAGTGTTCTCCATTCATCTCAGTATCAGATTCCATCGTGGCATTTGCAGCAAAAGGACTCAATGTCAGGAACATGCATGGTTTATCTTCTTGGTAATCTACTTGATCTCGAAGCTCTAATAATCTCAACTATCTGTTTTCATTAATTTGTTATTGCTGATACCTTGGTCTAAATACCTTTTTACTTGTTAACATTTTAGATTGTTACCCTTAATTACATGCTCCAAGACATGTACAGAGTACCTTATTAAGTCTGTTAGGCCGAATACACAATTATAATCAACTAAGTATGAGAGAATAACAATAAGTTCTTGAAAAACTTTAAAAACTGTTTGGAATTAACTTCTCTCTCAGTGATGTAAAATATCACAGAGAGCTGCTTAGGTTACAATGAAAAGATATTGTGTTACACGATCGATACCCTTCTAGGGTTAACCTAACTGTATTCAGGGGCGGACGCAGGCCGTCAGGACCAAAAAATCTGAGGGGGGCCAAATCTTAAAAAAAAAAAAATTACATGGTGAAATTTTAAAAAAAAAATTAAAAAATTTTACATGGTAAATTTTGGCAATTTTTCAGAATGGGGGGCCAAGACCACCCTTGGCCATAGCTTGGGTCCGCCCCTGACTGTATTTATAAAGATATACAGCTACGTACAATCGATAATTGATTCTCCTATAAATCAGCTATACAAATATTATCAATTACCAGATTCGTTTAAGCTATGGTTAGGATAGGTGGAGTCCAGGTTCTTGCAGGCACCGATATATGGGGCCGGAGCTCAGGAGCTAATTACTAGAGAATCATACACTTGATAAGTAATATGTAATCTTGGTTGTGCAGGAGTCTTATAATTTTATATGACTTGGTTTGCTATTAAGGTAACTTATGTGGGTGCTTAAATTTTATGACTCAAGTGCCGTTGGCTTCAATCAAATTAATGATAAGGATATTTACTTACTGGACACACTCAGACTTTTGACAAATTTATATAGTTTGCTGAATGTTTATTTTCCTTTAAATGACTAATTATACTCTTTGCGACATGTCATGAATTATTGGCCTGATGACTTTTATATGCATCTCTAATTTTAGGTTGCTGAAGAATGATAGGAAATATTCTTTTAGACTTTAGTAGCCTTACATTGACCTGCTAACTTGTGTCAGAGGTGGTGTTTTGTTTCTATAATTGCATATGATGAAAGTGTTTGTTTTTTGTACTTGCAAACTCAGTGACAAAAAAATAATGGTTTTGAAAGTTGGATATCGCATCCCACTTCTCATGTTTCACCTTGTATATTTTTATAACATGAATGGTTTAGTCCATATATTCTTGTGTAATTACCAGGGAACTTTATAGAGTACAGTCATGCATTCCATAATTGGTTGCATTCCATCGGGTAATCTAAACTCGATGCAAGCTGATCATCATATCTTCATGACTTTGTTAGTGCTTTAAGCTTATATTCTTTCCATAATTGGTTGCAGCTGAGTGGAGCCCAGATTGCCAAACTCAATGATCATCATATTATGATCATCATAATGATATATAGTACTTGAGCTTTACGCTCTAAGTTTTGTTTTGAGTTAATATTTTGAAATATAGTGGTTGTTTTGCCCACATGGAATGGTTTGTTTTGGTTCATATAACATGGTATATAAAGTTTTAGGGTGTTGATTTATGCACACCCTAAAGTTATTCATGCACATCCTTATCTATGCATTTTACTAGAATACCCTTAGTCTCTTATTTTGTTTATTATAATATTGATCATTTTATATACCTTTACTTACTTAAAAAGGATGGTAGAAAGATAAGCGTGATAGGGTGACTTTTTTTTTATTTTTGTAGGCATTCTTGTATTATCATTATTATAAACATGAGTTTTAAATTAGAAAAATAATAATAATACTTATAAAAAAATATTATATAAATTTGCTAAAATTTGTCAACTTTCTTATCTTGAAATAAAATATAGGAAAAAAAAATTAGTAAATATGGTTAAAAGTGAGTAAATTGTGACTTGAAGGAACTTCTCATTATTTTGCTTTGGTAAATAATTTAAAATTACTTTTCTTTTTTGTATTTTTCTATTGGTTATTTTTTGAGTTGGATATTCATATTTATAGTAAGTCATGTATATAATTGAGCTAATAAAATTAAGACAAGTAATAAAATTTTAATAATAATAATTTAATTTCAAAATTCATAAAACATTTTATTAGAAAAGAAAATTATGCATAGTCGTAAGATTTGGGTATTTGGGTAAGATTGTGCCAGAAAAAAAATACATATGAAGATTAAGGTTATTTTAGTCAAAAACAAATCTAGGGTGTGCATAAATAAGTTTAGGATATGCATAAATCACCACCCAAGTTTTAAACCGATGTCAAAAACAAGTTAATACATCACCTAATAACCAGACAATCATCAATATATATATATATAAAGGAGGATAGCAAAAGTTTAGGTGGCGCTCTAATATCGTCTCAATCGATTTTTCTAATTTTCTAGAATTTTAAACACTAATAAATATAAAAATATCAATTAGCGTATTAGAAGTAGAATAGGTGTTCGAATTTCTAAAAGAGAAGATTTCGAATTTATAGGAAAGACATATGATTAGAAGTTTTATTGGAAATATAATAAGTATTTATAAGGCATACAATTAAAAGTTCTATTGGAAGTAGAATAGGAATTCGAATTTATAGAGAATAAGAGTTCGAATTTATAGAAAAAATATATAAATAAAAGTTCTACTAGAACTAGAATAGGTGTTTGAATATATAGAACAGACATATAATTAAATATTTTATAGAAAGTACGATCTACTTAAATTATATATTTTTTATATAAGTTAATTATACTAATATTAGAAAATTTTATTCATAAATCCAATACTATTGTCATGAAAAAAGTCACCGTTTTTAAAAAGAAAAGAATTGATGCATTAACATAATAAAAGAACAATGAGTAAAAGAACAATCTCATGCAAGAATCCTAAATAAATACAGGAGTATCTATAATATGAAGAGAAAATAAGATGTGTTTTCATTTTCTAAAACTCCAAAAATTTTAGAAAATCTAGAGAAAGTATAAATTGGAATCCACTCTATTTTTAGGTTTTGATTTTAAGGAAAAAAATTGTTGTGTAAGATAAGTATTATCAATAATATGTAATGAACTTAGAATTTCAATCCCAAACGAGAGCGGCTCAAAACGTGTTTAACGGGAAGACGACTTACTATAAAAGATCGTACTAGCTATTAAAATATCATATGATGTTATAAATTTTATTTTATTTTTAGGATTTAATTTTTATGGATAAACATTATCATACAAGTAATATATGTAAAAGTTAGGTTTTTGGTCTGAACGAGAGAGCGAATCAATAGTAATAACTGTGTTTAACAAGAAAGCGGTTCTTTAGATAAAACCGTATAAAAGATGTTTAAATATATAATTAATACATAAAATAAAATGTTTTATTGGAAGTATAATACGAGGACCGTGGAGACATCTTATACGATTTTTTAAAACTATACATCTTTTTTCCTAGAAATCTTTTATTTTAACTTTTTTGTACAAGTTAATTATACTTGCATTACAAAAATATATCCATAAATGTAATATTATTCCAGTAACGAAAAGTCTTTGTATTTTAATTTTTTTTGATATGTTAACATAACAGAAAGACATTCCCATGCGGAAACTGTAAATAAATACAAGAATATCTATAATATACAGAAAATAAAAGATGTATTTTCATCTTTTAAAACTCCATAAATATTAGAAAGTTTAAAGAATATAAAAATTGGAATTTACTCTCTTTATATAGTGAAGTTAGAATTTCGGTTTCAAATAAGAGCGGCTCGAAACGTATTTATCGAGAAGACGGCTCGCTAGAAAAGATTGCATTAGCTATTAGAATTTGATACTGTAGTCATAATTTTTTTTTAATTTTACGGTTCGATTTTATGAATAAAAAATATTATATAAGTCTTTATAATATATGTTAAAAAGTTGGGATTTCGATTTTAACGAGAGAGCGGCTCAATCGAAAGAATCGTATTTAACAAGAAAATGATTCATTAGAGAAGATTATTTAATTATTGAAATTTAATATTAATATTATAATATAACGTAAATGTATTGAATTTTTTTAAAAATAAAAATTGTAACGCCGCCGCGAAGCGCGGCTTTATCAACTAGTTTATGTCTAAATTACAATTTACATCGATTTTTAGGTGTCTTATACATCGGTTTTTTATATAAAAACGATGTTAAAGAAATATTAGACATCACACACTAACAACAAACCAATGTCTTTAGGTGTCTTTTACATCGATTATTAAGTTAAACCCGATGTTAAAAATAATATAAATATCGGATTCCAAAGAAAAGACGTTGTCTAATGTTTACAAAGATATCGATTAAAAATCGATATCTGAGTTGGGTCACAAAGACATCACACGCACAAATATCGGTCAAAATTTTCACAGATAACAGAATTTGACCGATGTCTAATGCAGAATTTTTTGTAGTGTGATCATGTGACTTCACATTATTTACAATTATGCCACTCCATTACTTCCACATTCGTCAATTATTGAATTCAAACTACCATCTAAATATTATCCATCAATTGAATTTATCTATATAAAATGGAATAATACTAGTAAAACGAGAATTTGCGGTTGATTATTATCAATCTCTGAAAAAAATTATAATATCCACAGGAGACAGAAGATGAAGAGGAGGAAGTGGTCCGAGAAGAAGATAATGGAGCGGAGTGATGAAGAGCATATTTCTGAAGAGCATATTATGACGTGTTTATATAAATGGGATTCATATATATGTATCATGTGTACATATCATTTTATGAAATACTAGCATATAATATAGAATAAAGTACACTTTGTGTACTTGTACTTTAGCCTAGACACCACTTGCAATATTATAATTTAAAATCGATCATCTGCAATACTGAAGTTTTTATTTCGTTACACTTTAATGTTTTTCGTTAAGTAACGTTAACTCCATCAGAAAAATGGGGGTATCATTGTCATTTTACAATCCTCCAATGAGGCCCATCCCCGAGAAATAGAAAGACTGAGGACAGTCCTTATAGTGGCAGGTTTAATAACGGGGCTGAACATTTCTTCGTAATCAAAGCCTTGTTGCTGATGGAATCCTTTAGCAACAAGACGAGCTTTATGTCTTTCGATTGTACCATCAGGATTACGCTTGGTACGAAACACCCATTTGCAACCAACTGTGTTGTGGGATGGTGATGGAGGCACAAGAGTCCAAGTTTGATTCTTCAACAATGCATTGATTTCCTCTGTCATAGCATTGCGCCAATTTTCATGTTTGGAAGCCTCTGTATAGCATGTTGGTTCTGAATTTTCAACAACACTAAGAAGAGCTTGAGGAAGAGGATGTTTTACTGTTGTATTATTACGTTTGTTCTGCGGAAGTGTCCCATCTTTAGAACGAGTTATCATCGGATGTTGAGCAGGTGGAGGATGGGTTGTTGAAGTCTCTTGTATTGGGACTGATTCAGTTGTCACTATTGTCGAAATTGAGTCAGGATTAACTCTATTACGACGATGATATGTGAGCACTGGTGGTGGATTAATGGGAGTTGGGGCCTGATTTTGTTCTGTTGAATCAGTGGTTGGCAGTGATGTTGTCTCATCAGAGGATTGAGACACTTCATTGTTGCTGGGAGGAGACTCTATAGATGGAGTAATGTGCCCAGGATGTGATGACCCTTCTGATGGCCTCAAAAAAGAGGTTGGGCTTGGTAAAAGAGCAAATTCCAATGGTGGAGGTGCATGTACCTGCATGATTTTATAGGGAAAAGAAGTTTCGTTAAAAATAACATGCCTAGATATATAGAGGCGACCTGTCTTAGGATCGAGACCTCTATAGCCCTTATGTTGAGGACTATATCCCAAGAAAACGCATTCTATACTCCGACTAGATAATTTGTCAGAGACATATGGACCAAGATACGGAAAACAAGAACACCCAAAGACTCGAAGGGAAGAATATGAAGGATGAGTGCCGTAAAGCCGATGATGTGGAGTGTCCCAATTTAAGATAGAGGTAGGAAGTAGATTAATAAGATACACGGATGTAAGAACAGCTTCCATCCAAAGCTTGTGTGGAGCACTAGAAGTAAGGAGAAGGTTACGGGCCATGGTTGCAATATGACGATGCTTTCTTTCAGCTAGCCCGTTTTGTTGGGGAGTGTGGGGACATGAGAATCGTTGTTGAATCCCTAAAGAGTTGCAATATTTAGTGAATTCATGATTAATATATTCATTCCCATTATCACTTTGGAAAAAATTGATGGTGATGCCAAAGAGATTTTGAATTTTTGCAACTAATTTCTTAAAATGAGTGAGTACTTCATTTTTACGATGCATTGGATAAATCCATGTATAGCGAGAAAATTCATCAGTGAAAAGTACATAATATTTAAACCCACAAGTGGAAGAAGTAGATGAATACCATACATCACTATGAACAACATAAAAAGGGGAATCAGCATAAGATTTATTATATTCAAAAGGTAATTTGTGGGACTTGCTAAGAGCACATTCACGACAGAAAGTGCGAAAAGAGATTTTAGAACCAATATTAGAACCTAAACGCGACAAGACATCAGATGAGGGATGACCAAGACGATTGTGCCAGATGGAAGAGTGGATAGCAGCGAGAGCTTGTGGAGTGGAAGAAGTATGAGAGAACTGAAGCGGATATAACCTGTCTTTACAAGGGCCCTGAAATAACAGACGACCAGAATGTAAGCAATATATTTGATAAAAATCAGGGGCAAACAGGAAGAAGACTTGATTATCTTTAGTAAAACGGGCAACAGATAACAAATTTTTACGAATGGAAGGAATGTGAAAGACATTTTGTAATGAAAAATGAGAAGATCCTAAGGAAATTGGTAGGTTACCAGTATGGGAAACAGACATAGAGTTCCCATTACCCATGTAAACATTATGAGGACCACTATATTCTTCGGGATTGTTGACAGGCAAGGCGGTCATATGATGGGTCGCACCAGTATCCGGGTACCAATTTGGATCAGCAGCGAAATGAGCTCCAGCAAAGGGTGCAAATGTAGTTGGGCCAGTGAACTTGTGGGGGCATTGTTGTTGTCCGTGCTGGTTTGTGTGACAATTGGAACACCAAGTTGGAGCTGGACCGAGTATTCCATTGGATGGTTGGGGATGAGGAACCCAACTTGGAGAAGAATAAGGTCTAAATGCAGAGAATTGTTGCTGATGGAATTGCGGTGATGGGAAATTGCCCTTCTGCAGTTGTTGGAAGTTGCGTCCTGAATTGTATCGCTTGGACCGATTGAAGTTTCGACCATTTAAATTAGTGTTGCGGCCATTTTGAGTTTGATTTTCACGACGAGTATTGGTACCATGAAACAGAGCAGTTGCTGTCCCTTGTGCCTGGTGACCTTGTTGGGCATCAAATGCTAAGATGCGAGCGCGTAGCTCGGTAAAATTGGGAAGAGAAGAGTGTTGGGAGAGAGCCGTTCGGAGCATGAGATAGTCTGGCCCAAGCCCATGTAGTGTTGCAAGTACTAAATCTTCATCAGAGACTGGCTTTTTAATGGCCGCCAACTGGTCAGCAAGGGACTTAGCATGACGAAGATAATCATCAATGGATTGTGAGCCTTTGTTGAGCTCAAGTAGTTGAAGCTTGAGGCTGGATGCACTAGCGGCAGAACGCTGCGAGAAGTGACTAGCTAGGCAGTCCCATATTTCCTTTGAGGTATCAAAACCAATTGTGAGTTGTGAGACGCTTTCAGAAAAAGAAGTAGTGATAAGACTGACTATTTGTTGATCTACAACGAACCAATCTTCATATTTTGGGTTGGGAATCTCTTTTGCTGGTTCAGTTGCAGTGGCAGTAGTCATGATGGTGTGAGATGGTTCTGGTATAGAGCCGTCGACATATCCCCAGAATTTTGCACCATGAAGGTAAGGCTTGATTTGTCTCAACCAAATCAAGTAATTTGTTTCAGTGAGTTTATTGAATTGGGCTGTGTTTTGAGAGGGGAAGGAAGCAGGTGTAGAAGACACAGAAGTCATGACAGATGGGTAGAAGATGCAGATAGATAAGAAGATTAGAAAAGAAGAGGTAAGGATCTTAGACCTAGGCTGATACCATGTAGAAACTGTATTTCCTTGTATCTCATTGATGTATGATTTGTACAATATATAGGATGCTATAGGAATAATTACAGGCTATATTACAGGAGGTATTTACAAGTGAAATATGCTGGTGTAATTACAGAATCATAACTGATCTTAAACTAGAGCTAGAGCTATGTTTGAATTCAAACAAGTCCAGATTTGATATGGCTTGATTATTGCTGTGATTTAAGTTGTGTGCTGATTTTGTGGAATTACTTTAACAAAATCCTCGGATTTATCCAATAAAAATCAATTCATATTCATCTCTATTCCAATAATGAAAGAGTACAAGTGTATACATGGATAAATCATTACTTGGATGCCAAGTAATTAACTAATGATAAAGAAAACTAAATCCTAAAAATATCTTATTACCAAATTTGAATAAAGGAAACAAATCCTTTATATATTATTCTAATACTATAATCTAGAATGATCTAATAATATAGTTACTTAATATAACTAAGATAACTAATCAATTATAATTAACTTCATCCTAAATAATAAGGTATAACATATAAAAATCAATTTATCAATTCCTTGTTCCGCATCACCGGCCCTTGCTTTAGACTGTTTTAACTTGTACTGTTAAGGCTTACAAAAAAAGAGAGATCTTGATCCATGTTAATTACTTCCTAGTTCCAATTATTAGAAAGTCAATTGGCTTTTGTTGTACTTCTAGTATTCCTATTAAAATTACCAAGCAAGTTGTAGATTTCGTGGCGTCTGCCTCAGTCTTTTTCAGTGTTTCACTGTGTAAGAAAATCAGCATGCACAAGATTAATCAATTTATGCTACAGTATTTTTTTATACAAAGTAAAACTATAGGGGTCAACGTTACCCTGATCTATCATAGGCAGCCCAGTAGTCATCCATACAAATAGAAAGTAAGCTCTGACTGCAAAATGTCAGCAGATAATCTTATATAGATTGTAAAATATACCTGAAAAGATAAACTTAGGCCAAGTTGGTACCTTTGCTGCAAGAACGTAAGCAAGTTCGAATCTAAGGGCCGTGGATTTGTACTAAAATAGTGCACAAGCCCAGAGAACACATCATAGCATATTGTAAAAACTGCGTTCAGAATGATTTCTTGCTTTGCTTGTATAGTCCGTTTTTTGGACCTCCGCTTATCTTGATAGAACTTGCAATTATATTCAGCATAAAAGTCTTGCCACCCAATTTCATCAGTAATCACCTGCGCTAACAACAAATTTGACACATTAAATTTATTCAATCAACTAGTTAAAATTGTTGTGCACAGATTCAGCTAAAATTTAGGTGCAGATAAAGTGCAAATATTGCACAGGGGTCTAAATTATATTATATACTCGAAGAAAAAACTAGGAGCGTCCCATTTCACCAGGTAAGAGACCCATGGCTCAATCACTGTATACTGACCTCCATGAAGAGATGATAAATGTCTGCTCTATTTTTGAATCATGGCGAACATACCAGTGACATATTCAACAATTACAAGCACATGCACTAGACCTTCCGATTTTACCTAAATTTAATTCCTTACTATGAATCACTACAATAATCACTCTCAATTTCCTACTAATTAGCATTAAACTTGTACTCGGATTAATCGCGCGACTCGCGAAGCTCTATTAATCGCGCGCTTTTTGACCGAAAAACAATTATTCACAAATTTAACAAGAAATCATTACTTGGATAATCCTCGAACGAATTAGAAACAAAATAAATGTTTGCCTGGAAAATGGCCAACATATCAGTTCTGTATTATTAACAAGTACATGCACTATCGACTTTCTGATTTAACCTAAATCTACTTCCGTATCACGATGCTTTACAATAAGCCCTCTCAATTTCTTACAAATTAGCACTAAACTTGTACTCGGAACATGTAATTGGCCGTTAGGCATGCTAGTATGATGTATGTTAATTTATCCCAGTTTACATATATCCAAATATCTTTTTCTAAGCACTCGGTCACTCACTATCCAATTCATTTCCATACTCTACGATCATACAAATTAAAAACAAAATAAATGTCTGGAGTTGAGAAAGAGGGAGAGAGAGAGAGAGAGAGAGAGAGAGGGAGTTGAGAGAGAGAGAGAGAGAGGACAGTGGACTGGAGAGAGGGCGAGAGAGGGAGAGGGGGTGAAAATGCAGAAGATATATGAACTCCGGGAGAGTCTTAATAATGTTTTAATGAATTTCTTTAGTAAGTAAATTAAATTATAAAAATTAATCATTATATGTCTCAAAAAAAATTAATTTATTATAGAATTAATAATAAAGGTTCCTTTATTTGTCAACAAATAAAATTTTATTAAAATTTGTTTGATAATCATATTAAAAAATATAAAAATTAATTTTTGGGAATATGGCGTCGATTTTTTATTATCATAAAAATTTATGAGAACATGTTTAATTTAGAAAATGTTCTCCCTTTTTTCAAAGGAAGAAGTTATTTTTGGGAAATTTATAATATTTTTTTAGGGAAAATTAATTCATTCGCCCCTGAACTATAGCCCGTTTATGATCTAGGTCCCTGTACTATAAAACCCAATTGTTTGATACCTTAATTTTCAAAAAAATTGATTTGGGTCCTTCCGTCAGATTTTGACTAACGGATGTTAGTCAGCACTGACGTGAAAAATCGAAACTTCTGTGATTGAAGTGAAATTTTGATATGTTAACATAGGAGTGATTACAAGAACATCGGTGTTGAAAGTTTTCGATTTCGAGTTCATTAACATATAGAAATCTGCACTTTAATCTCAAGAACACGCGAAGAACTTATGAATATATGCAAATTTCTATATGTTAGGAAACTCGAAATCGAAAACTTTCACCACCTCTGTTCTTGTAATCATTCCTAGTTTAACATATAAAAATTCCACTTCAATCCGTGAAGTTTCAATTTTCCACGTCAACGTTGACTAACGTCCGTTAGTGATCTGACAGAAGGACCTAAATCAAATTTTTTGAAAGTTAAGGTATCAAACAATTGGGTTCTATAGTATAGGGACCTAGACCATAAACGAGCTATAGTTCAGGGACGAATGAATTAATTTTCCCATTTTTTTAAAAAAGAATTAGTCCTTCAAAATATTTTGTATTTTTTGAAAAAAAAAATTAAATGCTAATTATTTATAAGATTTGTAATTTCTAAAAAAACTGACAAGGTCTCCCGAGGAGAGAGCAAAGCTCAATTTTATCATTGGTACTAGTCAGTTCATTTAAAATCTAAAAAAACCAATGATCAGAACAAGCATGTAACTTGAACTAGTTAGGACTGAGCAAAACCGAACCGAAACCGAAAAACCAAACCAAACCTTGCAAATTCTATTCGGTTCGGTTCTAATTTTTTGAAAATTCGGTTCGGACCGAATAGACCGAAATAAAAATTGGTTCGGTCCGATTCTTTAAAAAATATATCTGTCCGGATCGAATAGACCGAATTATTTCGGTTCGGTCGGTTCGAGCCGGTTTGGTCCATAATTAAAGTTAGGTCCGGTTCGATCCCGAAAAAAAATAACATTTCGATTTTCGATCTATTCAGTTCGGTCCGGTTCTGGATCGAACTGACCGAATGCTCAACCCTACTAGTCATGCGTACAGGGGCAGCAACTGTGGTTGCATACTTGCATGTTAGCAGTGTTCTAAAAAGATTAATTGCCGATTAATCGTTGTTCGGTATCTCTCCGAACCGGGATTGATGGGGTTCAATCGGTATTAATTACTGATTAATCGTTATTCGGTATCTCAAACGATTAAGTACCGTTTTTTACAACAATACATGTTAGTAACTTTGTACCAATTTTCTGTGTCTTTCTTAGCATTTCTAGCTTACATGTAGTATCATTTCTTCTATTTAAATATAATTGTGTCTTTCTAAAACATCACAACAATTTTATTTATCCATTTTTCAAATTTCAACTGTCGCCATGATCTAGTAAACAGAACAGTGTTTTTTAAGCATTGTAAACATTTCTTTTTCTTAAATTAACATCATCATGACCTGCAATATATTGAAACAAGTCTCGAAAACAAATTCAGAATTGCTTTGTAATTTCAACCTAGCCCTTTTGAAAATATAGTGTACAAAAACAATTGGAAAACAGAAGTGCATAACATTTGGTTAAATGTAACCAAATTTTTGTTGCGGTCCAGAGTCTGCAAAATCTGATCAGTATTGCTCCCATGTTAACGGACCTCAATGTTTCTTGATTCTTGCAGATGCTTACTCAAGTTAAGGGGAGAATCAGAGCTGCAGCTGCAGGTCACCCACTTGAAATTTACAAATATTCGTCATTCAGGTGTATTTGTAAGCCTTCAAGTCACTTCTGCAATTGCGTTGCAGTCTCGAAAGGCTTCACCTTCTTCAGCCTGCTCTTCTTCGCTTTATTTATGTAATTGCTTTCCTAGTATTGGTTGCAAGTTTGAGTTCATATTAAAGAAAGCATGTCTGCAAAAATTTTGGTGTTTTAGCAATGATGTCTTCTTATCTCTGTTTTACTAGTCTTGGAAAATTTGTGCTACGATACGAATTTTTTGTGGCTATTATTCTGCAATGTCAAGTAGAGCTCACAATTGCGCCTAGTGACTCCAATCTCGTAACTCCAATTACAAAACAATTCAGGCCTAAGGTCTGATAAACAGGCTTCAATTTCTTCAACTTTAATTTGATCTCGTTAAATAAATCAAAAACGATTGTTAATCCATGCTGTGGTTGAAATTTAAGTTTTAATAACAATGAATTTAAGTTCATGGACCTGAAATGATTTAGAAGAGTTGCTTTGTTTATAAATTTACAAAAAAAATGTAGTTTTGTACAAACTGGAGTCAATTTTCATTGTTCAACAAGTAGTAGTTAAATAATATCCCCAATCATGCAGCAACTGTTATAATACGTACGTTAAAGGTGAAATGAATCCTAGTGTGGTTTATATCTGTCACAGAAAGAACATGTACATAAACAAGAGTACCGCCTATCACATACTATTCACATCTTACCTGAATTGACGGTCCTCGGTTGAAGAAGGATTTTCCATTAGGATTTTCATATTCTCCCGCTTCTCTGACTGTATCTTCACAAAATTCTCTTCTCTCTTATTGCGGACTTCATGAATAAGCTTGGGTCCCTCTTTATAAAATTCTTCTTGGGAGTCCATCTAAAGAAAAATACAAATCCCGATATCAATTAAAAATGCACCCAAAAGCTATAAACAAATCAAATACTAAAGAAAAGTTGAACAACTACTACTACAATATGAAAAGTGAACAAGTAGCTTGTTTTTGGGGCCAAGTTTTTGAACTGTGATATTTGGGACCATTTGTTTTCAAATTTTGATAGATGGGGCCAACACCCAACTCCGGTAGAGTCTTAATAATGTTTTAATGAATTTCTTTAGTAAGTAAATTAAAATTTAAAAATTAATTATTATAGGATAAACCAAGTATAAGTTATATTTGAATAAATAAAGTATAAATTATATTCATTTTTGTTTATTGTATATTTATACAGAAATAATAATAAAGGTTCCTTTATTTGTCAACAAATAAATTTTTATTAAAAATTTGTTTGATAATCATATTAAAAAATATATAAATTAAATTTTGAGAATATGGCATCGATTTTTTATTATCATAAAAATTTATGAGAACATGTTTAATTTAGAAAATTTTCTTCCTTTTTTCAAGGAAGAAGTTATTTTTTGGAAAATTTATACTATTTTTTTAAAAAGAATTAATCCTTCAAAATATTTTGTATTTTTTGAAATAAAAAATTAAATGCTAATTTTTTATAAGGTTTGTTTTTTATAAAAAAAAAAGTTAAAAACTAGGATAAGTAAGAATTTTACCAAGGTCTCTCTAGAGGAGAGAGCAAAGTTCAATTTTATCGTGGGTGTCAATTCATTTAAAATCTAAAAAACCAATGATTAGAACCACGTTGTCCCTAATCTCCAGAATGTGGGTGATGGATGTGCTGGGAAAGATTGTGTGAGCCTAAGGAAATGGGAGGGCTAGGGTTTCGACAACTTAGGGAGTTTAATATTGCAATGTTGGGTAAACAGGCCTGAAGATTGATTAATAATGCTAATCCACTGGTTACGGAGATTATGAAAGCCTGGTACTATCCGCGGAGAGATTTTTTAAATGGATGGGAACGAATCCCTCTTATATGTGGCGCGACATCTTGGCTTCTCAGGAGGCCATAAGTTATGGTTGCAGGAGAAAGATAGGAGATGGCAGAGATACGAAGGTTTGGCATAGTCCATGGCTCTCTTGTGATGATAATGGTTTTTTGACGAGTCTAAGATATTCGGAGTTAGAGGATGCTACAGTTCATGGTTTAATTTCAGACACTCAGAACGCATGGGATATGGAAATAATTAATTAGATATGTAATGATCGTGATAAACAGTTGATACAGTAGATTCCCATACCTAGTGTTCCAAGAAGGGATTCATGGTACTGGTTGTTGGACAGTAAAGGGGAGTTCACGGTTCGAGTTGTTACAGGAGAGTACATGGTGAAAGGGATGGTCATGAATATGGGTTTTGGAAGAAGTTATGGAGTCTACAGATGCCGGGAAAGGTACTGAATTTTCTATGGAGAGCATGTCATAATGTCTTACCTACGATGGCAGCATTGACGAGAAAAAAAGTGGAGGTGAATGCAATGTGCAGTTGGTGTAATTTATACGTTGAGGAAGCTACGCATACTTTGTTTACGTGTAGTTTTGCACGTTCTTTGTGGTGTGACATGGGGCTGCAGGAATTGTCAAATATAGAGGCTGAATTGCAAGTGAAAGATGTTTTAAAAAAGGTTTTTGCAGGGAGTGCTCGGGAAGAGTGTGCTAAGATTAGGGTTTTATGCTGGGGGCTGTGGACAAGAAGAAATACATAGGTCTGGGACAAGAAGCCAATGTCTACATTTGGAGTGCGTTCGATGGCTATGAGGGTGCTGCAAGAATGGCAACAAAATAAAGAATCTGCAGGGAAAGGGAACAAGGAGCTGCGTCAATGAGCCAGGAGCTGGTGCAAGCCTCCTGAAGGTTGGATCAAAATTAATTTGGATGCTGCTTGTCGATCACACAAAGGTGAGATTGGAGTAGCTTGTGTAGTTCGTGATGACCAGGGGAACTTCTTACGAGCTCCAAGTAATAGTTTTCGAGGAAGTACTCATGCTCGTGAGGCGGAAGCTAGGAGTTTAAAAGAAGCCTTAATGTGGATTCAGAGTTGGAGGAATCACAGATGCATACTCGAGTTGGATTCAAAGCTGGTAGTGGATGCAATCCATGGGGAGAGAGGAAATTCTATTTTTCATGGTATCATTAATGATTGTATTAGCATTTTAAAACACATTAAGGAAGTGTTAGTAGTTTTTGAGTATCGATCTGCGAATATTGTGTGTTGTGCCCAAAATTTGTAATGGGCTCAATTTTCGGCCCATAGGTATTAAGGATTGTTAGGTTATTTGGAGGGCATGTACCAGTTTAAAGGAAACTGGGGAGGTGTACATTTGAAGGGTAGCTCTGGAGGTTCGAGTTAGAGGGAAGCTGTGTAGGTGCAGGTGTGCTTACAAGCTCCACCTCTACTGGCCGGGCAGATAAGGATTATCTCCTAATTTGTAGGAGATACGAATTGAGTCCTTTAAATAGTCTATTTCATTGAGGGACACGCTTCTAACATGATAAATATTGAATATTTGGGATATATGTCTATAAATACATGGAGTTATCATATGAGTAGGATTTGGGAGTTCTACTTCGAATAGGACTCTACTAAGTGACTAGCTGAATTAAAGATAAGTTATAATTCTGATTAAAACTCTATTATTTCGTGGTTTAATCAACAAGAAAAGGATTCCTAACCTAAAAGAATTACATTAGGGCTTGATTCCTATAAAAAGGATATGTAGGCAATTAGCAAGGGGTTCGATTTTTACATTTTCGACACACAAGGTACGTCTACCCTGAGTAATCACATTCCGGGCATATTTGGCCGGAGTTCTTTGCCATTGTTGTCCGGTGACCTTGCTAATCCAGCCCATTATACACTAAACACCATTATTAGGTTCAGCTGTCCTATTTCCTTACAGCTGTTCGATCTGTTTGATTATCTGAAAACCAAGGATAATTCCTACTATTTCGGCGAGGCTTACTCGGGGTGTTGTGTGAATTTTTTGCATAACACTGTGGCTCACTTGTTATCTCGAGCTGCATTTTCTATGTCAGGTCCAATAGAGTGGTACCACACTGCTCCTGATTTCATTCGTTGTAATCTTATTTCGGAGGCAAGTTAATATATGCAAGTGCATTTTTTTTTAAAAAAAATACAGTAAAACCTCAATAAATTAATATTATTGGGTTCGACAAATTTTATTAATTTATCGAGATTATTAATTAATCGAGATAAAATTTATACTATCGTTAATATATTGCGACCAAAAATCGGCATTCAAAATATTAATTTATCATGGTATCGAGTATTAGTTTAACAATATGTAGCGTGAACAAGTCATGCGTGACATTGATAGTAAAATCATGAATATTCAATATGAAGGTTTAGGTGGACACCTTGTACGTGATCTTTAACATCGAAATCAACAAACTTTTACGTGAAAAATTATATTGGAAACGTAGAATTATTAATCTAGATAGACCTAAATATATTATGAGCTTAATGATCCTATAGTTAACTTTAGCTAATTACCTAAAATTAAGACATATTATAATATAATTCGAAGGCTATTTTTGTAAATGTATGAGTGAATTTCATTATTATAAAAATGTCATTCACCGTTTATATTAATTTTAGGTAATTACCTACACTTTACTATAAGAACATTATTCTTATATATTATACATTCATCGAAAATTATTAATGAAAATATTGATGATGTTTTTGCTCGAGGAGGAAGACAAGGAGAATGGGGAGGAGAAGTGCATAATATTTGGTTAAAAGTAACCAAATTTTTGTTGCGGTTTCTTGATTCTTGCAGATGCTTACTCATGTTTAGGATGAATCAGAGCTGCAGGTGAGCCACTTATATTTGCAGATATTCGTCATTCAAGTCTACCATTTGTAAGCCTCAAGTCACTATCATTGCAGTCTCGAAAGGCTTCACCTTCTTCAGCCTGCTCTTCTTCGCTTTTTTTATGTAATTGATTTCCAAGTATTGGTTGCATGTTTGAGTTCATATTAAAGAATGCATGTTTGCGAAAATTTTGGTGTTTATCAAGCAATGATGTCTTGTTGTCTCTATTTTACTTGTCTCAGAAAATTTGTGCTACAAATTTTTGTTGACCATTATTCTGCAATGTCACATGGAGCTCACAACAGATCCCAGTGACTCCAGTCCCGTGATCTTTCAAGGTTATATTGTTCTCGTAACTCCAATTACAAAACAATTCAGGCCTAAGGTCTGATAAACAGGCTTCAATGTCTCGAACTTTAATTTGATCCCGTTAAATAAATCAAAAACGTTTGTAAATCTAGGCCGTGGTTGAAATTTAAGTTTTAATAACAATGAATGCGAGTTCATGGACCTGAAATGATTTAGAAGAGTCGTTTTGTTTATAAATTTACAAAAAAAAAAAAAATGTTGTTTCGTACATATTGGAGTCAATTTTTTGTTGTACAGATTCACAAAATACAACAATTATGACCATGCACCTCATAGTCAATATCCACACAAGCCAAAGGGTTCAACAAGTAGTCGTTAAATAATATCCACAATCATGCAGCAACTGTTATAATACCCACGTTAAAGGTGAAATGAATCCTGGTGTGGTTTATTTTTGTCACAGAAAGAACATGTACAAAACAAGAGTACTGCCGTTCGCATACTATTCCCATCTTACCTGAATTGACTGTCCTCGGCTGAAGAAGGATTTTCCATTAGGATTTTCATATTCTCCCGCTTCTCTGGCTGTATCTTCACGAAATTCTCTTCTCTCATTGCGGGCTTCATGAATAAGCTTGAGTCGCTCTTTATGAAATTCTTCTTGGGAGTCCATCTAAAGAAAAATACAAATCCCGGCATCAATTAAAAATGCACCCAAAAGCTATAAACAAATAAAATACTAAAGAAAAGTTGAACAACTACTACTACAAAATGAAAAGTGAACAAGTAGCCAGGTGCCTTCAGGAAGAACTGAAGTACCCAAATATAATGAAAAGCACAGAAAAAATGATGGTTTAATGGCCAGACTGTCAAAATACTAAACAGAAGAAGGTGAAAAACAAATATATATTAAATAGAATCTAAAACGGCTTACCGGTTTAATGAATAAACTTTACAATTCAGAAAACAATTACTAAAAACAGGAGACACGGAATGTAAGTGATCTGTGCAACAGAGACAACATACACTACTACACACTTCCATAACAGTCATATAATATTTGCCCTATTTATCATAAAGGATCAGTGATTACCTCCTCCTTATGTTGCTCCTGATGCATCTTGGTTCTCTGTCGCACTATGCGATTCTCTTCCTGGGTGTTGCGCAGTTGTCGTTTAGCAAACCAAACGAATCTTCAAGTGTTTTTGCATTTTTTTCTCCTTCACAGCTATGTTCTTGTACCAGTTAAGGAGATGATTGTCCTCACTCATCTGCCTTATTGAGTTAACTACCATCTCCTCATACAATCTCATTTAAAACTTTACTATGGACTTGCCTAACCAATCAAAGATAGAAAAAATTTAATCTAAAGAAAAAGAAGAGGAGGAAAATGAGGGAACAAGTACTTTTAACATAAGGGTTATGAAATAGTGGACCTTTAGAGTGCTGGAAAAATATATCGATATCTCCTTTCTCTACCATGTAACCATATAACAGACGCTGCCCACTGGGAAGAAACCGCCACGCCTTGTGATCCCAAGCATCACGGTTTGTTCCTTCGTCCTCAAAACTTTTGCTTAATCGGTCAGCCTCGAAAGAACCAACAGCCGAGGCCTCAAAGATGCGGACACTCATACCTCGATGCCCTTGTGGGCCATAGGAGTGTCGTGCCTTCACGGCTTCGTAACCACTAAAGTACTCAAGAAGTTCGTTACTTCCCATTCCAACCCACTGAAAATGCAGTAGTAAACAAAAAACAGTAAGGCACAAGGAACACAAACAAAAAAAGGTTGATCATCATACTCCCGTTGAAAGTAAGATTTGTCACTCAAAAAATTAAGGGTGCAACATCTAATAGCATATCAAATGAACATTTACCTTTTCGTTGTCATCTTTGTCAAGTTGTGTGTTCATTATGATCACCATAGGTGGCCATACTATTTCCCTGGCTCTTACATAATTTTCGCTTAATCCTTTCCACTTGCCAAAGGCTTCACCGGCAGCGACTAGAGAACTTCCCATCCTCCGCAGATCCTCATCCAACAGTTGAGCAAGTACCCTGTGGGCCTTTACCCTTCTTTTGGCATTAGTTTTAGCATGGGCCATTAGGGCTTGTAGTCCCCGATACCAGTCAATCGCACCAGGCCCGCCATAACATGCTGGGCAGTGCCACTGCCTGTCAGGCTCATTGATTTCCTCTGCTTTGATATCATCTGGGGTTTTAAGAAAACCTTTAAGTACTGAACTCTCCATAAGAGTCTCGTGACTCATTTGGCTTTCATCCAAGTCATACTCATCAGAATCATAAATATGTTCAGTATCAAAATCCTCTTCATCAGCATATTTCCTTTCCTCTTTGTCATCTGCGGCATTGGCAGGGTTTGAAGCAGATACATTACCCACCTTTTCTGCCTGAGACATGATACTACGACATTGCCACCCATGCTGAAGAGAAGGAGGAATAACAGCTGGTTGATAATTTTTGTTCTCATACTCTTTTGAAGAAGTTTGATTCCAACCTCTGCCAGCGGGTCTTCTATAGTCACCTACCGGTGCTGCAAAGGCATTGGCAGAACCCTGTCCTTCCCAGGCACTGACAGGCTGCTTAGTTCCGGGCCAGGCATTAGAAGGCCCCTTCGCTCCTGTCCAGGGATTGCCAGATACTCACAGTGGTATTCTGAGTTCTGACTCCCCGCATTTACAAAAGACCTATTTCTGGGCTTTCATCCTAGCTCCTCCCAGACTCCATTCTGTTCAGAATTAAGACTTACAGCTGACACCCCATCAGCCACTTGACCGGCCCAGCAATCAGAAACTTGAGGGACAGTTTTTTCTTTGGATATGTCAGTCAAACCAGCACTAGGTAGTTTCGCACCAGATTTGCCCCCGCTTCTTGAACTCATCCTTTAATTGGCCCAAAGACAGTTCCGGAGGCAATATTCTGTGATACCAATCATAAAAAAAAAACATGTTCAATGACAGAAAATCTGAATTTGTACAAGTAAAATCAATGCTGAGTTGCACAAAAAGTTGGTATACTATACATTTCTCAGAATAAGAAAACTTGCATACAAACGGACCAGTTCAAACCATATACCTAGAAACACTATCACAATTGAAACACAAAACAGCACCCAAGGACCACTTAATATTTTGATCATCCATGCCCATAGAAAATTCTTTAAAAAAAAAAAACTTCAGACACTTCAACAAGTTATGTACTAAAGTAAAAATTCTAATAATGTAATGTACAAAGTGTATTGGATGCAACATTTTTTGGAATTACTTTCATTCAACAAAGAGACCGTATGTACAATAAACAAATAAACCAAGTTGAGAAAATGCATTTTGTATACGTTTGACAGGCATGTAGTTGGCCTTATCTTTAAAAGAGAACTTAAATCCGCATATTCTCTGATATATTTAACTACAATTTTAATAACAAATTCCAAAAGTATTATTTATTTAATCTTCATTTAATAGTACAACTTTCCAAATAAAAAATTCTCAACCGGTCGAAATAAATATTAAATGAATCCTTAGTGAGAAAATCAAATAGTGTGAATGGGATCCACCGACTACGAAACAATCATACACCAACCTAATCAACTTTTAAAATCTGGAGTCTTCAAGAATACAACACACGCCCTCATTTTCACTCCCAAGTTATACATATTTCACTGCTCGCTCGCTCTCTCTACATATTTATTATATACACCTATACATACAAACCATACAAACACACGAAACCCTTGCTAAAAGCTCCATTTCATCTCTCCCGATCACAATCAGGGAATGTTTCATTCTAATTACTTAATTCTCGTTGCAATCTTGATATAAAGCTTCATTTAATGTATATGTTTGTATAAACTTCGGTTTAAGATGTTTTGACCGGTGTTTGTACTTGTTTTTAGTGAATTTTAGGGTATTTAAACTTTAGTTAGGAGGAGGGAGAGCATAAAATGGGTCGTTAGGCATGCAAGTTTAATGATATAATTTATCCTAATTTCACTATCTCCAAATATTATTTTCTTTTTCTATGCACTCGGCCACTCACTATCCAAATCACTTCCATTTTCTTTTTCTTTTAGATTGCATCCTAGTTTTTGTACACAAACACCATCTAACTTCAGAAAATTAATACTTCACCGAATGAAACAACAATTATACATTACCAATAACATTATAAAACTAAACAACAACAAATAAATCCAATTAAACAAGTTCAAATAACATTCCATTTGACAACGCAATCAAATCGACAAATCTTACCCTGTCAACATGTCCAGCAGTAGCTCCTTTAGCCCGGGTCTTGGTAGTGACCGTCCATCCCGTGGGCAACCAATCCTGATCTTCCCCTCCATCTTCACTTCCTTTTTTGGCACGGTTTGCCCGCCTGGTCTCAGGGCCTTTAGAATCGCCTTCAGCAGCAACAAACGTGTCAGATCCCAGGAAGCGGGTCGGACCCAGGTATAGCATTCAGGTCAAAGCTTATTCCAACCAGAGCATGAGAAGCATGGCCGGAAGCGACGAAACCGGGAGGTGGGGTCGGGTCAGACTCTGCGATACGAATCGGGTCGGGTTGAGTTTATTGATATGGGCCATCGGAGATGAATGAGCCGGAGCTTAGCAGCAGGCCAACATAAAAGAAAATAAATACTTGGTCTATTTCCGAATCTTGGCCAACATATCAGTGATATTGTTAAAAACTAAATACACATGCACTATAGACTTTCCGCTTTTACTTGAATTTAATTCTGTATTACGAAGCTTTACAATAAGCAATCTCAATTTCCTACTAATTAGCAGTAAACTTGTATTCGGAACATCAAATGGGCCGTTAGGCATGCGAGTCCAATGTATATTAATTTATCCCAGTTTCAGTGTATAGGTCATTCACTGGAAAGATAAATGTCTGCTCTATTTTCGAATTATGGCCAACATACCAGTGACGTATTCAACAATAACAAGCACATGCACTATCGACCTTTCGATTTTACCTAAATTTAATTCCTTACTATGAATCACTACAATAATCATTCTTAATTTCCTACTAATTAGCACTAAACTTGTACTCGGAACATGAAATGAGCCCCTAGGCATGCGAGTCTCATGTATGCTAATTTATCCCAATTACAACTTCACTAGATCCATATATTTTTTTGCTAAGCACTTGGTCACTCACTATCCAATTCACTTATGTTTTCTACGTCCGTACAAATTAAAATAAAAATAAATGTCTAGTCTATTTCCGGATCATGGCCAACATATCAGTAATGTATTATCGAAAACTGCATGCACATGCACTATCAACTGTCCAATTTTACCTAAACTTAATTCCGTGTTACGAAGATTTACAATAAGTACTCTCAATTTCCTACTATTTAGCACTAAGCATGTTACAACTGATATACATTTTGCTGCAGAGAAGATAGAAAATTCTTAATCTCAGAAGCAGTGTGCAGATATTCTACCAAAGACTCTTTAAGGCCAAAATTTGGAAGATTGCATAGAAACTTGGGCATGCACATTATGTACAATCCAACTTGAAGGAAGTTTCAAATTTTTAGCCCTTTAAATTAGGAGTTAGTTTCCTACATAGAATTTTTCAGGAAAAGGGAAACTTTTAATTACTTCTATTCTGTTTTCACATTAAAAGGGAGGTAGTTTCCTTACTGATTTATAATCAAGAAGATTAACTCAATCGAAATTCTTCACATTTGCAAATGTGTACGATAAATAATAAGCAAAGATATCAAAAGATGCACAAAGACTAGGAAATAGAGAGAACAACAAGGATATTTAAACATTCTCACATGAAAACTACAGAGGCATACAAGTTCAAGGTCCTCTACCATCACAAGATAGTAAAAGATGGAGACAGACATCTAAGATATAAAGTATTGGCTTAGAGCTGGTTCCCCTCCATACCACTTGAATCACCAAATGCTCAAGAATCCACACGAGGGTGGAAGGCACCATTTTTGTGCTCTAGCTTTTTAGTAAAGGATGTAAACTCACCTTGCGTTGATTGGCAATGGCTGTAGATGCAAAGGGGAGTTCTGCAAGATCTTTTCCCACAACCCGAAGAGGTCCAGCAGCCACAACAGATGAGCTACATAATTAGCAAAAGAGATTAAGGAAACAAATAAGACAGCATAAATGATAAAGTTTATATGAAAAGAGAAACAATAAAAACAGAAAGAGCTCATACTCCACTGTCACAACCGCACAATACATCGGGCTGTATTCATCCTTCCTGTGGGAAAGAATTAATATTTATGACAAAGTAGGACTATATAATACATCCGGCTGTAAATGTACTCATAACCACTAAAGTACTCGAGAAGCTCGTTACTTCCCATTCCAACCCACTGAAAATGCAATAGTAAGTAAAAAATGGTAAGGCACAAGGAACACAGACAAAAAAGGTTGATCATCATCCTCCCATCGGAAGTTAGATTTGTCAATCAAAAAATTAAGGGTGCATAATCTAATAGCATATCAAAAAACATTTACCTTTCCGCTGTCATCTCTCTCAAGTTGTGTGTTCATTATGACAACCATCGGAGGATTTGCTTGTTCTTTATTGCATTTTCGCTTAATCCCAGTTTTACTGTATCGGTCATTCACTATCCAAATTACTTCCATTTTCTACCATCATACAAATTAACGGAAAAATAAATGTCTAGTCTATTTTCGGATCATGGCCAACATATTAGTAACGTATTATCCAAAACTACATGCACATGCACGATAACTTTCCAATTTTACATAAACCTAATTACTTCCATTTTCTACCATCATACAAATTAATGGAAAAATAAATGTCTAGTCTATTTTTGGATCATGGCCAACATATTAGTAACATATTATCCAAAACTACATGCACATGCACGATAACTTTCCAATTTTACATAAACCTAATTCCGTGTTCCGAAGATTTATAATAAGTACTCTCAATTTCCTACTAATTAGCACTAAACTTGTACTCGAAATCTGAAATGGTCCGTTAGGCATAATTTATCCAAGTTTTACTAGTATTAAATATGTTTTGCTAAGCACTTGGTCACTCACTATCCAATTCCCTTACATTTTCTACGATCGTAAAATTTAAAAACAAAATAAATGTTTGGTCTATTTCTGGATCACCGCCTACATATCAGTGACTTATTATCGAAAACATACTTCACCAGCACAAGCCATAATAGTAAACAGATTATGTACCTTGGATTTGTATTGGATTGGATTGGAATCCAAGACAAATGAATGATGGATATTTTTTGGAGCAATTTCTTCATTGTTTCCTGAAATATTAAATTAACATAAAATTAGTATAAATATGCAGAATAAAGATCGCCAATAGAATTTAGATCACTGTTAATCGATTAATTAACAATTAAACATACATATCAATTGAAATGTGTGTGTAAAATAAAAGAGATAGAGTACCAACAGTTCGGCTTTAGAGAAGCGATTGGAGATCTGAAGATGTGTACGTACAATTCCTTTTTGTTGTGGTTGTCTGCCTCCACCGGCGGCAGCGACGACGGCCGGAGCCGCCTGCGTCATACTAATAATTTCTTACAACTAAAACCCTAGGCGAGGGAGAGAGATATGTGAAAAATGGAGTAGATGTATATACTCCCGTGGTGTTTATCATCAATATATAATGAATATTTTTAAGAAAATATTTAATTTAAAAAAAATCCTTTAAAGGAAGAAATTATTTTTCAACAAATTATACCATTTTTAGAACAAGTTTAATCATTTAAAAAAATTTAGTTTTCGAAAAAATCAAATGTAAAATTTTTATCGGTTGGAGTACCATATTTTAAATAAAAAAATTAGGATGAACATTGATTTATTTATCAAGGTTTCTCGAAATAGTAACTAAAAAAATCAATTCATGCTCATTTGATTCATGAGCATAAAAAACAAAAGAAAAAAAAGGATAAAAAAAATGCAATTCTATATTGTATTGGCCTTTATTTAATGAGAAAGAGTTTGAAAAAATGATTGTGTAAAAATTGAAACTTTCGAATAAATATTCAAGTAGGAATTTGTAGGGAAAAATGGAGGTCAAAACTTAGGTTGTGGTAATTATTATTGTTAAACAAATCTCACTATTTATTTATTCTTCCGTATGCATACTTTTGCATTTATCTTTATTCTTTTGCTGTGCAGTTTGCAATCTTCTGTATCTTTTATAACGCAACATTGATAAGAATGAACGAGAGGGAACTATTCTTTAGCCTTTTTTGAATTTTGATGAAACCAGAGATGCATAATCACTCTGAATATATATAATCAGGTGGCTATTTTAACCAGAGATGCATAATAACTTTGTTTATTTTAACCTTTTAATCACGGTTGTACAAAAGTTTGCCCAGATTATAACAATTTAAAGCTTTGACACTGATAACAGTCACAAGGGTGATACATATCTAGAATGCTTATGTTTTAGAAGAAAAAAAACACTGCATAGGCTGCACTTTGCGCAGAAAGAGATTCACATCCTCAGCGTCCGAAATGTGCAAGACAGCGCTAAACAGGTGTAATAACTAACAAGACATTCTAGCCTAGTTTTGCAGATTCCTTTGCATTAGAAAACTGAGAATTGATTCTACCTAAAGTAGGCAAGCTATATTCATTTTTAGAAGGAATATTTTCTAATCCGAAATGACCATGTTTTTGCTTAAAATATACATCGTCTGGCCAACAATTTTTAGAATAAAGAGCAAAGGCACGGTGCACCAAATATGCATGTGAAAAACATTACACAAACGTTAGATCACTAGAAAGGTTTGTGGTTTACATGGCTGGATATTAGACATTGGCCGGCACTGAATACAAATTTAGGTTACTAGTAAAAACCAAACGAATCTTCAAGTATTTTTGCATATTTTTTCTCCTTTACGGCTATGTTCTTGTACCAGTTGAGGAGATGATTTTCATTGTCCTCACTCATCTGCCTTGTTGAGTTAACTACCATCTCCTCATACGATCTCATTTCAAACTTTACTATGGACTTACCTAACCAATCAAAGATAAGAAAATTGAAATCTAAAGAAGAAGAAAAAGAAGAAAATGAGGGAACAGGTACTTCTAAAATAAGTACGGGTTACAAAATAGTGGACCTTTAGAGTGCTGGTTAAATATATCAATATCTCCTTTCTCTGCCATGTAACCATAGAACAGATGCTTCCCACCGGGAAGAAACCGCTGCGCCTTGTGATCCCAAGCATCACGGTTCATTCCTTCGTCCTCAAAACGCATGCTTAATCGATCAGCCTCGAAATAACCAACAGCTGAGGCCACAAAGATGAGGACACTCATACCTCCATGCCCTTGCGGGCCATAGGCGTGTCGTGCCTTCACGGCTTCATAACCACTAAAGTACTCAAGAAGTTCGTTACTTCCCAGTCCAACCCACTGAAAATGCAATAGTAAGCAAAAAACAGTAAGGCACAAGGAACACACAAAAAAAGGTTGATCATCATACTCCCGTTGAAAGTTAGATTTGTCGCTCAAAAAATTAAGGGTGCAACATCTAATAGCATATCAAATGAACATTTACCTTTTCTCTCTCATCTTTGTCAAGTTGTGTATTCATTATGATCACCATAGGTGGCCATACTAATTCCCTGTCTCTTACAGAATTTTCGCTTAATCCTTTCCACTTGCCAAAGGCTTCACCGGCAGGGACTAGAGAAGTTCACTTCTATCGCAGCTCCTCATCCAATAGTTGAGCAAGTACTCTGTGGGCCTTTGCCCTTCTTTTGCCTTTAGTTTTAGCATGGGTCATTAGGGTTTGCAGTCCATGATACCAGTCAATCGCACCAGGCCCGCCATAACATGCTGGGCAGTGCCACTGCCTGTCAGGCTCATTGATTTCCTCTGCTTTCGTCTCATCTGGGGTTTTAAAAAACCTTTTAAGTACTGAACTCTCCATAAGAGTCTCGTGACTCATTTGGCTTTCACCCAAGTCATACTCATCAGAGTCATAAATATCTTCAGTATCAAAATCCTCTTCATCAGCGTATTTCCTTTCCTCTTTGTCATATGTGGCATTGGCAGGGTTTGAAGCAAATACATTACCCACCTTTTCTGCCTGAGACATGTTACTACGCCATTGCCACCCATGCTTAAGAGGAGGAATAACAGCTGGTTGATCAGATTTGTTCTCATACTCTTATGAGAAAGATGGATTCCAACCTCTGCCAGCGGGCCTTCTATAGTCACCTACCGGTGCTGCAAAGGCATTGGCAGAACCCTGTCCTGCCCAGGCACTGACAGGCTGCTTAGTTCCTGGCCAGGCATTAGAAGGCCCTTAGCTCCTGTCCAGGGATTGCCTAATACTTTCACACTGGGATTCTGACTCCCCGCATTTACAAAAGACCTATTTCTGGGCTTTCTTCCCACCTCCTCCCAGCCTCCATTCTGTTTAGAATTAAGACTTACAGCTGACACCCCCCATCAGCCACTTGACCGGCCCAGCGATCAGAAACTTGAGGGACAGTTTTCCCTTTGGATAAGTCAATCGAACCAGCAGTAGGTAGTTTCGCACCAGATTTGCCCCCTCTTCTTGAACTCATCCGTTAATTGGCCAAAACACAGTTCCAGAGGCAATATTCTTTGATACCTACTATAAAAAAACATGTTAAATGACAGAAAATCTCAATTGGTACAAGTAACATCAATGTTGATTTCCACAAAAAGTTGGTATAACCTGCATACATTTCTCAGAATAAGAAAAACAACGTGCATACAAACGGACCAGTTCAAACCCTATACCTAGCAACACTATCACAATTGAAACACAGTACAGCAGACAAGGACCACTTCATATTTTGATCATCCATGTCTATATAAAATTCTTTAACAAAAAACAAAACTTGAGACACTTCAAACGACGCATAGAAGAAGAAATTTAGGAACAAACAAGTTATGTACTAAAGTAAAAATTCTAAGAATGTAATGTACATAGTGTTTTGGATGCAACATCTTTCTTCCATCAAGTCCAGAAAGTGCATTTTGTATACGCTTAATAAGAAGCGCCGTACAACATCAAAGCCCTAACCAATATTACATAATCACCTTGTAAGTATTTAATCATCAAAACATCTACTCCCTCAGTCCCAGCCAATTGTTATCATTGGGGGACGGGGGCGTGGCACGCATTTTAATGTGAATTTTAAGGATAGTTCCATAACTTATTTTTCAAATTTTCTTTTTTGTATAAAAATAGGTATGTTAAATTTTTACACAAAAAAGAAAATTTTAAAAATAAGTTATGGAACTATACTTTTTAGGAGCCTTAAAATGTGTGCCAAGCAGTGAAAAAAACTGTAAAGAAATGGGTGGGACGGGGGGAGTAACAAACAAAAACAACAATAATTGTAAATTGTGTGAGAAAATAATTATTTACTGAAATCAAATAGTGTGAATGGGATCCACCGGATTTGAAACAATTATACATCAACCTAATCAACTTTTAAAATCCAGAGTCTTCAAGAGTATGACACACCCTCATTTTCACTCCCTAAGTCAAACATATTTCACAGCTCTCTCTCTAATATATATACACACCTATACATACAAAGTATACAAACACACGAAACCCTTGTTTAAAGCCCCATTTCATCTCTCTCTCGGGCATTTTTCATTCTAATTACTTAATTTTCTCATTGCAATCTCAATTTAAAGCTTCATTTTATGTATATGTTTGTATATAGTTGTGTTTAAGATGTTGTTTTGACCGGTGTTTGTACTTGTTTTTAGTGATTTTTAGGATTTTAAAACTTTAGTTAGGAGGAGGGAGAGCATGAAATGGGTCGTTAAGCATGCAAGTCTAATGTTAATTTATCCCAATTTCACTATATCCAAATATTATATATTTTTTTCTATGCACTCGGCCACTCACTATCCAACTCACTTCCATTTTCTACGGACGTACAAACTAAAAGAAAACAAATGCCTCGTCTATTTCCGAATCATGCAGTGACATTATTAAAAATTAAATACACATGCACAATAGACTTTCCAATTTTACTTGAATCTAATTTTGTATTACGAATCTTTACAATAAGCAATCTCAATTTCCTACTAATTAGCAGTAAACTTGTATTCGGAACATCAAATGGGTCGTTAGGCATGCAAGTCGAATGTATATTAATTTATCCCAATTTCACTATATCCAAAAATGTGCTAGTCCAATGCATATTAATTTATCCCAGTTTCACTATATCGGTCATTCACTATCCAATTTACTTCCATTTTATACCATCATACAAATTAAAGGAAAAATAAATGTCGGCTCTATTTTCGAATCATGGCGAACATACCAGTGACGTATTCATCAATTACAAGCACATGCACTAGACCTTCCGATTTTACCTAAATTTAATTCCTTACTATGAATCACTACAATGATCACTCTCAATTTCCTACTAATTAGCACTAAACTTGTACTCGGAACATGAAATGAGCCCTTAGGCATGCGAGTCTCATGTTTTCTAATTTTTCCCAATTTCAACTTCACTAGATCCATATATTTTTTGCTAAGCACTCGGTCACTCACTATCCAATTCACTTATTTTTTCTACGTCCGTACAAATTAAAAGAAAAATAAATGTCTAGTCTATTTCCGGATCATGGCCAACATATCACTAACGTATTATCCAAAACTACATGCACATGCACTATCAACTTTCCAGTTTTACCTAAACCTAATTTCGTGTTACGAAGATTTACAATAAGTACTCTCAATTTCCTACTAATTAGCACTAAACTTGTACTCGAAATCTGAAATGGTCCGTTAGGTATACGAGCCTGATGTATATTAATTTATCCAAGTTTTACTATTATTAAATATGTTTTGCTAAGCACTTGGTCACTCACTATCCAATTATTCCAATTCACTTACATTTTCTACGATCGTAAAATTTAAAAACAAAATAAATGTTTTGTCTACTTCTGGATCACCGCCAACATATCAGTGACGTATTTTCGACAATTATCGACAACATATTTTACCAGCACAAGCCATAATAGTAAACACATTATGTACCTTGGATTTGTCTTGGATTGGAATCCAAGACAAATGAAAAATGAATATTTTTTGGAGCAATTTCTTCATTATTTCCTGAAAATATTAAATTAATATATAATTAGTATAAATATATATAATAGATAAATTTTTAACTACAATAAAGACCGCCAATAGATTTAGATCACTATTAATCAATTAAAAACAAAATAAATGTTATTGTCTACTTCCGGATCACCGCCAACATATCAGTGACATATTATCGACAACATACTTTACCAGCACAAGCCATAAATGAATGTACCTTGGAATTTGTCTTGAATCTCGAAATGGTAGATGCTTCATCGACTTGAATCTCGAAAACATGTTTTATGCACCTGAAAGCATGGTGCATGTCTATAATAACAGTACTACTGTAAATGAAGATAGTTTAGAGGAGGCTTTTCAAGAAGAAGATTCTGAAAGAATATAGCTATTGAAGTGGTCAAGATTTTTGACGCGGCTAGTAATTGGAATGAATAGATTAAATTATCAGTGCTGGAATGCATCTCTTCATTGCTATTAATGTAACTGCATGTGCCACTGCAGACATCTAATTACAGAAACAGAGAGATTGATTGTCAATACCTGGTATTAACAAAGAAAATTATGGAAAATGAACCATCATTACCCGTAAAATACTTAACACCAAGCAAACCCAAATATGGGTGCTTATGTGTAATACTAGTTACACATTCAGCTACCGTAGAGTTCTCAAATATTAAGATCTCGTTGGTTTTTCTAATATCGGCTTAGACCAGCTAATTCTATTATAGGAAACTATCGAAAAAGTTTTCTATGTGGACAACACAACAAAATATTGCAAGACCATGGCTAACAAATTTTTGAAGCAGAGAATTAGCTGAGCCTCATAAGTATTTGAAAACTATTTTGTAACTGAAAATGAAAAGGTATAAATATGCTTACAGGAATCAGCATTAGGATCGTAACCGAAACTAGTGTGGACATATCAGCTAGAGTTCTTGCAATCTTCTTCCTCTCTCTTTTTGTAACCTTCTCTCCCCGTAGTTGCTTCATAACAAGTTTCATGGAAACTAACACATCAACACAAAGTAGCCAAGTACCCATCCACATAGCCTGTGGGAATATTCAATTTGTGGTAAGCATCTTTACATGAACATTTTATTTAGTATATTAATCCGACTGGATATTCAGGGTGTGTGGCCTTACAGTACTTGCAGAGATAAGTTTGGAAGTAATTTTATTTGGTGGACTCGCATGGATGGACTTGGACTTGCTACAGCCTGGCCCCCTTTAGCTGACACCCTCCTGTTATCACATGAAGCAACTATATAAATACTTAAATAGTAGTGGACACGGTAAAAGTGGAGGAAAATAATGCCACGCTAGGTTTTAGACAATGAAAAGTAGAGAACTAAAAAGAATTCTAGAGAAGTCCAAAGGGATTTGAGACTTCTGTGATAAATCTTGAGGGGGGACACAGAGTTTCACAGCAATAGTAGATAAAGATTTTTTCCTGATTATACCCGAGATTTCCATGTATTTCTGTTGCTGCATCAACTACCTAACTGTGCAGAAAATGCAGAGAATTGTCCAATAACTAGTGTCTTCATGCACTCGTAAGTACAGAAGATTAAAGTCACCGGCTGATGTAGGACAAGGTGGAGAAAAGGGTTAAACAGGGGGATAAATTACCCATCTCCGCAGAGAATCAGTGGAGTCACAAATAAATCCTCGGATTTATCCAATAAAAATCAATTCATATTCATCTCTATTCCAATAATGAAAGAGTACAAGTGTATACATGGATAAATCATTACTTGGATGCCAAGTAATTAACTAATGATAAAGAAAACAAATCTTAAAAATATCTTATTACCAAATTTGAATAAAGGAAACAAATCCTTTATATATTATTCTAATACTATAATCTAGAATGATCTAATAATAATCTCAATTTCCTACAAATTAGCAGTAAACTTGTATTCGGAACATCAAATGGGCCATTAGGCATGCGAGTCCAATGTATATTAATTTCTCCCAGTTTCACTACATCCAAAAATGTGCGAGTCCAATGCATATTAATTTATCCCAGTTCCACTATATCGGTCATTCATTATCCAATTTACTTCCATTTTCTACACTCATACAAATTAAAGGAAAAATTAATGTCTGCTCTATTTCGAATCATGGCCAACATACCAGTGACGCAATGACGTATTCAACAATAACAAGCACATGCACTATCGACCTTCCGCTTTTGCCTAAATTTAATTCCTTACTATGAATCACTACAATAATCATTCTTAATTTCCTACTAATTAGCACTAAACTTGTACTCGGAACATGAAATGAGCCCTAAGGCATGCGGTCTCATGTATGCTAATTTATCCCAATTACAACTTCACTAGATCCATATATTTTTTGCTAAGCACTTGGTCACTCACTATCCAATTCACTTATGTTTTCTACGTCCGTGCAAATTAAAATAAAAATAAATGTCTAGTCTATTTCCGGATCATGGCCAACATATCAGTAATGTATTATCGAAAACTACATGCACATGCACTATCAACTTTCCAATTTTACCTAAACCTAATTCCGTGTTACGAAGATTTACAATAAGTACTCTCAATTTCCTACTATTTAGCACTAAGCATGTTACAACTTGTCATGGTTTGATGACTTTTCAATGAGTTTTTGTAGTGTTTTTGGTATTTTCTGGTTTTATAAGTGCAGATTAAGTAAGATAGTAGCTAGTTTCAGAGATTAGAGCAGAGATTAGAGAGAAAACAGATGAGATTCAGAGAGAAATCAGAGAGATTCAGATCAGAAAGAGAAAGAGACAGAGTTTAGAGAGAGATTTCAATTAGAAACCCTAGGAGAGAGAAAGTAGTTATAGAGAGAGAAAGTAGATTGGTGGAAATAGATTCCTTTTCATATATCACATAACATTCAAACACAGGACTACAACATGTATTTATAGGCACATAGTAGTAACTAACTTGAAAGTAAAAAGACAGTATTGCCCTTACTAACAGTATTGCCCTTACTAACACAGGACATTCTCCTAAGTGCAAATACTAGCAACACTGTTACACAGATATCATACTAATACTAGCTATTAATGGCTCCCCTGACAACCCTCCCTTCTTCAAAGACAACCATGACCTCAGGGTTGACAGAATTCAAGAAAACTAGTATTAAGCAAATCCTCATCTTCCCAAGTGGCCTCATCAACACTGCATCCCTTCCACTGAATTAACTGCTGGTAGACAACTTTAGCATTCCTTAAGATTTGCCTAGTATCAAGCTGTCTCAAGGGCACCAAATCAAAAACTCCTTGATCATTAACTTGTGGAAGTTGTTGCAAAACCTTATGTTGTCCTACTGCCTTCTTAAGTTGAGAAACATGGAAGACAGGATGGACTCTAGAAGTAGAAGGTAAGGCCAGCCTATAAGCCACAGAACCAATCCTTTCCAAGATCTCGTAAGGCCCAAAGAATTTAGCTGCCAACTTCAGATTCTTCCTTATAGCCACTGTCACCTGCCTATAGGGTTGCAGCTTCAAATAAACCCATTCTCCAGGCTGAAAAGACCTCTCAGACCTTTTAGCATCAGCATAGGCTTTCATCCTAGCTTGTGCAGCCTCCAATATAAGCCTTAAACTGGTCCATTGTAACTTCTTACTTTCTATAAAATCCTCAAGGCTGTGCAGGTTAGTGTGATCCCTGTCTTGCCAAGCTAAGTGTCTTGGTTTAGTACCATAGACCACCTGGTAAGGAGTAGTGTTAACTGCAGTATGAAAGGTGGTATTATACCACCATTCTGCTGGAGCCAACCATGCTGCCCAATTCTTGGGATTCTGACTTGTCATGGCCCTTAGGTATTGCTCAAGACATTGGTTGACCCTCTCAGTGCTGCCATCAGATTGAGGGTGGTAAGCTGTACTTAAATGTAGCCTGGTGCCTGATAGCTTAAAAAGAGCCTGCCAAAACTCACTCACAAACAGACTATCCCTGTCACTAACAATAAACTCTGGCATGCCATGCAGCCTGTATATCTGCTCAAAGAAAACCACAGCCAACCCCTTAGCAGTGATAGGATGAGAAAGAGCCAGGAAGTGCCCATACCTACTAAATCTGTCCACAATAACCCAAATGACCTCATAACCTCTAGACTTGGGAAGACCAGTAATAAAATCCATAGCTATATCCCTCCAAGGCTCATGAGGAATACCTAAAGGTTGTAATAAACCTGGACTCTTGACAGTCTCTCCTTTGATCTGCTGACAAGTTGTACATTCCCTGACCCATTGCCCTATATTCTGATTAACTGTAGGCCAATAGAAATAAGTTTTTATCCTCTTTAGAGTGGCCTGTCTGCCAGAGTGTCCTCCAATACTGTTGTTATGTAATTCCTCAAATATTTGTTTCCTCAGCCCTCCTGTAGCACCAATCACCCACTTTCCCCTGTACTGAAGTAAGCCTTGTCTCATATAGTATTCCTGAGGTCCCTCTTTAGTGACAGTATATTCAGCAATAAGTTGCTGAAGTAGCTCATCTTCCACATAGCTGTCACTAATCTGTTCCATCCACAAGGGTGTGACTACTGTTAGTTGAGAACATTGGCCTTCCTCTGGCAACTGCATAACAGGAAGAGATACCTCCTGCCCTTTCCACTGGAACTTCATAGTGTGATTTTGATAATTACAGCTGAAGTTGCCCAACTGAGACAGCCATTCCACCCCTAGTATCAGTTGCCAGTCACCTAAGTCCACTACTTGAGCCACAGTACTAAACTCAAACTTTCCCCACCTCCATTTTAGGTCTGGACACACAAATGTGCTAGTGATTACATTCCCATTAGCCAGCTGTAACTTCAGGGGTTCCTGGGGTTGAATGTCAATATTCAACTCTGCACAAATCTGAGAATGAATCACATTTTTAGAGCTGCCTCCATCAATCAAAATTTTCACCTCCTTACCAGCAACCATTCCAGAAAACTGCAGAGGTTGGTGTTCTACTGCATCCATGCCTAATGCTGCTAAGATAATCTTCTGTTCTTGCCAATCATCCAACACCTCCCCTGGTTCCTCATCAAACTTAGGCTCCCCTTCATAGACTGGTGACACATCTTCCTCTGCCACCATCAAGAAACTTTGAGGTTTCTTGCATTCATGTCCCTTCACAAATTTATCATCACAGTAAAAACAGAGCCCCTTCTGCCTTCTTTCCTCTCTTTGTGAGAAAGTCAATGGTCTAGGCTTGCTACTAATGACTTCTGCAAACTTGGTAGGAACCAGCACTGAAGTGTTACTACTACTACTGGTATTAGTGCTACCTCCAATAGACACTTTAGGAGTAAAAGTTGTAGCAGTATTAGCTTTATAAGACCCACTGGAATAAGTGTTTCTCTTAGGTTGACTACTCAAGGTTTGCTCATAAAACCTTGCTAGTTTAAGTGCTTGTTCAAGAGAAGTAGGTTCCAGCAACCTTAACATGCCTCTTATTTCCACTTGTAAACCTCCTATGAAATTTTCCAAGAAGTACTCATTAGTGAGGCTTGGGATCTTCATCAATAGTTGACCTCTACATTTTTCAAAGTCATCAAAGTAAGCCTCTACTGTAGTAGTCTGTTGTAACTTCTTGAACTTGTCAAATACCAACTCTGTATCAATTTCACCAAATCTGGCTAAGAAGGCTTGAGAGAATTGATACCAAGTAGCATTGCTTCTGCCTATCATGAAAGACTTGTACCAAGATCTTGGAGTACCAGTCAGATGCATTGCTGCAATAGCTGCCCTTCTCTTGTCACTGACTTCAAAAATAGAAAAATACTCCTCACAATCTCTCAACCACTCCACAGTGTCATGTCCTTCTTTGTAAACAGGAAAACTTAGTTTGAGGTGTTTCAGACTATGAGATTCCTTCTTGTCTGTTCTCCAATTTGTTTCTTCATAATCCTCTTCTTCAGTTATATACTCATGCTGCTGCTGCTCTTGCTTTTGTCTTTCCCAAGCAGCATGAGCCGGATTCCTGAATACTCCTTTCCTCTTAATAATTACTGGAGTTTCCTCTTCCTCATCTGATATTTCCTCCAGTTTTGTTGCTTTCATACTCATGAGACCTTGCATACCTGTCACGAACATCTCAATAGCTTCCTGCAACTTATCAATCCTTTCATCTGTTCCTTCCTTAGCACCTGGAACATCCTGTTGCAGAGATCTCATAGATCCTTGCTGTGAGGTCTCAGCTTGTTTAGTACTTCTTGTATTGTAAGTCATATTACCAGAATTCAACCTTCACAATTCACTGAACCTACTTCACTTCTTCTCAACAGTCAAATCTCCAATTCACACTACTACAGCACAATCTCAATTGTAACTTGAACAAAAAGTTAACCTAATTCGTTTGGATTTTCTCAATAACAACAGTCAACTAGATCTAATCAAGTAAACACAACTAGATAAGCTCTAACAACACAATCAACAACTGAAACACTTGAATTAAGAACAGATCTAGTGAGAAAATCAAAACAGAGCACCTGATTGAGAAAAATTAAAGGTATGAACTTGAAACTGCGATTACTCTGGTTCTATGCTCGCTCCACTCGGATTAGCTTGCACAGCAATGTAGAAGCAGTGGCTGGATGAAAATCTAGAGCTTTGATACCAATTTGTCATGGTTTGATGACTTTTCAATGAGTTTTTGTAGTGTTTTTGGTATTTTCTGGTTTTATAAGTGCAGATTAAGTAAGATAGTAGCTAGTTTCAGAGATTAGAGCAGAGATTAGAGAGAAAACAGATGAGATTCAGAGAGAAATCAGAGAGATTCAGATCAGAAAGAGAAAGAGACAGAGTTTAGAGAGAGATTTCAATTAGAAACCCTAGGAGAGAGAAAGTAGTTATAGAGAGAGAAAGAAGATTGGTGGAAATAGATTCCTTTTCATATATCACATAACATTCAAACACAGGACTACAACATGTATTTATAGGCACATAGTAGTAACTAACTTGAAAGTAAAAAGACAGTATTGTCCTTACTAACACAGGACATTCTCCTAAGTGCAAATACTAGCAACACTGTTACACAGATATCATACTAATACTAGCTATTAATGGCTCCCCTGACACAACTGATATACATTTTGCTGCAGAGAAGATGGAAAATTCTTAATCTCAGAAGAAGCAGATATTCTACCAAAGACATCTAAGATATAAAGTATTGGCTTAGAGCTAGTTCCCCTCCATACCACTTGAATCACCAAATGCTCAAGAATCCACACGAGGGTGGAAGGCACCATTTTTGTGCTCTAGCTTTTTAGTAAAGGACGTAAACTCACCTTGCGTTGATTGGCAATGGCTGTAGCTGCAAAGGGGAGTTCTGCAAGATCTTTTCCCACAACCCGAAGAAGTCCAGCAGCCACAATAGATGAGCTACATAATTAGCAAAAGAGATTAAGGAAAAAAAAACCAGCATAAATGATAAAGTTTATATGAAAAGAGAAACAATAAAAACAGAAAGAGCTCGTACTCCACTGTTACAACCGCACAATACATCCGACTGTATTCATCCTTCCTGTGGGAAAGAATTAATATTTATGACAAAGTAGGACTATATAATACATCCCACTAAAGTAAAAAATGCAATAACCACTAAAGTACTCAAGAAGCTCGTTACTTCCCATTCCAGCCCACTGAAAATGCAATAGTAAGTAAAAAATGGTAAGGCACAAGGAACACAGACATAAAAGGTTGATCACCATCCTCCCATCGGAAGTTAGATTTGTCACTCAAAAAATTAAGGGTGCATCATCTAATAGCATATCAAAAAAATATTAACCTTTCCGCTGTCATCTCTCTCAAGTTGTGTGTTCATTATGACAACCATCGGAGGATTTGCTTGTCCTTTATAGCATTTTCGCTTTAATCCAAGTTCATTCACTATCCAAATTACTTCCATTTTCTACCATCATACAAATTAATGGAAAAATAAATGTCTAGTCTATTTCCGGATCATGGCCAACATATCAGTAATGTATTATCGAAAACTACATGCACTTGCAGTATCAACTTTCCAATTTTACCTTAACCTAATTCCGTGTTACGAAGATTTACAATAAGTACTCTCAATTTCCTACTAATTAGCACTAAACTTGTACTCGAAATCTGAAATGGTCCGTTAGGCATACGAGGCTGATGTATACTATCATTAAATATGTTTTGCTAAGCACTTGGTCACTCATTTATCCAATTCCCTTTTTAAAAACAAAATAAATGTTTGGTCTATTAATTTCCGGATCACCGCCAACATATCAGTGACATATTATCGACAACCAGCACAAGCAATAATAGTAAACACGTTATGTACCTTGGATTTGTCTTGGATTGGAATCCAAGACAAATGAATGATGAATCTTTTTTGGAGCAAATTCTTCATTGTTTCCTGAAAATATTAAATTAACATAAAATTAGTATAAACAATAAACATACACATCAATTGAAGTGTGGTGTAAAAATAAAAGAGATGGAGTACCAACAGTTCGGCTTTAGAGAAGCGATTGGAGATCTGAAGATGTGTACGTATAATTCCTTTTCCAATTCTTTGTTGCTGTGGTTGTCTACCTCCACCGGCGGAAGCGACGACGGCCGGAGCCGCCTGCATCAAACCCTAGGCGAGAGAAACGAGAGAGAGGGAGAGAGGTGTGAAAAATGGAGTAGATGTTCATCAATATATAATGAATATTTTTAAGAAAATATTTAATTTAAAAAAATCCATTTTCAAAAGGAAGAAATTATTTTTCAACAAATTATACTATATTTAGAACAAGTTTAATCATTTTAAAAAATTTAGTTTTCGAAAAAATCAAATGTAAAATTTTTATTGGTTACCATATTTTAAATAAAAAAAATAGGATGAACACTGATTTATTTATCAAGGTTTCTCGAAATATTAACTAAAAAAAAAAAAATCAATCCATGCTCATTCGATTCATGACATAAATAACAAAAGAAAATAAGGATCAAAAATTGCAATTCTATATTGTATTGGCCTTTATTTAATGAGAAAGAGTTTGAAAAAATGATTGCGAAGAAGTTGAAACTTTCGAATAAATATCTAAGTAGGAATTTGTTGGAGGAGAAGTGAAAATTGGAGTTTAAGTTTAGGCTGCGGTAATTATTATTAATAAATCTCACTACAATAAAATCAAATCTCGTCAGATAAATACTTAATATCACGATAAATTAATATTTTTAATGTGATTTTTTGGTACCACCATAGTAGCCGAAGTATAACTTAACCTCGATTAATTAACCTCCATAAATTAATAAAATTCATCGGTTCCAATAATATTAAGAGGTTTTACTGTATTTCTTAATTCTTCCGTATGCTTACCTATGTATTTATAATTGCCAGATGAGTGGCAATAAAAAAGACCACTTTGCGTTTCTGTATCTTTTTTCTTTTGCTGCAATTTGCAATCTTCTATAAATCAAACATTTATATATGCAATAATCAAGCTAAATATGCAAGAATTTGTAGTGAAAAATGGAAGTCAAGTTTAGGTCGTGGTAATTATTGTTAACAAATCTCACTATTTCTTTATTCTTCTGTATGCATACTTGTGCATTTATAATAGCCAGATGAGTGGCAATAAAAAAAAAACCAGGTTTCTATTCTGTATCTTTTTTCTTTTGCTGTGCAGTTTGCAAACTTCTGAATATCTTTTATAACGCAACATTGAAGAATGAACGAAAGGGAACTATTCTTTACCTTTTTGCATTTTGATGAAACCAGATATGCAGAATCACTCTAAATATTTTAACCATTTAACCACGGTTGCACAAAAATTTGCCCAGAATGCAACAATTTAAAGCTTTAAGACATTATCACGTGATCCTTATATCAGAAATACATGATAACAGTCAGAAGGGTAATACATATCTAGAATGCTTATGTTTTAGAAGGAAAAAAAACATTGCATAGGCTGCACTTTGCGCAGAAAGAGATTCACATCCTCAGCGTACGAAATGTGCAAGACAGCGCTAGAAAGGTGTAACAAGACATTCTACTCTAGTTTTGCAGATTCCTTTGCATTAGAAAATTGAGAACTGATTCCTACCTAAAGTAGGCAAGCTATATTCATTTTTAGAAGGAATATTTTCTAATCCGAAATGACCATGTTTTTGCTTAAAATATACATCGTCCGGCCAACAAAATTTTTAGAATAAAGAGCAAAGGCACGGTGCACCAAATATGCATATGAAAAACATTACACAAACGTTATATCACTAGAAAGGTTTGTGGTTTACATGGCTGGATATTAGACATTGGCCTTGGGCACTGAATACAAATTTAGGTTACTAGTAAAAACCATAGAGGCATGGCATGTAAACGACCAAATGTAGCATCAAATATGCATATGAAAAAACATTACACAAATCAATCACAATTATCACACAAGTCTTTACTAACAACTAATAGTAACCACTAACTTGATATCAAACCAAAGCTTATCGGCAGAATTCATAAATTAGATGAACCCTTCCATAATCCATAAGGTATCATCACTGACCTGAAATCACCAAAAAGTTGCTCAGTTATTACCTCGTATTGTATACTAAAACACTATGACATGTAGTAGCATAATTGAACCTATTACACTATTACACAACTAATGTAATGTCATTAACACTATTACACAACTCAATCGCAAAGGCTGAAAGATCCAAGTTTACATTATGATTATTATCTTTTAAAAAAGTCAAACGGCAGATATCAGTTATATAATAACAAACCTGTAACAACTCTATATATATAACTAAACAACTTTGTTTTAAAAAACTGCCAGGTTTTGATCCTACAATCTACTATCTGGCCTAAATGCATAAATCAAAGGGTACTGGATTGAGTCATTCCCTCAAATGGAGCCACTGTTAAGTCAACTAGTGGACAGTTTATTAGCATTTGTGGCATGAGGGCCTTTGACATTAGCCTTAGTGGCTGGTGCATACTATTGACCTACATGGCTGGAGTCATATAACAGTCATATAATATTTGCCCTATTTATCATAAAGGATTAGTGATTACCTCCTTATGTTGCTCCGGATGCATCTTGGTTCCCTTATGATCACCATAGGTGGCCACACTATTTCCCTGTCTCTTACATAATTTTCGCTTAATCCTTTCCACTTGCCAAAGGCTTCACCAGCAGTGACTAGAGAACCTCCCTTCCTCCGCAACTCCTCATCCAACAGTTGAGCAAGTACCCTGTGGGCCTTTACCCTTCTTTTGCCATTAGTTTTAGCATGAGCCATTAGGGCTTGCAGTCCCCGATACCAGTCAATCGCACTAGGCCCGCCATAACATGCTGGGCAGTGCCACTGCCTGTCAGGCTCATTGATTTCCTCTGCTTTGATCTCATCTGGGATTTTAAGAAAACCTTTAAGTACTGAACTCTCCATAAGAGTCTCGTGACTCATTTGGCTTTCATCCAAGTCATACTCATCAGAATCATAAATATGTTCAGTATCAAAATCCTCTTCATCAGCATATTTCCTTTCCTCTTTGTCATCTGCGGCATTGGCAGGGTTTGAAGCAGTTACATTACCCACCTTTTCTGCCTGAGACATGATACAACGACATTGCCACCCATGCAACAGCTGGTTGATAATTTTTGTTCTCATACTCTTTTGAAGAAGTATGATTCCAACCTCTGCCAGCGGGTCTTCTATAGTCACCTACCGGTGCTGCAAAGGCATTGGCAGAACCCTGTCCTTCCCAGGCACTGACAGGCTGCTTAGTTCCGGGCCGGGCATTAGAAGGCCCCTTCGCTCCTGTCCAGGGATTGCCAGATACTCACACTGGTATTCTGAGTTCTGACTCCCCGCATTTACAAAAGACCTATTTCTGGGCTTTCATCCTAGCTCCTCCCAGACTCCATTCTGTTCAGAATTAAGACTTACAGCTGACACCCCATCAGCCGGGACATTGTTGACCACATCTGGCACCACCACCAACTATTACTTTTTACGGATACTGTACTACTCATCTGAATTTGAATCAGAAAATGGAACCTAATAAGCACCCTTTGGTTCTTCATCCGTCATTAAAGGAAGTTTATATCTCTTTGATCCCGGTTCCAAAGGAGGCTTTCGCTTTTTTCTAACTTCGTTATCCTGGAAATGCTTGTAGCAATAAATTTCCTGTGTGATCGTAAATTTCCTATGTGAAACTAATATAATACTAGGAGAAGAAAAAGTTAAATGTCGAAGGTCGAAGGATAACAAAACGTTATGACCTGGGTGTTTTGGAAAAAGAAATTAACAATATTATTACCAAGTTCCATATTTTTTTTAATCAGTTTATGAAGCAGATGGTTTATTTTCTCCATTTGACGTATTCTTTGAACATTTTAAGTATTTACACATAGCAAGCAACGTATTACTGCATTTTAAGTTGGTGCAAGAGCCTTTTTAGTCAACCAATGCAGCTTTCATCGACACACCAAGTACAATATCAAAAAATTAAACAATTACATATTGAAAATATCAAACTGGAATATTATGCAGACAATGTTTATAAAATTAACAGTAGATAAACTGGGAAAGCTATAATCTTCATGTTCCTTTTGTTTCTTACTAAGCAGCTCCAAAAATTTTACTTCAAAGAAGCTGGGAGCTATACATATATGAGGTTGGTGGCTAACACAACCAATAGGGTAGTGAATCTGAACCAAAGCTTCATTCCATCAGTAACCACACATTTGAGGATGGCGATCATTCCATCAAGCTCAATGGATGGGGAACCAGTATTGTGGCCACTTGGGATATGTTCGTTTAAACAAATTCATACACACTGTATCACTCTGCTGCAGGACCCCATTCAAGAGACACTTCATTGCCCCTATAATAGAAAAAATGTAAAACTTGCTCAAATGTTTTGTCTCAACTCGCAAGTAAGAAACACAAAGTACCATAATACTTCCGAGTTACACTTGCAAAATTACATGCTAAAAGCTGGCATTACAAGACATTAACAGTGCACAGTTTTCAGCTGATAATATTGTACTAGAAAAGATATAACATTCCTTTATCCTCAAAACATATGGGTTCAGAAAAACATACCATGCGTACCAACAGGCTCTTTAATACGACCCCTGTGACCACATTTAGTCCATACTTCCACAGGCTGTAGAACAATAATATCCACCATAAGTTGACAATAGTGACAAAAGTCATACTTGTAGTAAGATTTATTAAAATAATCGAAGAATAAAATAAACTTCCAAAAAGACCTTACCTTAAACCACCTAACATCCTCAGGATTGTGGAACATATATCTGACTGAGGCTTTCTTTTTGGAAACCCGTTGCGGATAGCTGCATCAATTATCTTTATTAGTTACTCAGAAAATGATTCCAGCAAGAAAATAACATATTAATTTTGATATATTGTATTTTATTATATTTTGGAATAAAATTATGTATAAATCATAGTTTGATAATATATCTTTGGGCTTTTTGACCGGCTGCCCTGCATCAGGAACCACTTTAGCTTTTTTGAGTAGTTCTACAGTCAAAAAACAAAGTATCCCTTTATACAACACGACACTCAAAATTGAGGATCAACTTGAAATTCAATTATTAAAAAAAATTAAAAAATAAAGTTTTAAACAAGCTTGACCAGGTGTGTGAATCATGAAACATGCATCCACTGGATGCTTTCTTTCCTAAAAAAACACATTGAGAATTGCTGCAGAAAATGTTTTTAACAAGATAAAGTGCAAAACTTTTAATAAACTATGTAAACACTACATAACGTATCTAAATACTCTTCCAAACCCAGCCAACCAGCTGAGTGGTCACCTTGTGTACAAGTCCAAACACAGATAAATAATAAGCAGAGACAAATCCTTCTAAACAAAACGTCAGTTAGCCAAGCCTACTCAGCCCAATAGACTCACAAGTCACATATTTAACAACAAAAGAGGAAAACTGACAGTAAAATTGTTACCATTTCCAGGGGAGAAAGTGTTCTTATGTTAAGGAATTAGTACCCAAAAAATTGCCCAAACTAAATCAAAACATCACCCACGTCTCAGAGACGCAAGTCGAAATTCAAATCACCCATTCGACAGGGATATATTGTTTTGAAAAGCCTCATGCATGTCAATCATAATTTAACTCAGCTAGAACTTTCTCCAATACATGACCCATTCCAGCTCATTTAAAATATGGTTTGGAGGTGGGAATAAATTCTAAAGAAGAATCCATTTCCCCTTAAGAAAAAGGGACATAACATGCTTACCCTGTTAGAATAATCTTCTTGAGGATAATCCGATCCGGGTCAATACTTCGCAATGAACCAACAGCAGCCACAGCAGGTGCAGCCATGTTTCCGGCTTTGAGGACCACTAGAGGAAGAGGAGGAAAAGAGATTGGAGCATATATCGAAGCTATGGAGAATCTCCCTGCATGAAGAAACCTTTCCATCTTACTCTTGTCTGAATTAATACTGTCGGATGAAAAAATAGGCCTGCAAAATTATGTATAATTTGAAATTAAGACATTAGTACATATAAGAGGACAGAGAACTGAGAAGAACCCGAATTTGATTAGATGCCAAAAAAGTAGAGCACATCTGCTACGTTGTCACTTTGATGACGTGTATTCAGAATGTCAATGGGTTTACTGCACAAATGTACAATGACAATTATTATAGCACTTTATGAATAATAATCTTACCTGGTGACGAACTGGCGAAAACCGACATGAAATATTAGTTCTTCTTTGGCCTTGATTGGAGCACTGTAAGTCTCATGCTTCTTTACGCTGTACAAAAGTAGAACAATTTTGTGAACACAGAAAACAAAGGGTCAACCTCAAAAGTAAAACGACAACAGCAAAAATGTACCTGAAGTGAAGAACAGAAATTTTGGACTCATGTTGCAGGAGGCCACATGCTATTACAGGGGAAATCTTAGAATGGTCACATAATCTGGAAGCAACACTAAACGGAACTTCTTTAATGTGCAATCTGACATAAGAGCTTGCAGGCATACATTCATCCTTGTCAGCGTGCTCTTTTTCCTGAGCTTTAGCAAGGACGTGTTTTTGAGTTCTTGAAAAATTATCAAATGTAAAAATCCTTGCATATTCTGGTGGTAGAGATTCCTGAAATTTATATCAGAATATCACAAACTGTAAATTTGACAACACAATTCTTTCTAAAGGGCCATATAAATAAAAGATACCTTTGGATCCCATGAGGAAGTCCTGAAAGACTTCAGACCCCTGTACTTAGCAAATCGCTTTCGAGCAGGAACATCTAATGGGGTATCCACTTCATCTGGATATTCTGATATATAACACAGCCAGTGATAAGTAAACAATTGATACAACAGTACTTTCAAATCACTAACAGTATTAAAGAAACAACTCAAAATTGGTCATTACACTTGAACCTGACAGGCACCAAGCCCAGAGTTGACTTGGTATTTACGTTGATTTTTTGCCTTGGTATACAGTTTTCATCACACTAAGAGGGTGTTTGGGATTACTTAAAATAAGTTACTTTTAACTTAATGGGAGTATTTTTAACTTAAAGGAGAAAGTAAACTTGTTTACTTTAAGTTGAATGAAAGTGTTTGGGTAATTTTACTTAAAGTTAAATGGGGGTTTAATAATTTTGGCTTAAAGTGAAATTTAACTTAAAAAAATTTAAATTCATGATATTTAATCTTTACAAGAATTGTGAAAAAAATAAAAAATAAAAAAAATCCATAAGTCATAAGTCATAAGTCAAAAGTACCTAAATTGAACTTATGGCTTAAAGCAGTTTTTTTAACTTAAAACCGGCTTAAAGCCATGCCACACAAACAGAGCAAAAACGACTTAAAGCTATTTTTAGCTTTAAGCCGTGTTGCCAAACGGCCTCTAAACTTATACTTAAAGCTTTGCTACCGCATCCACGTGAAAGTATACAATAAAAAGCTTCATAGACATGTCCACATTCCTTGACCTATTAAAAGTACTACTTACAGAAGGAAATATTGTTGTCTAAAAGTTTCATAAATCACATCAATCATAAAGTTTAATATGCCACTGATTGGTTTGTAAAAGGTAAAGATAGGAGCAATTTCAGGGGAGGAGGAAGTATAAGATATCTTCTTTTAATCGCACACATAAACATACACCCTGCAAATGCAAGCAAGATATGTAAAACGGTACCCATGATTATGGGGCAAAACTAGTAGAAAATGTAGTACAACCATCTGACTCTCACAGTTGCAAAATGCACAGACTTAACTCTGAGATGCAATGCAAAAAAAAAAAAAAAAAAAAAAAAAAAGAGGAAACAACATGTTTACTTTTTGACTATTTTTCTAATATAAGGTGGGTTTACTCATACGAAGTTCTATGACAAGAAATTAATAATGATTCCAGATACACAGGCTGTACAATCAGGGAAGAAAAAGTACCCTCGTCTTCGGCATGGGCCTCCTTAATTTTACGAATCTCTTCCTCTATTTGCTCCTTTGTCATTTCACCTTCCTGAAAAACAGTGCAACTTCAGTTATTCAATAATCTACGAATATAACGGAACGCACCAACACGTAAAAAGACAATGTCAATTAAAAACCAAATAAAAAAAATATACATGCAGGCATATTGATAAAGGAGATGAAAACCACTACTTGTTCACTTTAATTACACTGATTTACAATGCACAACAAATTAAGATTTCGTATAATATAATTGTCCAGAATGCTGGGAAAAAATATTGTGCAAGTATGAATGCAAGATAAGAGGTCAGAGTAATTCTAAAATTTCAATCAGAAACCAATATGAACTTAAAAATTAGATAAAAACTAGGTATCGTGGTGGGCCCACATACCTACAAAAGCGGGTATAAGGTAACTTTGACAGCTTAGAATGCACAAAACATCTTATTAAAAGGGAAATCTCGGGATTGCATGCGAACCTACCAGCATGAAATTCATTGCAAATTAAGTGAGAGGGGTATATGTTGGTCAATGTCACAGCGTTTGGTATTTATTTTCAACAAGACAATGAGTGATCATAATACATAATGAAGACTCACCATCATTACAGAATCAACTTCAGATTCTTGATCTGATTCTCTGTCATTGAGTGAAACGAATGTCTTGTTGTCATCATCGTCGTAATTTTGAAGCACATCTTGACCATGAATATTGGTATTTCTTTCATCAAGTACCATATCATCTTCTGCATCAACATCGCTGTTTGAATTATCCACGTCTGAATTGTCAACATCTGAGTCATCGACAATCCATGCAGCCTGCAAATTCAAATTTGTGAATACGATACAACTAAATATAATCATAAGCCACCTTGGGGGTTGGGATTACTATTATCATAAAAAAAATACAAAAAGTAAATTGTAGCTGTAGAAACAATAACTCGCCTGATATTCGGACGTTCCTCGAGGAAGAGTTCTCTTCTTCAGCTTCTTCTCCATGTGATTTTTATCAGCTTCGGCCATTTCTGCCTCTGTTGGCCATGTCTAAAAAGAAAGTACAATAGAATAACTGAGAATTGCTAGGAAGCATAGGACTATTTCATACAAGCAAGAATAAAAGATCAACTACATGCCTAGTTGAAACAAAAATTTTGTAGAAGATTAAAATTCTAGATCAAAATAACTACTGAGCAAAAGCAGATTAATATTAGACTACTTGACACGCAAATTAAGAACTAAAAACTTATGCAAGTAAACAACAGCATCTCTAAAACAAACATAACTACTTCACGGAAATTTTCTCCAATGCACTTTGTAATTTACATTTACGATGAAGTATCACTCGATAAGATCCTCACCTGTTCGCCTGCCAGTGGGTCAGGGAGGTTTTCAACAAGCAAAGGCTCTTGTTTCATAGGATCAGGAATCAAAGAGCTAATAACCTGCGAGGATTAGGAACAAAGAATCAAAACACATAAAACAAATCACCTGATTCAACATTCACAAACGTCAAGTGTCCTGCAGTGGGAGAGAAGTAATAAATTTTGATGAACGTCCTAATCAAAAATTAATTGTAAATGTCTGCCAGCATTCATCCAGTAGGTTACAGCTTTTAAATTCGATAAGAGGGAAAAATGACAGAGGCGATTATAACAAACCTCAAGCTGGTTACATCAGCTCGCGCCTAAATTTTCTAATGTCCTCTGGTTTTGTAGCAAACAAGCCTTTCTAGATACATACTAGATACAAAGATACTCATACAAGTGAGGAGGCCAAGTGTGTTGTCTGCAATACGCACATCTATGTGTAGAATTGTAAACAACCCAATTCAACAAGTTAAAGAGACTATAGATCGTGCTTTCTATAGTTCCCTAGTAGCTAAGTGATTCCTGAAAACTATATGGGAGAGGGTCAAAGCATCAAACAAGTAAGCTTGCCTGAACACTTTGCGATTCATCGGAATCCATAACGTCTGCTTCTTTTCTTATATTTAGAGGGCATGGATCCTGAAGGAGGTCAGCTTTGCACAACTGATAATCCCCAGCGCCTGATATATGAACCTGCCAAAGAGAAGATTTAAGCTTAGCATATAATATTTCATCCACCAGACTTACGGAAATGGCTGGATAGATTACCAGCTGATTAACGGAAAGACTACGCGCACGCAGATAGCCAGTCAAGAGAAGAGTGCATTTCTCAGCATTAGAATCTGTAGCTATGCAATCGACCTAGAGATGACATAATATAAAGAATTTAGTTGCTATATATCCAAGTGTAATATTAACAAAAAGGCACAAATGAGATATTTAAGATATTGCCAAAGAATCAAATATATCACGAAACACACTAAAACTGAGGATGAAAGAAACCTAATAAGTAACTCATGCAATAAAACTTCCATAAAGTAATAAATATTACAAAAAAAAAATTAATGAAATAATATGATGAATTTTTAGGAAGTCCCCTATGTAAATATGTAGTCCTGACAGTTTAACATATTAACAGTTACCCAAAAATTTTACATGTGTGTATATTTTGTACAAACAGATAGAACTAATGTCGCGGTTTCCTCATATATTTCCTTCATCATCTATGTCAACAAACTCACAGATGCAAGTGACAATATTAATAATCAGAAACCATGGCAGGATAGGAGTCTAGGAATAGTGCCACCACAATTGCAAGTGCAACACAAATTATTCACAATGTTGGTAGCAACTCACAATCCATATGAGACACCTGCCACTCATATCTATTCTACTTCTCTTCTAATTACTTTCTATCACTTAAAATAATGAAAACTTTTTACTACAGGCACTACCCTTCAACTTGGATCAAAAAGTTTACTAAAGTAACAAGACTATATTAGGAGAACAAGAAAATTTCATCATGACATGTTCTAATATTACCACCCAGGTGTAACTAAAAAAACACATAGGAATTGGGGGTACAGTCGAGCATTTTTCTGGGAACCTAGGGCAGCTACCCATATACATAATAATTATGACCTCTAATCCTCTATAAAGCATGGAATGAATTCGTGGCCTTGTTAAACTGTTTGTCTCATATGTTTTACAAGTAAATTATAGGATATATGAAGGAAATAATATATACAGAATTGTTACAGAAGGCCTTAAAAATTTCTTAGGCAGACCAAGGCAACATTCTGCAACTAGGTTCACTTCATGAATTTAAGAAAGCTGCATAACATAATATCAGAGACCAAGAGTTATGCATAACTTACAAATTTATCATGCAACATATTTGTAATTCACAATTTGATGAGAGAGATACTTGCATATCATGAAGTAGTGAGCATATTAGGAAATAATGTAACTAAGATAAGGAAGAAGTTCAAATGCCTGAACTTCTGTGACCATAATGATACAACTCCATAAATTTGTCAAGGCTGTCTTATCTACAGATGTTCCATTCACCATATTTAGATCAAGTATTTCATGACAACTACAAGGACCCGTCATGTTCCATTTAGCATAAACAGTTGTTCATGTGGTGGGTGAGATAAGAATGCAAAAATATAAGTAATTACGTCCACAAATATGTCCTCCATGCAACTTGTGTAAGGAAAAATATTGAGTGCAAACCAACAAAGCCGATTCACAATTAATATGCAGCAGAAATGTAACATGAGTGTTGCTATTATGTTATTAAAATAAACTATTGAAGGGAAAAAAGCGGTGCAAGGAATATAGTACACCCTAAAATGAAATATTTGGCAATCATAACACCACCTTTTGTGCCATGAGGTACGGCCTCTGGTTGCGCCAGTGAGGAGCATTTAGTCTTTGTTCCTTGAAAAGCCACATGAACTACATTCAACACAAGTAAAGACTGTGAACAATATAATAGAAGTATGAGCCAGGATGTAACACCTGAGTTAGGATAAAACTATGAAGTACCTAGCATGTACCATATATCAAGTACAGCATTACACCCTTGAGGTGCTTTGGATACAATTTACCATATTCAATGTAGTATCACATACATGTGCATCAATAAGTTCATATATGCAATCTGGAGAATTATATTCACCAGGGAGATGTTTTGCAAAATTTTCACAAAAATAAGAGATCAGCCTTCGATGTGTGCTTTAATATGCTAAGACTGATCACTTTATTCCAAGTAGATCAACAGACAATTACCTTGTGCAAATCATCCTTTGTATCTGCTGGATAAAACTTGCAATCCTCAGGAAACTCAGAAGCAAGGGTAGAAGCACAAATTTTCTTCAGCTCGTTTTTTTTTTTGGACTCAGTTGGTAGACCCTGAAGGGCAAAATGGTCACGTAATCAACTCACGAAATATTCTATTATTATTATCAGACAAAACACTGTAATTCCATGTATTGGACAACTATAGGGAACTTACCAGAATCAAAACAACGGTGCTTGGTAAACCTAGAGATCTAAACACAGAGAGGCATTGGGCTCCAAATGAATCAATGTAATAACTAGAACTTTCTTTTTCGGGTGAATCGTGTGCAGATGCCACAAAGGCAATCAAATCAGCGACCTACCATGATATATGTAAAAAAGGTAAATCAAAAGATAACAGAGTGAAAACTCAAGCCTTTATCGGATTGATATGCAATTAAACAAATTGAAATAAGTAGTACGCACCTTGGCCATTTCCATGCATGCTAACAAATCGCCATGAGGTGCTATCAATACCTAGTATCGTCAAATTAAGTTAATAAGTTTTAAACTAATCTTATTCGGATTAAGATGTTCAACTGAGACGCCAATTGATAAAAGACTGATGGCAACAATGCATTAAAGAAATTTATTAAATAACATTACATGGGTATAGCAATAAGAAATTGCGTGGATTGGTCTGAGTACTTTGGATGCTTCTGGGAGTATTAAAAACACAGTTGACCCAATTTTAGTTCCATAGCATAAACAGTATACTAGCAATCAGAATAACACAACTACTCTCGATTCCTAGCTTTCAAATACTTCTACCCATAATTTTCATTTTCTCATAACTATGACAGAGATACCATAACCATTTAAAGGAACTTCTTAGCATACTCGCTGTCCCTAAGGAAAACATGTTATTTCCACCAAAGTCTGCTACGTCCTTAGTAAGCACAAATTCCACATACAACATTTCAATAGAGCTGTTAGCACATCAGCTAATGTGTCTAACAAACTTCAATGAGGAATAAATCAAACACCTTCCAAACATATATCACTTCTTCCTGGAATTCAAAGCAGGGTTGTCACGACGTCCATTTGGCGTCCATATGGCGTCCATATGGCGTCGTGGCGTGAAAAAAGCATAAAACGTCCACCTCGACTTACGTACATGCAATAAGGCGGGCGCCTCGGACGCCATATGGACGCCACGGACGTCATATGGACGCCACAAAAATTTATAAAAAAATAAATAATAAAGATTGACCCATTGGGCTTTACCTGATCCAGTGATCCAACCCACTAAGTTACATACATAAAGGTAAGAAAACCGTGATAACATAAAATAATAATCGAAAAGACGCATCCTTTTATTGATGATCATCTGTTGCACATGAAAGGAGTAGCCTTAAGGGGTGCAAGTGTTGTTAAAAGTGTTGAATTTGCTAGTTATTGGTTTTACTTCGTGCTACTACCCCCACCTAGTTAAAAGTGTCATGCTTCAATTTTTAAGACCTGACTTGTGATTTGTTGTTATTTTAAGTACTTACGTTTACATTTTAATATTTTATAGTGGTTGTGTTATTATTAGTTAATAATTAGAGTGATGTACTAATTTATATTACGAATTTATGATATATATATATATATATATATATATATATATATATTTAGAACTCTATCTTATATATATGAACGTTTGGGCGCCATACGGACGCCACAACGGACGCCACGACGCTATATTGTTGTGAAGGTCCTCGGGCGCCGCGACTCGCCGCGGCGCCGTAACAACCTTGATTCAAAGAAAAACCACTGAAATATGAAATAATTACATAACGGTGGAGCCTACCGTCGTTCTCAACTTGTACTCGGAAGAGGAAACTGTTAAATCTGCTCCAGTTGTACCAGTAGATAACAAATTAATGAAATCCTCTGCAAGTGAGCTAAGATTTGCTGAAGCTGAAAGACCGAACAGAACCTAGACAAAGAAAAGCTTCAATATGTTATGCCCTTGGGAAGAAATAGTAGTGTCAAGTTATAAACATTGCCCATGCTAAAGCCAAACTCAGTATAACATTCATGGAAGTTGTAAAAGAGGAACAATTCTCTTCTGTCTTCTTACTCAATTGGTTTTCGTTATATAGACATCCTATCAATGTTGGAGATGTTCTTATCATAGAATTCGTAATCATTGTTATATAGGAAACTTGTTTGAAGAGCATAAAATTGTAAAGCAGCGGCATTTGTAATTAGATGCTTCTTAAATGGTATACAGGTTTCATATCAAGCAAAAACCTATATGGGAAGTTAAACTGATTCATACTAACATATATATGTAACCCACCAAGCACAACGTATTGTGAATGTGTGTGCAGTGGGGTTAACGCCCAGCTGTTTACAAACAAACCTCTAGAAAATTTGGTCTGTCTCGGCCGGACTCATTCATTAAAGCAAGCCGAAAATCAAAACTTCAATATAACAATGATGCGGATGAAAATTTAATTATAATCTAACACAAATTGACGTGATGGACACCAAATTGAACTTTCATATGTGCAATTACAATACATAATAAAATCAAACAGAAATCCAATACTCACAACGATACGAGGAGGACTAGTGGAACCACTAACAGCGCGTTTCTCTTTCAACACCACAGCGCGTTTCTGCTCCCTCATCTACACAAGCATCAAACAATTAACAAAACGCAAATTGATATACAAAATAGGTTTGGAAAAATGAAACAGTAAAACAAAATTAGTACCATTTTGTTACGCTGAAGTCTAGCAGCCTTAGCTCCTTTGGTAACATTACGGTCCCCTTTGGAAATCTTCTTATCTGTAAAGCAAAAATTAATTAAAAATTGAGACAAGTTAATTGAGACAAAATGAAAATAAAATTGGGCGGAAGAGCATGAAAGATAGCGGAGTGGGTACCTTGGAGAGAAGTTTTGTGAACATTGCGAGTAGCTTTAGAAGCGAAGCGAGTCTTGTGAGGCTTGTTTAGTTGAGCTCGAGAGCTCCCCGCCATTGCTAATACTCTGATAAACCCTAATTTCAGCGGCGGGGTTTAGGATCGTTGTGCTCTTTGCTTTTGTTTAGTCTCACAGCTTCGTTATTAATTTATTATGGGCCATTTATTATTATTGTTTGTTTTTCTTTTTCAGGGTAATGGCTTTTATTATTAGTATTATTATTATTTCTTCTTTTTTTTGAATATATCTATCTATACTTCTATCTATCTATATATCTATCTATACTATCTATCTATCTATCTATACTATTATATTAAAGCCGAAACATTGAAAGTTTTGGTTTTCGGTTTGGTTATCCTATTTATTTTGGTTTTCGGTTTGTTTAATTTAATTTTTAATTAATTTTAAATATAAAATAAATCAATTTTAATCCGTTATTGGCTATAGTAGTCCTAAAGACACAATTGTATTTTATATTTACACCATTACTAATACAGTTAAACTTAAAACCTTCGTGGCCTTCACGAACACTATGCACAGAACTCTATTCTTCTAAACCTAATTTACACCATTTTCATCAATTCAACACACAAGTTTCTTCGGCTTTTCTCTTCTTTTGCAACACCATATATATCATTAATTTACTAAAAATTCAAAGTTCGAACCCGTCAACGACATTTTAATTTAGAATTTTACAAAATAAATTTTAAACCATGCATATCATTATATAAATTTATATTAAATTAAAATTAAAAAATTATTAAAAATAAGGATTATATAAAAACATAATTATAATGTTAAATAAATTTTATAACCTATCAAAAGAAACCCGTGCTTCGCACCTAAGTTTTGGTTTTCGGTTTGGTTATCCTAATTATTAAAATAAATAATTAAATTACAAAAACAACTCAAACAGCTAATTACAAATGTTAACGTAATTATATTCTGATTAAAATTCCTTCATCCACTTCTACTTGGACTCTTTTTTCTGTTCCAACAACTAAATTATTCATGTTTTCTAAAGATTTACTTCTAATTAAAACACTTTACCATTTAATTTAAAACTAATATTACAATAATTAATATATATCCTCACACCATATCTTTCCGTAATTATTTTTAGTAGTAATTTTTGTAATTAAAACATGGAGTACTTTTTAATTTAAAATTAATCTTGCGATCACTAATATACACCCAAAAATATCTCACCATATATACAAATCATTATTTTTATTAATAAATAACAATCGTTAGATCTAATAATAAGATATATTATATGATTAAATTAATTTACTAAATATTCAAAGTTCGAACCCGTCAACGACATTTTTAATTTAGAATTTTACAAAATAAAATTTAAACCATGCATTTCATTATATAAATTTATATTAAATTAAAATTAAAAAAATTATTAAAAATAAGGATTATATAAAAACATAATTATAATGTTAAATAAATTTTATAACCTATCAAAAGAAACCCGTGCTTCGCACAGGTTATAAGCTAGTACTATTATATTAAAGCCGAAACATTGAAAGTTTTGGTTTTCGGTTTGGTTATCCCATTTATTTTGGTTTTCACATATAATTAAATTATAAAAATAACTTAAAAAGCTAATTACTAAGGTTAACGTAATTATATTCAGATTAAAATTCTTTTATCCATATTGAGCTTCTACTTGGACTCTTTTTGTAATAACCGTAAATTCTAGAATAAATATTTCCACTCGATATTTAATTCTTTATTTAAGAGCGATGCACTAATATATTTAATTGGTGCATTTTTGTGAGATTTTAAGATTTTATTTATTTATAGGTGAATAAATATTATATTATATCTATTTATTTATATTTTTTTGTATTTGTTAAAATTAGGAAATTTAGAAAAATTAGATTTTTATTTTGAGTCGAATTTATTTTCGGAAGCGAAATTAGAGCCTCGTTTTAATTGACCGGCATGGAAGGAATGGATTAAATATTATTAATGGTGGTTAAATTCAAAAGAAAACAGCAATAATTTCCACAAAACCCGGAGCTTGTTTTCAGGCCATTATTTGATACCACATTCTTGTTTCTTAAAACGTGTAAATCACAAAACAAACACACCCACCTTTTATTTTTTTCTATTATTATACTATAACCTTGGTCTCTTTTAAAACAGAAAATCAAACCGGTACAATCATTCTTCACCAACAACACCACTCTCTTGTTTTCTTTCATCTGTAACCAAAACACACGGCTTTATTACTCATAAACCGAACAAAACAGATACAGCACAGCTATTCTTTTCCTTTCTAAACAAAAACAAAACTCGGTTCAACATATACACACACAAGTCCTGCCTCTTTGAACAAAAACAAACAAAACCGGACTTAGATTTCTTTTGACAAACCCCTTCATATATTCATAACAGGTAGTTGATTTGTTTTATTTTTCTTTAAATCGTTTTTTATTTTTCCGATTTGGTCTTGTTTCCGGTAGGCTAGAACGGTTATGTTCGGAGTTGGGTTTGTGATTGTTATGGTTGAACTAGTGTTGTTGTGTTGTGGTCGGAGGCAGGCACCGGAGAGAGTTTAGGGAGAGGAAGGGGATGAGAGAGAGTGAAGTTTTGTTGTTGTCGAAGAAAGGGGAAGATGTGATTAAGGTGGGTTGAGGAACCACCACCGATTGGTGGTGGTGGTTATGATGTGTTGATGGAGAACGGCGAAGGCAAGAACGAGGGGAGGGATTGGAGTGATAAGGGGGAAGAAGGAGAGATTAATGGTGATTGTTGTTTGGTGTTTAGTAACCGGAAATAACAGAGAGGTCCGACGGGGAGGGGGGAAAGTGGGGCCCACACGGTGGGACCCACACCGTTGTGTAGTTATTGTTAAATATAATATAATATTAACGTAGATGTTCCGATTTTATAATCGGGATTTTTTTTTTGTTAAACGAATAAAACGGGATTCAATAAGTTTTGTTAAAAATGGAATTATTAATTAATTTGGTTAGTGATTAATAATTTATTTAAATTGGTTTAGTTAATTAATTAATTAAATAAGATTTTAGATGTAATTTAGAATTTATTACTTTATTAATTAAATAAGTGTTATTAGGTGATTTTGAAAATAATTTAGAGATTTAATATAATTGTGATTTTGGACACAATTTTAGAGATTTATTAATTTACAATAAAAAGGTTATATTTGTGAATAAATAGAATAAAATGTGTTTTATTTTTGGAAAGATGTTTTTAATATTTTTCGGTTTATTTTAATTAACCGGATCGAGTCAGATTTAATTTAGAGATTTAAAATTTGTTAATGAGTTTAGTAAATTAGAATTTGTGAGATTTCTTAAAATTAGAATTCTTTGATAATTAGTTTAAAAATGAGAATAATAAATATGGATTTAAATTGAATAAAAACGGATGTTTGAATTTTTCATTTTGAGTAAGAATTTAGATTTCCAGATATTAAAAATAGGATATATTCCCCATATTTAATTCCTGTGTTCGAATAAATATTTATTTATCCCGGAATTGATTTCTGTTATTTATTCCGGAGATTTTGTGAGATATTATTATTAATTAGATTATCGGATCGGGAGTATTTTATTCTGAAGAATCGCTCACGTATTTCTGGTTGCTATTTTTTAGAAAATAATCCCCGAACCGTAGATCGACGCCAAGTTCACGGGTAGAGTATATATTTTAGCTTCATTCATTCGTACTTCGAGATCGAGGCAAGTTCGTTCTTACCCTAACTTTTGGAAACTGTGAATTTCTGTTCGTGTTATTTAATTCCTTAATTATTTTTGAGATATTATATATTGAGATTATCTGTTGCTCTATATGATGCAATAATTTCTTTTGAGAATTATTTCTTGTTAAATATTATTATATTGTCAAGTTAGTTTATTTGAGAATTATAATCCCTATAAGCGTAGAAACAATTTAATTGATATTGGGTCGATCTCATTAATTCGAGACGACTATTATTTTATTCAGTGAAACTAATCTCATTCGTCCGAGATAGTTAAACTTATTCTTTTCGATTGAATTTATTGTACAAATTCAATCGTTATTTATTGATTATCTTTCAGTTAGTTCCTCGTTTGAACTGACCGATAGGAGTTTAAAATTATAATTATTAGAGATTTTTATTCGTCGATCAAGTGAAAAATATTTTATTTAAGCGTTCATCAATGTTGAGTATTATAAATATCGAGAAGTACTATTTGTTCAGTACGACTCCCAATTACTTTAATCTTAGGACTATTCTCATAGATTCGAGATAGTCGATTTTATTGTCAAGGTTTGGCATTTTGTTCATGTCAACCGATAAATTATTATTGAGAATTTACATCTATCTATTGTTCGGATTGGTGGTAAAATCGAGTCATACTGGCAGTCCGCCAGATTTGTAAATATTTTCTGAAAAGAGTTATCTCAAGTTATCTGTACCCCAAACATTCGGGAAGTCTGTATTCTACTGGTCAATTTTGGGCAAGAGGCCCATTATAGAGAAAGAGAGACTCGTGTGCCGTTTTACGGACCCGAGAATATTTAGGCATTCGTTGCCTTGGTTGAATTGATAACCATTATGATGCTAGCATTCATACATATATATTATAGTTGATATCGTATTGTAGCCGTGATCGGGCGAAGTGCGGTGTCATCGGAGGCCGGTATTCTTGGTTGGTTAGTTGATCGCCCCACCGAGATACGGAGAGGTGGAAGACCAGTTCATTCTTACATCATGAGTTATCAGAGTTATATCAAATGAGTTATCGAGTATTCTGTTTCGAGATGAGTAATGAGTCTTTTGAGTATTCTGTTTTGAGATGAGTTTGAGCATTTCGAGTATGATATTTTCAAGTTGAATTTGAGTCAAATCATATTGTTTAATTCGATATTAAAATTTTGAGTATTAATTTCGGTAAACCTTATTATATTTATATACCGAGCGAGAAGAGAACTTGCTGAGCACTATAGTTGCTCATTCTTGCTTTACAACATTTTGTTCAGCTGTCAAGACGGAAGGAGGCGAGACGTCCAGCCAGGGCTATAAAGGCAAGGGGAAAGCGCAAGGCTATGGCGTCAACAATTAGAAGATCCAGATAGAATCTTTATATTTCTAATGTTGTGAACTTTTGTAATATATTAATTCGAGATGTACCAAGTTGTTTTGTATTACGCTGTGAAGACGATCTTGGATCTGCGGAGTGGGACATTTTATGCTCCGTTGTATTATATATTTTGCTTTGTTATTGCGTAACTTGTGCTACAGGATATTGATACAATGTGACGACCCGAGTCCCCGGTCAGGGTGGATTTGGGGGCGTTACAGTTTTGGTATCAGAGCCATAGTTATATTTTTAGGAATCGTACGAGCCTTGGAGTATAACCCGATGCGAGAATTTAGAGATATAATACGAACCTAGAACTATAACGCGACGTGAGAATTTAGAGATATATGATACGATGTTGAGATTTTGGCACTAAGCGCCTTACGCCTTTATATATATTTATAGGCATATCTAGTCGATTGAAACCTGACCGAGATTTTTGTACTTTTGTAGATGTCTACTTCCAGACCATCAGATTTCCGTTCTACCCGAGATAGATCTCCTACACCTTACCCGCATGGACCACTTAGCTCAGGTTCAGACAGTGACCCGTCTGAAGAGTTTATGCTGATGGATAGTGACACGGAGGATTCTTCGGTTCAGATCCTTACACCTTCTCCTCCACATGTGATAGATTTAGTAGATTCTCCTGACCAGATCATTGAGATAGCCGATTCTCCTCCACCAGTGATTGATTTAGAAGCTCCTACCCCTGAGACGTTCAGAGTTGAGACCCCAGTGCCCGAGATTACTGATCCAGTTGATGAGAGCCAGCTTTCACCCGTCCGTATTGAGGTTGTACCTAGCTTGTCAGCTCCAGTATCCGGAGTTGATACACCTACCGGAGTAGCAGCTCTTGCTGAGTTGTTTATTTTACCTGTTCCCGTCTATGCTTCGACGCCGACAGTCCCTACCGTGCCTGACTACATGTTTCCACCTGTCAGTGCCATGCCTGCTTGTGATACTACTCCATCTGCACCTACCATACCTGCACCTGCTCCTGCTCAGCCCACTGTGGTTGCTACTACTGTTGCCATGCCACCTGTTCCTTCTGAGCATCCTGATGTGGCCGGAGGGATGGTCCCTTGGCATGTCCACCATACACTGTTCCAGCATTACCGTTGGTTGTGGGCACGTTATGAGGAGATTTTTACTACTAGGGATAGTATTCTTCGACTGTTGTCAGTTTCAGAACCTCTTGCCGTGCATCATGGAGGGAGTCTGTTGGTAAGAGACGTACCCATGGAGATTATGCACCAGATTGCCCTGACTGTTTTGACCGGGCTTCAGACTGACTTAGCCGCATTACCATCATCCAGCACAGGACAGATTGATCAGGCCATAGTTACCACCATGATTTCAGACATTATCAGAGAGTTCCATCGGAGAGTGGGTGAGATGTTTCTTCAGTGATGACGTCGAGATAGACCCTTCTGTAGTAGGGTGCATATATTATGTTGATCCTTGTATTTTAGACCTGATGCCCAGCCTGTTGGGTAGTAACCTTTGTTATCTCTACTAGACTAGTATGTTGGCTAGTTACTTTTACGATGTACTTATTATCATCAACCAGTTTGTATTCAGTACCATGACCTGGAATCTTATCAGTATTATATTGTGATCTGCTATGGTACCGTTATCTCATTTTGTTTATTATAGATCTGTGTTATATTAGAATATCATGTTAGAATAATTTCCATGTTACCTCTGAATTAGTTAACAATTTCTTTTCCGATACTACGGCTTAAAAAAGGAATTTTCGAGAACCAGAGATTTATGATGATTGAATTTTTGAGAACCGCCTGTTAAATTGAGATAAATCTTCACGAGTATCTAAAATCTTTTTATATCGAGAAATAAGAGTAACTGCTTATAAGAGACAAGAGAGAGTTGTGATTTTGAGTATTGTGAGGAACCATAAATTTTGACCGAGTAGATATTTATGAATACCAATTTCAATTGTGCCAGCAATGGTGTTTGAGAATTGCATATCCGGAATATAACATACCTTATTGTTTTCGCTCTTATAGAAAAAGATGCCACCAAAGAGAGGAAGACCCGCAAGGAATCCTCGTCCTCAACCCGAGGTGAATCCAGGGAATGAGGTTCCACCTTAGAACCAAGTTCCAAACCCGGAACCACAACTCACTCGAGATCCCAACCAAGAAAATAACCCGATGAGTCTACTTATGAACTTTCTTATTCAGCATACCCAGAACCCTCAGCCTCAGCTATACCAAAATGTAGGAGGGAATCCACCTCCAGCTCAACTGACCCAAACTACTGCGAGTTTCAAATCATTCAAATCCTTGAGTCCACCTGAGTTTAAAGGTACCACTAACCCAGTGGAAGCTAGAATCTGGTTACGTGAAATAGAGAAGACCTTTGAGATCGTAGGGGTAGAAGAAGAGAAGAAAACCATCTTTGCAGCCTACATGTTAAAAGGTGAAGCGAATTATTGGTGGGAATCAAAGAGAGCAATGGAAGGGAACGTAGTCATCCCCTGGACCAGGTTCACGCAGCTATTTTTATAGAAATATTTTCCTAAATACTTGGAGAGCCAAATGGAGGTCAAGTTTCTGGAACTCAAGCAAGGCAACATGACTGTAGCTGAATATGAAGCCAAGTTTTCTGAACTCTCTAGGTTTGTGCCTTACCATGTGGATACAGACGAAAAGAGAGCTAAACGTTTTCAACTAGGGCTGAAACCGTGGATCCAGAATCGAGTTGCGGTCTTAGAAATCACCAACTATGCTACTATGGTTCAAAAAGCATCTATTGTGGAAAGTGGATCTGAGTTGTACTCAAAGGACAAGGATATAAAGAAAAGGAAGTTTCATAATCGTGGAAATAATTTTGAGAGGAAGCCGGACGATCGGAATGGAAAGAGACCTTTTGTGAAGCGGGAAGACAAAAGCAATGATACGAAGAGAACTGAGAATCAAGACACTAGGGGAAACAATCAAAAGTCCAGACCCCCTCAGGCAGCCAATCTAATTCAAGGAAAGCCACCGCTACCTGAATGCAAAACGTGTGGAAGGAAGCACCCAGGACCATGTAATCTGGCCAACATTGTTTGTTACAACTGTGGACAAAAAGGGCACTATTCTTCTCACTGCAAGGATAAGGCCGTTACTTGTTTCAATTGCGGAAAGAAAGGACATATTGCACGAGATTGCAAGTCACCACCAAAGGAGACAACTGCACCTAGACTCATGGCACCTCCCAGCAACAAGCCAACTGCTCGTACTTTCAACATGACGATGAAGGATGCTATTGCTGATAGTGATGTGATTGTAGGTACGCTTTTAGTCAATTCCGTAGATGCATGTGTTTTGTTTGATTCGGGAGCAACAAAATCCTTCATATCGGAGAATTTTAGGAATAAATTGGATATTCAGTCCGTACCATTAGGGGAGACATTGATTATAGAAGTAGCAAATCAGGAAAAAGTCCCTGTAGATCAGATATGTCCAAATTGTGGAATCGAAATCCAAGGACAACGTTTCGAAGCAGACCTTCTTTCTTTTAATTTAGGGGAGTTTGATATAATTCTGGGAATGGATTGGTTGACACGTTATGATGCTCAAATCAATTGTCGGCGTAAGTGGGTTAGTGTAAAGGGACCCCACGGCAAAAGAATACAATTCCGCGGAAGGAAACCTACTAGTAATTTTCTGACTTTGATTCAAGCGAAGAAACTACTAAGGAGTGGGTGTCAAGCCTACTTAGCTTATGTGGTTGACAACGAGAAGCAAGCCCCTGCCATTGATGAAATCCCTGTAGTGAATCAATTCGAAGATGTTTTTCCTGAAGAGTTACCTGGATTGCCGCCCGACAGAGAAATAGAATTCAATATCGATCTTGCCCCGGGAACTGCACCAATTTCCAAAGCACCATACCGAATGGCTCCAGTTGAGATGAAGGAGTTGGCTACCCAACTGCAAGAATTACTTGACAAGGGCGTAATTAGACCAAGTGTATCCCCTTGGGAAGCTCCAGTGCTATTCGTGAAGAAGAAGGACGGATCTATGCGACTATGTATTGATTATTGTGAGTTGAACAAGATGACCATCAAGAATAAGTACCCTTTACCTCGAATCGATGATCTGTTTGACCAACTTAAAGGAGCTAAATGTTTTTCAAAGATTGATTTGAGATCCGGCTATCATCAACTAAAGATCAAACCTGAAGATATTCCTAAGACTGCCTTTAGGACCCGATATGGACATTACGAATTCTTAGTCATGTCTTTTGGATTGACAAATGCGCCAGCTGCTTTTATGGACTTGATGAATCGTGTGTTCAAGAGGTACTTGGACAAGTTCGTGATTGTATTTATTGATGACATCCTCATATACTCGAAGTCTCCTGAGGAACATGCTGAACACCTCCGATTAGTTCTGGAAACGCTGAGGAAGGAAAAGCTATATGCGAAATTCTCAAAGTGTGAATTCTGGCTAAAGGAAGTTCAATTTTTGGGACACATTGTAAGCGGCGAAGGGATTTCTGTAGACCCCGCAAAGATAGAAGCCGTAGCAGATTGGGATAGACCCAAGACTCCAACCGAAGTTAGAAGTTTCCTTGGATTGGCTGGATACTATCGTAGATTCGTGAAGGATTTCTCAAAGATAGCCACGCCACTGACTCGACTCACCAGAAAGAGTGAAAAGTTCGAATGGACCCCCAAATGCGAAGATAGCTTTCAAGAATTGAAAAAGAGATTGACTACTGCCCCGGTGTTGACCTTACCCGATGAGAAAGGCGATTTCGTAATTTTCAGCGACGCTTCTCACAAGGGTTTAGGATGTGTTTTGATGCAACACGGAAAAGTAATAGCTTATGCCTCTCGGCAACTGAAGGAGTATGAGTCCCGTTACCCTACTCACGATTTGGAACTTGCTGCTATTGTTTTTGCACTCAAGATTTGGAGACATTACCTTTACGGAGAGAAATGCGAGATTTACACGGATCACAAGAGCTTAAAGTATATATTCACGCAGAAGGAATTAAACATGAGACAAAGAAGATGGTTAGAATTGATCAAGGACTATGATTGCTCGATAAACTACCACCCAGGGAAGGCTAATGTTGTGGCTGATGCATTAAGTAGAAAGGAGAGACTAAACCTGTTGACAACCTCAGAAGAATTGGTCAGAGAATTTGAGAAAATGGAATTAGAAGTCAAGGTTCCAGTCCAAAACAATGAAGGAGTTTACAGCATTCAGTTTCAACCAGAGTTACTCGAGAAGATTCGACGTTGTCAAGAGCAAGTGATGGAAGAAAGAAGATCAGAGTTGACCAGAGAAGAATTTCTAAGTTCAAAGGATGAAAAGGGAATTAAGCGATTTGCATCGAGAATATGGATTCCTAATGTTACAGAGTTGAAGGAAGAAATCATGAGCGAAGCGCATAACTCGAGATATTCCATTCACCCAGGGAGTACAAAAATGTATCAAGACATCAAGTTGAATTATTGGTGGCCCAACATGAAGAGGGAGATTGCAGAATGGGTAAGTAAGTGTTTGACATGTCAGAAAGTGAAGGCAGAACATCAACGACCAAGTGGACTTCTACAACCTTTAGCGATACCCGAGTGGAAATGGGAGCATATTACCATGGATTTTGTCGTAGGATTGCCCCGAACTAGAGCCAGCCACGATGCTATTTGGGTTATTGTCGACCGACTCACTAAATCTGCGCATTTCCTACCAATTAGTGATAAGTATTCCGTTCAGAGATTGGTGAACATATACCTAAAGGAGATTGTAGTTCGTCACGGAGTACCTGTTTCAATTGTATCTGATAGAGATGCCCGTTTTACTTCTCGATTTTGGAAAAGTTTTCAAGAATGTCTTGGCACGAAGTTAAATCTGAGCACTGCATATCATCCATAGACCGACGGACAAAGTGAAAGGACGATTCAAACAGTTGAAGATATGTTAAGAGCCTGTGCACTTGATTTTAAAGGAAGTTGGGATGAGCATTTGCCCCTAGTCGAGTTTGCTTACAACAATAGTTACCATTCGAGCATATGTATGGCACCTTATGAAGCTTTGTACGGAAGGAAGTGTAGATCACCGTTATATTGGGATGAAGTAGGAGAAAGAAAGATACTAGGACCGGAATTACTTCAACAAACTAAGCAAGCAACCGAGGTTATTCGAAAAAGGTTAGTTGCAGCTCAAGACCGACAGAGGAAGTATGCAAATCAAAAGAGGAAAGACAAAGCATTTGAAGTGGGAGATAAGGTGATGTTGAAAGTTTCACCTTGGAAAGGAGTAATGAGATTCGGAAAGAAAGGCAAGTTAAGCCCCAGATATATAGGACCTTTTGAGATTCTTAAGAAGATAGGACCACTAGCTTATCAGTTAGCCCTACCCCCAGACCTTCAGCATATCCACGATGTGTTTCATGTTTCTGCATTAAGAGAGTACCATTCTGATTTCAGGCACGTTATAACCTACGAACCAGTGGAAATTCGTCCAGATTTGACCTACGAAGAAAAGCCAGTGGAGATCCTAGATTACAAAGTGCAAGAGTTAAGAACTAAGAAAGTGAATTTAGTGAAAGTACTTTGGAGAAATCACCAAGTTGAGGAAGCCACGTGGGAATTAGAAAACGAGATGCGGAATAAATATCCTGAATTGTTTAGTGCATAGTTTTGATTCCGAGAACGGAATCCTATAAGGGGGGAAGACTGTAATAACCGTAAATTCTAGAATAAATATTTCCACTCGATATTTAATTCTTTATTTAAGAGCGATGCACTAATATATTTAATTGGTGCATTTTTGTGAGATTTTAAGATTTTATTTATTTATAGGTGAATAAATATTATATTATATCTATTTATTTATATTTATTTGTATTTGTTAAAATTAGGAAATTTAGAAAAATTAGATTTTTATTTTGAGTCGAATTTATTTTCGGAAGCGAAATTAGAGCCTCGTTTTAATTGACCGGCATGGAAGGAATGGATTAAATATTATTAATGGTGGTTAAATTCAAAAGAAAACAGCAATAATTTCCACAAAACCCGGAGCTTGTTTTCAGGCCATTATTTGATACCACATTCTTGTTTCTTAAAACGTGTAAATCACAAAACAAACACACCCACCTTTTATTTTTTTCTATTATTATACTATAACCTTGGTCTCTTTTAAAACAGAAAATCAAACCGGTACAATCATTCTTCACCAACAACACCACTCTCTTGTTTTCTTTCATCTGTAACCAAAACACACGGCTTTATTACTCATAAACCGAACAAAACAGATACAGCACAGCTATTCTTTTCCTTTCTAAACAAAAACAAAACTCGGTTCAACATATACACACACAAGTCCTGCCTCTTTGAACAAAAACAAACAAAACCGGACTTAGATTTCTTTTGACAAACCCCTTCATATATTCATAACAGGTAGTTGATTTGTTTTATTTTTCTTTAAATCGTTTTGTATTTTTCCGATTTGGTCTTGTTTCCGGTAGGCTAGAACGGTTATGTTCGGAGTTGGGTTTGTGATTGTTATGGTTGAACTAGTGTTGTTGTGTTGTGGTCGGAGGCAGGCACCGGAGAGAGTTTAGGGAGAGGAAGGGGATGAGAGAGAGTGAAGTTTTGTTGTTGTCGAAGATGTGATTAAGGTGGGTTGAGGAACCACCACCGATTGGTGGTGGTGGTTATGATGTGTTGATGGAGAACGGCGAAGGCAAGAACGAGGGGAGGGATTGGAGTGATAAGGGGGAAGAAGGAGAGATTAATGGTGATTGTTGTTTGGTGTTTGGTAACCGGAAATAACAGAGAGGTCCGACGGGGAGGGGGAAAGTGGGGCTCACACGGTGGGACCCACACCGTTGTGTAGTTATTGTTAAATATAATATAATATTAACGTAGATGTTCCGATTTTATAATCGGGATTTTTTTTTTGTTAAACGAATAAAACGGGATTCAATAAGTTTTGTTAAAAATGGAATTATTAATTAATTTGGTTAGTAATTAATAATTTATTTAAATTGGTTTAGTTAATTAATTAATTAAATAAGATTTTAGATGTAATTTAGAATTTATTACTTTATTAATTAAATAAGTGTTATTAGGTGATTTTGAAAATAATTTAGAGATTTAATATAATTGTGATTTTGGACACAATTTTAGAGATTTATTAATTTACAATAAAAAGGTTATATTTGTGAATAAATAGAATAAAATGTGTTTTATTTTTGGAAAGATGTTTTTAATATTTTTCGGTTTATTTTAATTAACCGGATCGAGTCAGATTTAATTTAGAGATTTAAAATTTGTTAATGAGTTTAGTAAATTAGAATTTGTGAGATTTCTTAAAAATTAGAATTCTTTGATAATTAGTTTAAAAATGAGAATAATAAATATGGATTTAAATTGAATAAAAACGGATGTTTGAATTTTTCATTTTGAGTAAGAATTTAGATTTCCAGATATTAAAAATAGGATATATTCCCCATATTTAATTCCTGTGTTCGAATAAATATTTATTTATCCCGGAATTGATTTCTGTTATTTATTCCGGAGATTTTGTGAGATATTATTATTAATTAGATTATCGGATCGGGAGTATTTTATTCTGAAGAATCGCTCACGTATTTCTGGTTGCTATTTTTTAGAAAAAAATCCCCGAACCGTAGATCGACGCCAAGTTCACGGGTAGAGTATATATTTTAGCTTCATTTATTCGTACTTCGAGATCGAGGCAAGTTCGTTCTTACCCTAACTTTTGGAAACTGTGAATTTCTGTTCGTGTTATTTAATTCCTTAATTATTTTTGAGATATTATATATTGAGATTATCTGTTGCTCTATATGATGCAATAATTTCTTTTGAGAATTATTTCTTGTTAAATATTATTATATTGTCAAGTTAGTTTATTTGAGAATTATAATCCCTATAAGCGTAGAAACAATTTAATTGATATTGGGTCGATCTCATTAATTCGAGACGACTATTATTTTATTTAGTGAAACTAATCTCATTCGTCCGAGATAGTTAAACTTATTCTTTTCGATTGAATTTATTGTACAAATTCAATCGTTATTTATTGATTATCTTTCAGTTAGTTCCTCGTTTGAACTGACCGATAGGAGTTTAAAATTATAATTATTAGAGATTTTTATTCGTCGATCAAGTGAAAAATATTTTATTTAAGCGTTCATCAATGTTGAGTATTATAAATATCGAGAAGTACTATTTGTTCAGTACGACTCCCAATTACTTTAATCTTAGGACTATTCTCATAGATTCGAGATAGTCGATTTTATTGTCAAGGTTTGGCATTTTGTTCATGTCAACCGATAAATTATTATTGAGAATTTACATTAGTCTATTGTTCGGATTGGTGGTAAAATCGAGTCATACTGGCAGTCCGCCAGATTTGTAAATATTTTCTGAAAAGAGTTATCTCAAGTTATCTGTACCCCAAACATTCGGGAAGTCTGTATTCTACTGGTCAATTTTGGGCAAGAGGCCCATTATAGAGAAAGAGAGACTCGTGTGCCGTTTTACGGACCCGAGAATATTTAGGCATTCGTTGCCTTGGTTGAATTGATAACCATTATGATGCTAGCATTCATACATATATATTATAGTTGATATCGTATTGTTCGCACAAAATACACGCAAGCGTACGTGGACAACAAGTAATATAAAAGCAAGTAAGATTCGTTCCCACAGAAATTGTATATTTCGGTTTATGCGTCTAAGCAACAATGTTTGATTATCATTCAATGCTAAGACAAAAGACAAATTGGGTTTTGATTTTATATTATGCTAATCAAATTTACTAATTACTAAAAGAGAATGATTTAATTTATGAATAGAAACATAGGGTCCTAACTTCATTAAATACGTCCATTAGAGATCATGCCTTTACTCGATTTGTATGGTGGTTACGATAACTAATCGGACAACACGGAGTAAGTATACGCTACCTTTCAGTACACGCACACCAATCTACACAATATCCACAAAAGATAGAAATCATGCAGGCACCAATTAGGTCTAGACTCTATATGTCTATAGAATTTGAAAACCTAAAGGTTGAAGAGCAAGTTATCCATAAGGATTACATAAGATAGTATGAGATGGTTAAAATCACACCACTAATCATGAAATCAATCACGAACATATGCTAGCATGGTAAGTTCTAAATCTAGAGATCCACTGTCGCTTCACTAAAGATTAACAAGATAGATGTTCGCGACGCATCTATTTAATTAATTCACAACCATGCAAGGATATCGCAAGTCACCACATGTTTATCAATTAGGCATTCACTACTAATTTCTGTAAATAAATTCGTTAGGACCCCATGACGGTGATTAGTTCATAGTTGAACCGTTCATCATCATGGGGTTCGATGAAAATATGCTAATAAACATGACTAGAATGAAGAACAGAATAATATTAATTAATAAGGGTTTAGGAACAAATCCGAAGAATGCCAAGTTACAAAAGATAGGTAGATCTTGATCCGTTGCTTGTCACGAACAATCGATCATTCACTCCTTAATGTTAACAAAATAAAACCCTCTGTACTGATTACAATGATAACCAGAGTTTTTATAGGCCCTAGAAACCTCATCATATAAGGAAACAACTCAGAATTGCATTAACATTCGAAAAGGGCAAAACTGTAAAATTTCCAGAATTCAGGCCGAGCGGCCGCCTGAAATCTTGAGCTGCCGCCTGGACAATTCCCCCTGAGCGGCCGCCTGGGAGCTTGAGCGCCCGCCCGGACAACTTCCTGGAATTTCTGATTTTCATGGTAATTGTCGTTCCTTGCTTCGTTTTCCCTCGCTCTTCTGGAAACCTTCTTAAACAAACACCTTGGGCCTATATCCAACATAACATCTTCAATTACCAACTCCGATCCTGAGATAAAAATCCTGCACATTTCCACTAAAAACTAATCAAAACACGACATACTTGAGGCCAAAACTATCAATTCAAGCCGACATAAGACGTTCTAAGTAGATATAAAATCCACTTATCACACCCCCAAACTTGAACCGATGCTTGCCCTCAAGCATAAACAATATACAAACTAACTAGTACCACTTCCGTAGGTGATCACGGCTGCATTTGGCATATGCAACAAGCCCTTTAAACCCCTAGGCAGCCCTAGTGGACGAGTAAGGTCTCGTGAGGGCCTATAGTGAATGTACCCACAAAATCCAACTGACACAAACGACACAAACAATGCAATGCATGAATGAATGCAACTAAATATGAATGCAAAGGATCCCCTCAAACTAACCAACACCACTGAGCAAGCAAATATCTCCATGAATGCAATCAATCCAAACAGAGCTCGACTAAATTCCGGTATACTAACAATACATGATCAGAACGTGCGTGTGTGCAATGCTCGATAGATATACTCCCAAACCGGATCAAAATCATACATATTCTTTTCCAAGACAATCACAGAGTTATAAATAGAATGAACGTTAAACTCAAGATCACTTTAGATACACCTCTATACTCCTCTAAAGTAGACAGAAATTCATGCTTTATTATGACTCAAACACAATATGTACACAACACACATGCTTATTTGATCGTGCAATGGATGAGACCCCTAAAGGCTTATACAATAATACCCATGTAGCGAGCGTTGGGTTAGTGGATCCCAGACTATAAAAGCCTTAGGTCACTAGGCACAAAGTCCCCAAGAACTTAATTGCTCGAGTATTAAAGAGCTCACCCTGATCAATTCTGCATACTCAGACTCTCACAACACTTTTTTTTTCTTTTTCTTTTTTTTTTCTTTTTTTTCTTTTTTTTTTCTTGCATTTTTTTCTCCTTTTTTTTTCGTTCACCTGGAATCTGGAATGAGAATTCTCAATTCCAACCCTAGACTACTCATAAACATGAGCCGGCTACTAGCCATTTGACGCCTAGCCAACAAATACAAACACAAACATATTAGCATGAAATTTCTGTTTTCCCCCAAACTTGTATTTTGGTGTTCCTTAATCATCAAGAGAATAAAGCAAATTCTATCGATAAACAAGTGATTAAATCCTAAATCCAAACAAGCATGACGCAACCTAGTCCAAGAGCAACGACGAGACTGTGTAAAAATTTTATTCATGAAACATGCATGTCAATTTCAACAAAATTTAAAATCAGCCCTCTGTTCATCCTTTTCACACCCACATCAACATCTACCTACCTTATGGCATCAGCTTATTATAAGGGATCATGAAAAATGCATGTAATGCAACTATATGAACTCACATACAAAACTCGACAAAAATGCAAACAGAATGCTCTATATGACAGGTATCATGCATGAAACTAAACTACACATACAAATATGATGCAATATGAATTCCTACATGAAAACAGACAACATTAGTAACCTTGAAATCTCCCCCCAAACTTAAAATCTGCCATGCCCTCATGGAAGAAAATACAAGGGTTAGCAACATACCTACAACTCTGCTGAATCATCATCATCCCCCTCCTCATCAGAATCAGGGGGTGGGTAGACAGTGCGAGCACCATAAACAGGCCACTGAGCGGAAATACCTGCTGAGATCAAAGCAGAAGTCATATCCTCCGCATATTGACGGTTGCTCTCATGCATAGCGTCAATGCGCCTATTCAAGCGACGGAACTGAGCTTCCATAAATCCAACTGACAACGCATCACCATGAGACGAACTAGCGCGAGCTCGCGGAACCCTAGGAACCTGCGGCACTCGTGGTGGCATACCGCCTCGCTCAGCCGCAGTAATAATGTAGCCTAACCCACGGCCATGGGGAACGCCGCCTGGCCATTCCACCATCCTGTCACGGCCTTAGAAATCGTCCCCTTTCTAAGCCAACCGTGCCGGCGTCTAGCGCTCGTCGCCCACCAAGCGAACTACTAGACCAGCCTCAACCCCAAGTGTTCCCCAACACTTGTGCAGCGGATACAAGAGAAATATAAGAGTAGAAGACAACCACACTTACTAACAAAGACCCTTTCTTTATTAGTAATCCCAATATTACAAGAGTTGGATCCCCTTGATCCACACTAGCCCCTTGCTAGTTACAAAGCTTAGCACTCAACCCTCACAAGAGAAGCACACTTGCTCTCCCTCTTGAATGCTCTAACTTTGCCTCTTGCTCTTCCACTCTATCCCCCCTATTTCTCCTCCTCTTTCTATCTATCTCCAAATGAGGGGTCTCACCTATTTATAGGCTCCTCCACCACTTGGAGAGTTCTAGAACATGTACACCCCACATGTTTCTAGATTATTCCATTAACAAACCTCTACAAGATATTTCTAGATCCTACTCTATCTAGAATTTACAAACATACATAGGAAGTCTCTAGAAAGCTCCCAACTCTTGATGGTTCCAGAAGATTCCACGAGGCTCCACCACGTTCCGCCATCTTCTAGATTCTTCTTGAATTGCCCAGCACCTTCTAGAGAACTCCGCAATGTTCCACTATATTCTAGAGTCATCCGGACCCTTCCGGCCTTCTCTAGAATATTCCGCACCTAGAGAGGCTAAATGTTGGCGGGGCGTGACACTCTCCCCCACCGAATCTGTCGACGCCCTCGTCGACGTCGTTGCCTCCCAATAGCGCTCCAACGCCTCTTGGTGTTGCTCCAAGCTCGGCTCCAACTCCCACGTTGCCTTACTCGGTGCTACACCCCTCAATTTCACGAGCCGCTCCCCAAGTATTTCCTTGACCTCCTTGTGCCGCCTCTCGGCCCTTGTCGGAGATACCCGTTGCGACTCCTGCCTTGCAACGCCCCCACGTTGCCCTTTTTTGCTTGGCGACACACGCCTCTCGTCCTTGGCTCCATTTCCCCTAGGAGACTTTGGACATCCCTTCGTCGCGCCGCCTTTAGCCCCACTCTTGGCTTCGCACCCTTGCTTTGCCATTCGTGTTAAGATTACGCCCTCCGTAACCTTTAGCTCTGATACCAAATTGTCACGGCCTTAGAAATCGTCCCCTTTCTAAGCCAACCGTGCCGGCGTCTAGCGCTCGTCGCCCACCAAGCGAACTACTAGACCAGCCTCAACCCCAAGTGTTCCCCAACACTTGTGCAGCGGATACAAGAGAAATATAAGAGTAGAAGACAACCACACTTACTAACAAAGACCCTTTCTTTATTAGTAATCCCAATATTACAAGAGTTGGATCCCCTTGATCCACACTAGCCCTTTGCTAGTTACAAAGCTTAGCACTCAACCCTCACAAGAGAAGCACACTTGCTCTCCCTCTTGAATGCTCTAACTTTGCCTCTTGCTCTTCCACTCTATCCCCCCTATTTCTCCTCCTCTTTCTATCTATCTCCAAATGAGGGGTCTCACCTATTTATAGGCTCCTCCACCACTTGGAGAGTTCTAGAACATGTACACCCCACATGTTTCTAGATTATTCCATTAACAAACCTCTACAAGATATTTCTAGATCCTACTCTATCTAGAATTTACAAACATACATAGGAAGTCTCTAGAAAGCTCCCAACTCTTGATGGTTCCAGAAGATTCCACGAGGCTCCACCACGTTCCGCCATCTTCTAGATTCTTCTTGAATTGCCCAGCACCTTCTAGAGAACTCCGCAATGTTCCACTATATTCTAGAGTCATCCGGACCCTTCCGGCCTTCTCTAGAATATTCCGCACCTAGAGAGGCTAAATGTTGGCGGGGCGTGACAATCCGCTCAATAAGGGCGTCATCAATAGCCCCCAACGGCATCAACACCGGCTCGTCCTCATCCCACCTCACACCAACTGCCCGACATAACTCAGTAACTAGAGAAGGATGAGGAATCGACATTGTGGCCCCCGAACGCAAAAACCTGATAATATTCTGATGAATGATGTGACCCAAATCAATGTAATGTCCATTAATAATAGCCCAGAGCAGAATGGCCCTCTCAACTATCACATCATGAGAATGAGATGATGGTGAGATAGACGCACATACAAACAGATTCCAAGCCCTAGCATAGCGGTTCAAAGCCGAAGATGGAAACGAACGAGGCTCATTAGTCCCGGCCCTAGTCTTCCAAACGGTGCCCGGAACACACAACTGCTCCACAATATCCTGAAGATCCACATCGGCCTTGGTCTTATGCGTCCAATCCTCAACCTGTCTTCCTCTATTCGGTTGCAGCAAGACTTGACGAATCGCACCTGGAGTATAATCAACAGTCAACCCCCGAACCACTGAGTACCCATTCGTCTCCCCCTTAGCATTAGCGTAAAATTCTCGAACTATGCTCAACGGGGCTGCTGTAGGAGATTCACAAAACGGTGCCCAGCCCAACTCCTCTACCAAAGCACGCAACTCCCCTGCCTGAAACGGCAAGAATCCCCTCTCTCTAATCACCGTCCTTGTCATTAACCTATTATATTCACTTTGAGCCTCCGGTGATATAAACTTCTCAACCTCCCCCAAACTTGAATCTGAACCCGAGGAGGGGTGATTACTACTGCTCCCCGCACTCCTCTCAACAACCCTTTGACGCTTTGGTGCCATGATCAATTAACAAAATAACTCTTTATTTCACAATCACCAATGAAGATAACAAATCCACAACTAACCCCCAATTGGCAAATTCACAATTCGTATGTAATGAAATTAATCAATAATGAGAAAAGAAAGTTACCCACACGAATCCGAGAGGTGAATTGCTTTAAAAACTTCTCCAATTTGAGTGAAAATCCTTGTTGCTAGGGTTAGGGTTAAGCAAGATGAGTTTAGATAGGGTGGAGTGTATGTATATATATGGAAGATAAATGGAGAGATATGAGATGGGATTGTAATCTAGGGGTGAATTAGGGTTAGGGAAGATATATGAGGGCAATAGGGAGTAGGGAATGAACCTAGACCTAAAATATGAGGTTGGGAGAGGTTTTAAAACACAAAAACGTGGGGAAAAAAAAACTGACCAGGGGGTTGCTCGAGCGGCCGCCCAGAAGCTTGAGCGCCCGCCCAGAACTGACAGTAGGAACCTTGAGCGGCCGCCCAGCCTGGCGCGCGCCCGCCCAGCCTGCGCACTGATTTTCTATTTTTTTTTTTTTTTATTTGAAGAAAAGAATAATACTACAACGTATCCTCGCGTGGGTTGCCTCCCACGAAGCGCTCTTTTACCGTCACTAGCTTGACTGGATTCGCGGACGTTACGTTTCCGTCAAAACGACGGATTCCGTTTCACGGTTCAATGGATCCCCGATATGATAATGTTTCAAACGCTGTCCATTCACCTTAAACGCCAACTCAGGTGATGTCTCAAAAATTTCAACCGCTCCATGCGGGAATACGGTTTTCACAGTGAACGGCCCCGACCACCTTGACTTGAGCTTCCCCGGAAAGAGTTTGAGACGGGAATTGTACAGCAAGACTAGTTGACCAGGAACAAAAGTCTTCTGAATCAACCTTTTGTCGTGCCACCTCTTAACTTTCTCCTTATAAATCTTGTGGTTCTCGTAGGCCTGCGAGCGGAACTCTTCTAACTCATTCAACTGTAGTAACCGTTTATCACCAGCAGCTTTAGTATCAAGATTCAACTTCTTTATTGCCCAAAGTGCTTTATGCTCTAGCTCCACCGGCAAATGACATGCCTTGCCAAACACCAGCTGATACGGTGACATTCCCAACGGTGTTTTATAAGCCGTTCTGTAAGCCCAAACAGCTTCGTCTAACTTCATCGACCAGTCTTTCCTTGACGGATTCACGACCTTCTCTAGAATCCTCTTGATTTCCCGGTTAGATACCTCCGCTTGACCGTTTGTCTGAGGATGATAAGCAGTTGCAACACGATGTGTTACCTTGTACTTAGCCAACAATGCAGTGAACTGACGATTGCAGAAATGAGTTCCCTCATCACTAATAATAGCTCGCGGAGTTCCAAAACGGGTAAAGATTTGCTTATGAAGAAAATTCAACACAACCTTAGCATCGTTGGTTGGTAAGGCTTTCACCTCAACCCATTTCGAGACGTAGTCTACAGCTAGAAGGATGTACTGATTATTACCTGAAGACACAAATGGACCCATGAAGTCGATACCCCACACATCAAAGATTTCTACCTCGAGAAGCATGTTGAGAGGCATCTCATTCCTCCGAGAGATATTCCCCACTCTTTGACACCGATCACACCTCAAAACGAACTGGTGAGCATCCTTAAACACTGTAGGCCAATAGAACCCTGCTTGAAGAACACGAGCTGCTGTTTTCTCCCCTCCATAGTGACCCCCATACACAGTGGAGTGACACTCTGTCAATACATCTTCTGTTTCACCATATGGAATACAACGTCTGATAATCTGATCAACGCCTTGTTTAAACAAATACGGCTCATCCCAATGATACCCTTTCACATCATGTAAGAACTTCTTCTTCTGAGCATATGACAAGTCCGGAGGAATAATACCACTAACAAGATAATTTACAAAATCTGCAAACCATGGCTCCTCTTCTTGTATCCTGAAAAGTTGTTCATCGGGAAAAAATTCGTTAATCACAGATTCAGACTGTACATTCTTACCGTGCTCCTCTAACCTCGAAAGATGATCCGCCACCTGGTTCTCGGTTCCTTTTCTGTCTTTAATCTCCACATCAAATTCTTGAAGCAATAGAATCCATCGGATCAATCTCGGCTTTGAATCCTTCTTTGACATTAAATACCGGATGGCTGCATGATCTGTGTATACAATTCCCTTCGTGCCAAGCAGATAGGCTCGAAACTTCTCAAAAGCGTAGACCACCGCCAAAAGTTCCTTTTCTGTCGTGGTGTAATTCAATTGAGCGTCATTGAGGGTTTTACTGGCATAATAAACCACAAGAAACATTTTCTCCTTCCGTTGCCCAAGAACAGCACCAACGGCAAAGTCACTCGCATCACACATTAGTTCAAAAGGCTGGCTCCAGTCAGGTGCAGTGATCACAGGTGCAGTAATCAACTTTGTCTTCAATAGTTCAAAAGCAGCTAGACAGGCTTCGTCCATTTTGAAAGGAACATCCTTTTCTAACAGATTGCACAGAGGTTTAGAAATTTTCGAGAAATCTTTGATAAAGCGACGATAGAAACCAGCATGTCCCAAAAAACTGCGAATCCCCCTCACAGAGATAGGTGGAGGTAGATTTTCAATAGTAGAAATTTTTGCTCTATCCACCTCAAGTCCTTTATTAGAAACCTTGTGCCCCAGGATGATTCCTTCCTGCACCATAAAATGACATTTTTCCCAATTCAACACCAGATTAGTCTCTACACATCTTTTCAATACCAGACTCAGATTGTACAAACATGCTTCATATGAAGATCCAAATACTGAAAAGTCATCCATAAAGACTTCGACATTAATACCAATCATGTCGGAAAATATAGCCATCATACATCTCTGAAATGTGGCTGGGGCGCCACAAAGTCCGAAGGAGACTCGTCTGAATGCAAAGGTGCCGAACGGACATGTGAAGGTAGTCTTCTCTTGATCTTCAGGTGCGATGCAAATTTGATTGTAACCAGAATACCCATCAAGGAGGCAATAGTACTCATGACCAGCCAACCTGTCTAACATCTGATCGATGAATGGCAGAGGGAAGTGATCCTTGCGAGTAGCCTTATTCAGCTTGCGATAATCCATACAGACTCTCCACCCAGTGACGGTGCGCGTTGGAATCAGCTCATTTTTCTCATTGGTAACCACGGTCATCCCCCCTTTCTTAGGTACACATTGAATTGGGCTCACCCAAGAACTGTCTGAAATCGGGTAGATAATACCCGCATCAAGCCACTTCAGAATTTCTTTCTTCACCACCTCCTTCATTATCGGATTAAGACGACGCTGATGTTCCACCGTTGGCTTATATCCTTCCTCTAGCAGAATTTTATGCATGCAATAAGAAGGACTGATTCCCTTTATATCTGCTATGGTCCAGCCAATGGCGGCTTTGAACTCCCTCAAAATCCTTAAGAGCTTTTCCTCTTCACTTCCTGTCAAGTTAGAGGCAATAATAACAGGTAAAGAAGATGCTTCACCTAAAAATGCATACCTCAAGTGGTCCGGCAGTGGCTTAAGTTCAAGTGTCGGAGCTTCCTCAATAGATGGTTTGAGACGAGCTTGTGATTTTTTTAACTCTTCTAGCCCAAGAGACTCGATTGGCAACTTAAAGCTTTTCCTCCACGGAGTTGCCTTCAACAATTGAAGCTGCTCTATTCCTTCTTCGTCTTCCATAGTAGACTCACCTGTCAAAACTCTTTCCAACGGATCAGACATCAACAACTGACCGACTTCCGTCTTTACTGAAGATTCTACCCAATCCATCTGAAAGCATTCTTCCTCGTCTGAGGGCAGTTTCATTGCCTTAAACACATTGAAGGTGATAATCTGATCTTGAACCCTCATTGTAAGCTCTCCCTTTTGTACATCAATCAAAGTACGGCCGGTCGCTAGAAAAGGCCTTCCCAAGATTATGGGAATCTTCTTGTCTTCTTCAAAATCAAGAATCACAAAATCGGCCGGAAAGATAAGCTTATCAACCTTGACCAAGACATCTTCAACTACACCCCTCGGGTATGTAATAGAACGATCAGCCAATTGTAAAGACATATTGGTAGGTCTCGGTTCCGGCAAACCCAGTTGTAAGAAAACCGACAAGGGCATAAGATTAATGCTGGCACCCAAATCACATAAACATCTGTCGAAAGACAGATTTCCGATGGTGCATGGAATAGTGAAACTCCCTGGATCTTTTAGCTTTGGTGGCAATTTCTGTTGCAGAACGGCACTACACTCTTCTGTCAGTGCTACAGTGTCCAACTCCTCGAGTTTGAGCTTCCTAGAGAGAATTCCCTTCATAAACCTCGCATAGCTGGGCATTTGTTCCAGTGCTTCCGCAAAAGGAATGTTGATTTGAAGTTTCTTAAACACCTCGAGAAACCTGGCAAACTGCCTATCATTTTTTTGCTTCTTCAATCTGCCTGGATATGGAGGTGGTGGAAAGATTTTCGTATTCTCCGTAGACTTCTTTGCAAGAACTGTCTCGTCCAGATTTTTCGGCTGCACAACCTCACTAACCAACTGCTCAACTGCTGTATCCGATTGCTTTTGTACCTCTTCTTCTTCTTCAACAACTGGCTTCGAATTGCTTGTCACCTTACCGGATCTCAAGGTGACAGCTTTCACATGCTCTTTACCATCTCTCTTTCCTGGGTTAGCCTCAGTGTCACTAGGAAGAGTTCCTGCCGGTCTGTTTAGCAGGGCACTAGCAAGTTGACCGAGCTGATTTTCCATTATCTTCAGAGATGCCCCTTGACTCTTCACTGCCATCCGCAATTCTTCCAGTTCAGCTTTTTCATTAGGATATTGACCACTATTCCCCTGAGATTGCTGTTGGAAACCTGGTGGCTGAAATTGTTGCTTAGGCTGATACTGCTGATACTGCTGCTGAAATCCTTGATTGAATGGTCTAGAGGCAGGATGTTGCCCTTGATTTTGCTGATAATGTTGTTGTTGTTGAACACCGCCCTGATTGTTACTCCAGCTAAAGTTTGGATGATTGCGGTTATTCGGATGATAAGTAGCTGGCACTGGCTGCTGTGGCCTCTGATAATTACTCACGAACTGTGCTGATTCAGAAGAAATCGCACATTGAGTTGTATCATGTGCGCCCGCACACAACTCACATACACTAGCAACCTGCTGTAAGCCGTAATTAGACAACGAATCCACCTTCATAGCCAAGGCTTGCAATTGAGCTGTAATAGCTGTCGCTGCATCCACTTCCAGAACACCAGCTACCTTACCTTGAGACAACCTCTGAGTAGGATTTTGATATTCGTTGGCAGCCATCATCTCAATAAGTTCATAAGCCTCATCATAGCTCTTTGCCCATAGAGCTCCACCAGATGCTGCGTCTAACAAGGGTCTCGACTGAGCACCCAACCCATTATAAAAGCAATTTATCACCATCCAGTCTGGCATCCCATGGTGTGGACACTTCCTTAGCATCTCCTTATATCTCTCCCAAGCCTCGCATAGAGATTCTCCAGATTGCTGTGAAAACTGAGTGATAGCATTCCTGATAGCTGCTGTCTTCGCCATGGGAAAGAATTTGGTGAGAAATTTCTGTGCAAGATCTTCCCATGTAGTGATAGAACCTGCTGGTAAAGAGTGTAACCAGCTCTTAGCTTTATCCCTCAGAGAGAATGGGAAAAGCCTCAGCTTCACAGCATCTTCTGACACACCATTTGTTTTGAAGGTATCACAGATTTCAATAAAACTTCGAATGTGCATGTTTGGATCTTCAGTAGGAGCACCTCCAAACTGCACTGAGTTCTGTACCATCTGAATCGTGCCTGGTTTGATCTCAAAAGTATTAGCTGCGATCGCCGGCCTGACAATGCTAGATGCAATGTCATTGATCTTAGGCTGAGAGAAGTCTTTCAATGGCTTTGGCTCTGCCATCTCTAAAGTTTCAAGTTCTTCTTCTGTTCGGTCCTCTTCTCGATCTTTGTTTTCCAGCTTTTCTTGGTGAGTTTTCGAACGCGTTCGCATACACGCTCAAGTACCTGAATTTCAAAGAATCAACAAGGAAACAATTAGTAACCAATCCGAGTCAGTGAACTTTAACGACCACTGATGTCAAACACATAAACTATAACAACTCCCCGGCAGCGGCGCCAAAAACTTGTTCGCACAAAATACACGCAAGCGTACGTGGACAACAAGTAATATAAAAGCAAGTAAGATTCGTTCCCACAGAAATTGTATATTTCGGTTTATGCGTCTAAGCAACAATGTTTGATTATCATTCAATGCTAAGACAAAAGACAAATTGGGTTTTGATTTTATATTATGCTAATCAAATTTACTAATTACTAAAAGAGAATGATTTAATTTATGAATAGAAACATAGGGTCCTAACTTCATTAAATACGTCCATTAGAGATCATGCCTTTACTCGATTTGTATGGTGGTTACGATAACTAATCGGACAACACGGAGTAAGTATACGCTACCTTTCAGTACACGCACACCAATCTACACAATATCCACAAAAGATAGAAATCATGCAGGCACCAATTAGGTCTAGACTCTATATGTCTATAGAATTTGAAAACCTAAAGGTTGAAGAGCAAGTTATCCATAAGGATTACATAAGATAGTATGAGATGGTTAAAATCACACCACTAATCATGAAATCAATCACGAACATATGCTAGCATGGTAAGTTCTAAATCTAGAGATCCACTGTCGCTTCACTAAAGATTAACAAGATAGATGTTCGCGACGCATCTATTTAATTAATTCACAACCATGCAAGGATATCGCAAGTCACCACATGTTTATCAATTAGGCATTCACTACTAATTTCTGTAAATAAATTCGTTAGGACCCCATGACGGTGATTAGTTCATAGTTGAACCGTTCATCATCATGGGGTTCGATGAAAATATGCTAATAAACATGACTAGAATGAAGAACAGAATAATATTAATTAATAAGGGTTTAGGAACAAATCCGAAGAATGCCAAGTTACAAAAGATAGGTAGATCTTGATCCGTTGCTTGTCACGAACAATCGATCATTCACTCCTTAATGTTAACAAAATAAAACCCTCTGTACTGATTACAATGATAACCAGAGTTTTTATAGGCCCTAGAAACCTCATCATACAAGGAAACAACTCAGAATTGCATTAACATTCGAAAAGGGCAAAACTGTAAAATTTCCAGAATTCAGGCCGAGCGGCCGCCTGAAATCTTGAGCTGCCGCCTGGACAATTCCCCCTGAGCGGCCGCCTGGGAGCTTGAGCGCCCGCCCGGACAACTTCCTGGAATTTCTGATTTTCATGGTAATTGTCGTTCCTTGCTTCGTTTTCCCTCGCTCTTCTGGAAACCTTCTTAAACAAACACCTTGGGCCTATATCCAACATAACATCTTCAATTACCAACTCCGATCCTGAGATAAAAATCCTGCACATTTCCACTAAAAACTAATCAAAACACGACATACTTGAGGCCAAAACTATCAATTCAAGCCGACATAAGACGTTCTAAGTAGATATAAAATCCACTTATCACACCCCCAAACTTGAACCGATGCTTGCCCTCAAGCATAAACAATATACAAACTAACTAGTACCACTTCCGTAGGTGATCACGGCTGCATTTGGCATATGCAACAAGCCCTTTAAACCCCTAGGCAGCCCTAGTGGACGAGTAAGGTCTCGTGAGGGCCTATAGTGAATGTACCCACAAAATCCAACTGACACAAACGACACAAACAATGCAATGCATGAATGAATGCAACTAAATATGAATGCAAAGGATCCCCTCAAACTAACCAACACCACTGAGCAAGCAAATATCTCCATGAATGCAATCAATCCAAACAGAGCTCGACTAAATTCCGGTATACTAAGAATACATGATCAGAACGTGCGTGTGTGCAATGCTCGACAGATATACTCCCAAACCGGATCAAAATCATACATATTCTTTTCCAAGACAATCACAGAGTTATAAATAGAATGAACGTTAAACTCAAGATCACTTTAGATACACCTCTATACTCCTCTAAAGTAGACAGAAATTCATGCTTTATTATGACTCAAACACAATATGTACACAACACACATGCTTATTTGATCGTGCAATGGATGAGACCCCTAAAGGCTTATACAATAATACCCATGTAGCGAGCGTTGGGTTAGTGGATCCCAGACTATAAAAGCCTTAGGTCACTAGGCACAAAGTCCCCAAGAACTTAATTGCTCGAGTATTAAAGAGCTCACCCTGATCAATTCTGCATACTCAGACTCTCACAACACTTTTTTTTTCTTTTTCTTTTTTTTTCTTTTTTTTCTTTTTTTTTTCTTGCATTTTTTTCTCCTTTTTTTTTCGTTCACCTGGAATCTGGAATGAGAATTCTCAATTCCAACCCTAGACTACTCATAAACATGAGCCGGCTACTAGCCATTTGACGCCTAGCCAACAAATACAAACACAAACATATTAGCATGAAATTTCTGTTTTCCCCCAAACTTGTATTTTGGTGTTCCTTAATCATCAAGAGAATAAAGCAAATTCTATCGATAAACAAGTGATTAAATCCTAAATCCAAACAAGCATGACGCAACCTAGTCCAAGAGCAACGACGAGACTGTGTAAAAATTTTATTCATGAAACATGCATGTCAATTTCAACAAAATTTAAAATCAGCCCTCTGTTCATCCTTTTCACACCCACATCAACATCTACCTACCTTATGGCATCAGCTTATTATAAGGGATCATGAAAAATGCATGTAATGCAACTATATGAACTCACATACAAAACTCGACAAAAATGCAAACAGAATGCTCTATATGACAGGTATCATGCATGAAACTAAACTACACATACAAATATGATGCAATATGAATTCCTACATGAAAACAGACAACATTAGTAACCTTGAAATCTCCCCCCAAACTTAAAATCTGCCATGCCCTCATGGAAGAAAATACAAGGGTTAGCAACATACCTACAACTCTGCTGAATCATCATCATCTCCCTCCTCATCAGAATCAGGGGGTGGGTAGACAGTGCGAGCACCATAAACAGGCCACTGAGCGGAAATACCTGCTGAGATCAAAGCAGAAGTCATATCCTCCGCATATTGACGGTTGCTCTCATGCATAGCGTCAATGCGCCTATTCAAGCGACGGAACTGAGCTTCCATAAATCCAACTGACAACGCATCACCATGAGACGAACTAGCGCGAGCTCGCGGAACCCTAGGAACCTGCGGCACTCGTGGTGGCATACCGCCTCGCTCAGCCGCAGTAATAATGTAGCCTAACCCACGGCCATGGGGAACGCCGCCTGGCCATTCCACCATCCGCTCAATAAGGGCGTCATCAATAGCCCCCAACGGCATCAACACCGGCTCGTCCTCATCCCACCTCACACCAACTGCCCGACATAACTCAGTAACTAGAGAAGGATGAGGAATCGACATTGTGGCCCCCGAACGCAAAAACCTGATAATATTCTGATGAATGATGTGACCCAAATCAATGTAATGTCCATTAATAATAGCCCAGAGCAGAATGGCCCTCTCAACTATCACATCATGAGAATGAGATGATGGTGAGATAGACGCACATACAAACAGATTCCAAGCCCTAGCATAGCGGTTCAAAGCCGAAGATGGAAACGAACGAGGCTCATTAGTCCCGGCCCTAGTCTTCCAAACGGTTGCCGGAACACACAACTGCTCCACAATATCCTGAAGATCCACATCGGCCTTGGTCTTATGCGTCCAATCCTCAACCCGTCTTCCTCTATTCGGTTGCAGCAAGACTTGACGAATCGCACCTGGAGTATAATCAACAGTCAACCCCCGAACCACTGAGTACCCATTCGTCTCCCCCTTAGCATTAGCGTAAAATTCTCGAACTATGCTCAACGGGGCTGCTGTAGGAGATTCACAAAACGGTGCCCAGCCCAACTCCTCTACCAAAGCACGCAACTCCCCTGCCTGAAACGGCAAGAATCCCCTCTCTCTAATCACCGTCCTTGTCATTAACCTATTATATTCACTTTGAGCCTCCGGTGATATAAACTTCTCAACCTCCCCCAAACTTGAATCTGAACCCGAGGAGGGGTGATTACTACTGCTCCACGCACTCCTCTCAACAACCCTTTGACGCTTTGGTGCCATGATCAATTAACAAAATAACTCTTTATTTCACAATCACCAATGAAGATAACAAATCCACAACTAACCCCCAATTGGCAAATTCACAATTCGTATGTAATGAAATTAATCAATAATGAGAAAAGAAAGTTACCCACACGAATCCGAGAGGTGAATTGCTTTAAAAACTTCTCCAATTTGAGTGAAAATCCTTGTTGCTAGGGTTAGGGTTAAGCAAGATGAGTTTAGATAGGGTGGAGTGTATGTATATATATGGAAGATAAATGGAGAGATATGAGATGGGATTGTAATCTAAGGGTGAATTAGGGTTAGGGAAGATATATGAGGGCAATAGGGAGTAGGGAATGAACCTAGACCTAAAATATGAGGTTGGGAGAGGTTTTAAAACACAAAAACGTGGGGAAAAAAAAACTGACCAGGGGGTTGCTCGAGCGGCCGCCCAGAAGCTTGAGCGCCCGCCCAGAACTGACAGTAGGAACCTTGAGCGGCCGCCCAGCCTGGCGCGCGCCCGCCCAGCCTGCGCACTGATTTTCTTTTTTTTTTTTTTTTTTTATTTGAAGAAAAGAATAATACTACAACGTATCCTCGCGTGGGTTGCCTCCCACGAAGCGCTCTTTTACCGTCACTAGCTTGACTGGATTCGCGGACGTTACGTTTCCGTCAAAACGACGGATTCCGTTTCACGGTTCAATGGATCCCCGATATGATAATGTTTCAAACGCTGTCCATTCACCTTAAACGCCAACTCAGGTGATGTCTCAAAAATTTCAACCGCTCCATGCGGGAATACGGTTTTCACAGTGAACGGCCCCGACCACCTTGACTTGAGCTTCCCCGGAAAGAGTTTGAGACGGGAATTGTACAGCAAGACTAGTTGACCAGGAACAAAAGTCTTCTGAATCAACCTTTTGTCGTGCCACCTCTTAACTTTCTCCTTATAAATCTTGTGGTTCTCGTAGGCCTGCGAGCGGAACTCTTCTAACTCATTCAACTGTAGTAACCGTTTATCACCAGCAGCTTTAGTATCAAGATTCAACTTCTTTATTGCCCAAAGTGCTTTATGCTCTAGCTCCACCGGCAAATGACATGCCTTGCCAAACACCAGCTGATACGGTGACATTCCCAACGGTGTTTTATAAGCCGTTCTGTAAGCCCAAACAGCTTCGTCTAACTTCATCGACCAGTCTTTCCTTGACGGATTCACGACCTTCTCTAGAATCCTCTTGATTTCCCGGTTAGATACCTCCGCTTGACCGTTTGTCTGAGGATGATAAGCAGTTGCAACACGATGTGTTACCTTGTACTTAGCCAACAATGCAGTGAACTGACGATTGCAGAAATGAGTTCCCTCATCACTAATAATAGCTCGCGGAGTTCCAAAACGGGTAAAGATTTGCTTATGAAGAAAATTCAACACAACCTTAGCATCGTTGGTTGGTAAGGCTTTCACCTCAACCCATTTCGAGACATAGTCTACAGCTAGAAGGATGTACTGATTATTACCTGAAGACACAAATGGACCCATGAAGTCGATACCCCACACATCAAAGATTTCTACCTCGAGAAGCATGTTGAGAGGCATCTCATTCCTCCGAGAGATATTCCCCACTCTTTGACACCGATCACACCTCAAAACGAACTGGTGAGCATCCTTAAACACTGTAGGCCAATAGAACCCTGCTTGAAGAAAACGAGCTGCTGTTTTCTCCCCTCCATAGTGACCCCCATACACAGTGGAGTGACACTCTGTCAATACATCTTCTGTTTCACCATATGGAATACAACGTCTGATAATCTGATCAACGCCTTGTTTAAACAAATACGGCTCATCCCAATGATACCCTTTCACATCATGTAAGAACTTCTTCTTCTGAGCATATGACAAGTCCGGAGGAATAATACCACTAACAAGATAATTTACAAAATCTGCAAACCATGGCTCCTCTTCTTGTATCCTGAAAAGTTGTTCATCGGGAAAAAATTCGTTAATCACAGATTCAGACTGTACATTCTTACCGTGCTCCTCTAACCTCGAAAGATGATCCGCCACCTGGTTCTCGGTTCCTTTTCTGTCTTTAATCTCCACATCAAATTCTTGAAGCAATAGAATCCATCGGATCAATCTCGGCTTTGAATCCTTCTTTGACATTAAATACCGGATGGCTGCATGATCTGTGTATACAATTACCTTCGTGCCAAGCAGATAGGCTTGAAACTTCTCAAAAGCGTAGACCACCGCCAAAAGTTCCTTTTCTGTCGTGGTGTAATTCAATTGAGCGTCATTGAGGGTTTTACTGGCATAATAAACCACAAGAAACATTTTCTCCTTCCGTTGCCCAAGAACAGCACCAACGGCAAAGTCACTCGCATCACACATTAGTTCAAAAGGCTGGCTCCAGTCAGGTGCAGTGATCACAGGTGCAGTAATCAACTTTGTCTTCAATAGTTCAAAAGCAGCTAGACAGGCTTCGTCCATTTTGAAAGGAACATCCTTTTCTAACAGATTGCACAGAGGTTTAGAAATTTTCGAGAAATCTTTGATAAAGCGACGATAGAAACCAGCATGTCCCAAAAAACTGCGAATCCCCCTCACAGAGATAGGTGGAGGTAGATTTTCAATAGTAGAAATTTTTGCTCTATCCACCTCAAGTCCTTTATTAGAAACCTTGTGCCCCAGGATGATTCCTTCCTGCACCATAAAATGACATTTTTCCCAATTCAACACCAGATTAGTCTCTACACATCTTTTCAATACCAGACTCAGATTGTACAAACATGCTTCATATGAAGATCCAAATACTGAAAAGTCATCCATAAAGACTTCGACATTAATACCAATCATGTCGGAAAATATAGCCATCATACATCTCTGAAATGTGGCTGGGGCGCCACAAAGTCCGAAGGAGACTCGTCTGAATGCAAAGGTGCCGAACGGACATGTGAAGGTAGTCTTCTCTTGATCTTCAGGTGCGATGCAAATTTGATTGTAACCAGAATACCCATCAAGGAGGCAATAGTACTCATGACCAGCCAACCTGTCTAACATCTGATCGATGAATGGCAGAGGGAAGTGATCCTTGCGAGTAGCCTTATTCAGCTTGCGATAATCCATACAGACTCTCCACCCAGTGACGGTGCGCGTTGGAATCAGCTCATTTTTCTCATTGGTAACCACGGTCATCCCCCCTTTCTTAGGTACACATTGAATTGGGCTCACCCAAGAACTGTCTGAAATCGGGTAGATAATACCCGCATCAAGCCACTTCAGAATTTCTTTCTTCACCACCTCCTTCATTATCGGATTAAGACGACGCTGATGTTCCACCGTTGGCTTATATCCTTCCTCTAGCAGAATTTTATGCATGCAATAAGAAGGACTGATTCCCTTTATATCTGCTATGGTCCAGCCAATGGCGGCTTTGAACTCCCTCAAAATCCTTAAGAGCTTTTCCTCTTCACTTCCTGTCAAGTTAGAGGCAATAATAACAGGTAAAGAAGATGCTTCACCTAAAAATGCATACCTCAAGTGGTCCGGCAGTGGCTTAAGTTCAAGTGTCGGAGCTTCCTCAATAGATGGTTTGAGACGAGCTTGTGATTTTTTTAACTCTTCTAGCCCAAGAGACTCGATTGGCAACTTAAAGCTTTTCCTCCACGGAGTTGCCTTCAACAATTGAAGCTGCTCTATTCCTTCTTCGTCTTCCATAGTAGACTCACCTGTCAAAACTCTTTCCAACGGATCAGACATCAACAACTGACCGACTTCCGTCTTTACTGAAGATTCTACCCAATCCATCTGAAAGCATTCTTCCTCGTCTGAGGGCAGTTTCATTGCCTTAAACACATTGAAGGTGATAATCTGATCTTGAACCCTCATTGTAAGCTCTCCCTTTTGTACATCAATCAAAGTACGGCCGGTCGCTAGAAAAGGCCTTCCCAAGATTATGGGAATCTTCTTGTCTTCTTCAAAATCAAGAATCACAAAATCGGCCGGAAAGATAAGCTTATCAACCTTGACCAAGACATCTTCAACTACACCCCTCGGGTATGTAATAGAACGATCAGCCAATTGTAAAGACATATTGGTAGGTCTCGGTTCCGGCAAACCCAGTTGTAAGAAAACCGACAAGGGCATAAGATTAATGCTGGCACCCAAATCACATAAACATCTGTCGAAAGACAGATTTCCGATGGTGCATGGAATAGTGAAACTCCCTGGATCTTTTAGCTTTGGTGGCAATTTCTGTTGCAGAACGGCACTACACTCTTCTGTCAGTGCTACAGTGTCCAACTCCTCGAGTTTGAGCTTCCTAGAGAGAATTCCCTTCATAAACCTCGCATAGCTGGGCATTTGTTCCAGTGCTTCCGCAAAAGGAATGTTGATTTGAAGTTTCTTAAACACCTCGAGAAACCTGGCAAACTGCCTATCATTTTTTTGCTTCTTCAATCTGCCTGGATATGGAGGTGGTGGAAAGATTTTCGTATTCTCCGTAGACTTCTTTGCAAGAACTGTCTCGTCCAGATTTTTCGGCTGCACAACCTCACTAACCAACTGCTCAACTGCTGTATCCGATTGCTTTTGTACCTCTTCTTCTTCTTCAACAACTGGCTTCGAATTGCTTGTCACCTTACCGGATCTCAAGGTGACAGCTTTCACATGCTCTTTACCATCTCTCTTTCCTGGGTTAGCCTCAGTGTCACTAGGAAGAGTTCCTGCCGGTCTGTTTAGCAGGGCACTAGCAAGTTGACCGAGCTGATTTTCCATTATCTTCAGAGATGCCCCTTGACTCTTCACTGCCATCCGCAATTCTTCCAGTTCAGCTTTTTCATTAGGATATTGACCACTATTCCCCTGAGATTGCTGTTGGAAACCTGGTGGCTGAAATTGTTGCTTAGGCTGATACTGCTGATACTGCTGCTGAAATCCTTGATTGAATGGTCTAGAGGCAGGATGTTGCCCTTGATTTTGCTGATAATGTTGTTGTTGTTGAACACCGCCCTGATTGTTACTCCAGCTAAAGTTTGGATGATTGCGGTTATTCGGATGATAAGTAGCTGGCACTGGCTGCTGTGGCCTCTGATAATTACTCACGAACTGTGCTGATTCAGAAGAAATCGCACATTGAGTTGTATCATATGCGCCCGCACACAACTCACATACACTAGCAACCTGCTGTAAGCCGTAATTAGACAACGAATCCACCTTCATAGCCAAGGCTTGCAATTGAGCTGTAATAGCTGTCGCTGCATCCACTTCCAGAACACCAGCTACCTTACCTTGAGACAACCTCTGAGTAGGATTTTGATATTCGTTGGCAGCCATCATCTCAATAAGTTCATAAGCCTCATCATAGCTCTTTGCCCATAGAGCTCCACCAGATGCTGCGTCTAACAAGGGTCTCGACTGAGCACCCAACCCATTATAAAAGCAATTTATCACCATCCAGTCTGGCATCCCATGGTGTGGACACTTCCTTAGCATCTCCTTATATCTCTCCCAAGCCTCGCATAGAGATTCTCCAGATTGCTGTGAAAACTGAGTGATAGCATTCCTGATAGCTGCTGTCTTCGCCATGGGAAAGAATTTGGTGAGAAATTTCTGTGCAAGATCTTCCCATGTAGTGATAGAACCTGCTGGTAAAGAGTGTAACCAGCTCTTAGCTTTATCCCTCAGAGAGAATGGGAAAAGCCTCAGCTTCACAGCATCTTCTGACACACCATTTGTTTTGAAGGTATCACAGATTTCAATAAAACTTCGAATGTGCATGTTTGGATCTTCAGTAGGAGCACCTCCAAACTGCACTGAGTTCTGTACCATCTGAATCGTGCCTGGTTTGATCTCAAAAGTATTAGCTGCGATCGCCGGCCTGACAATGCTAGATGCAATGTCATTGATCTTAGGCTGAGAGAAGTCTTTCAATGGCTTTGGCTCTGCCATCTCTAAAGTTTCAAGTTCTTCTTCTGTTCGGTCCTCTTCTCGATCTTTGTTTTCCAGCTTTTCTTGGTGAGTTTTCGAACGCGTTCGCATACACGCTCAAGTACCTGAATTTCAAAGAATCAACAAGGAAATAATTAGTAACCAATCCGAGTCAGTGAACTTTAACGACCACTGATGTCAAACACATAAACTATAACAACTCCCCGGCAGCGGCGCCAAAAACTTGTTCGCACAAAATACACGCAAGCGTACGTGGACAACAAGTAATATAAAAGCAAGTAAGATTCGCTCCCACAGAAATTGTATATTTCGGTTTATGCGTCTAAGCAACAATGTTTGATTATCATTCAATGCTAAGACAAAAGACAAATTGGGTTTTGATTTTATATTATGCTAATCAAATTTACTAATTACTAAAAGAGAATGATTTAATTTATGAATAGAAACATAGGGTCCTAACTTCATTAAATACGTCCATTAGAGATCATGCCTTTACTCGATTTGTATGGTGGTTACGATAACTAATCGGACAACACGGAGTAAGTATACGCTACCTTTCAGTACACGCACACCAATCTACACAATATCCACAAAAGATAGAAATCATGCAGGCACCAATTAGGTCTAGACTCTATATGTCTATAGAATTTGAAAACCTAAAGGTTGAAGAGCAAGTTATCCATAAGGATTACATAAGATAGTATGAGATGGTTAAAATCACACCACTAATCATGAAATCAATCACGAACATATGCTAGCATGGTAAGTTCTAAATCTAGAGATCCACTGTCGCTTCACTAAAGATTAACAAGATAGATGTTCGCGACGCATCTATTTAATTAATTCACAACCATGCAAGGATATCGCAAGTCACCACATGTTTATCAATTAGGCATTCACTACTAATTTCTGTAAATAAATTCGTTAGGACCCCATGACGGTGATTAGTTCATAGTTGAACCGTTCATCATCATGGGGTTCGATGAAAATATGCTAATAAACATGACTAGAATGAAGAACAGAATAATATTAATTAATAAGGGTTTAGGAACAAATCCGAAGAATGCCAAGTTACAAAAGATAGGTAGATCTTGATCCGTTGCTTGTCACGAACAATCGATCATTCACTCCTTAATGTTAACAAAATAAAACCCTCTGTACTGATTACAATGATAACCAGAGTTTTTATAGGCCCTAGAAACCTCATCATACAAGGAAACAACTCAGAATTGCATTAACATTCGAAAAGGGCAAAACTGTAAAATTTCCAGAATTCAGGCCGAGCGGCCGCCTGAAATCTTGAGCTGCCGCCTGGACAATTCCCCCTGAGCGGCCGCCTGGGAGCTTGAGCGCCCGCCCGGACAACTTCCTGGAATTTCTGATTTTCATGGTAATTGTCGTTCCTTGCTTCGTTTTCCCTCGCTCTTCTGGAAACCTTCTTAAACAAACACCTTGGGCCTATATCCAACATAACATCTTCAATTACCAACTCCGATCCTGAGATAAAAATCCTGCACATTTCCACTAAAAACTAATCAAAACACGACATACTTGAGGCCAAAACTATCAATTCAAGCCGACATAAGACGTTCTAAGTAGATATAAAATCCACTTATCACGTATTGTAGCCGTGATCGGGCGAAGTGCGGTGTCATCGGAGGCCGGTATTCTTGGTTGGTTAGTTGATCGCCCCACCGAGATACGGAGAGGTGGAAGACCAGTTCATTCTTACATCATGAGTTATCAGAGTTATATCAAATGAGTTATCGAGTATTCTGTTTCGAGATGAGTAATGAGTCTTTTGAGTATTCTGTTTTGAGATGAGTTTGAGCCTTTCGAGTATGATATTTTCAAGTTGAATTTGAGTCAAATCATATTGTTTAATTCGATATTAAAATTTTGAGTATTAATTTCGGTAAACCTTATTATATTTATATACCGAGCGAGAAGAGAACTTGCTGAGCACTATAGTTGCTCATTCTTGCTTTACAACATTTTGTTCAGCTGTCAAGACGGAAGGAGGCGAGACGTCCAGCCAGGGCTATAAAGGCAAGGGGAAAGCGCAAGGCTATGGCGTCAACAATTAGAAGATCCAGATAGAATCTTTATATTTCTAATGTTGTGAACTTTTGTAATATATTAATTCGAGATGTACCAAGTTGTTTTGTATTACGCTGTGAAGACGGTCTTGGATCTGCGGAGTGGGACATTTTATGCTCCGTTGTATTATATATTTTGCTTTGTTATTGCGTAACTTGTGCTACAGGATATTTAATTTAGAATTTTACAAAATAAAATTTAAACCATGCATTTCATTATATAAATTTATATTAAATTAAAATTAAAAAATTATTAAAAATAAAGATTATATTAAAACATAATTACAATGTTAAATAAATTTTATAACCTATCAAAAGAAACCCGTGCTTCGCACGGGAATAATAAGCGAAAGGGGGTATAATTTGTAGTTGGTTACCCTTATTTTTGGTTATCCCCTTATTTTTGGTTATCCTCATTCACAACCGTTAGATCTTCAATTCAAATATATCATGACCGTTAGATACAACAATACTAAAAGTTGAAGGTCTAAGGTTCGAATCCCGCCAACAACATTTTAATATAAAATTAATACTAGATTATGTTATATAGAAAGGTTGAAGGTTCGATTCCCACCAACAGTATATTACTTTATATTTAATACTAAACTAAAAATAATGTTTAAAATATTATATATACTAAACTATAAACAATTTTTTTAAAAAAAAAATAATAACCCGTGCTTTGCACGGGCTATAAGCTAGTACTATTATATTAAAGCCGAAACATTGAAAGTTTTGGTTTTCGGTTTGGTTATCCTATTTATTTTGGTTTTCACAGATAATTAAATTATAAAAATAACTTAAAAAGCTAATTACTAAGGTTAACGTAATTATATTCAGATTAAAATTCCTTTATCCATATTGAGCTTCTACTTGGACTCTTTTTTCAGCTCCAACAACTCAATTACCCATTTTTTCTAAAGATTTTACTTCTAATTGAAACACTTTACCATTTAATTTAAAACTAATATTACAATAATTAATATATATCCAAAATATCACACCATATCTTTCCGTAATTATTTCAGTAGTAATTTTTGTAATTAAAACAAGTTACTTTTTAATTTAAAATTAATCTTGCAATAACTAATATACACCCAAAAATATCTCACCATATATTCAAATCATTATTTTTAGTAATAAATAAGAATCGTTAGATCTAATAATAAGATATATTATATGATTAATTTACTAAAAATTCAAAGTTAGAACCCGTCAACGACACTTTTAATTTAGAATTTTACAAAATAAATTTCAAACCATGCATATCATTATATAAATTTATATTAAATTAAAAATAAAAATAAGGATTATATAAAAACATAATTATAATGTTAAATAAATTTTATAACCTATCAAAAGAAACCCGTGCTTCGCACGGGTTATAAGCTAGTACTATTATATTAAAGCCGAAACATTGAAAGTTTTGGTTTTCGGTTTGGTTATCCTAATTTTTGGTTTTCGGTTTGGTTATCCTAATTATTAAAATAAATAATTAAATTACAAAAACAACTCAAAAAGCTAATTACTAATGTTAACGTAATTATATTCTTATTAAAATTCCTTCATCCACTTCTACTTGGACTCTTTTTTCTGCTCCAACAACTCAATTATTCATTTTTTCTAAAGATTTTACTTCTAATTAAAACACTTTACCATTTAATTTAAAACTAATATTACAATAATTAAATAATTAAATTACAAAAACAACTCAAAAAGCTAATTACTAATGTTAGCGTAATTATATTCTGATTAAAATTCCTTCATCCACTTCTACTTGGACTCTTTTTTCTGCTCCAACAACTCAATTATTCATTTTTTCTAAATGTTTTACTTCTAATTAAAACACTTTACCATTTAATTTAAAACTAATATTACAATAACTAATATATATCCAAAATATCACACCAATTATTTTTAATAGTAATTTTTGTAATTAAAACATGGAGTACTTTTTAATTTAAAATTAATCTTGCGATCACTAATATACACCCAAAAATATCTCACCATATATACAAATCATTATTTTTATTAATAAATAACAATCGTTAGATCTAATAATAAGATATATTATATGATTAAATTAATTTATTAAAAATTCAAAGTTCGAACCCGTCAACGACATTTTTAATTTAGAATTTTACAAAATAAAATTTAAACCATGCATTTCATTATATAAATTTATATTAAATTAAAATTAAAAAATTATTAAAAATAAGGATTATATAAAAACATAATTATAATGTTAAATAACTTTTATAACCTATTTTATCTATCTATACTGTTATATTAAAGCCGAAACATTGAAAGTTTGGTTTTCGGTTTGGTTATCCTATTTATTTTGGTTTTCGGTTTGGTTAATTTAATTTTTAATTAATTTTAAATATAAAATAAATCAATTTTAATCCGTTATTGGCTATAGTCCTAAAGACACAATATTATTTTATATTTACACCATTACAAATATAACTAAACTTAAAACCTCCGTTGCCTTCACGAACACTGCGCACAAAACCCTATTCTTCTAAACCTAATTTACACCATCTTCATCAATTCAATACACAAGTTTCTTCGGCTTTTCTCTTCTTTTGCAACACCATATATATCATTAAAGTGTAAATATAAATAATTAAATTACAAAAACAACTCAAAAAGCTAATTACTCATGTTAACGTAATTATATTCCGATTAAAATTCCTTCATCCACATTGAACTTCTACTTGGACTCTTTTTTCTGCTCCAACAACTTAATAACCCTTTTTTTCTTAAGATTTTACTTCTAATTAAAACACTTTACCATTTAATTTAAAACTAATATTACTATAATTAATCTATCCAAAATATCACACCAAATCTTTCCGTAATTATTTTTAGTAGTAATTTTTGTAATTAAAACATGTTACTTTTTAATTTAAAATTAATCTTGCGATCACTAATATATACCCAAAAATATCTCACCATATATACAAATCATTATTTTTATTAATAAATAACAATCGTTAGATCTAATAATAAGATATATTATATGATTAAATTAATTTACTAAAAATTCAAAGTCGTCAACGACACTTTTAATTTAGAATTTTACAAAATAAAATTTAAATTATGCATTTCATTATATAAATTTATATTAAATTAAAATTAAAAAATTATTAAAAATAAGGATTATATAAAAACATAATTATAATGTTAAATAAATTTTATAACCTATCAAAAGAAACCCGTGTTTCGCACGGGTTATAAGCTAGTACTATTATATTAAAGACGAAAGATTGAAAGTTTGTCGGTTTGGTTTTCGGTTTGGTTATCCTAATTATTAAAATAAATAATAATATAATATAATTAATGGTAATTATCCGATTGCCTTTTCTCCATTTACTTTTAATTAAAAATATTACCTTTTATAAACACCTAAAAACATATCTATACTGTTATATTAAAGTCGAAAGATTGAAAGTTTGTCGGTTTAGTTTTCGGTTTGTTATCCTAATTATTAAAATAAATAATAACATAATATAATTAATGGTAATTATCCGGTTGCCTTTTCTCCATTTACTTTTAGTTAAAGATATTACGGTTTATAAGCACCTAAAAACATTAATTGTACTATATCTTTCGACCATTAATATTTCCTTTATAATTAAAACACGTTACCGTGTCATTAATATATACCCGAAAATATCACACCATATTATCCAATTATTAATAAAATCAATACTATTATATAATAGCCGAAATATTAAAAATTTGGTCGGTCGGTCGGTACGGTACCTATTGATTTTACTTATTTACTCTTACATAATTACAAATCAAATTCATCCTACTAACTACTCAATTTCCCTTTTCAAATTAAAATTCTATTTTTCAATAACTAAATAATTTTCTTTTTCAGGTAAAGTACAATATTTTTTATATTTTATCATACCAAAATTTCTCCTTTACTAATCAATTTCCTTTTTTAGGTTAAACATATTACTTTTTTAATTTTTCAATAATTAATAGTTTTCTTTTTCAGATAAAATACAATATCTTTTATATCTTATCTAACTAAATTTTCATCTTTTTTAAAAACACTACGAGCAATATTGTTTAATAAAATGACATAATTATATTATATTTACTATTAACTAATCAATTACCTTTTTCAGCCAAAACACATTACCTTTTCTCTTTTTAACTAAATTTCTCTTTTTCTAATTATATCATGGGCAGTTACCTTTTTAAACCAAAACACGTTACATTTTCTCTTTTCTCTAACTAAAATATCTCTTTCTCCAATTATATCACGGACGGTTCTATTTAATAAAAATATAATAAAAATATAATAATATTGATAATTAACTATTACCTTTTCAGCTAAAACATATCATATTTTCTATTTTTTATAATTAATTTTTTTTTAGAAATATCACGGGCAACATTAATTTCTCATTTTATAAAAAAAACTATGAGCAATTTTATTTAGTAAAATAAGACAATTAAATTATAACATATAATACCAAACTAGGTTGGTAGTTTGGTTCAACCATCCATTAAAAGAATAGTAACCGTTAGATATTTGTGCCCTATATACCCAAATTTTAGTTTTCTCTCACCAAAATGCCTAGATTCGGGAAGTACCGCCCAAAATGCCCACAGGATACGCCCATGATAGAGGAGTATCCTCGGATACGCGTACAGAAAAGGAGTAAACTGTTGGATACACCTACAGAAAAGGAGTTTGCTATTGGATACGCCTACAGTAAAGGAGTAACCGACTATGGATGCGCCTATGACAGTAACGCAACTGGAGATACGCATCTTGAAGATGCGTATCATACGTCATCACAGAGCTCTCCAATAGCGACAACAATGACGATTCCGGCTTAGTATTTTTAACTCTTCGTCCGTCCACATCCCTAACATTCCATTCACCTACCATATACCGTTAGAACCGGGGTTCGATTCTCTACACACCCATACTAATTTCATAACACTTAAATTGCCGGATTGAAAATGCCTAAAAAATCAATTTCAACGGCTCAAAATCTCTGACAAGCTTCGTTGAGCCCCTGCGGGGCCGGAGGACAAAAACAAAGACGTGGAGGATGAAGTACAAGAGCTTGCGATCATTTTAACCTGCTGTAGTCCTTCGGAAAGTTGCTGGAGAGCGAGATCGAAGGGAGAGGCCGGAGTCGTCGAAGTCGCCGGCGATGAGAAGAAAGGAGGCGAGTTTTCTGGCGTTGTACAGTAACAGCGGCCACGCCCACGGGAGTGGCGTATCCCGTGGGTGCAGATGTCGGTGTTTTCAGAATTGGGCATTTTGGTTAGTAGGTAGTGAAATTTTAGGCATTTTGAGCATTCTTTCATAATAACTGTTAGATCTAATAATAAGGAATATTCTATATTTAAATTCCTCTTCTAAATATCCAAGATTCGAATCCCGCCAAAAAAAATTTATATTATTAGTTTTAAACAATACACGTCATTTATTAAATAACTATTATTATTACTATAATTTTATTAATTAATATTACAAAGTTAAATTATATCCATAATAAATTATTATACTCTATTTTGTTTAATAATATAATTTTAAAAATATTTAAAAGTTACCCGTGCTTTGCACGGGTTATAAGCTAGTACTATTATATTAAAGCCGAAACATTGAAAGTTTTGGTTTTCGGTTTGGTTATCCTAAGTTTTGGTTTTCGGTTTGGTTATCCTAATTATTAAAATAAATAATTAAATTACAAAAACAACTCAAAAAGCTAATTACTAATGTTAACGTAATTATATTCTGATTAAAATTCCTTCATCCACTTCTACTTGGACTCTTTTTTCTGCTCCAACAACTCAATTATTCATTTTTTCTAAAGATTTTACTTCTAATTAAAACACTTTACCATTTAATTTAAAACTAATATTACAACAATTAATATATATCCAAAATATCATACCATATCTTTCCGTAATTATTTTTAGTAGTAATATTTGTAATTAAAATATGGAGTACTTTTTAATTTAAAATTAATCTTACGATCACTAATATACACCCAAAAATATATATACAAATCATTATTTTTATTAATAAATAACAATCGTTAGATCTAATAATAAGATATATTATATGATTAAATTAATTTACTAAAAATTCAAAGTTCGAACCCGTCAACGACATTTTTAATTTATAATTTTACAAAATAAAATTTAAACCATGCATTTCATTATATAAATTTATATTAAATTAAAATTAAAAAATTATTAAAAATAAGGATTATATAAAAACATAATTATAATGTTAAATAAATTTTATAACCTATCAAAAGAAACCCGTGCTTCGCACGGGTTATAAGCTAGTACTATTATATTAAAGCCGAAACATTGAAAGTTTTGGTTTTCGGTTTGGTTATCCTAATTATTAAAATAAATAATTAAATTACAAAAACAACTCAAAAAGCTAATTACTAATGTTAACGTAATTATATTCTGATTAAAATTCCTTCATCCACTTCTACTTGGATTCTTTTTTCTGTTCCAACAACTCAATTATTCATTTTTTCTAAAGATTTTACTTCTAATTAAAACACTTTACCATTTAATTTAAAACTAATATTACAATAATTAAATAATTAAATTACAAAAACAATTCAAAAAGCTAATTACTAATGTTAACGTAATTATATTCTGATTAAAATTCCATCATCCACTTCTACTTGGACTCTTTTTTCAGCTCCAACAACTTAATTATTCATTTTTTTTAAAGATTTTACTTATAATTAAAACACTTTACCATTTAATTTAAAACTAATATTACAATAATTAATATATATCCAAAATATCACACCATATCTTTCCGTAATTATTTTTAGTAGTAATTTTTGTAATTAAAACATGGAGTACTTTTTAATTTAAAATTAATGTTGCGATCACTAATATACACCCAAAAATATCTCACCATATATACAAATCATTATTTTTATTAATAAATAACAATCGTTAGATCTAATAATAAGATATATTACTATGATTAAATTAATTTACTAAAAATTCAAAGTTCGAACCCTTCAACGACATTTTTAATTTAGAATTTTACAAAATAAAATTTAAACCATGCATTTCATTATATAAATTTATATTAAATTAAAATTAAAAAATTATTAAAAATAAGGATTATATAAAAACATAATTATAATGTTAAATAAATTTTATAACCTATCAAAAGAAACCCGTTCTTCGCACGGGTTATAAGATATTAAAGCCGAAACATTGAAAGTTTTAGTTTTCGGTTTGGTTATCCTAGTTTTTGGTTTTCGGTTTGGTTATCCTAATTATTAAAATAAATAATTAAATTACAAAAACAACTCAAAAAGCTAATTACTAATGTTAACGTAATTATATTCTGATTAAAATTCCTTCATCCACTTATACTTGGACTCTTTTTTCTGTTCCAACAACTCAATTATTCATTTTTACTAAAGATTTTACTTCTAACTAAAACACTTTACCATTTAATTTAAAACTAATATTACAATAATTAAATAATTAAATTACAAAAACAACTCAAAAAACTAATTACTAATGTTAACGTAATTATATTCTGATTAAAATTCCTTCATACACTTCTACTTGGACTCTTTTTTCTGCTCCAAAAACTCAATTATTCATTTTTTTCTAAAGATTCTACTTCTAATTAAAACACTTTACAATTTAATTTAAAACTAATATTACAATAATTAAATAATTAAATTACAAAAACAACTCAAAAAGTTAATTACTAATGTTAACGTAATTATATTCTGATTAAAATTCCTTCATCCACTTCTACTTGAACTCTTTTTTCTGCTTCAACAACTCAATTATTCATTTTTTCTAAAGATTTTACTTTTAATTAAAACACTTTACCAATTAATTTAAAACTAATATTACAATAACTAATATATATCCAAAATATCACACCAATTATTTTTAATAGTAATTTTTGTAATTAAAACATGGAGTACTTTTTAATTTAAAATTAATCTTGCGATCACTAATATACACCCAAAAATATCTCACCATATATACAAATCATTATTTTTATTAATAAATAACAATCGTTATATCTAATAATAAGATATATTATATGATTAAATTAATTTATTAAAAATTCAAAGTTCGAACCCGTCAACGACATTTTTAATTTAGAATTTTACAAAATAAAATTTAAACCATGCAATTCATTATATAAATTTATATTAAATTAAAATTAAAAAATTATTAAAAATAAGGATTATATAAAAACATAATTATATCAAAAGAAACCCGTCCTAAGTTTTGGTTTTCGGTCCTAATTATTAAAATAAATAATTAAATTACAAAAACAACTCAAAAAGCTAATTACTAATGTTAACGTAATTATATTCTAATTAAAATTCCTTCATCCACTTCTACTTGGACTCTTTTTTCTGCTCCAACAACTCAATTATTCAATTTTTCTAAAGATTTTACTTTTAATTAAAACACTATACCATTTAATTTAAAACTAATATTACAATAATTAATATATATATCCAAAATATCACACCATATCTTTCCGTAATTATTTTTAGTAGCAATTTTTGTAATTAAAACATGGAGTACTTTTTAATTTAAAATTAATCTTGCGATCACTAATATACACCCAAAAATATCTCACCATATATACAAATCATTATTTTTATTAATAAATAACAATTGTTAGATCTAATAATAAGATATATTATATGATTAAATTAATTTAATAAAAATTCAAAGTTCGAACCCGCTAACGACATTTTTAATTTAGAATTTTACAAAATAAAATTTAAACCATGCATTTCATTATATAAATTTATATTAAATTAAAATTAAAAAATTATTAAAAATAAGCATTATATAAAAACATAATTATAATGTTAAATAAATTTTATAACCTATCAAATAAACCCGTGCTTCGCACAAAAAAGAGTCCAAGTAGAAGTGGATGAAGGTTCCAATCTCGTTAACAACATATTTAATTAAAAAATTTATAATATTAAATTTAAACCATGCATGTCATTTATTTAATTTATATTAATTTATATTAAATTAAAATAAGTATTGAAAATAACAATTTAAAATCGAAACATTGTTATGTCCACAATTATATTAATGGTTAAGTCAATCAGGACATTCATTTTACCCCGACTTTTATTAAAATTCCCAATTGAAATTGTGAATCATTAAGTTGCACTTCGGAAAGGCATATTATATTTTTATAAATTATGATTTTTGTCTTATAAAGCCAAAAGGACAGCCTAGAAATAGATGAATAAGTTCAATCAACATAACCTCAACCTATAATACCTCCAACCCAAACCATACATCAACCTACCCAAACTTCGAGCTCCTTTGCTTCGATTATTGGAGACATAAAGCTAGAAACCTTGGAATTTGACTTTGACATCAATAGCTTAGTATTTTCAAAGATTCAGACACTCGCCTGAGAGGAGGAGAACAAGAACCAGGAAACAAAATTATTAAAAAAATAGCGTGATATTTTCGGGTATAAATTCTAGTAAATTAATTGAAACATATATTATATCTAATCATTAGATCTAACGGTTCTGATTTTTAATATTTCTTTTGATATGTAACAAATTTTATCTTATGTTACAATTATATTTTTATATAATCATTATTCAGAATATTTTGTTTTAATTTTAATTTAAAATATTCAATATAAATTTAATTAATGATATGCATGGTTTAAAACTTATAATGAATGATAATTGCATTAAAAGTTTTGGTACCTATTTTTTGGTACCTGTTTTTTGGTACATCGTGAATTTAGTTATTTACCCTACATTATAAAGAAAAATATATACGATATCTATGCTATTAAAATATTTAAAATAAATAATAATATAATATAATTAATGGTAATTAGTCATTTACCTTTTTCACATTTACTTTTAGTTGAAGTTATTACCTTTAATAAAAACCTAAAAACATTAATCGTATCATATCTTCTAATCATTAACATTTCCTTTCAAATTAAAATACGTTACCTTTTTGATTTAAAACTAATTTTACATTCATTAATATATACCCGAAAATATCACATCATATTTCGGCACGGTCATCCAAATTATTAAAATAAATAATAAAATAATGTAATGAATGATAATTAGCTGATTGCCTTTTTTTAACGATATCTATTCTATTAAAACACCTAAAATAAATAATAGCATAATAATTAATGGTAATTAGTCGATTACCTTTTTCGTATTTACTTTTAGTTGAAGTTATTACCCTTTATAAATACCTAAAAACATCAATAGTATCATATCTTTCAATAATTAATATTTCCATTCAAATTAAAACACGTTATTTTTTTGATTTAAAACAAATTTTACAATTATTAATATATACCCGAAAATATCACATTATATTTCGACAAGCTCATCCAAATTATTAAAATAATATAATGAATGACAATTAGCTGATTGCCTTTTTAATTAAAAATGTTTACTTTTAATTGATGATATTACTTTTTAAAAATGCCTAAAATATCATATCTTCCAATCAATAATATTTTTTTCTAATTAAAACACATTAACTTTTAGTTTAAAACATAATCTTGCAATAACTAATATATACCCAAAATTTTCACACCATATCTTCTAATCACTAATAAAATATAATAGGAATCCGTATAATACGAATAATGGCCATTAGATTTTTAGTTAAAAATCAGAACCGTTAAATCTAATGATTAGATATAATATATGGTTAAACTAATTTACTAAAAAATATAATATTTGGTTAAATTAATTTACTAAAATGTATACCCGAAAATTTCACACCATAATTTTCAATTAGTAATAAAATATAGTAAAAAATTCGTATACATTGTTTATAATAAAGAAATATTAGTATAATTCATAAACATGAGTATATTAAATTACATAAAATTAAAAACAACGACTATGTAAAAACATAATTGTAATATTAAATAAAAATTAATTGTAATTGATCGATTGCCTTTTTCACATTTACTTTTAGTTGAAGTTATTACCTTTAATAAAGACTTTAAAATATCAATTGTGTCATATCTTCTAATCGTTAATATTTTCTTTCGAATTAAAATACGTTCCCTTTTTGATTTAAAGCAAATCTTACGGTCATTAATAAATACCCGAAAATATCACACCATATTTTTTAATTATTAATAAATATATTAAAAATTTGTATATGTTGTTTATTATAAGGAAACATTGGTATAATCCATAAAAATGGGTATATTAAATTAAAATTAAAAAATTATTAAAAATAATGTTTATATAAAAACATTATTGTAATATTAAATAAAATTTATAAAATAATAAAACAAACTCGTGCATCATACGGGTATTAATGAAAGTTTGTTGGTTCGATTTTCGGCACGATCATTCTAATTATTAAATAAATAATAAAATAATATAATTAATGATAATAAACTGATTGCCTTTTTTAATTAAAAAATATTTATTTTTTATTGATGATATTATTTTTTATACACCTATCACACCTTTCAATCAATAATATTTTTTTCTAATTAAAACACGTTAACTTTTAATTTAAAACATAATCTTGCAGTAATTAATATGTACCCAAAAACATCACACTATATCTTTAAATTACTAACAAAATATAATAGAAATCCGTATATTATGAAGAATAACCGTTAGATTTTTAGTAAAAAATCAGAACCGTTAGTTCCAATGATTAAAGATATTATATAATTAAATTAATTTACTAAAATTTTAAGGTTGAACCCCATCAACGACATATTTATTTTAAAATTTTATAATATAAGTTTTAAATCATGTATATAATTAATTAAATTTATATACAATCATTAAAGTTAAAATTAAATATTGTAAATAATGATTACATAAAAATCTGATTATAATATAAAGTAAAATTTATTACAAATCAAAATAAATCCGTGCATCGCACGGGTTATAAGAAGATAGTATAATAAATAATTATTAAACCAAATCTCACCAAACACATAAATGAATCTCACATAAGAAAAAAAAACATGGTAACTTGAACTTGACAATTATTCCAAATTTATACAAATCGACAAAAACTCTTCGTTCTTTCTGATAAATAACGGATATATCTCATATTAAAAAACAATAAATTATTTTTTTTGAAAACTTAAAAAACAATAAATTATTATGAAATCAACCTAGCCAATAGGAGTCCAATAAGAAATAAACCTCGATAAATACAAAAAAAAATAAATAACAAAAAAAATCTCAAGAAAATACATCATTAATTCTTTTTTCTTGGCTTTTTCCAACCCGTTCACAACAGATCAACTTTCTCCCTAGCTTAACACACACGCACATATATACATATATATACAGAGTCTTTGTGTAATTTGAAGGCCAAAAACCCTTGCTTGGTCCAAAACCCTTTTCAACATCAATTTTATTTCAAGATTTTCTGGTAATTACAGCCCCTTTTCATCATAAATCTCTATCTTTTCTTGAATTGTGTGTTAATTTTTGATTTTTACCTTGTAATTTTGTGTAATTGTGCGTAAAGTTTTGATTATTAAAGTTTTGATTTGTTCATCATATCGTCAACCCTAGAAGCCCGAATACCATTGAGAGAGAAATAATATTTGATAAAGAAATTCGAATGGAAAGAGAAGATAATCGCGATAGTTGTGGATGCAAGTGTTTGAGGATACCAGGGTTCTCTTTCACACCCTCTGATGAAATTCTTGTTGGCTATTATCTAAGAGAAAAAGTTGAGGGAAGGCTTTCTTGCAATCGTTTTGTAGCGGAGTTTAAGATTTACGATGATCATCTAATGCCATGGGAGATTCTAAAAGATGATGATCATCATTGGATTACATCTTCATATAATAATTCATCTAACAAGATCACGAAGACTATTTATGTGTTTACCGAGTTATGCAAAAAGAAAACACGCGTGGCGAGAAGAAGTGGTCGTGGTTCTTGGACGGGTCAAAACACTCGTGTTGTAGAGAATGTCGCAGGGGATAAAATTGGGTACAATAAACTCTTTATTTTTTATAAAGATAATGAAGATAAGCTTAAGAAGAAGAAGAAGATCATTGATGAGGATCACGGTCATTGGATTATGCACGAATATTCACTATTGGGGATTGATGATTATGTGATTTGTAAGATTAGCAAGGAAGTGGAGATGTCGTTGCGAGCCTCATCGTGCTCCACTGATCAAGCAGTACCATCAAATCAAGATGTTTACAGTCATCGTCAACATCTACTTTCCGGAAAAGAAGTTGTTCTTCCCGTGCCAGATGTTATTCTCGCAAAAGATACTAATCATCCTCGACGTGATGCGGAAAATATGAATATGTTTTTAGGTGATGACAAGCAGTTGGGAGGCAGTGATCATGATGATCAACCATTGGATGAGTCTGGAACAGATTGGGTCGAGAATGGTTGGAAACCTGAATTAGAAAAAGAGCTTGGTCTCGATATATCAGATGATCAAAGTGATGAGCAATGCTTGGATGACGACGGAGAAGTTTCTGACTTGGATTTGAATGGTTGGACCGCTGAATTATGTAAATTGTTTGATGGCGCAGAGAATCTTGATCAGAATGAGATTTCGGATGATAAAAGTGCTGATGTTGTTCAAAAGTTAACTATACTTGCTGGAATGAATGAGCCTCAACAAGTACAGAGTGTTCTGAATTTTTACGGAGAGGAGGAACCTGTTACAGCTGTGCAAGAGTTACCTATCGTTGTCTTGGATAAGAATGAAAAGAATAATGAATCATTTATAGCTTTGGATGGTGTTGATAATTATGATGTGATCGAAATATCAGAAGATGATAGTCTTCAGCAGTTACCTATGATTGGAGCAGCAGATGATCCTCCTAAAACGCTACCAATTAATTTTGATGATCAAGCAGAATATAACAGGGTATTCAACAACAATCCTGATGACTTGTCGGACTTTCTGAGTTATATAGCAGAGATGGATGGTAATGTGGCTGTCCAGGAATCACCATTTGTGCCTTGGGAAGATCTTGAGCAAATTTCAAATGACTTCGCAAATTTGGAGCAACTAGAGGCTACCATTGCAGTTGAACCAACAAACATGACTCTGGATGGATTAGATATAATTCTGGATTTTCCTTCTTATGACATAACGAACTTAGGGGGTGCTGAAACCAACCAGCAGAATTGTAACATATTTGAAGAGCAACCCCGCAAGAGGACGAGGGCTGATGTCGACTACTTCCAAAATTTTTCTAGCAGGAAGAAGCAAAGGTATCTTCAAATATAGTGATTGTGTTAGCGTTACCTCTAATATTGGTGCAGTTTGACAACATTTATCTATCTCAATGAATCTGGATGTGGATATATTTTCGATAAAACATTTGAAAAAGAACCATTGCCGAAGCTAGCTTGAGCATACCGAACAAATGATTACTAGTAGTTCCAAAGCAGCTTCATGTGTAAAGTATAATCATCTGGTAGTTACATAGTAGCAGAGTGAGAACACTGCATATTAGGATTCCATTGCAGAGCTTGGTTGGTAGTAAGGGATCCGATATAGATACTCATGATATGTTATTTGGTTTTATTTTAAATGAGAATGAAATGTTATAGTTGAGCTGTCCGGCTCTCCCTCAATTTTGTATCTGGATCATTTTTAATTAATTTTAATGTCTCTCTTCTTTTTCTTTTTTCTTTGTTATCTAAGCTATCCTGAACTTGATTTTCCCATTTTCCATTCCAAAGGCGTTTTTACCCTTAATTGATGAGCTGTCTTGACTCGTATAAACCTGAACTCTCTAGTCCCTTTAAAATTGAAAAAGATAGAAAAATTGATATTCGACTTCACATACAAGGGCAGAAAATCTACTTCTTGCATATATCAAAGTGATAATATAGACTATTTCTCGGATTTTTAATGTTCTTTTACTTTGATGTCTAATGTACTTACAGAAATTTTGCTTGATTTCCAGCAGAGTAGCTATGTGATTATGCTGCACTAGCTAGGTTGATTTAAAAATCTTGGCTTGTTAAAGACTATTAAAATAAACTCCTCTTAATTTGCAGTGTCATTGCGTATGTACTAGTATTGAATCTGGCTGCTGCTTAGGATGTAGAAATGTTGATTGGGACAAGCAATAAAGCATTGAAGTTATTCAAGATGATGTCTTTAGTGACCCTGAAGCATAAGGTAATTTGTTTAAAAGTCTCTTGTGAGAATTTTAACCTTAGAACTAGCTTGAAGTTTTGAAATTCTGCAGTTTCAGGAATTTATGTTAATTTTTAGGCTGTCTTTTCATGGCCTTATACTCATATTTTATTGAGGGACAGTAAATGAAAGTTATAGGTCTCTTGTCTTGAGGTTATGCGTGCAAAATATTTCGGCTATCAGATTTGCAGATTGTGTCTGATAGGTGAATTACTAGAGGCATCTCAGGCTGTTTTTAAGAATGCTGTAGGGCAGACTTTAAAATTATGCTGTAAATCGAAAATTTCATATTATACAGTGAATTTCGGATCTGTCATAGCCCTAAATATCTAGTTTACTCAGAAAAAGAAATTAAGTAAATTGAATAAACCCAACAGAAGTTAGAGGCCTTGGAGTGGGACTGGTCAGAACTGTCAGAAATTAGAAAAAAACTGCTTTGTAGAGTTAAGTTTGAATAATTAAGAAATAGCTTAGTAACACTGGAAGGATATATTCTTGATGATGAGATTTGCAAATTGCTATTTTTTGTGTCTTTTTGTGTGTTTTTTATGTCATCTGAGGTAAAGTGTCGGATTCTTCTATAAAGAGTAAAAGGCGGTGTTTTGGATGCAATTTGGTGCAAAAATCGAACGGAAGGAATAAAACCTTGAGGTCAAAGTGCGATAAAAGTCCAGTTAAACAGCTGCAAAATGGCTAAGGCATGGCGTTAGGCTTCTTGTGCGGCTCACAAGCATGTTCTATTCAGAAAAGGGCTGGCTCGCGGTGCCGCGAGGCACTCTGCGCCATCACGGACCGACGTGTCTAGGTGGTTAATAGGCTGATTCTGGCTATTTTGGCACGGATTTGATTGGCGCAGCAGAGGGGATTGTTTTGATACGTAAAAATCACAACTCTTGTTTCGACAAGAGCCTATAAAAACTTATTATTTATTTATTGCAAGGAGGGGAGGATTATTACAGAGAGAGGATAGAGAGATAGCAGTAGTTAAACTTTTATACTTTTTTGGAGCAAGTTGGTTTTGCATGCTTTTGGCTTTGGTTTGCTACTTTCGTTGGATTATTATTGTACTCCAATTGGCGGAGGGCGTTATTTTCAATATAGGTAATATTGTTCTTTTGACTTTACTCAGGTTTTTATAATGTTTACTTTAATTGATTATTATACCATGTTTGTTTGTTTCGCCGTAATGAGTAGCTAAACTTATAATGGGGTAGCGTTGAAATTTGCCATGTAGTTTTTTGATAATTGCCATGTGATATTTGTTTATACTTTGTAGAAGCATGTCTAGGTTAATCCTTGTTAATTGTAATACGATCAACTTGTAATTTGTTAATCAATAACAATAGACATGAGTTGTGTTATTGGTTAGAACTCGTTAACCTAGCATGTGGCTAATAATTAGTGGATTTATAATTCATAGAGAGGATGAGAGTACCTGTCTATCGCATGTAATCAATAATAAGAGACTTGAGTGTAAAATCAGGTTGGTGTATTAATCACATAGGGATATTGTGGTTAGGGCTAATCTGGTGTCCACTTCTTGCTTTCTACAAGTATCGAATTGGATTGGTTTAGGCTAGCGAGAGCTTAGTCTAATGCTTCTTTAGTGTCTCTGATTAACATGTGTCTATAAAGTCCCTTGGCAAATGAAACATGGCATGATCGATGAATGAGCATGGTAAATGGATTCGTCATCCCCATACTTTTATAAACTTTTTACATATCTCTTAGATATAATATCACTATTGACTATTAATTTCACTAACTGTTAAAAAGAGTGAATATTTGTTGCATTGACATGAATCCCAGAATGCATTATCCCGTAGAACGATAACCCTGCTTCTTCATTATATATATAGACTGGCATATATTTCAATATTTCTGGTACATACACAAAGCCATATGCTTTGGAAGAATCTTGTACAGTTGGTGCGATTTTTTATTTAGGACACTTTTTAAGGTTAAGAAATTTTGGACGAGGCTGAATTTCAGATTTAGGTATTAAAAGATAGAAACCTTTCTAATAATACTTCAGCACAATATACATTCCATTATTTGGTCGGAGATTATGTACATGTATGTTTTGTCCTTTTAAATATGCAAGGGTGTAATGGTAATGACAAAAGGATTGACATCCACAATTGAGACCCACAGTTCAGAGTTTCATCTTTTTGCTTGGTAATGGTAATGGGACTCACAGGTGTGACCTCGATTTAGAGTTTAGTAAAACTAAACACTGGGAATCTGCCCTTTTTTTTTATTGAGGCTTAAAACCTATTAGAAGGAAATACTTTTGTCCCATCTGCATCAATTTCCGTTACTGGCCATCACATACAGAAATTATGTCTTATTCTACTTATATCACTCAAAAATTAAATAATGTGGTATCTAGCTCTATATTGCTAGAAAATGCTCTTACAATATTGCCTTTTTGTTTTCCTTTTTACCTCATGTCAGGAATCGTCCAAGACCAAACATCCTCAGCTCCACTATGAGTCTAAGTTATACATGCTTCTCCAGGGAGGAAGTAAGTTCCTACTTCCTATTCTTTGTTTCAATATTACTTATTAATACTTATTTAGAGATTTGATGAACAGAAGCTAACATTTTTAAGTGTTTGGTCATTCTATAAAGCCGGTATACCTCATCTCAAGTGGTTTGGAGTGGAAGGGGAATACAATGCCGTGGTTATTGACCTTCTTGGACCAAGTTTAGAAGATTTGTTCAACTATTGTAACCGCAAGTTTACACTGAAAACAATTAGCAAAAAAAAAAAAAAGTTTACACTGAAAGCAGTTTTAATGCTTGCAGATCAGTTACTTTGTGCCATATAGATTGTCTGTCCTGTTGTATCAGTAGCATTACTTATGTTTACCTTTATTATTTTGATACATATAGATAAACAGAGTTGAATGTATGCACTTAAGAGGTTTTCTTCACCGTGATATAAAGCCTGATAACTTTTTAATGGGGTTAGGGCATAAAGCAAATCAGGTATGTTGTACTTTAAATAATTAAATATTTAAATTTGTACTTTTTATTTAAGTTGAAGTTGTGGGTGAATGCATCTTTAACTATTTTATAGTGGATACTTGTGGATGTTCCTTAGAGTAGTGAACATGTAACATATTTACAAGGTCTTCAGATCATAGAAATGTGGAATAATCTTAAAGTGTTGCTATGTGGGTGTTCATATGTACACATGCATGCGTGTATATGTTATATGTTTAGAGTAGTCAAATGTTTACGTATATTCTGTATGTACATCTGATAGGGTCCATGTCCATGACAAACATTTGGCATTACCTTAGAAAAATAAATGACATAGTAGTTCGACACTTCAATCTGAGGTGTGTACATGTTCACTATTAGTTGGGAGAGATTTTATCATACTTCTATTTGTAGGTACCGGTTATTCAAAGAAGCACAAACGTAAAATTAAGCATTTTGTAGAATTGCATTCAAGAATCTGTACACTTTTAATTGTGTGACTGTTTGTGCTTTGCTTGCTTTACGGCAGGGCAGGTGTACGTAATTGATTATGGCCTTGCTAAAAAGTTTGGGGATCTTCAAACACACCAGCATATACCCTACAGGTATTAATTCCATTATTTTGTTTATGCATGAATAATTGTTGCTCAGTAGGTAAACAGCACTTCCGAAGTCCGACTCTTCTTGAGACAAATCACACTAGTACGAGAAACTTGGACTGGTTGGTTAAAGCATCGGGAACCTATAAAACATGATTATCCTGTTGCACATTCTGTATCTCTTTTATATGTACTTTTAGTATTCACCATTTAGAAGAAAATGGTAAGTCATTCATTTTAATTGACTACTCCCTCGGTCCCTCCGTCCCATAATAGTAGTCACTTTTGAAGAATTTTTATTTCCCACAATACTTGTCCGTATCTACTTTCAATACAATTGTAATGATAAATTCTCATTACTTCCCTCGTAATTAATCATTCCCAAGACTAATATTGACCCTTTCTCACTTGAACCGACAAACATGACTCTGGATGGATTAGATATAATTCTGGAATTTCCTTCTTATGACATAACGAACTTAGGGGGTGCTGAAACCAACCAGCAGAATTGTAACATATTTGAAGAGCAACCCTGCAAGAGCACGAGGGCTGATGTCAACTACTTCCAGAAATTTTCTAGCAGGAAGAAGCAGAGGTATCTTCAGATATAGTGATTGTGTTAGCGTTACTTCTAATATTGGTGAGCAGTTTGACAACATTTATCTATCTCAATGAATCTGGATGTGGATATATTTTGGATAAAACATTTGAAAAAGAACCATTGCCGAAGCTAGCTAGAGCATACCGAACAAACGGATTACTAGTAGTTCCAAAGCAGCTTCATGTGTAAAGTATAATCATCTGGTAGTTACATAGTAGCAGAGTGAGAACACTGCATATTAGGATTCCGTTGCAGAGCTTGGTTGGTAGTAAGGGATCCAATATAAATACTCATGATATGTTATTTGGTTTTATTTCAAATGAGAATGAGATGTTAAATTTGAGCTGTCCGGCTCTCCCTCAATTTTGTATCTGGGTTATCTTTACTTAATTTTAATGTATCTCTTTTTTTTCTTTTTTCTTTGTTATCTAAGCTATCCTGAACTTGATTTTCCCATTTTCCATTCCAAAGGCGTTTTCACCCTTAATTGATGAGCTGTCTTGACTCGTATAAACCTGAACTTTCTAGTCCCTTTAAAATTGAAAAAGATAGAAAAATTGATATTCGACTTCACATACAAGGGCAGAAAATCTGCTTCTTGCATTTATCAAAGTGATAATATAGACTGTTTCTCGGATTTTTAATGTTCTTTTACTTTGATGTCCTATGTACTTACAGAAATTTTGCTTGATTTCCAGCAGAGTAGCTATGTGATTATGTTGCACTAGCTAGGTTGATTTAAAAATCCTGGCTTGTTAAAGACTGTTAAAATAAACTCCTCTTAATTTGCAGTGTCCTTGCGTATGTACTAGTGTTGAATCTGGCTGCTGCTTAGGATGTAGAAATCTATTTTCCACCTCTTCGAGTGTAGTAGTCTTAATTTATTTTGCAATGTTTGATCTATTCGACTGCTGAGCTTTCACTCTTAGTTTGCTTGAAGGTTTTATGGCATCTCTGGAAACATGAAATTTTGTTTCTCAACAAAGTGTTCACTTCTATTTCGCTAGGTTTTTGTCATTAAACCTACGACCTCTGGCCCCATCTTTTTTTAAATAAATGCCTCAAAGCAGCCTAAGAAGATAAGGAATCACATTTCTTCCAAATTATTCCTACACCCCTGTTTGGGCAACATGTTCTATATGAAGGGTGGTCTTAACAATCAGAAAACATATGACAAGGAAATTTAAATTGGCCAATAAATCCTTGTTATTAATACATTATTATGCTGTATATAATGGGACATCGAAATTATTGTTAGTCTGCTATCATTCCAGCATAATCGCTTGGATATGTAAATGGAACTTACAAAATGACACTGAAGTAATTAACTTTCTGGATATCATCCGCTCCTTCCAATTCTCAAAGAAGAGTCAATCCCTTTCCCCTTACCAGCAAAGATCCGAGCAATCTTCAAGTGAGTATTAGCAATAGTTTCAGTGCGTTGAAGCTCCATTTCTCCTCTTTTTGCCTCGCTTTCTGCTCTCATTCTTTCCAGGTCTCTCATTGCGTCCAGCCTTGCCTGCTCTGTCCTCAGAACTACCTCGGCAAACCACCTAACACTATCCCGTATCTCCCATTCTTCTCTTCTCCGTTTATTCTTCCTCTGCGCTTTTCTTGTTAAATTTTCAGACTTCGTCTTCTCCTTGTCGCTGCATAAGGCTGGTGTACTACTGTCTGTTTCCATAGCTTTTTTGTCTGTTTCGTGGCTGGATAATTTTGTACACATCTCATCTTCCTGTAAAGATCAAATGGAAGTGATGTGCATAAGACATGTTTATGAATAATTAAGTTTAGAATATTGTGCAGGCACCACACTTTTGAAACCAATTTAAGTGAACCAACCACATGGCAATGAAGATTTTAATCATTAAGCTCACAAAGATCAAGAATTAGATGTCTTTTATTCCTGTTTAGTTGCATGCCTTCTGCTAATATATACTGAATTTTTAAAAAATAAGGTTTAGTCAGACTCGAAAGGAAAAACAAGGAAAAATTTAGTATGTACATACTTTAGCTGTCCCTGTCCGATCAGCACCATGAAAACCATTGGAATTTTCTGCAGCTACTCCGATATTTACAACAGAAGCTTTACAAGGGGTTGTAAGCAGCGAAAGTGGTTCTTTAGCTGCTGGAAGTGGCTGAGATGCCACTGGTAGAGATGGTTCTTGCATCATCAGAGTTGAACTTAAAAGTTGAGGTTGAGGCAATAATGGAGCGCACTGTGGAATACCACTAACACGCAACAGATGATCAAGACGGGGAAAAAGTGGCCATGATGATGACTCAGAAGCTGCAGACTGAGAGCGGTACTTTTTCTTCATCGACTCAATCTTGTTCTTACATTGAGTTTGTGTTTTAGGTGATTTAGTCGAGTTGCCACGAGACGATACAAACTTAGCTACTTCCTCCCAGTCTCGACCTTTAAGTTTTGCTCTGTTCCTATGCACCCATTTAGTTTCGTAAGCCTCAAGGAGGCTGGAAACCGCACCTTCGCTCCATTCGTCTCGTTTGATCCTATCGTTGATGCTGCCACCTCCACCACCGGCTTGTTTTTTATTGGAGTCGATTGTAGCAGGGTGGATGGGTTGGTTAGGATGGTGAGGTGAGGCTTCTTGCTTAGTTTCTCTTTCCATCTCATCTCATTCTAAACATATTGTCACATGAGTTTAGCGGCCAAGGTAGCTAAGCCTCAAGAAGTTAAGCATGATCATGGACCACAACCACAAGCCAAGCAGAGATGGAAAAAACCATTAGCATTATGGAACTGGAATGTAGTGGAGAGAGGGTAGTAAGGTTAGTGGTAGAGCTAGTGGCCAACCCAAAGGAGAGAATAGTAGGAGTGGGTGAGTTTTTTCAAATAACTTAATGATCGCAATCCAACTTTTAGCTATTCACACTTTTAGCTAGGTGGTGTCACCTTTTGGTGAATTTGTGTTAGTTAATATGTTGTTTGTGTAGCTAAGATTTTGGCATTTCTTTAACTGTTTGCGTTGATATGAAGCTAATCAAACCGTGACATCCACATCCACCTTCGTTTGGTGCTTATTCACATGCCTCTCCTACTAAACACATAGTATCTATTTCAGACTAAAATGTCAGAAAAAAATCAAGACCGCGTACATGTAAAGCAAAAACACTGAAGTGGCATTTAGCGTATACAGTAATTGATGACAATGAAGATGAGTTTTAAGGAAAATGTGATAATAAGAATGAAAACGGTATGAATTTTTCAGTAATATGAAAAACGGTGAGATACCCTTATGTGGTATGTTAGGAGTTGTGTGCAAATCTGTTGATTTTTTATGATTCACTGGCATCTGTTGGGGGATTTTCAAGTTGTCATGATATTAATGAATGTGTGTTTTTAAAGGTACAAATCTCTGCAACGCGGAAATGAAAGTCAGACTATGGCTCAGTTCAAGGAGCTAATTTTATTTAATTTACGGTGATGCCTCCTTGACGGATAATCTCAATGACTGTAGTTTGCATGTAGTCATGAGTAGAGGTGATGAAGGTAGAGTGGTGGCATTCTTGACTGAATTTCATGAAGGCCTTTTCTTTGTCCCATTCCCTTGTGCCTAAGCTACGGCTCTTAGGAGTAGTACGTTACTTGCAGATAAATTGGATTCGAAAAATTATTGGCTTACTTGTGATTCCACGGAGGTCATTAAAGCCTTTCTCAATGCGGATTGACACTCAATCACTTCATATATACACTGTAACTCCCACTGTAGCCCAAAAGCTTGGGCATAATTACCCCAAGGCCCAAGAACTTACTACACTACTCAAGCAATAAGACTTTCAGGCCCAAAAATTTACATTATGTATGTAGTTTATACTCCTATGACAATAGGACTACAGAAAAGTTGCACCCACGGTCTGAGTCTGATACTCTCTTTTTGTTTTTAAATTATCAGTCGTATGACTTATTTATTTTTTATATGTATAAAATTCCAACACAGAGGAACACTTTTTAAAAGAAAATTTAATATTTACTCAAAAGTTAAAGTAGATAAATAATTATATCTACTTTTTTTTTGAAGTGAATTATATCTACTTACTTTTCTGAAGCTTTTATGTCGATACAACTTATGGTATTAAACATTTTTCACTATGATTTGAAATCCGGAAAAGAAAAGTTGGGTACATAGATATTTAAATTTTCTATGATAATCTTATTCCACCTAACAAGAGTTGCCTTATTTGTAAGGATTTATATATTTAATTTTTGAGCTTTTTTGATAAATATATTACTGAAAATTATTTTTTGCAAATTTACTGTTTCCAAAAAAAGCTATTTGCAAATTTACCATTTTAATTGCAATTATACCAATTTCATTTTATAATTTGCAAAAATACGTTAATACAAATGAGCAACCATTTGAACATCATCGCGTGGTCGGAGAAGCTTATCGGAATCCTTCAAACCTTGTCCGAATTTTTATCCTTCGAAACTATCTCTCCTAGGCCTGCGGCCCCAATCTCCAACAAATCGGAGAAGACGACTGAGCATCGGTGGTGAATTGCGAATCTCGCCGGAATCCATCAAATCTTGTCGAAATCCTTCGAAACTCTCTCTTCCAGGTCTGCGATCCCGATCTCCAACAAATTGGAGAAGACGACTGCATTGGTGGTGGATTGCGAAGCTCGCCGGAATCCTTCGTCGGCCCCGATGCATCGTTGAGGAAGTTGCAGCGGATAGCGTCGTTGTTGGTGATGGATTGTGTCGTCGATGGTGGTGGTTGAGGATCACTTGCAGAGTTTTATGTGTATATAAATGACGAGAGAGAATATTGGTTTCACATAAAAAAAGAGAGAAGTTGTAAAGAAAAACAGATAGAAAAGAAATGGAAAGGGATAAATCCGTATATTTGCAAGAAAAGTCGGAATAACGTAAAAATGAAAATAGAAATTGAAAAGTCAGTAAAAGAGATAATTTCTCTTAATTTTTCTACTCATGTATATATTCAATTTATTTACAGTTAACTTGCAATAATAATGAGGAGTTACGATCAAACAAATAAAACACCAAGTTTGAAAAATCCATCTTTTCTGATTGGTTTATATTTCTGAATGAATTAATTTATGAACTGTTAATAAACATAGAAAAATAGCTGTTTGTTAAATCTGAATCACATATTTTTAAAAAATCTAACAATATTTAGAACTAACATATTTTATAACATTTAATTATTTAAATATTATTGCATACATAAACTGATTTAGAAAATGTCATATATATAATAATATCAATATAAAATAAAAAGTTTAAAAATGTTAAATAAAATGATAAAAAGGGGGTTTGACGTTAAATTCAAATGGCAAACTAAAAGATGTAAAAGTATAATTAGATAAATTCAAAATTAATAATATATTGGTAGCAAAAAAAAATATGATTTTTAATAAATATTAATTTTAAATAATGGTAATCTATAAAGAAGTAGTTGTAGCTAACATGAAAATAAAATTCAGTTGTATGAGAGACATGGATCATCGATCATGGATTCATGGACCGTTTAGCTAGAGTTTTGTATTGGAGTCGTCCAAATGATTTTAGGATTCGTTCAGATATTAAAATGTGAAACAAACAATTTGGATTATTCTTTTCCTAATCGTTCAAATGATTTTAGGATTCGTTCGATATTAAAATGTGAAACAAACAAACAAACAGCATGACACCCGCTGTTTTATTAATTTGTTTGAGTAATATAATCTTAAGCATTTCATACAAAAATGAAGCCTAGTAAAAAAACTACTATTCCTATGTGTTCCCACTTTTTTACAATCTCGTGACTTTAGTACCAATAATAATTAGATTATATGTTTATCTCGTCCAATGTGAAAGTTATCATTATTTATTTTTCAGATATTATTTACACACTCAAACATGTTTCTATTCATAAGATTCGATCTTTCATGCGTATAACAGATTACTTTTACTAAAAAATTAAAATATTTAGGTGTGATAAAAAGTGTAGGAGTAATTGATTTTCACAGATTAAAAAAAGATTAAAGGGGGACAAAATGAACAGGTGACCCGTGACATTCTTGCGGTATGAATTAAAAAATTAGTCAATACTGTATTCACAATAGATCTTTAGCTAGATCACTTTTTAACAGTTAGCAATTATAAATGTACTATTATAATTTATAATAGTCACAAATGTACTGTTGATTTAACATGTCTGAAAATTTTTCTGAAAAACAACCGACCTTAAATTCAAATTGTTGACATAACAACATAATATACGATACAATGTTGTTTATCAAACATAGAACTTTTAACTGAAAAAGTATTTGATGAAAATACTGCCATAAAACTTAAGGTATAAAAAACCAAACCAAATCAAACCAAACAAACCCAGTATATCCCGCTCAGAGCAGGATCTGGGGAGGATAGATTGTACGCAGACCATACCTCCACTTTTAGAGCAGGGAGGCTGTTTCCGTGAAGACCCTCGGCTAAGTGCACGACATACAAAGAGTGTGATATATACAAAGGAAACCAAATGATACGGAAATGATGAATGTCATACCTGAGCCCATGGCGTTCTCCACATGGGGCATACATACCTGCGAGGCTTTATGATACTCAAAGCTTGATGCGCTCCAACCACACGAAAAATCCCGCATAGAGATAACACCGAGCCAAGCTCCCTGCAACTGCAAAACCAGAAAACAGACGACAATAAAAACGAAAAGTGAGAACGTTAAAACAGAACTTCTAAAAAATCGCTAACCGAGACAACCCAACTCTGAGGCTCTCGACAACAGAGTCGCACCCTAAAAGGGAATCCACTACTCTGATACGCCGCCTCCAAGAACACCTATCCGCGAGAAAAAGGTGTCACTTCAAGCTCGCTCCTAAACACCGAATTCGGGATTCTGTCCAACAACGTGCGCCCACAAGACCACCGCAACATCCTCATTTCAGCCGCTTCCAACTTGCTTACGAGGGCCTTCTTCTCCGCCCAACACTCAGAACCATATAACATCGCAGGACGGATAGCCGCTCTATAGAATTTCCCTTTCAACTTTAAAGGGACTTTCTTATCGCACATAACCCCTGACGCTGCCCTCCACCTTAGCCACCCAGCCTTGATACGATGCGTGACATCGGCTTCAATCTCACCTTCCTTCTGGATGATCGAACCCAAATACTTGAACTTATCCGTCTGCGGGACGATCTGGTCTTCAATCCTAACCTCCACCCCTTCTTCGCTGGCCTCACCACTGATGTTACACCAGAGATACTCGGTTTTAGAACGGCTCATACGTAACCCTTGGGACTCCAAAGTAGATCTCCAAAGCTCCAATTTCTCGTTCACCTCCCCCCTCGATTCCGCCACTAGCACGATATCATCCGCGAAGAGCATGCACCAAGGGACAGCATCTTGAATCCCTCGCGACATGACATCAAGGATAAGGGCGAAAAGAAAAGGACTTAGGGCCGACCCCTGATGTAGCCCCATCTCAACAGGGAAGAAACGGGAGTCCCCCACTGGGGTCCGAACGCAAGAACTAGCTTGGGAGTACATGTCTTGAATCACCCTAACGAACGCCGACGACACTCCCCTCTCCTCAAGGCTCTTCCAAATAGCTTCACGGGGGATGCGATCATAAGCCTTCTCAAGATCAATGAACACCATATGGAGGTCTTTGCGACGTTCCCTGAACTTCTCCATAAGGCGTCTAACGAGATGAATGGCCTCGGTCGTCGATCTCCCAGGCATAAATCCAAACTGATTCTGTGAGATTTCAACTTCTCTTCTAATCCGATTATCAACCACTCTCTCCCAAAGTTTTATAGTATGACTGAGTAATTTAATACCCCGGTAGTTACTACAACTCTGAGCATCGCCTTTATTCTTGAAAAAAGGGACCACAACACTACGCCTCCATTCACCTGGCATCTTAGCACCCAAGAGAAGAACATTGAACAGATCTGCTAGCCATTGGATGCCAACCTCACCAAGACAAAGCCAAACCTCGATTGGGATAATATCCGGACCAACCGTCTTCCCTCTAGCCATCTTTTGCAGGGCACCCTTGACTTCATCCTTGCTGATGCACTCACAAGAATCGATAGAAATCACAGGCGAAAGAGAGACCTTATGTTCCACCCCGGCCCCACTCCTCCTAGCCTCGTTGAAAAGATTATGGAAATACGAACTCCACCTCTCCTTAATAGCATCTTCATTCAATAACACTTGGCCTGAATCATCCTTAACAAACTTAACAGAACCCAGGTCGCGCCGCCCTCTCTCCCTAGCTTTAGCTAGCTTAAAGATGGCATTCGCTCCTTCCTTGGTATCTAGGCGCTTGTACAGCCCTACATATGCCTCCTCTTTAGCTTTCGCCACGGCCTTTTTTACCTCTCGCCTCGCCACCTTGTATGCTTCCATCTTCAGAAACCTCTCCGGCCCTGCGCAGATCGATAAAAGCTCTTTAAAGAGCACAAGTTTAGCCTTAACCTTCTTTTGAACCTCCTCGTTCCACCACCACGACTCCTTATGACCACTGAACCTACCTGAGGAAACCCCCACCACCTTCTCGCCCACACTCCGAATGGCCTTTGCCATGTTGGTCCACCTGAAGTTAGCATCTCCACCACTCGCAAAACAACCTTCGTTGAGCAAAGCCTCCCTGAATTTCGCCGCCTTCTCGCCCTTCAAGTCTTTCCAAAGGATTCTTGGTCTAAACTCTCTCTTCCTGCAAACAACTCGACCCCCCATGGAAAGATCCATGGCCAACAGCCGGTGTTGGGATGCGCACGCCTCACTCCTGAACACCTTGCAATCCACGCATGCTCTAGCGTCCCGGCTGCGCACAAGTAAGTAATCGATTTGAGTGCTACGTCCCCCACTACTAAAGGTGATGAGGTGCTCAGCCCTCTTCTGAAAAATAGAATTCACAATTACCAGCTCCTGGGCCGTAGCAAACTCCAACAGTGCGGACCCACCGACATTCCTGGACCGAAGCCAAAACCCCCATGCGCAATGGGAAAACCATCAGACCTCTCACCAATGTGACCATTGAAATCGCCACCCAACACTAAAAATTGGTCTGCAGGAAAACTTCCTACCAGCCCGTCTAAACAGACCCAAAAAGCCTCCTTCTCAGAGTCGCCCAAACCGCCTTGCGGGGCATACGCACACACCACATTCACCACAATCTCCCCCACCACCACCTTGACGGACATGATCCTGTCATTGCACCTATTCACTTCCACGACGTTGTCTTTAAGGTCTTCCGCCAAAAGAATACCCACTCCGTTCCTCGAGTTGGCAAGACCTGAATACCACAATTTATACCCGTTCGTTTCTCTTGACCGCGCCCCCTTCCACCTCGTCTCTTGGATACACGCCACATCCACTCTTCGTTTCTTCAACACGTCCACTAGCTCCAAAAATTTGCCCGTCAAGGTACCTAAATTCAAACTCCCAACACGCAAATTACGCAACATCGACTAACCAAATGAACCAGCGCAAACAAAGAACCGAAAACAGCAAACGAGAAGAAAAGACTAGAAAGCCAAACAACACGGAACCAATGGACAACGAAAAAAAAAACAGATGAGAAAAGGGGGGCAACGGAGAAAAGAACGAGGACCAAACAACACAAATACACGCCCAATCACAGAGACGAGCTCGATTACGAGGAGATCCACCAAACGCTCAACAAAACCAAACGAAAACAATTACAAACAGCTCGGAATCGGGGTAATCGAGGTTCAACAAGGACAACCGGGGAAGAGAACAGGGGGGAGAGCTTGATCGTAGGGGGGGAGAGATAGGTGGAGGAAATTGATGAAAAAGGTGAATGGCGTCAACGAATTAACTGGTTTGCAAACCAAGCGAGTAAAAAAAAGAGAGAAGAATAATAGAAATCGAAAAAACAGATTAGAAGATGGTGACTATTGTGTGTGTGTGCAGTTGTGGAAACTTGAAGGGATGAAGGGATGATTGAATTTAATTTTCGGCGGTCCGCCGGCCACTGGATTGCAGATGGAAAAAGAAAGTTAGTGACCGTTGCTTAGCTCAGAGAGAGAGAATTAGTTTTCCACTTAAGGTATAAAAAGATAAGTTAATTCGTCCTCAGCATTAGCTTTGACCAAGTTTAAGAGTGTAAGAGCATCTTCAAAAAAATCTTTATTTAAATTTTTAAATCGAAATATTGAGGATGAATTAAAATCAAGCTTAGAAGTTATTTAAAAAATTAAGAGAATCTTCTTTCTCCGTTATTTTAATAGTACCTAGTAGCTTTTAACTTTTATTTTATTAATAAAAAATTGACTATTCTCTATTCTCTATTAAATGTTTGCACTAGTGAAAATAAAATATGAATAAAATATAAAATAAAGAGCAATAATAGGGAATATTGTTGGAGTTGACACGCAAATCAATGTAATAATTGCTATATTATTTATATTATATTTAGGAGTGAACTAGAAGATGTTGCAACCGTTGTTAGATTGATTTACGCCCAATTGCTATTGCTGTTGCAGACAACAAGCAACTTATTTCCGAAAAACTGGTAAAATGTTATTTGGTAATTCTTAAAAGCTAACTTTACTTAAAAGTGCTTTTGAGAAAGCATGTTATCTCATACTTTTCAAAACAGTTTTTGTAGAAAGCTGTAGCTGATATCAAACCTAACCAAAAACATTAGTTTTTTAAAAATAATACATAAAAATATGCCTATATCAAAAATATTACAAACACCACTTATTTTAACAATACCTTTTTCAACAGTACAATAGTTTTTAACTGCAATTTCGAACATGAACCTTAATTTTTTTAATAGTTCTGAAAGAATGTTAAAATTGGTAATAAAAGATGGTCATCAACGAATAACTCATCTATACTATTATATAAATTCCGAAACATTGAAAGTTTTGGTACCTGTTTTTTGGTACTGAATGCATTTACTTATACACCCTTCATTATAAAGAAACATAAATACACCTAAAATAAATAATAACATAATATAATTAATGGTAATTAGTCGAGATAATATCTTTTATAAACACCTAAAAACATCAATCGTATCATATCTTTCCATCATTAATATTTTTTTTCCAATTAAAACACGTTATAATTAATGATAATTAGTCGATTAAGATAATAAAATTAATGGTAATTAGTCGATTGCCTTTTTCAAATTAATATAATAAAATTAATGGTAATTAGTGATTGCCTTTTTTTAGTCGAGATATTAGCTTTTATAAACACATAAAAACATCAATCGTATCATATCTTTCCATCATTAGTATTTCCTTTCGAATTAAAACACGTTATAATTAATGGTATTTAGTCGATTAACATAATAAAATTAATGGTAATTAGTCGATTGCCTTTTTCACATGTCACTTTTTTAATTTTCACATTACCTTTCTATTTTCTCTAACTAAAATCTCTTTTTTTTTCAATTTATATCACGGACGGTTCTATTTAATACAAATAACTAATAATATTATAATGTTAATAATTAACCGATGTTCTTTTTCAGCTAAAACGTATAATCTTTTCCAATATTTTCTAACTAAAATACGGTAGATAAAATCCATCCTACTAACTAACCAATTTCCTTTTTTTCGGTTAAACATATTATCTTTTCTATTTTTCAATAACTAAATAATTTTAACTAAAGTCTCTCTTTTTCCAATTACATCATGGACGGTTACCTTTTTCAGGCAAAAGAAGTTACCTTTTTTATTTTCTCTTACTAAAACTTCTTTTTTTTTCAAGTTAAGCATATTATATTTTCTATTTTTCAATAACTAAATAATTTCCTTTTTCATGTAAAATACAATATCTTTGATATTTTATATAAATAAAATTTCTCATTTATTAATCAATTTTCTTTTTCAGGTTAAACATATTACTTTTTTTGTTTTTCAATAACTAAATAATTTCCTTTTTCAGGTAAAATACAATATCTTTTACATTTTATCTAACTAAAACTTCTCTTTTCTTAAAAACACAACGACCAATTTTGTTTAATGAAATAACATAATTATATTATAATTACTATTAACTAATCAATTACCTTTTTCAGCCAAAACATGTTACATTTTCTCTTTTCTCTAACTAAAATCTCTCTTTTTTCCATTATACATTATATCATGAACGGTTACCTTTTTCAACCAAAACAAGTTACCTTTTTTCTTTTCTCTTACTAAAACCTCTATTTTTTCAATTATATCACGAGCGTTTCTATTTTATAAAAAAAATAATAATATTATAATGTTGTGGAATAAAAACGAGGGTTTGTAAATTGCGGCTAGGGTTCGTATGTATTAAATACAAGGGATGGTGAGCTTCGAGCTTTAATGGCTGTTCTTGCGTTTGAGACTGATCGGTCTTCACAAGATGCCTACGTATCTCTGTATTGCTAGAGAATCAAGCCAACATAGTTCTGAGAATGAGGGGTCAGGCCCTTTATATAGGCTGTGGGAGCCTTAGAATTATGGTAGGATTCGGAGACTTGGTGGGCAAGCCACCTCCTTGAGGAAGGTTCTAGACTCCTTCCTTGTAGGAATCAGTTTCCATGTTGAATTGGGTGCCTCGAAGGCTAAGTCAGGCAGGAGTAATATCCTTGTTTGACTCTTATTGCTGAGCTGTTTTTCACCTCCAATATTAATTACGAAATTAATATTTAAAATAGGATTTTGGACCCTGTTGGTGGGCCCCACGTTCGGACCATACCGGGTCTAATTAATGTAACACTAAATGTGTCTTTAGGGCTTATTTTTAGCCCATATCATTTGCCCCCCAACTTCTAGGAAAACTGATCAGGTTTTCCTTGAAGTTTGAACTGTCCTTTCCAAGACTCGGGTCAGGGTTCATCTTTATACACTAGTGTTTCACGAGTATTGTCTTTATGTAAAGCGTGGAGCGACCGACGCGTTTGCGACAATGTTAATTCGATGCTAATCGGCACTAATCAGCCTTAACGACATTTAAACAATGTTTAAACGACGTTGAACGGCATAAAACGGCACTAAACGGTACTAACTAGCCTTAAACGACACTTAAACAACGTTTAAATGACGCCAACCGGCATTAAACGACACTGAACGGTGCTTATCGGCACTAACGGTGCTAATCGACACTTAATCGGTGCTTATCGGCACTAACGGTGCTATCGGCACTTAATCGGTGCTTATCGGCACTAACGGTGCTATCGGCACTTAATCGGTGCTTATCGGCACTAACGGTGCTATCGGCATTAACGGTGCTAATCGGCACTTAATCGGTGCTTATCGGCACTAACAAGCCTTGAACGACACTTAAACAATGTTAAGCGATTCTAAACGGCGTTAAACGGTGATAAACGGCACTAGCGGGGGTCCGGGGGCAGCAGCCCCCAGGCGGGGTCCAAGGGCCGGCAGCCCCTGGCGGGGTCCAAGGGGCAGAGCCCCTGGCTGGGGTCGAGCTGCCAGGTCAGAAATTTTTATTTCCAAGGGCTAGTACTATTCAGAAATTATCATTTCGACTCAAATTTCTGAATTTTAATCACAAATTTCGATCAGGAAACTTCACATTTTTCGACCAGGATTTCGACCAGGATTCTGGTCGAAATAAGGTCTATTTTTTCTCCTGGTCGAACGGATTTTCGACCAGGATTCCTGGTCGTTTCGACCAGGATTCTGGTCGAAATAAGGTCCAAGGTTTCTCCTGGTCGAACGACTTTTCGTTCAGAATTCCTAGTCATTTCGACCAGGATTCTGGTCGAATTAAGGGTCTAAAATTTCTCATGGTCGAACGAATTTTCGATCAGAATTCCTAGTCATTTCGACCAGGATTCTGGTCGAATTAAGGGTCCAAAATTTCTCCTGGTCGAATGAATTTTCGATCAGAATTCCTAGTCATTTCGACCAGGATTCTGGTCGAATTAAGGGCCAAATTCGTGGCCTCGTCGAAGAGTTTTTCGACCAGGATTCTTGGTCATTTCGACCAGGATTCTGGTCGAATTAATTGCCTTTTTCGTGGCTCAGTCGAACAATTTTTCGACCAGGATTCTTGGTCATTTCGACCAGGATTCTGGTCGACTTAATGGCCTTTTAATGGCTTGGTCTGTCAAGACCTCGATTTTACGTGACTAAAAAGTAAGGTCTCAATTTTCTTGAGGCCATGACCGTGCCTAAAGCAAGTCAGCTTCATGAAGCATCTTGGTGACATAGTAAATGGGTTTCCAAACCTTCCACGAGAAAGCTTCAAAATCCTTTCAAAGGTTTCATGTTTGCCTAATCTTACATAGAATTACTTTGAACCTTTCATCCACCTTGTTGGAATGTTGATTCAGTTACTCATTCTTGAGTTGTTCACGAATCTCTTGATCCAAGGTTGGATTTGATAGCTTTGTTGGCCTTCTAAGGCTTCAACTTAGTTCCTTAGCCCTTGATTTATAACACAAGGCCTGGATTCTAAGGTTGATGTTGGTGTTCTGGATCACCAACACGAGGTTTCAGGTCAATAGGAGGTGTTTGTTATGCCTTAAATGGTTTCGTGAACCTTGACTTGTGACCTTCTGGGCCTTAACTTATTTGCTGAGACCTTGGTTTTAAGGTTATTATCAACCCTTGATTCCCTTGATTCTCATTCTAAGATGTAGGAATGATGAAGTCCCTTAGTTCTTGCCCCCCTTGCTTCATACGGAGGAGGTCTTACTTTTCAGTTGATCGTTGAGGGAGTTCACTTGCTCCTCAGCGTTTGACTTCAAGTCCGGGGTGTCTTGGCTGGTTGTTAACTGTTGTGGAATAAAAACTAGGTTGAAAATATTGCGGCTAGGGTTTGTATATTTAATGCAAGGGTTCGTGAGCTTCGTGCTTTAATGGCTGCTTCTGCGTTCGAGACTTAAACGGTCCTCACAGAATGCCTACGTATCTCTGTAAATTAGAGAATCAAGCCAAAAAACGTAGTTCTGAGAATGAGGGGTCAGGCCCTTTATATAGGCTGAGAAGCCTTAGAATTATGGTAGGATTTGGAGACTTGATGGGCAAGTCTTTGAGGAATGTTCTAGATCTATTCCCTGTAGGAATCAGTTTCCATATCGAATTGGATGCCTTATTGGATAAGTTTGAAAGGGATATTATCCTTATCCAACTCTTATTTGCTGAGCTGTTTATTACCCTTAATATTAATTACGAAATTAATATTATATTTAGGGTTTTGGGCCCAGCTGGTGGGCCCCACGTTTGGACTATTCTCGGCCTAATTAATGCCACTTTAAATGTGTCTTTAGGGCTTATTTTCAGCCCATGTCATTTGCCCCCCAACTTCTTAGGAAAACTGATCAGGTTTTCGTAGAAGTTATATTTGCCTTAATCGAGACTCGGGGTCGTTTTTATCCCTTACCTGGGACTTCTTAATTTTCCTACCCTTATATGGGAGTTTTGGTTTACACTAGTGTTTCACGAGTATCGTCTTGCTTGTAAAGTGTGGAGCGACCTACACATTTACGACGATTTGCCTTATTCGAGGCTTTAATTTGTGCTTGCTTTTAGCAATCTCGGCACTTTCATAGAGTTTTTATGCATTATTAGCATATATTATTGCTCAACTTGTCAAGAAAATATTTCTATAATTTTCCTCGTATTTTTCTGTACTTTTCCTAATATTTTAGGAATTTTTATGTACCAACAGGTATTTTTTGTAATTTTTCCTAATAATTTAGGAATTTTTATGTACCAACAGGTATTTTTTGGGAATTATTTTCTAATTTCCAACATTATTTAAAAAATTTTTAAAGTATAAACTTTTAAAAAAGTCACCTTGGCAAGAAATGCCTCCTGGGCGTGGGTACCCCCGCCAAGGAGACACCCTCCTTAGGCACGCCTAGGGGGTTTGGTCTCCTGGGCGTGGGTGACCTTCGTCCCTTGAAATGCTTCCTGGGCGTGGGTACCCCCGCCAAGGAGACACCCTCCTTAGGCACGCCTAGGGGGTTTGGTCTCCTGGGCGTGGGTGACCTTCGTCCCTTGAAATGCTTCCTGGGCGTGGGTACCCCCGCCAAGGAGACACCCTCCTTAGGCACGCCTAGGGGGTTTGGTCTCCTGGGCGTGGGTGACCTTTGTCCCTGGAAATGCTTCCTGGGCGTGGGTACCCCCGCCAAGGAGACACCCTCCTTAGGCACGCCTAGGGGGTTTGGTCTCCTGGGCGTGGGTACAGCCTCCTTTAGAGAAAATCGAGCTAGGCGTGGGTACCCCCGCCAAGGAGACACCTTCCTTAGGCACGCCTAGGAGGTTTGGTCTCCTGGGCGTGGGTATACCCTTCTTTAGAGAAAATCGAGCTAGGCGTGGGTACCCCCGCCAAGGAGACACCTTCCTTAGGCACGCCTAGGAGGTTTGGTCTCCTGGGCGTGGGTATACCCTTCTTTAGAGAAAATCAAGCTAGGCGTGGGTACCCCCGCCAAGGAGACACCTTCCTTAGGCACGCCTAGGAGGTTTGGTCTCCTGGGCGTGGGTATACCCTTCTTTAGAGAAAATCGAGCTAGGCGTGGGTACCCCCGCCAAGGAGACACCTTCCTTAGGCACGCCTAGGAGGTTTGGTCTCCTGGGCGTGGGTATACCCTTCTTTAGAGAAAATCAAGCTAGGCGTGGGTACCCCCGCCAAGGAGACACCTTCCTTAGGCACGCCTAGGAGGTTTGGTCTCCTGGGCGTGGGTATAGCCTTTTAATTGGGCTTCCTGCCTTTAAATTCTAACGGGATTTTATCCTTTTTTCTAAAAAATGTCGTAGAACATTCTAGAATTATTTCAAAATTTGAATTTCATGGGCTTCCCGCCTATTCAATGGCCCAGTCACCTGTTGGCAGCCCATTTACTGGATATAACCGGTTGAATGACCAACCTTGAACTCTATAAAAGAGTAGCGTGCATCCCTCATTTCTCATCTCACTATTCAGCAAAAATTATCATTCCCTTATCACAAATATTTTTCAAAAAAAGCTCTGCTAGGGTTCTGTCGTGAGGCGATTTCCGGCGTTTTTACTCCGCCCTACTTTCCAGTTTCCGTTTGAAGATCGTTGAATCTTCATCTTTTTCATCCTCTTTTTTCAACTTTTCTGGGTTTCAAGCCTTCAAGGGAAGCATACTAATGGAGGATTCTAGCTCTTCAGGCCAGTCTCAGCTCGCTAACACTTCCACCACCGCTCCACGGCTTTCAAGGGGTAAGAACCCTAAAACATCTCTTGTCCATGCCAGTGTTTTTTCCCTTAGGGATCTTTTAAATGAATTTGGCCAAGCTTTTCCAAACATGCTTCATTTAGATGCTTATGAATATAAATCGAAATATAAACAACACAGGGTAGACATTTTAGCTCAACTTTTTCATATTAATGGGCCTTATAGGGCCGTTGTTCCGGCCCCAAACGAAAGGGCTTGTCACCCAAAGCCTGGGGCCATTAGGATTTATAAAGAAACTTTTTATGCTGGTTTTCGCCTACCTCCTCCTCCTTTTGTTTATCGCCTTTTGGCCGAAGCCCGGGTTTGTCCAACCCAACTTATGCCAAATGCATGGCGTTTTATCTACTGTTTCTTGGTCCAATGTAAGAAACATGGGCTTGAGCCCAGTATCTCTGTTTTTCGATACCTCTTCAAATTTGTCAATTCTTCTGATAATTCGGGCTGGGTCAAAATCCAACATCGTTCCTTGGCCCGTTCTTGTTTTGTTTCGGATTCCGCTCCTGATTCCCTTCCTAATTGGAAAAGGGAATGGTTTTATATCTTTTTGGATGGGGACGACTGGGACAACTATTTTCGGCCCAACTTCTGCAGAGCCGTTGATGGGCCTGTTAGGAGTTTAAAATTGGGCGTGGAAGAAGAGGCCGCCATAAATTTGTTAACATCGGATAATTTGCATCAATGTGCAAATTTGATTTCTGAAGATTCGTTGCAGGCCCATGGGCTAAGCGATTTGGGCCCTGAGGGTAATTCTCACCTCTTGCTTTGTTAACATTTTATGTTAGATATAATTATCTAACTTTCTTGTAATCATTTTGCAGCCAAAACTGCCCTGGGAGCGATTTTTAGGCAGAGGGAGACTGCTGCCACAGCTAGGGTGGTTACAGAGAACCCTAGGGCCAAAAGGGCCAGGACAGATGAGGCTACTCCCGCGGTGGAGCGTGTTCCTGGTTTTCTTCAAGAAAAACCAGTTCCTATTGAGGAAGACCTCACTCCCTTTACAGTGGGATGGGGTTTATGCAATAGGGACACAGCTGTAGGTGACTCCAGGGCTGCAGCTGAGTGGTCCAGGAGCGTGGTTACTCCACGGGACAGGGTCCACATTGTGGAGTCCTCTGATGACTTGCAGATTGAGCTTCTCGGGGCTCAAGCTGTTGCTTCGGTAATTTCTTATTCAACTTCTTTAATTTAATTGCATTTACTTTTCCCTTATTTACTTGTTTCCTTTGCAGATGAACGCCTACCTTCAGGCCGCTGTTCATAACCTGAAGGAGGTGCGTGCTGAAAAGACCATTGCTGAGAGGGATAGGGACAGATACTTTGATTCCTCCGAGGCAAACTTTGCTCGTTTCATGGAGGTGGAGAAGGAGCTGGCTGCTGAGAAAGAGAAGAACAGGAAGCTTCAGCTGGAGGTGCAGCAGAACAGGGAACACATTATTGCTGACTACAAGGCTTCTAAGGACTTTCAAGATGTCCTGAATGCTGAGTATGATGCAAACTTTCCTGGCACCTTCAAGGAGTGTTGGGAAGGGATCATCGAGGAGCTGAGTGGGAAGATCGAGGGGGTATCCCTGGAGAAGTTCCCGGTACCTGCTATCCCTGGATTGACAGATACCCTGGAGATCGCTACAGAGACAGCAGTGGATGGGGACTCTCAGCCCACTCAGGATCCACCTTCTTCTCCTGGGGTAGAGACAGCAGATCCTTCTTCCACTCAGGGAGATGTAGTTATTGAGGATTTAGATGAGTAGATGGCCCTGCGTGGCTTATTTCTGTTTATCTTTATTTATTCTGAACTTTTGCCCTTCGGGGCTTATGTCTTAACTCTATTTATGCAGTAGTTCCTTTTGTTTCCATGTTCTTATTTTTTGCTTGTTGCTCGTTAAACTTTAGAATTTCTCAAGTACTTGGCCTCCTGGCTGGTACTAAACTCATAAGTTAGTTCAACGTTTGCCTTTCGTGTTTATTTTAACAAAGAGAAGTAACTCATAAAGAAAACAATATAAATTCCATTATGCTGTCAATGGATATCAATAGAATGGGTTCAACCCTTACATAAATACTCTATCTTCTACTGGGAGCAACATGCTCTAAAATGGTTTCATTCGAACCTTATTCCTAATAAATAGATAAAAGTCCAAGCCTTTGTCAAAAGAACTTAGATATAATAAACTTTGAGGTTCACAGCATGCCAAGTTCGGGGCACCTCAACCCCGTCCAAGGTTTCTAACTTGTAGGATCCTTGCCCTAACACCTTTCTGATTAGGTATGGTCCTTCCCAGTTTGGTGCTAACTTTCCTTTCTGGCCAACTCCTGAGGCTTCAATCTTCCTTAAAACCATGTCACCTTGTCGAAAGAATCTTTCTTTAACTCTCTGGTTGTAGTGAAAAGATGCTCTCTTCTGATATTCAGCATTCTTCGCATTAGCTCCATCTCTAACCTCATCAATTAAGTCAAGGGCGAGTCTCATTCCTTCGTCATTAGTTTCTGGCTCATATGCCTCAACTCGAGGTGATGCTTGCATGATTTCTAAAGGCACAACTGCCTCGGCTCCGTAAGCCAGCAAAAATGGGGTTGCTCCAGTCGTTACCTTACAAGTGGTACGATATGCCCAAAGTATGGGCAACAACTCATCTACCCATGTATTCCTAGAGCGTTCGACCCTCTTTTTCAGTCCATCAAGGATAATTCGATTAGCTACCTCAGCTTGCCCATTGGCCTGAGGGTGTGCCACCGAGGTAAAACGGAGCTCAATTGCATTCTCTTCACAATACTTCTTAAACTCCTCATTATTGAATTGTGTCCCATTGTCTGTCACAAGGATTCGTGGGATTCCGTATCTGCAGATTATGTTCTCCCAAAAGAACTGGGAAACTTGCTTGGTGGTTATCTTGGCCAGGGGTTTAGCCTCAATCCACTTAGTGAAATAATCAATTGCTACTATTAGGAATTTCCTCTGTGCTGAAGCCATGGGAAAGGGTCCAAGTATATCCATCCCCCACATTGCAAATGGAATGGGAGAGTTAATCGAGGTCAACATCTCAGGCGGTTGCCTCACAATTGGGGCATGCTTCTGGCATCTCTCACATCTCTTAACATAGTTTTGTGCATCAGCCAACATCTCCGGCCAATAAAACCCTAAACGAATTATCTTGTGAGCTAGGGCTCTGCCCCCCAAGTGTTGCCCACAGATCCCTTCATGAACTTCTTCCAATGCTTCTTTTGCCTCTTGAGGCCTTAAACATTTCAAGTAGGGAATGACAAACGACCTCTTATACAAGATGCCTTCGATCAAAGTGTATCTCAGTGCTCTTACTGAAAGTTTTCGTGCCTCCAAGGCATTGTCTGGGAGCCATCCGGTCTCAAGGTGTGCCTTGATAGGGTCTATCCAAGAGCCTCCTATATCGATTGGTGCCAATAACTTTGAATTAACGGTCGGGGCCTTCAAGACCTGAAAATAGACACTCCCAGCATAATTCTCTATCTCGGAAGAAGCAAATTTAGATAGGGCATCGGCCTTAATGTTTTCCTCTCTTGGAATGTGCTCAACATAGCACTCCTCAAACTGGGACATAACAGCCTTTACTACTCTCAAGTATTTTGCCATAGTCTCATCCTTGGCCTCGAATTCACCATTTACTTGTGCTACCACAAGCCTTGAATCTCCACAAACTTTGAGATTCTTGACCCTCATAATTCTGGCCAAGCCCAAACCAGCTATCAATGCCTCATATTCCGCCTCGTTGTTGGTAGTAGGGAAATCCAACTTTAAAGCGTACTCCACTGTGAACCCATCGGGGCTTTGCAAAACCAAACCTGCACCACTAGATTTTGTTTTTGATGCTCCATCAAAATAGAGCACCCAATATTCCTTTAGATCAGGTGTAAGTTCCTCTTCTTTATCCTCTTGCCCAGGGGTAGTCATTATCTCTTGCCCCCCGACTTCTTGGTTGTTAATAGTACATTCGACCACGAAGTCAGCTAATGCCTGAGCTTTGATAGCTGTCCGAGGCTTGTATGTGATGTCAAACTCTCCTAACTCAATCGCCCATTTGATTAGTCTTCCACTGGCCTTAGGGCTATGCAATATGTTCCTCAATTGCTGGTTTGTCAGAACTTGAATCTTATGTGCCTGAAAGTAAGGCCGCAGCTTTCTTGAGGCAGTTACTAATGCCAAAGCAAACTTTTCTATGGGTGAGTAATTCAACTCAGCCCCATGCAACACTTTGCTCACATAGTAGATAGGTTTCTGGACCTTCTCCTCTTCCCGAATAAGGACAGCACTCAGGGCTTGTTCGGATACCGCCAGGTATAAACTAAGAATCTCCCCAGGACTTGGTTTAGTCAACAACGGGGCTTCAACCATGTACTTCTTCAGTTGCTCAAAGGCCTCTTGGCTTTCAGGTGTCCACTCAAAATTTTTTACCTTTTTTAACGCTTGGAAGAAAGGCAAGCATTTGTCTCCAGACTTGGAGATGAATCTTCCCAAGGCTGCAACTCGACCCGTCAACCTCTGCACTTCTCTTATAGAGCGTGGTGGCTCCATGTCTAAAATCGCCTTGATCTTGTCAGGATTGGCCTCAATGCCTCTTTTTGAAACCATCAGCCCTAAAAACTTCCCCGATCCAACGCCAAAAGCACACTTGGCGGGATTCAACATCATCTTGTGGTGCCTCAGCACTTCAAATGCCTCTCCAAGGTGCTTGATATGATCAGCCTTAAGTAGGCTCTTGACTAACATGTCATCAACATATACCTCCATGGTTCTTCCAATCAGATGAGCGAATATCTTATTCACCAATCGTTGGTAAGTAGCTCCTGCATTCTTTAGACCAAAAGCCATGACAAGATAACAAAAGACACCAAAGTCAGTTATGAAAGATACCTTAGGTATGTCATCCTTGTGCATCTTAATCTGATTATAGCCGCTGAATCCATCCATGAAGCTTAACATCTCATGTCCAGCTGTAGCATCTATCAACATATCAATCCTCTGCAGGGGAAAACAATCTTTTGGGCATGCATCATTCAGGTCAGTGAAGTCTATACACATTCTCCACTTCCCATTTGCTTTCTTGACCATGACTGGGTTCGCTAACCATTCAGGAAACTGAATCTCTTCAATAAAACCAGCTTCCAAGAGCTTATTCACTTCTTGCCTAATGGCCTCTTGCCTCTCCGGAGCAAAGTTTCTCTTCTTCTGCTTTATTGTCTTCCTTTTGGGGTCAACATTTAACCTATGAGTTATGAGTTGGGGGTCAATCCCTGGCATATCAGCTGCTGTCCAAGCGAACACGTCGCTATTCTTCTGTAAGAATTCTATTAACTTGCCCTTCAGGGGTTCTTTCAAAGATGCTCCAACATAAGTAACTTTTTCAGGATCATTAGGTTCTAGAGGTATGGGAATCAAATCCTCTGCTGGCTTCCCTCTATGCTCTTCATCATCACGGACATCCATGTCTTCAATCGGAAGGACCTGCCCCCCGGCTCCATCGGCCCTCAGTGCGGCCACATAGCAACTTCTTGCCATCTTCTGATCACCCTTTTGTTCTCCGACACCATTCCGTGTCGGAAACTTAATTTTCATATGATAGGAAGAGGCCACAGCCTTAAACGCATGAAGTCCAGTCCTTCCAAGGATTGCGTTGTATGTTGATGCTGCCTTGATCACCAAGAAATTCAACATCTGAGTCGCCTCTTTAGGCTCCTGCCCAATAGTCACGGGTAGCTGAATAGTCCCTTCAACGTTGGACTCCACTCCGTTAAACCCATATATAGGCATGTTTGTAGGAGTCAGTTGAGAGTCGTTGTAACCCATCTTTACAAATGCATCATGAAATAAAATATCCACAGAAGCCCCATTGTCTATCAAGACTCGTTTTACTTCGGAGTTTCCAATCACGGGAGTTATGACCAGCGGGTCGTCATGGGGAAATTTCACCCCCTCCAAGTCTGAATCATCGAAACCAATTACCATCTCGGTTTTAGCACGCTTCGGGGCTTCTCCCACAATGTGCATTACTTCTCTAGCATAAGCTTTTCGAGAATTCTTAGTCGTGCCGGCTGCTGTCGGGCCTCCCCAGATCATATTGATAACTGCCCTTCGGGGCTGGGGATTGCGATCATGGTTGTCCTCCCTCCTATTATTATCTCTCCTTTCATTGTCTCTTCTGTCATTGTCCCTTCTCTGGTTCCCACGGTCATCACCCTTGGTGAACTGACTTAGTTTTCCTCTTCGTATCAAGAACTCAATCTCATCCTTGAGTTGCCTACAATCGTCGGTGTCATGTCCCACATCTTTGTGGAACCTGCAGTATTGCTCCTTATTTCGCTTAGCTGGGTCTCCTCTAAGTGGCTTCGGCCATCGGAAATCCTTTTCCTTTTCAATGTCCAACAGGATCTGGCTTCTTGGAGCATTAAGTCTGGCATACTCTGAAAACCTTGGACCCGAGCTCTTTTTTGGAGCAGATTCAGAGTCTCTGCTAGCTCGGGGATACTTGTCCCTAGCATCGTACTCTTGTTCTTGCTTCCGCTTGTTCCCTCCATTGCCCAACGTGGCTTCTTTCTTGATGCTGTCCTCAGCTTTTATATACTTGTCCGCCCTTCGTTGAAGTTCATCCATGCTTTCAGGGGGGTGTTTTGCCAACGACCTCTTAAAAAAGAGATCCGTGGTTCCATGCTGCAAGGCTACCATGGCCACCTTATTTTCTAAATCGGTTATATTCAGAGTTTCCTTAGTGAATCGCTTGATGTAATCTCTTAAGTTCTCATTCTTTCCCTGTGTCACATACATAAGGGATGCAGAGCTTTTCTCATGAATTCTTCCGCTAATGAATTGACTGACAAAAGCGGTACTCAACTCCTTGAAAGAGCTAATAGAGTTTGGAGGTAAACGACTATACCAACGTTGCGCCATGCCCGACAGGGTTTGGGGAAACGCCCTACACTTAAGGGCATCGTTGGCAGGCTGCAGTAACAAGGCGCTTGTAAACGTTCTCACATGAGTTGCGGGATCCCCCGTTCCATCGTAAGCTTTGATCGTGGGCATCTTAAACTTTCGGGAAATATGTGCATTCATTACCTCCTCAGTGAATGGAGGGGTCGGATCATCCAGATCTCCTTGTAGCATCAAATCTCTAGGATTATTCTTGGGGGGTTCCACCCTGATAGTTCCTCTGGTTGGGGCTTCAGCCCTTCGGTGTCTCCTTGAAGACCTCTCCAGATCTATGAAGGGAATCCCTCCTGAAGTCGGAGGAGGTCGAGTCTGATTAGGGTTCTGTCTTTCTAGTTCCCTTGCTTGGTCGTCCTTCAGCTTCTGAATCTCGGCTTCATAAGCCTTAATTTTCTCTGCGATTGTTAAAGGACCATCTCGGTTCGATGGATTCCTCCCTAGAGGTTCCTTACTAGCGCGTCGCCTCCTTGGGGCTTCGTCTCGATCATCGTCTTCAGACGACGAGTCTTCGGTATAAGGACCAGAGTAATCATAGTATCCTGGTTCAGGAGGAGCCGGGCCTCTAAGATAAGGGGATTGTTGTTGCCCATGAATCAACCGAGCATGACCGCTTGGTCCTGGATCCCTTGGATCTTGGGGGTAATTAGGCAGCCCATACATTGGGTTGGTGTTGACAGGGAGCGAAGAAGTGGAGAGACTGTGATGCGGCGGGCGGCTACTCAGAGGGAGAGGAGAGACCACCATCTGAAGCGGGTTAGTCTCCTGTCCTAGAGGGACGATTTCAGGTTGAGATCTTTCAGCGGGGGGATCCGTCCCTTGTGGTTGAGAGGCCTGACTACGAGGGTTTGTTTCCGTCAATGGGGGTACAGACCCTGGCCCTGTACCAACAGGAGGAGCAGTGATTGGTGGAACGATGGTTCCGGAGGTAGCCTCGGTTGAGATTGGTGTTGTTCTTCGAGTGGTAACCATGGTTAATGTCTTCTTCCCACAGACGGCGCCAAATGTTGTGGAATAAAAACTAGGTTGAAAATATTGCGGCTAGGGTTTGTATATTTAATGCAAGGGTTCGTGAGCTTCGTGCTTTAATGGCTGCTTCTGCGTTCGAGACTTAAACGGTCCTCACAGAATGCCTACGTATCTCTGTAAATTAGAGAATCAAGCCAAAAAACGTAGTTCTGAGAATGAGGGGTCAGGCCCTTTATATAGGCTGAGAAGCCTTAGAATTATGGTAGGATTTGGAGACTTGATGGGCAAGTCTTTGAGGAATGTTCTAGATCTATTCCCTGTAGGAATCAGTTTCCATATCGAATTGGATGCCTTATTGGATAAGTTTGAAAGGGATATTATCCTTATCCAACTCTTATTTGCTGAGCTGTTTATTACCCTTAATATTAATTACGAAATTAATATTATATTTAGGGTTTTGGGCCCAGCTGGTGGGCCCCACGTTTGGACTATTCTCGGCCTAATTAATGCCACTTTAAATGTGTCTTTAGGGCTTATTTTCAGCCCATGTCATTAACCTTCTTTTCTTGATTCTAGGTTTCCAACCTTCTTCTTATGCTCACAGGACCTTGCTTTGGTTTATATTCGATTGAAGGCTCTTGATTCAAGTCCTTAAACTTCAAATGACAAATTTGATTGGAGGCAGACAGCCTTTTTGGCCATCAAGGCTAAAATTTTGTGTCGGGATTTGAGATTCAAGATTTTAAGTAAGGAATGACAAAGGACCTCTCATCTCAACACTCTCACTAACTGTTTCTGTGCCTTCAAGGCATTATCAGGGAGACAACTAGTCTCGAGATGAGCTCGAAGAGGGTCTATCCTTCAGCTTACATCAACTGGTGCTACCAATTTTGATTCGATGGTGGGGTCTTCAGGACCTGGAAGCAAAAGCTCTCTGCATAATTCTTTATCTCAGAAGGGCCATACTTAGACTGGGCTTCGGCCTTAATGTTCTTTTCTCTCTTGGGATATACTCAACATAGCATTTATCGAGCGGGGCTATCAGGGCTTTCACAATCCTCAAGTATTTGGCCATATTCTTTTCTCTAGCCTCAAACTCTCCATTGACTTGTGAGACTACCAGATTTGAGTCTCCACAAACTTTCAGGTTCTTCACCCTCAGGGCTCTCGTCAATCCAAGGCTGGCCATCAGAGCTTCATACTCCGCCTTATTGTAGTTTGTTTAGAAGTCCAACTTTAAGGCATACTCAAGTGTGAACCCATCATGGCTTTGCAGAACTAAACCTGCACCACTTGTTTTTGTTTTTGATGCCCCATGAAAAAAGAGCTTTTTGTTTTTGATGCCCCATCAAAATATAGCATCATCAAAATATAGCATCCAATATTCCTTCTTCTCTTCCAGGGGTTTCTCACCTTGCTGATTTTCCTGGTCTATTACCTCCTGCCCCCCGGACTTCTTGGTTGTCAATGATATATTCAACCACGAAGTCAGCTAGAGCCTGGGCATTGATGGCCATCCTAGGCTTGTACTTAACATTGAATTCTCCAAGTTAGATTGCCCACCTGATGAGCCTTCCATTGGCTTTCGTGTTATGCAATATGTTTCTTCAGCGGGTGTTCCATCAGGACTTCAACGTTTGTCTTTATCCAGGATCCTTCAAGGACTTAAACTCTTATCTGCTGTAACCTAACTCTACCATTCGGGGTATGCATTCGTTTGTTTTCATTCGTGTATTCTTTTATTTTCTGTACTTGGTCTTCTTTGACTCACACATCAGGTGCTTGGCACATAAATAAAATCACAATCAATGAATGGAAAACAAACTTGCATTAATAACTTGAAATGGGTTCAACCCTTACATAGAGTACTACTGTCCTACTCGGAGCAACATGCTCTGCAATGGTTTTAATGAACCTTATTTCTACTTCTACTATATAAATATGAAGCTAAGTCCTACTAGGATAACTTAAGCCCAATTGGGGTTTTGCAAGACTAGGCCTGCACCACTTGATTTTGTTTTTGATGCTCCATCAAAATAGAGCACCCGCCACTCCTTCTGGTCTCCTCATTCTTATTCTGCCGGTCACTTCCTGCTCGGGGTACTACCTCCTGCCCCCCAACTTCTTGGTTGCCAATGGTACACTCAACCACAAATTCAGTTAACGCCTTAGCCTCAATGGCTGTCCGAGGCTTCTGTGTGATGTCTTCTGCTGACCTTTCTTTGTGTTCCTTACCATTGTGGACTTCCTCTTCAACCGGAAGGACCTGCCCCCCCGACTCCATCAGGCCTTAACGAGGCTACATAACAGCTTCGTGCCATCTTCTGATCACCTTTATGTTCTCCAACACCATTCCTGGTAGGGAACTTAATCTTCACATGATAGGTTGAGGCAACAGCCTTGAATGCATGAAGTCCAGTCCTTCCAAGGATAGCGTTGTACGTTGAATCCGCCTTGATTACCATGAAGTTCAACATCTGAGTGGCCTCCTTGGGCTCTTGCCCAATAGTTACAGGCAGCTGAATAGTCCCTTCAACTTTGGATTTTACTCCATTAAATCCGTATATAGGCATGTTATTGGGGGTCAACTGAGAATCAGTGTATCCCATCTTCACAAACGCATCATGAAACAGAATGTCAACTGAAGCTCCATTGTCTATCAAGACTCGCTTCACCTCCGAGTTTCCAATCACAGGAGTTATGACCAACGGGTCGTCATGGGGGAACTTCACCCCTTCCAAGTCTGAGTCATCAAAACAAATCGCTACCTCAGTTTTTGCAAGCTTCGGGGCCTCTCCCACGATGTGCAACACCTCTCGGGCATAAGCCTTTCGAGAGTTCCTAGTTGTCCCGGCCGCAGTTGGGCCTCCTGAGATCATGTTGATTACGGGCCCTCGGGGCTGTGGGTTGCGATCTTGATCGTCATCCCTTCTATTATAGTCTCTTCTCTGATTAGCACGGTATTCACCCTTAGTGAAGTGCCTCAGCTTCCCTCTACGGATCAAAAACTCAATCTCATCTTTGAGTTGCTTACAATCGTCAGTGTCATGCCCCACGTCTCTATGGAATCTGCAATACTGATTCTGGTTTCTCTTTGCGGGATCACCCCTGAGTGGCTTCGGCCATCTGAAATCCTTATCATTCTCAATGTCCAACAAGATTCGACTACTAGGAGTATTCAACCTTGCATACTCAGTGAACCTTGACCCTTGGTTCTTCTTAGGGGCAGAGTCGGAGTCCTCGCTAGTTCGGGGATACTTGTCCCTAGCATCATACTCTTGATCATCATAGTCCTGGTCTTGCTTTCGCTTCTTGGAGTCATTGTTACCTCCTCCTCCACCTACGGTGGTTTCTTTCTTCAAGCTATCCTCAGCTTTGATATACTTATCAGCCCTTCGTTGGAGCTCAGCCATGTTCTCAGGGGGATGCTTCGCCAATGATCTCTTGAAGAAGAGGTCAGTGGTTCCGTGCTCCAGGGCTACCATTGCCACCTTATTTTACAAATCAGTGATATTCAGGGTCTCCTTAGTGAATCGCTTGAGGTAATCCCTCAGATTTTCATTCTTTCCTTGCACCACATACATAAGAGAAGCGGATCTCTTTTCATGCACCCTTCCGCTAATGAATTGGCTAACGAAGGTGGCACTCAACTCCTTAAAAGAGCCAATAGAGTTCGCAGGCAATCGGCTATACCATCTCTGAGCCATGCCCGACAGGGTTTGGGGGAACGCTCTGCACTTTAGGGCATCACTTGCAGGCTGCAGCAGCAGTGCGTTCGAGAATGTTCTCACATGGTTTGCGGGATCACCCGTTCCATCATAAGCCTTTATTGTAGGCATCTTAAACTTCCTAGAGATGTGAGCATTCATCACTTCCTCGGTGAACGGGGGTGTTGGATCATCAGGATCTCCGAGAGGCATCAGATCTTTGGGGTTTCCCTTGGGAATTTTCATCCTTGTGGTTGTTCTTCCGAATGAGGCATCAGCCCTTCTTTTTCTCCTTGAAGACCTCTCCAAATCAATGATGGGAATCGTTCCTGAGGTTGGAGGAGGTCGAGTTTGATTCTGTCTTGCTTGCTCCATTGCTATGTCATCCTTCAGCCTTTGGATCTCAGCCTCGTGAGCCTTAATCCTCTCCTCAGCCGTTGGTGGAGGTCCATCATGGATCCCTTGAGTCCTTCCTTGAGGCTCTCTTCTAGCATGTTGCCTCCTCGGGGCTTCATCACGATCATCATCCTCAGACGATGAATCATCAGTATAAGGGACGGAGTAGTCAACGTAATCTCGGTCCCGGATTTGTAAGGCATGACCACTTGGTCCTGAATCTTGAGTCATCGGGGGGTAGTTGGGCAGACCTGTTAGGAATATGTGGTACTTGATGATAACTTCACAATCAATCAAATTGTTTAAGGTTTTGTAGCTGTCAACGGATGAGGATTTATAACTCTATCCGTTGACAGGTAGCTCATCAACGGATGAGGTTTTGTAGCTGTCAACGGATGAGGATTTATAACTCTATCCGTTGACAGGTAGCTCATCAACGGATGAGGTTTTGTAGCACACTGCAGTATCTCTATGTTATCAGTTGATAGTGTTTTTATCCATAGTCATGTTGACTATCACCGGATAGGCAGAATAGGGTAGCCAATTGTAAATAAGCTATGCTATGTAATTCTGTCTAAGTGAAAGTGTATCAACGGATGAAGACTAAACTCTATCAACGGATACAACTCAAATCCACTCTATCAACGGATACAGCTCAAGTCCCAATATCAACGGATGCTGCTCTATACATCATCAACGGATGTCAGTGTACATCATCAACGGATAATCATTGACACTGATTTCTATGATTAGCTGGAGGTTAGCAGTTGATAAGGACATGTTTGACTGACAGATCACATGAGTTGAAAGTAGATACAAAAAGCAGTATGGCAGCCATACTTTGGAAACACAGAAGAAAGAAGCATTCCATTTACACTATGAATACAAGAAAGGTGCAGGAGACATGTCTGAACACAAGGACAACCTTTCGGCTACATATGTATTTGGAGTGTAGTAGCAAGTCAACTAGAATTAGATTAGTATTATCTTATTCCAGTAGTACTTGTAAAACTTGGGATATATAACCAAGTGTAGCAACTCTTTGTAGGTTAAGAAAACAGACATATTTGCTTAGGGTTTCTTGAATATCTTTAGAAGCAAAGAGTTGTAAAACGGCAGCTGTGTACATTTTGTATCACAGAGTTTTCTTCAAATAAAAGCTTCAGGTGGTGCATTTTAACCACCTGATTTTATATGTGTTTGTGTATAATTCTTACACTGCAATTATCTCTTCATAAGTTTCTGAAGTTCTTATCAGAAATTTATAAATATCAAGAATTGTATTCAACCCCCCCTTCTACAATTATACAAGTGTGTAATCTGGGAATAACAATTGGTATCAGAGCAAGCTTCTAACATATTTGAAGTTTAAAGATCAACACACTTCCAACATGTCTAAGAAGGATTATGGAGTGAAGATTCCAGTTCTTGATAGAGAAAATTACTTTCACTGGAAAGTAAAAATGCGTCTACATCTCTCGTCTATTGATGAGGGTTTTGTGGATTGCATTGACAAGGGTCCTCACGTTCCAATGAAGACAGCAACAAGAGTTGGCCTGGCTGATGATGTGCCTGACACTTTCATTCCCAAACCTGTTTCTGAGTGGAGTCTTGAAGATATTGCAGAAGTCCACAAAGACAAAAAGGCCATGAATATTCTGTTCAATGGTCTAGAAACAGACATGGTTGACAATGTTATTAACTGTACTACCGCCAAGGAAGTATGGGACATTGTTCAAACCCTGTGTGAAGGAACAGAACAGGTAAGGGAAAACAAGATGCAACTACTAATCCAACAGTATGAACACTTTCACTTTAAGAGTGGAGAAACATTGAATGATACATTTAGTAGATTTCAAAAGCTACTAAATGGTTTGAAACTGTATGGAAGAGTCTATCAGGTTAAAGACTCTAATCTCAAATTTCTGAGATCACTGCCCAAGGAATGGAAGCCAATGACTGTTTCTCTAAGAAACACTCAAGAGTACAAGACATTTACTCTTGAAAGGCTCTATGGAACTTTAAAGACCTATGAGCTGGAAATGGAGCAGGATGAAGAGATTGAGAAGTCTCAAAAGAAAAGTGGGTCAGTTGCACTCGTTGCCAATTTGGAGCAAAAGGAGGAAAGGACAGAAACTGCTAGTTCTACACCAAACAGGGAGGTTTGTAAAGGTAGAGCAGAATCAAGCGGGAGCAAGGTAAAGGTATCTGAGGAATTGAATGCCCTTCAGCAGGATGAATTGGATGAGATAGATGAGCACTTAGCTTTTCTATCTAGGAGATTCTCTAAGCTGAAATTCAAGAGAAACTCTGGGATGGCCAAGCCATTTAACAAGGATTTTTCCACAAACAACTATGTGGATAAATCCAAAATTAAATGCTACAATTGTGGGATTGCTGGTCATATGATAAGTGAATGCAGGAAACCTAGATCTGAGAACAAGGGAAAGCCAACTGAGGTTGTTGACTATAAGAAGAAATATTTTGATCTTCTCAGGCAGAAAGGAAAGGCATTCTTGACCCAAGAGTATGACTGGGCTGTTGATGACAATCATTCTGATGATGATGCTGAGTTAGTCAACCTTGCTTTAATGGCTGATTCTGGAGAGCAGGAAGCAAGTTCAGCTAGCAATCAGGTATTTTCCACTAATCTCTCTGAGCTCACAAAAGAGGAATGCAATAGTGTTATAGATGAAATGTCTACTGAACTATATCACTTAAGTGTTACTCTTAAATCACTTACTAAAGAGAACAATAGAATTAAAGAGTCTAATCTGTTTTTAAGTGATAGAAATGCTGCTCTAGAATCTCAATTTCTAGAATTTGAGAAAATGAGAGTTGATTGCAATAATGCTAAAAGTGAACTTGAAGCTGTGTTAAAAAGAGAACTGATTTTAAAAGACCAGCTTGAAAAAGAACAAGGGATAATTGCTAAATTTCAAAGTAGTAGGAATGTTTCTCAAAACATAATAGAAGTTCAGGGAATAGAATCTTTTGTAAAGGATACCTGGACTCAAAAGAAAAAGGAGCTAGAACCTGGCCTTGAGGATCTAGAGACTATTTGTGAATCAACGGATAGTGATCATCCGTTGACAGATGAACCGTCAACGGATGAGAGGTATCCGTCGACTAACAAAAAGTCTGTTGGTAAGAAGGAACTTAGGAAACTGGACATCAAGTATGGTCCAGTAAACAAGAATTTTGTTAGTGGTGAGTGCAGCAAAACCAAATCCAGTGGGAAGACTAAGACAGGTGATTTACACAACATAAAGGCTGTTGGTAAATCAGACAATGAAAAGGTAGAAATTGAGGGCAAAAAGAAAAAGAACAGAAATGGTAAGATAGGCATCAACAAGAAAAACAATTACTCTCCTGACAAGTTTGCTCCTAGGAAAACTTGTAGTAATTGTAATAGTGTCAATCATTTATCTTCTAATTGCAAGATTGTTAACAAGGCTCCTGTTCATATACCTCAACCAATGCCATGTATGCCTGCAATGCCTGGTTTGTATCAAAATGCTAGTTTTTCAAATCCATATGTGAACATGCCATATGTGTCTAATCCATACTTTCAATCTATGAATGTGCCACAAATGTCATGGAACCTACCTAACATGAATAATATGTATGCCAATTTTCCACACATGCATGCATCCAATATTCATGCAAATGAGCATTTGTCAAACCCCATTACTCAAGCATCTACACCTAAGATGAAGAATGCTAAGAGTGCAAAGTCAAAGGCTAACAAGAAAGGACCCAAGGAAGCTTGGGTACCAAAATCAACTTGATTTGTTTTTGAAATGTGTGCAGGGAAACAGAAGGAATCTATGGTACCTAGACAGTGGATGTTCTAGGCACATGACAGGAGATTCAACCCTGCTCACAGAGTTCAAGGAAGGAGCTGGCCCTAGAATTACCTTTGGAGATGACAGCAAAGGATATACTAAGGGATATGGCCTGATTTCAAAAGACAATGTCATCATTGAAGAAGTGGCTTTAGTTGAAGGTTTAAAGCACAATTTGCTGAGCATCAGTCAGATTTGTGACAAAGACTATGAAGTAAAGTTCACAAAAGAAGCCTGTGTTGTTTCTGCCAAGGAAGACAACAATGTGGTATTGACAGGCTTTAGAAAAGGAAATGTTTACATAGCTGACTTCAATTCAGCATGCTCAGAATCCATTACTTGTCTCTTCAGCAAAGCAAGTAAGGATGAGAGTTGGCTATGGCATAAGAAGCTGTCACATTTGAATTTTAAAGTTATGAATGATTTGGTAAGAAAGGATCTTGCTAGAGGAATCCCTCATTTGGAGTTTGTCAAAGATGGGCTATGTGATGCCTGCCAATTAGGGAAACAAAAGAAATCATCTTTCAAAAGCAAGACAGAGTCATCCATTGTTAAGCCTCTTCAATTGCTGCATATGGATTTATTTGGTCCAATAAATGTCATGTCTATTTCAAAGAAGAAATACTGTCTGGTGATTGTAGATGATTTTTCTAAGTTCACATGGACTTTCTTCCTGCACTCCAAGGATTGTGCAAGTGAAATCATTATCAATCACCTCAGAATGCTAAACAATGGTTCTGAAGACAGAGTTCAAAGGATCAGAAGTGACAATGGTACTGAATTCAAAAATTCCACAATGAAGATTTTCTGTGAAGAGAATGGAATTGTCCATGAGTTTTCTGCTGCCAGAACACCTCAACAAAATGGGGTTGTTGAAAGGAAAAACAGAACTCTCATTGAAGCAGCTAGAACAATGTTAAGTGAATCAAGATTACCAACATATTTCTGGGCTGAAGCTGTCAACACTGCATGCTTTACTCAGAATATTTCCTTGGTCAATCAAGCTAGAGGAATGACTCCTTATCAGTTATTAACCAACAAGAAACCAACTTTAGCTTTTCTACATGTCTTTGGATGTAAGTGTTTTGTGCTAAGGAATCATGGAGATAATTTAGGCAAATTTGAAGCAAAGGCAGATGAAGCTATTTTCGTTGGATATGCAGCAGGGAAAGCCTACAAGGTCTACAATCTAAGAACCAACATTGTTATGGAGTCTGTACATGTTGTGTTTGATGATCAAAAGATTCTAGGCCTAAATGATGAAGGCTACCATGAAAAGTTGGAATTTGAGAATGAAGGTGAAGGAAGAATGTACTATGATGATGATGAGGAGAATGAAGATCATGACCACAGAGATCCACCTAGAGCTGTTACACCAACTAGAAGTGATGCTTACACTGTAAATGAAGCATCTGTTGATAGTCATTCTGGAGCATCCGTTGACAGTCATTCTGCAACATCCGTTGACACTATTAGAGATGCATCCGTTGATAGAAATTCTCAAGCATCCGTCGACAGGCAAAATGATGCATCCATTGACAGTCAACTTCATAACTCAGCAAGGACAACAAACTCAGGGGGAGTTTCTCATGGTCAAAGTTCAATGCTAAATCAACATGATCATGGAAATGAAGCAACCTCATCAAGATCAAATCTTCCACCTGCAAGAAAATGGACTAGAAATCATCCATTTGAGTTAATCATTGGTGAATCAAATTCAAGAGTCCAAACTAGAAGGGCCACTCAAGCTGAATGTCTATACAGTAGCTTCCTATCTCAAGAGGAACCTAAGAAAGTGGAAGATGCCCTTCTAGATCCAGATTGGGTGTTAGCAATGCAAGAAGAGCTAAATCAATTTGAAAGGAATAAAGTATGGAAGCTTGTGCCCAAACCTGATGATAGAAGTGTCATAGGTACTAAATGGGTTCTCAAGAATAAGACAGATGAAAATGGCATAATTGTGAGGAATAAAGCTAGATTAGTGGCAAAGGGCTATTCTCAAGAAGAAGGAATAGATTTTGATGAAACTTTTGCTCCAGTAGCAAGACTTGAGGCAATAAGAATCTTTCTAGCCTATGCAGCACATGCCAATTTCAAAGTCTATCAGATGGATGTCAAAAGTGCCTTTCTAAATGGGGAACTGGAAGAAGAGGTCTATGTCCATCAACCTCCTGGTTTTGAGGATCCAGAATTTCCAGAATATGTATATCTTCTCATGAAAGCACTTTATGGTTTGAAGCAAGCACCAAGAGCCTGGTATGACACTTTATCTCAATTTCTTTTGGAGAACCACTTCACTAGAGGTACAGTAGATAAAACCTTATTTCATAGGGATATTAATGGCTCTTCAATACTTGTTCAAATCTATGTAGATGATATTATTTTTGGGTCTACAGATGAGAAGCTTTGCAAAAAGTTTGCCAAACTTATGCAAAGTAGGTATGAAATGAGTATGATGGGTGAATTAACTTACTTTCTTGGCCTACAAGTAAAGCAAGTTAATGAGGGCATTTTCATAAGTCAAACAAAATATATTTATGATCTCTTAAAGAAATTTGACTTAATGGATTGTACATCTGCTAAAACACCTATGGCCACTGCAACTAAGCTTGAGTTGAATACTAAGGAAAAGTCTGTGGACATCTCAAGTTATAGAGGCATGGTAGGTTCACTTTTATACCTAACAGCTAGTAGACCTGATATAATGTTTTCTACCTGTCTTTGTGCTAGATTTCAAGCTGATCCTAGAGAGTCTCACTTAATAGCTATTAAAAGAATTTTCAGGTATCTCAAGGGAACACCAAACCTTGGCATTTGGTACCCAAGAGAATCTGGTTTTGATCTAACTGGCTATTCAGATGCAGATTATGCAGGTTGCAGAGTTGATAGGAAAAGTACTACAGGTTCCTGTCAATTTCTAGGAAACAGGCTTGTGTCATGGTTCAGTAAGAAACAAAACTCAGTCTCCACTTCTACAGCTGAAGCTGAGTACATTGCGGCTGGAAGCTGTTGTGCACAGATTCTATGGATGAGAAACCAACTCATTGACTATGGTCTAAAAGTTGAGAAGATTCCAATTTTCTGTGACAACACAAGTGCTATTGCCATCACAGGGAATCCAGTGCAACATTCGAGAACCAAGCACATTGACATCAAATACCACTTCATTAGAGAACATGTGATGAATGGTACAGTAGAAATGCACTTTGTGCCAAGTGAAATGCAGCTTGCAGATATCTTCACCAAGCCTCTTGATGAATCCACATTCACAAGATTGGTAGGTGAGCTAGGTATGCTTAATTTGTCATAATTCCTAGTGATATTTGATTTCAATGATTTGAAGCTGGAAATGTGTTTTGATTTACTTGAAAGTGAAAACTTTCAGAAAAAAATTTTCTGCAGAAATTTTGCCTAAGGCAAAATTAGCTTATCAACGGATATCCTTTTATCCGTTGATAGTATAAACACATTACTAGATTTTTGCATGTCAACGGGTAACAGGCTATCCACGTCATCAACGGATAAACTGTATCTCAACCGTTCATTCTATATCCGTTGATATACATTTTTTTTCTTTTCCGTTGGTAACCGTGTATATCTAATCATGGCTGTACTTATTCTCTTTTTATTTACTATCTGACAGTTACTTTTGACCAATGGAGTAATTACTTTTAATTATTTCATTTTTAATTCTTGAAAAATATAAAAGGCGGACTTGTACTCTCACATCTCACTTTTATTCATTTTCAAGCATATCAAAAGTTAACTGCATCTTCTTCCCTAAAACTCTCTGTAACCAAAGTTCAATCACTTCAATGGCGCCTATTGTTAAGATGATGTCCTCCACTGGGTTTACCTATGAGAAGAACAATTTCGCGGCCTTTGTTGACACAGTGAATGCTCCAGAAGCTTACCACACTTTGATGAGTTTCGTGAAGAAATGCAAACTGTCATATGCTATGACGGCTACCACTCCCTTAATCCACGAGGTAATTGAAGAAATGTGGACATCTGCTGAGTACAATGGCACAGACGGTACAATTGCTTTTTCTTTAAAGGGTAAAAACTATGTGGTTAATTCTGATGTAATAACTGCTTGTTTAAAATTGCCTGAGAATAACTGTCTGAAAGTACCTACTGATGCTGAAATTGTTGCCATGCTTAATTCTATTAATTATGCCCTTAGTACTGAAAACTTAGGGAAAATTGCTAGAAAAGGAATGGTTAAAGAATGGAGCTACTTCTGTGATGCCTTCATTAAAACTTTTTCAGGAAAAATTAGCAATTTTGATGCTGTTACCCTGTCCATGCTAACAATGATGTGTATGCTTTTAAATGATAAATTCTATAATTTTGGCACATTAGTTTTGTATGAGATAGCTGCAAAGTTGGGTAAAAAGGAAACTAGGAGCAAGAATATCTACTTTGCTAGATTTTTAATGCTCTTAGCACTGCATGTGTCTGAGAATAAGCTATCCATTGCTAACCCGGATAGCAAGTTCCAATGTTTTGTTCAGGAGAAGAGAGTCTTAAGTGACCTGATTCGAATGAACCTCAATGCAGGAGTACAGTTGGTATATCTACCAATTGTTCAGGTAACTATCTCTAACTCTGAAACCTCTATCTCCAACCCCCAAATTTCTTTACCTTCTAGTGTCACAATGGAGTCTGTAGTTGTGACCAAACAGGCTCCTACCAAAGTGACCAAATCCAAAGTTCCAAAACCACATTCTAAAAGGCAAACCTCAAGTGTCTCTCAAAAGACACCTGTTGTAAAAACTACCAAACCTCTTGAGGGGAGTGTGAAGGTGGTAGTGAGTGGTGAGGGACAGGGTGAACATCAAAGAAGCCCTAAGGATAAGGAAGGAGAGATGAGTGCAACCACCATTTCAGTCTCTCAAAAGACTGCTAATGTAACTACAGGCCAAATTCTAGTCACACTCTCCCAAAAGAGTGTGACTACTGAATCAAGTTCTCCACAAGGAACACTGCACAAGAGGGTTAGGGACACATATAGCCCAATCTCAAAAACCTATGGAAGAAGAGTGAAATCTAAAACCACAGGGGAATCACAGGGCACACACACTGTACAGGAAACTGTACCTTCTCAAACTCAGTTTGATGTGACTTCAATAAATGTGGAGTCACAGCCCCTTGATCTTAATCTTCAAATCGATACACATTACAATCCACCATCACCAACTCCTTCTCTGGATGTGGATATGATATCTACATCAATTCCTGATTCTCCATCTTTAAGATTCTTGGAGAAGCCCCACTCTATAATTGGTGGTCATCATCTTTTAGATGATTTGTTGGACCATCAATCTTCCCTTCCAGAATTCTCAACACAGACTGTGGCCTCGAACTTAAAATCAATCTCCACAGATTCAGTGTTGGTTTTCCCTTCAACGGATATAATTATTCCTTCCTCAACGGATATCCTTCATCCGTTGACAAGTGTTTCTCCATCAACGGATGCGCCTCTATCTAGCCATCCGTTGACAGCTATAACTACTTCATCAACGGATATTCCTTATCCGTTGATAACTCACTCTACCACTGCTAAATCTGACATTCCAGTGTCAAGTGTAGAGGAGTTCTCAGTAGTTGAAACACTTTTAGGTTTGAGGGAAGGGAGTGAGAGGCTGCCTTGTGAGCAGGCAAAAGGAGAGATAAATAATGAGAGGCTGGCCATTTCTTCCGGTCAGGCAAAAGGAGAGTTGGAGAGTACCACCTTAGTAGGTGAAGGTGAGGGTGTGAGAGGTGTGAGCCAAGGGGAGCCCTTGATGCAAGAAAAGAGAGATGAGGTGAGAGAAGGGACTACAGGAGAGATAAGGATGGAAGAAGCAGCCATTGCTAGTGAGTCAATGGGGGTTGAGGATGCATCCAAGGAAATGGAATTTCAAAGAGAATATCAGTCCATGATTGACTCCATTTCTCTGGATGCTGAAACCTTTACTCACCCTGTTCCTGCCTATCAAATTCTGGCACAACAGGGCAATGTGGAAGCAGAGGAGGCACTGCACCTAGTGCACACCTCACAATCTCTACTTAGAGCTAAGGAATCTATAGCAGCTCTGCCAACCACTGCTGAGAGTGATGAATTTGACAATTCTGAAGATGAAGACAGCCAGAGCTCTGAAGATGAAGGTGGTAGCAGTATTCATGATTTTGCATTTGCTCAAAACTACACCTATCACCAACTTGATATGGAAATCATAAGGCAATATAAATCTGCCCTGGCTGAGCACCCAGAAGCAGATCCACAGAGAAAGGTTGTTCTTCAACAGGCAATTGACTCCCTAAAGTTACAAAAGATGCAAATGGTGATTCAGAGATCCAATTTAGAGGAGGTCAAACAAGAAATCAAGGATGTGAAAATCTCTGTGGATTCCAAGCTAGAGCAACTAGCTCCTACAGCCACTCAGAGGGTGTTGCAACAAAGGTTTCTCAAAGAAGACAACCTGGCTAAATCTGTGCAACTTCTCACTTCAAGAGTGGAAAAGATGGAATCCCAGATGGAGCAATTTCTTCAACATCAGAAACTGCAAACCCAACTGCTAGAAAGGTTAGTTGCAGCCCCAACTTCTAGTCAAACCCTTGATGCTAACAAAAAGGGGGAGAAAGTAAAAGAGGCTGTGGCAACTTCAAGTCAAATCTTAATTTCTGAAAGAAGGGAAGCAGCAAGTGAGGGGGAGCAGCAGCCTACCATAGTGGTCAATCCACAAGAATTCATTGTCACAGCTTCCCCCAGCAAATCCAAACCTCTATATGGAGAGTTTGATCTTTCAAACTTGACAGAAGAAGAAAAGCTAGCCAAAATTGAAGCTCTCCAAAAGATGAAAGAAGAAAACTATGAAAGGATAATGAGGACAGAAAGATTGATCAATCAATCTATTGCATCAAATCTGTTCTCTAGCCAAACCTCAGCTCCAACAATATCTACAACAATTCTGAAGGTGCTCACTCCAGCAATTGTGGCTCCTACATTCTATGATGCTGAGCCTTCTCATGTTAAGGAATTTGAACCCTACATCAAATCAAGACCCTTCTCACCACCAAAAGCAAATGGGAAGAACAAGTTACAACTGGACTTTCCATTTCCCAAGGATGATGAAGAGAAGTTGATGGGTAAGGCAATCAAGGAATTCAAGGAGAAGGCTAACAGTTGTGTAAGAGAATGGATGGCTGTAATCATAAGGAATGGAAAAGTTCTAAACATATCCAACAGCCATCCTAGATTTGTTGAAGCTAAGAGAGAAGAAACTTCAAGGCTGCTAAGAGAATCTCAACCAAGCACTGAATATCTATATGAAAACTCAGATGAGAAGCAAGCAAGGCTGGCTCAAGAGTTATTGGATGAGGTAGAGGATGAATTGAGGGAACCTGAGGAAGTCCCCAAATTCAAAAAGAAAGGGAAATCAGTCCCCAAATCCAAGAGATTAAAATCACATGCAAGGAGGCCTGTCTCTCCAGAAACTGAAAACAAAGAGACAGTTGGTTCATCACAACCTATTGATGTGAAAGTATTCAACCCAGATGTAAATTTCCATGGTGAGCCTATAGTACCTAAAGAGGAACCAATGAATCTTGACTCCATTGAGGTTCCTTCATTCTTGCTGAAGCCTCAACAGAAGCCTACACAGAAGAAAAGGAAACCAAGGAAGCAACCTTCAAAGGAACCAATTCAAGTTGCTAGGGTACCTGCAATTGTCAGGCAGCCAATCTTGGAAAACAAGGATGATTTTATCTATCAGGCAGATATTGAAGAATACTCTGACATGAATCTTTATCTGGATGAATTGTCAGAAGTAAGAGGAATTGACAAATATAAACATTTGCCTGAAAGATTGGTCTTTGTATACAAGGGAGGAACGGAAAGGACATGGCCACTACAAAGGGTTCTTGGAGAAAATTATCATACCTTAACCAAAGTGTTCTCTGCAATCAAGAGATACACAGGGTTCTCCAAGATAGCAAAAGGGGAGATACTGGACAAAATAGAACAAATAAGGAGGGATTGGAACTCACCATCAAGTCTACCAAGGAAAATGAAGATCCCATACAATGGACAGAAAATCCACCTCCAACCTTTCTGGATGATGGAGTTCAGGGATGAAGATGGTAACAGGAGATTCTTCAGGTTAGAAGACCAACTGCCAAAGGCTAGTTCTCAATACCTGAGATGGCTACAACAGAAGCTAAATCCAAAGGTAGATGAAGAAGATGCCTTCTATAGGCAACTCCAAATACAGATTGAGTCCAACTCTGCCAAGGAAGGAAAATCAAGGGTGATGCCAACGAGAGGAAAGAAACAGTCCTAATCTGCTCAGTCTAGAGGAGCACTTCTCTGTAAATTTCTCAAACTTTCAGTTTTTCAATTATTGTAGCTTAATACAATTTATGTATTGTTCTTTATATATCTTTAGGAATGTTTTGTTATCATCAAGGTCCTGAATTTATGCTTTATTGCCATCAAGTATAAATTGGGGGAGATTGTTAGGAATATGTGGTACTTGATGATAACTTCACAATCAATCAAATTGTTTAAGGTTTTGTAGCTGTCAACGGATGAGGATTTATAACTCTATCCGTTGACAGGTAGCTCATCAACGGATGAGGTTTTGTAGCTGTCAACGGATGAGGATTTATAACTCTATCCGTTGACAGGTAGCTCATCAACGGATGAGGTTTTGTAGCACACTGCAGTATCTCTATGTTATCAGTTGATAGTGTTTTTATCCATAGTCATGTTGACTATCACCGGATAGGCAGAATAGGGTAGCCAATTGTAAATAAGCTATGCTATGTAATTCTGTCTAAGTGAAAGTGTATCAACGGATGAAGACTAAACTCTATCAACGGATACAACTCAAATCCACTCTATCAACGGATACAGCTCAAGTCCCAATATCAACGGATACTGCTCTATACATCATCAACGGATGTCAGTGTACATCATCAACGGATAATCATTGACACTGATTTCTATGATTAGCTGGAGGTTAGCAGTTGATAAGGACATGTTTGACTGACAGATCACATGAGTTGAAAGTAGATACAAAAAGCAGTATGGCAGCCATACTTTGGAAACACAGAAGAAAGAAGCATTCCATTTACACTATGAATACAAGAAAGGTGCAGGAGACATGTCTGAACACAAGGACAACCTTTCGGCTACATATGTATTTGGAGTGTAGTAGCAAGTCAACTAGAATTAGATTAGTATTATCTTATTCCAGTAGTACTTGTAAAACTTGGGATATATAACCAAGTGTAGCAACTCTTTGTAGGTTAAGAAAACAGACATATTTGCTTAGGGTTTCTTGAATATCTTTAGAAGCAAAGAGTTGTAAAACGGCAGCTGTGTACATTTTGTATCACAGAGTTTTCTTCAAATAAAAGCTTCAGGTGGTGCATTTTAACCACCTGATTTTATATGTGTTTGTGTATAATTCTTACACTGCAATTATCTCTTCATAAGTTTCTGAAGTTCTTATCAGAAATTTATAAATATCAAGAATTGTATTCAACCCCCCCTTCTACAATTATACAAGTGTGTAATCTGGGAATAACAAGACCGTACCTGGGATTAGTGTTCAAGGGGAGATTCGTAGTATGGATCTGTACCCCTGGTGGCGGGTTGTTCGGATCAACAATCTGGAGAGAATTGGTCGCTTGTCCTGCCTGATTGGTCAGAGGCAACATACTCTCAGCATGGGGGATCACCCCTGGTTGTTGAGAAACATGAAAGTGGATGATGACAGCTGATGCTGGGGGAGCCTGTTGAATGATCGTCCCTGATGCTGGGGGAGTCTGCTCGGTGAGAGGTGGGGCAGAGCTAATTGGCACGGCCTCAGTTACAAATGGTTTTGTTCTTCGTGTTTGAACCATGGTTAATGTTGTCTTCCCACAGACGGCGCCAAATGTTGTGGAATAAAAACGAGGGTTTGTAAATTGCGGCTAGGGTTCGTATGTATTAAATACAATGGATGGTGAGCTTCGAGCTTTAATGGCTGTTCTTGCGTTTGAGACTGATCGGTCTTCACAAGATGCCTACGTATCTCTGTATTGCTAGAGAATCAAGCCAACATAGTTATGAGAATGAGGGGTCAGGCCCTTTATATAGGCTGTGGGAGCCTTAGAATTATGGTAGGATTCGGAGACTTGGTGGGCAAGCCACCTCCTTGAGGAAGGTTCTAGACTCCTTCCTTGTAGGAATCAGTTTCCATGTTGAATTGGGTGCCTCGAAGGCTAAGTCAGGCAGGAGTAATATCCTTGTTTGACTCTTATTGCTGAGCTGTTTTTCACCTCCAATATTAATTACGAAATTAATATTTAAAATAGGATTTTGGACCCTGTTGGTGGGCCCCACGTTCGGACCATACCGGGTCTAATTAATGTAACACTAAATGTGTCTTTAGGGCTTATTTTTAGCCCATATCATATAATCTATACTATTATATAAATTCCGAAACATTGAAAGTTTTGGTACCTGTTTTTTGTTACTGAGTGAATTTACTTATATACCCTTCATTATAAAGAAACATAAATATACCTAAAATAAATAATAACATAATATAATAAATGGTAATTAGTCAAGATAATACCTTTTATAAACACCTAAAAACATCAATCGTATCATATTTTTCCATCATTAATATTTTCTTTCCAATTAAAACACGTTATAATTAATGATAATTAGTCGATTAAGATGATAAAATTAATGGTAATTAGTCGATTGCCTTTTTCAAATTAATATAATAAAATTAATGGTAAATAGTGATTGCCTTTTTCAAATTTACTTTTTTATAAACACCTAAAAACATAAATTTTATCATATCTTTCAATCATTAATATTATTATGTTAACTTTTTAATTTACAACAAATATTACAATCATTAATATATACATGAAAATATCACATCATATTTCTCAATTATTAATAAAATATATTAAAAATCGTATACATTGTTTATAATAATGATACATGAAAATGTATCATCTTTGCTATTTTTTCTAATTAAATTTCCTTTTTTTCTAGAAATATCACGGGCAACATTAGTTTCTCATTTTCTAAAAACTATGAGCAATTTTATTTACTAAAATAACATAATTAAATTATAATTATTGTAAACTAATCAATTACCATTTTCACATTAAATCACGTCATTTTTTTTAATTTTCACATTACCTTTCTATTTTCTCTAATTAAAATCTCTCTTTTTCCAATTTATATCACGGACGGTTATATTTAATACAAATAGCTAATAATATTATAATGTTAATAATTAACCGATGTCCTTTTTCAGCTAAAACGTATTATCTTTTCTATATTTTCTAACTAAAATACGGTCGATAAAATCCATCCTACTAACTAACCAATTTCCTTTTTTCCGGTTGAACATATTATCTTTTCTATTTTTCAATAACTAAATAATTTTCTTTTTCAGGTAAAATACAATATCTTTTATATTTTATCTAACTAAAATTTCTACTTTATTAATCAATTTCCTTTTTAAGGTTAAACATATTACCTTTTCTGTTTTTCAATAACTAAATAATTTCATGTTTTAGGTAAAATACAATATCTTTTACATTTTATCTAACTAAAATTTCTTTTTTTAAAAAAATATACGAGCAATTTTGTTTAATAAAATAACATAATTATATGATAATTACTATTAACTAATCAATTACCTTTTTCAGGCAAAACACGTTACCATTTCTCTTTTCTCTAACAAAAGTTTTTCTTTTTCCAAATATATCATGGATGGTTACCTTTTTCAGCCAAAACAAGTTACCTTTTTTATTTTCTCTTACTAAAACCTCTCTTTTTCCAATTATATTACGGGCGTTTCTATTTAATAAAAATAAAATTATAAAATTATAATATTAATAATTAACCGATTACCTTTTCAGCTAAAATGTATCATCTTTTCTATTTTTTCTAATTAAATTCCTTTTTTTAGAAATATTACGGGCAACATTAATTTCTCATTTCTAAAAATTACGAGCAATTTTATTTAGGAAAATAACATAATTAAATTATAATTACTATAAACTTATCAATTACCATTTTCACATAAATCATGTCATCTTTTTAATTTTCACATTACCTTTCTATTTTCTCTAACTAAAATATCTCTTTTTCCAATTGTATCACGGGCGGTTCTATTTAATACAATAAACTAATAATATTATAATATTAATAATTAACCGATTATCTTTTTCAGCTAAAACGTATCATCTTTTCTATATTTTCTAACTAAAATCCCTCTTTTAATAGAAATATCACGGATAATATTAATTTCTCCTTTTCTAAAAACATTGTATTTGGTAAAAAACATAATTAAATTATAATTACTATAAACTAATCAATTACCTTTTCACCTAGAATATGTTACATTTTTTAATTTTCTCTAACTAAATCCTCTCTTTTTCTAATCATATCATGGGCATTCTATTTAATAAAATAAAATAATAATTTTATAATCACTAATAATTAACCGATTACCTTTTTCAACTAAAACCTATCATCTTTTCTATATTTTCTAACTAAAATCCCTCCTTTTCTAGAAATGTCACGGATAACATTTATAGAATTATTATCAAATCATCTCATATAAAAATTTAACCCTCCAAAATTCATGTTTAAAAAAATTAATTTAAAATAATGAAAAAGTTTCATATAATATTAAAAAAAATCCGTGCATCGCACGGGTTTTAAGCTTGTATGATAAAAGTACATCTATACTTGATTTGTTGGATGAACAATTTTGATTTGTAATTTTTAACAAAATATTTAAAAGATATATTTACATAATTATAAATTTCATTAAAGTAAATTGACTTATTAAAGAATTGAAGGTGATTAATAGGAAACTAGCCTATGACCCGTGCAATGCACGGCTTTCTTACAATTAAATAATTTTTTATTTATATTCTAATAATTATTTATCTCATATATATTATCTAATATAATATTGACATAATATATATTATTAAATAATAATCGTTTAATTATAGGATATATTATTCGAATTATGACTATATTTTGTCATAATAATATAAATATAAATGGAAGTATCGTATATACTTACATTCAAATTTTGGTTGATATTATCATATTCAAATTATGATTCCGTAATAATGCATAATGTAATATTTATCTAAAATAGAATTTAATATTAATTTGTAATTGTGTGAAATTTTTATTGTTTATTATATAGTTTTAGTTTTGTTTTCACTTTGTTGATTTATAATTTGTTATAAGTATGTGGTATTAGAATTATTAAAAATTATTTTGAAAATATTGGTTTCCAAGTAATTGAAAGAGTCTAAAAAAGTTGGGTGTAGATGAAGAATTTTAACACAAATATAACCAAAAGAGTACGTAATTGAATATTAATTGAAGTGTAATTAAAAGAGTTTGTTATTAAGTTAAATTTGTGATTTAATTTTTGTAAAATAAATTTTTATATGTATTTTATTTTTTTCCCATTTTTGGAAGGTGTTGGCAAACTTTTTGGGATGGTGTTAACCGACCAACAAACCAACCAATTATACCTTCAAATTATGATTGCATAATAATCCATAATGTAATATTTGTTTAAAATAAAATTTAATATTAATTTGCAATTGTATGAAATTTTTATTGTTTATTATATAACTTTAGTTTGTTTTCACTTTTCTGGTTTATAATTTATTGCAAATTTGTTAAAAAAACATGTGATATTAAAATTATTTAAATTGATTTTGAAAATATTTGGTTTTCAAGTAATTAAAAGAGTCTAAAAAAGTTAGGTGTAGGTGAAGAATTTTAACTCAAATATAACTAAAAGGGTATATAATTGAATATTAATTAAAACATAATTAAAAGAGTTTGTTATTAAGTAAAATACGTGGTTTATTTTTTGTAAAATAAAATTTTATATGTATTTTAATTTATTTTTTCATTTGGTGTTAACCGACTGACCAACCAATTATACCCCGTTTAGCTTATAATATGTTTCGCTTATAATAGTATAGAGTATAGTTTTTTTGTAAAATAAAGTTTTATATGTATTTTAATTTATTTTTTCATTTTTGAAGGTGTTAACAAACTTTTTGGGAAGGTGTTAACCGACCGACCAATCAATTACACCCTGTTTCGCTTATAATAGTATAGTATAGATGAAATTTTTAATGTTTATTATATAATGTTAGTTTGTTTTCACTTTTTTGATTTATAATTTGTTTTAAATTTATTAATAAATATGTGATATTAAATTTATTTAAATTGATTTTGAAAATATTTGGTTTCCTGAAAGAGTCTAAAAAAGTTGGGTGTAGGTGAAGAATTTGAACTCAAATAAAAAAGAGTATGTAATTGAATATTAATTGGAGTGTAATTAAAAGAGTTTGTTATTAACTTAAATATGTGGTTTATTTTTTGTAAAATAACATTTTATATGTATTTAATTTTTTTTATTTTTGGAAGGTGTTAACAAAATTTTTGGGAAGGTGTTAACCAACCAACCAACCAATTATACCCCTGTTTCGCTTATAATAGAATAGTATAGATTTTAGTTTGTTTTCAATTTTTTGATTTATAACTTGTTGTAAATTTGTTAATAAATATTTGATTTTAAAATTATTTAAATTGATTTTGAAAATATTTGGTTTCCAAGTAATTGAAAAAGTCTAAAAAAGTTGGGTATAGGTGAAGAATTTAACACAAATAAAAAAAAGAGTTTGTAATTGAATATTAATTAGTGTGTAATTAAAAGAGTTTGTTATTAAGTTAAATATGTGGTTTATTTTTTGTAAAATAACATTTTATATGTATTTTATTTTATTTTTTCATTTTTGGAAGGTGATAGCAAAATTTTTGGGAAGGTGTTAACCGACCGACCAATCAATTACACCCTGTTTCGCTTATAATTGTATAGTATAAAAGAATTTGTAATTGAATATTAATTAGAGTGTAATTAAAAGAGTTTGTTATTAAGTTAAATATGTGGTTTATTTTTTGTAAAATAACATTTTATATGTATTTTAATTTATTTATTTTTTTCATTTTTAGAAAGTGTTAGCAAAATTTTTGGGAAGGTGTTAACCGACCGACCAACCAACCAATTATACCCTGTTTCGCTTATAATAGTTAACTAGCATATAACCCGTGCGAAGCACGGGTTTCTTTTGATAGGTTATAAAATTTATTTAACATTATAATTATGTTTTTATATAATCCTTATTTTTAATAATTTTTTAATTTTAATTTAATATAAATTTATATAATGAAATGCATGGTTTAAATTTTATTTTGTAAAATTCTAAATTAAAAATGTCATTGAGGGGTTCGAACTTTGAATTTTTAGTAAATTAATTTAATCATATAATATATCTTATTATTAGATCTAATGATTGTTATTTATTAATAAAAATAACGATTTGTATATATGGTTAGATATTTTTGGGTGTATATTAGTGATCGCAAGATTAATTTTAAATTAAAAAGTACTACATGTTTTAATTACAAAAATTACTACTAAAAATAATTACGGAAAGATATGGTGTGATATTTTGGATATATATTAATTATTGTAATATTAATTTTAAATTAAATGGTAAAGTGTTATAATTAGAAGTAAAATCTTTAGAAAAAATGAATAATTGAGTTGTTGGAGCAGAAAAAAGAGTCCAAGTAGAAATGGATGAAGGAATTTTAATCAGAATATAATTACGTTAACATTAGTAATTAGCTTTTTGAGTGTAATTTAATTATTTATTTTAATAATTAGGATAACCAAACCGAAAACCAAAATTTTCATGCATATTAACTAAATATTAATATTGCTCTATAAATTAAATATTATTTATTTTGTAATTTAAATTATAAAATTAAATAATATTATAATATTATTTATTAATATTATAAATTAATTATATTCTGATTAAAATTCATTCATCCACTTCTACTTGGACTCTTTTTTCTTTTTTCTGCTCCAAGAACTCAATTATTCATTTTTTCTAAAGATTTTACTTCTAATTAAAACACTTACCGTTTAATTTAAAACTAATATTACAATAATTAATATATATATCCAAAATATCACACCATATCTTTCCGTAATTATTTTTAGTAGTAATTTTTGTAATTAAAACATGGAGTACTTTTTAATTTAAAATTAATCTTGCGATCACTAATATACACCCAAAAATATCTCACCATATATACAAATCATTATTTTTATTAATAAATAACAATCGTTAGATCTAATAATAAGATATATTATATGATTAAATTAATTTACTAAAAATTCAAAGTTCGAACCCGTCAACGACATTTTTAATTTAGAATTTTACAAAATAAAATTTAAACCATGCATTTCATTATATAAATTTATATTAAATTAAAATTAAAAAATTATTAAAAATAAGGATTATATAAAAACATAATTATAATGTTAAATAAATTTTATAACCTATCAAAAAAAACCCGTGCTTCGCACACTAATAATAATATTATAATAATTAATATATATCCAAAATATCACACCATATCTTTCCGTAATTATTTTTAGTAGTAATTTTTGTAATTAAAACATGGAGTACTTTTTAATTTAAAATTAATCTTGCGATCACTAATATACACCCAAAAATATCTAACCATATATACAAATCATTATTTTTATTAATAAATAACAATCATTAGATCTAATAATAAGATATATTATATGATTAAATTAATTTACTAAAAATTCAAAGTTCGAACCCGTCAATGTCATTTTTAATTTAAAATTTTACAAAATAAAATTTAAACCATGCATTTCATTATATAAATTTATATTAAATTAAAATTAAAAAATTATTAAAAATAAGGATTATATAAAAACATAATTATAATGTTAAATAAATTTTATAACCTATCAAAAGAAACCAGTGCTTCGCACGGGTTATAAGCTAGTAAGCTAACAGGTAAAAAAACAAAAAAAAAAACTAACAAGTAATATCCATTCTTTTATTAAATTAAATTTCGAGATGCGTGAGAGTCGAACCTGGGACAACAAAGAATAAACCTTTACCACTTGAGTTATCCAATCACGCACTATTAGTATTTCTTTTTAATAATACGACTAGGACAACAAAGGATAAATCTTTACCACTTGAGTTATCCAATCACGCACTATAATTATTTCTTTTTAATAATACGAGCATTTCTTTTTCTCTTTTTAGCCAGACGTCTTTTTACAAAATTTAGAGCCTGTTTGGTTAAGTTTAAATTTATTACTTATGATTTAAATTTGCTTAAAGTGATAAGGAACAAGTAAAAATTTTAATTCAATATTTGTTTGGGTAATTTTATATTATAATAAGTTATGAATTATTAAAAATGTCAAAATAAAAATAAATTTGATAAATAATTAATTTGAATGATGTTATTAATTTTTATCAAATAAAAATATCAAAATAAAATAAGTCGTTTAAAAAAAATACCTCCAACCAACATCTAGCTTTAAGCTATTTTTTTAACTTTAGTTCATTTTTCTCACTTATTACACAAACAGATATTTTTCAATTTAAAATCAAAAATTACTTTAAACCCGAACTTTAAGTCAAGCCAAACGACCTCTTATTTGTATTTACTGAGCTTCTACACAAACATTATTTGTGTTTACTGTTTTTTTTTTCTTTTAAAGAATTTGTGTTTACTCTTTTACAGCGCTTCTATACGAACATTAAATTCTTTTCTTTTTCTTTTTTTAGCAAACGAGCCACAAAAGCGATATAAATTATAAAGATAGGGGAAAATCGAATTTGTCAGCTTTCGTCAATAAGATCTCGATCCTCGATCTTGCTACTAGACCAGAATCTCATCGATACGGACACTAAATTCTACATTATAGCCTGATGCTACGTATACGGGTACACTATAGCCCGATGCTATGTATATGGGTATTTCAAAATTACTTTAAATTAAATTAAACTAATTAAATAATTTTGTACCTTAAATTGAATAATAAAATTTATATCGATACAATTAGTACGTTGGTTTTATATATTAAAATAAAATAATTTAAAGATTAATTTAGTTATATATTTTATTGTATACTTTTAAATATATTATAAGATAATACGCATTAATGAATTTATCAAAATTGAAAAATTGGTTCATTTTTTTATTAATGAGCTTTTCATCAATATTATAAATTACATTAATGATATTAAAAATAGTAAAATTAAAAATAGGCTAAATAAAAATATGAACCATGTCAAAAGACGGATGCCAAACTTTCAAGTGGATAGTTCAGGGATCAAATTAAATTTAAAATTTAATCTAAATCAAAATATGAATTCCAAATCTCAGGATTGAGTTACACATACATTACATTACATTAGATTCTTATATATAATAAGTATTTGAGGAATTTTATACTTAATTTTGGTCCTTTTATTACCAAAATAATCTTATTCATTAAATCTAATATTTTTAAAAATAGACGATCGAGATATTATAAAATATAATATAAAAAGAATATAATAAAAAAAATTTGTAATAGAATTGAATTTTATTTATTTATTATTAACATTAACAATATATATTCACTATTTTGGCTCTATCTTGAGATCTAGAAATCATATTTGGATGATTTTATAGCCCACGCGAAACTCATAAAATTATCTTTAATTTACTGATGATTTAATAATTTTAATCCAAATGGAAACAGTCAGAATCTCAACAAAAAATTTAATTACGAATGTAGTGTTACATTAATCTTATCCAATGTAGAAAACCTACATTGATAATCATATTCGGTATTGTAAACCTAATTATATATGATTTTAATCATTGACATACTTTTTCGTATTTCAATATATATACATTTTTTAGTTTACATGCTAAAATGTAAATATTTTTTTATGCTAGAACTAACGGTTTTCATCTTTTTATTTTAAAATTTAACGATTCTTATTTATTTTGTCGTATTAAGTACCATACTATCGATTACCAAAGTTTTGGACAAAATCCTTATTACACTTATTATTAAAATTGTATTTGGTTGTTAGTATAACTATCTTCAAAAAATAATAATGGCATTTTGATAATTAAAACGAAATATAAGTAAATTTCATAAATCGAATATAACACAAAATATTAAATTGAATGTGTAATATTATTTTTTTAACAAAAATTTGATATATAAACTAATAACATATAAACATTACACGCTAAATATATATCACTTATCACTTGCTAGTTACTGGACTACTGTTGATGGGCTTTGCTAGGTTTTTTTTTTGAGAGTAGGGAACCTCACATATATCTCAGATAAGTTCCCTGAGATACATAATTTTTATATATAAAAATAGGATGGGTATTTTAGTAAATTCAGATATTTTTAATTAGCCCTACGGGCCCAGCAAGATTTAAAGAATATTTTGCATATATCTTAGGAAAAGTTCCCTGAGATCTCAGGGTCCTTTTTTTTTTTTTTTTTTTACTCCGCGTAACACAAGTTCCACATTTACTTTCTTTAAAAAACAAAGCTTCTTGCCAAATATAAAAAACAATTTCCAGAAATTATAAAAGCAAAGACTATTTACTCAAAATGGATGAAATCCTTGAATACCCATTATTGGGTCGGTAGAGTCTAATATGCCAACGAGCAAAACGAAGTACCTAAATTACCCACGAAATACGCTACCGTGCAAGGCGCATAGGGCAGATTCGCCAAAAAAGAACTTTACCCATGAGCCTAATACGTCACATATAATCGTGTGTTAACTGCCACGGGATTCAACAAAGCGTATCATTTACGGGATAGATTACAGAAAACTGTCATAGTATGTTACGGCACAAAAGTTAGATTATGGTGAAGTTATAATTGTCAAAGATACACAATTAAAATTATAATTAACAATTAAAGTTTTTAACAAAAAAGGTGTTGGCTTTTTGCAAAGTTTTTAAAACAAGTATATGAAAAGGAGCACTGAAATTGTGATACGAGTCCCCGGCAGCGACGCCAAAACTTGTTCACAAAAAATCACGTAAGCATACGCGGTCACAAGTAATATAAGATAAAGTTAAGTTCGTTCGCACAGAGACTGGTGTAAAACAGAATATGCACCTATGCAACAATGTATGATTTCGATTCACTGCTAAGACAAAATATGAAATTTGGGTTTTAATTATTTAAATTAACTAAGATGCTCTTTAACAATATTAGGATATAATTAACTAACGTGGCTTAAACTAATTTACTTATGAGAGAATAAACATGGGATCCTAACTTCATTAAATACTTCGCTTAGAGTTGATGCCGTTAATCAATGCATGTGATGGTTATGATAACTGATCAGATAATACGAAACAAGTATAGGCTACCTGTCAGTATACGAATATCAAACTACTCATACATCCACAAAAGAGATAGAAGATGGGTAGATTCACTACTATATGTCTATAAGATTTGAAAACATAACGATTTAAGCACAAGTTATCCATTGAGATCACGTAGGGTAGCATAAGATGGTTAAAATTACGCTACAAATCATGATGTCAAAACATACATAATCCTATGCTAGCTAGCATGGCAAGTTCTAATCTTTAGATCCACTGTCGTTTCAATAAAAATTAACAATTTAGATGTTAGCTACGCATCTAAAAACATTAAGCACAACCATACGAGGATATCACAAATTCACCACACACAAATCTTTAAAGCAAACAAACTACTAAACTACATAGATAAATCCGTTAGAATCCCATGTCAACGATTAGTTCATAATCGAATGGCTCGTCATCATGGGATCTGATGAAAACATGATAATAAACAAGGTCTGAATAATAGTAATACTAGAGTAATAGAGTTAAGAAAACAAATCCCAAAAACATCCAAGAGTATCGCCTAATAGAAGAATACAAAAGAAAAGTAGATCTAGAACTCCGTTGCTTGTCACGAACGTAGGAATCCTTCTCCAAATCTAATTCTTCGTCTCTCGACTCTCTCTCTGTGTTATGTAGGGTGTTGGTACGTTTTATGTTGAAGGATTGTGTTTATATAGGCCATGGAAGTCTTGAACAGCAAGAAATTCCCAAAAAAATCGATTTGGAGTTGAATCAGGATGTTGACTAGCCACCAGCCGCGTGCCCGCGTGCCTGTGCCGCGCCCCCGCACGGTCAGGTTTTGCCAGAATGCTGATTTTTTTACATTTTGCTTGTTTCCTTCGTTTCTTCCCCCGATTCTTTTGCCACTTTAATTCTTTCACTTCTTAAACTTAATTCCACCATGAAATATGCACTTTGTACCTCACCATGATAAGATAATAACCCTGCACAATCTCACTAAAAATGAATCAAAAACATAATATACTTAAGGCTAAGTAAATCAATTTAAGCCGAAATGAAGCGTTCAAGTGGATATAAAATCTACTTATCAAGAAACTTGAATGATGTTTCTCTTGAGACTCTTTACGGTGTACTTAAGTCACATGAACTTTAACTCTTTCAGAAGAGAGCTATTCAAACTGGAGCCAAAGGAAAGATGACAAACATGTCTGGTGCCCTTGTAGCTCAAGAGCCACTTGTTTCTCTGCTAAATGAACCCTCACAAAGTTCACAACCAACACAAGTGCCATCTCTGAAGATTGATAAGGTGTTGGATAATGAGGAGAAAGTGGTTCTACAACTCAAAGATGTTGAAGATGAAGACTTCTATTCATTAGAAGAGATTGAAAGCATGGATAATCCAACCATGGCATATATGGCTAAAAGATTTAAAAATATAAAGTTCAGAAGAGATAAGCCATATAAGCCACAGGGTCAGGCATCTAAGTTCAACAAGGGAAACTCTTCAAAAGCTGCTGGTGGTGCCACAAGAGGAGGATACAAGACAGGAATGGTGGATAGGTCAAAGTTCAAATGTTACAACTGCAATGAGCTAGGTCATTTTGCCACAGAGTGTAGAAGGCCAAAACAGAATCAAAGAATGGAGAAAGGATCTGGAAGTCAGTTTAAAAGAAATCAAGGAAGAGCCTATGTGGCTGAAGGAAAATGCTGGGATGACTTTGATGATGAGGAAGAAGAAGAATTTGTAAATCTAGCTCTCATGGCTAGATCTGATGATGAAGCATCAAGCTCCTCAAATCAGGTACCATCTCTCATTTTACTTGATATGTCTAAAACTGAGTAAGCAAACTATTGAAGAATTAAGTGCTGAGATGTTTAACATTCATGTTAGTTTATCTGCTGCTAATGAAGAAATTGTTATGTTAACTGAACAGAATGAAACACTTAAATCTGAGAATGAAATACTCTTGCTTAAAACCAGTCCATTAGATTCACTAGCTCAAGAAAATGATAGACTAAAAAATGATATTGTCTGTGCTAAGGAGATAGAAGAATTTCTAAGAAATCAAATTGCTAAGAATGAATTTAAGCTTAAGGCCTTTAGAAATTCTTGTAAGTTAGTTCAGGAATATCATGAGAATAACACTGAGAACCAAAAGGTTGGAATAGGTTTTGACTATGGTAGGAGGCCTGGTAAGGCAACTGTGATTGATGATTGTTCAGATGGTGATGCTGTCAAACCTCATATTCTCAAGAGAGTGTAAACCCATTTTCAAAACTATTCAAGATGATTTTGATGAGAACTCCTTGCTCATCAAACAAGAGCTTCATGATGAAGATGAGTGCATTGATAGCACATCTACTAAAACGAAAGAAACTGTCAAAATCCCCATAACAGAAACTTTACCAAGCAATCAAACAGAATGTTCTAAAGAAGCTGTCAACAAGGATAAGACAGAAACTTTCAAAGATACTGTCAAGAGAGTACCTAGGACAACAACTTCCAAACCTACTGTCAAGACAGCAGGTATGAAAGGTACTGTCAAGGGTAACTCGACAGCAACTTCAGGACATACTGTCAACACAGATGCTTACAAGCCTAAGAATAGGAATGACAAGTTAGGAATTGATAAGAAAAATAGCTATGCTTATGTCAAGAATGCCCCTAGGAAGCTTTGCAATAATTGTCGATCCTCCCAACACTTAACACATGTTTGTAAGAAACCAAATGAGAACAAGGTTAATGCAACCAAGGTTAAAGGTAACTTACACAGAACTCCCATTATGAAAAGAACAATGAATGTTTGTAGTAACATTGACTGCATGCCATGCAAAATCACTGCCATGAGTACATGTTTTAATCTGCCTATTCTGTCTACTGAAACATGCTCCTATATGCAAACTGTTGAGACTTCTGAGCCTGCCAATGTTGGTAAAAAGGCAGCTTCTACTGAGAAAAAGACCAAGTCTTATTCTAAAACTGAGTGGGTAGCAAAAGAAGTCAAACAGGATGATTCAAGTGTTGATTCAAATGTGATTAACGATGATATAAAATGTGATACTATAACTACAGGACCCAACAAGGATTAATCCTGGGTAATAGGTGCAAATTAAATATCATCTGTTTTACAGGGCATGAAAAAGAAACAAGTCATGTGGATCATCGATAGTGGATGCTCTAGACATATGACAGGTGATAAAGCCCTGTTATCACATTATGTTGAGAAAGCTGGCCCAATAATAACTTTTGGAGACAACAGTAAAGGTTATACTGTGGGATATGGCTGTTTGAAAATAAGAAATGTTGTCATTGAAGATATTGCTCTTGTGGATGGATTGAAGCACAACTTGCTCAGTGTCAGCCAATTCAGTGACAGAGGATTTAAGGTTGATTTTGATATGATGGTCTACAATATCTATCACAAGAAGGATTGAAGCCTTTCTCTGAAAGGAGTCAGAAAAGGAAGCTTGTTTGTGGCAGACTTAAACTGTGCTAAAAAAGACAAGGTTTACTGTTTCTACAGTAAGGCAACAGTTGGTGAAGCATGCTTTGGCACAAGAAACTCTCCCACCTCAATTTCAAGACCATAAATATACTAATGAAGAAGGAGCTGGTGAGAGGACTACCTCAACAAGAATTCTCTCAAGAAGGATTGTGTGAGGACTATTAAATGGGAAAATTGAGAAGATCTGTGCACAAGTCAAAGCAACTAAACACCAACACTGAATCACTCAAACTGATTCATATGGATCTCGTTGGACCAGTTAATGTGCAATCATTAGCAAGAAAGAGATATGCCTTAGTCATGGTGGATGACTATTCTAGGTACACCTGGGTAAAGTTCCTAGAATCAAAGGATGAAGCTGCTCAGGAGATCGTTGACCACATCAGGGTTCTTGATAGAACTCCTAATGCAAAAGTTAAAATTCTAAGGAGTGACAATGGAACTGAGTTCAGAAATGCTACTCTTGGAAACTTCTGCAAAGATGAAGGAATTGTTCAACAATTCTCTGCTGCCAGGACACCAAATAAAAATGGTGTAGTAGAAAGAAATAACATGACTCTCATTGAAGCTGCAAGAACTATGTTGAATGATGCAAAATTACCAACATATTTCTGGGCAGAAGCTATCAACACAACTTGTTACACACAGAACAGAACCTTAATCAACAGGACTCATGGGAACACTCCTTACTATCTGTTGACTGGAAAGAAACCTACTGTCAAATACTTTCATGTATTTGGAAGCAAGTGTTTCATGATGATAGACAACCATGAAAGAAAAGGAAAGTTTGATACTAAAGCACATGAAGGCATTTTCATGGGATATGGATTAGAAAGGACTGCCTATAGAGTCTATGACATAGAGCACAAAGTCATTGAAGAAAGTGTGAATGTCACATTTGATGAAACCAAGTTTCCAGGACTGCAAGAAGATGGTCAGATGTAGCTTATGAGATTTGAGAATCAAGGATACTTGGAAAAAGAAGAAATTGTTACTGAAGAACTATCTTGTACTCAAACTCTTGAGTTTGGAGGAGATGCTGTCAACACAAATGATGTTAATCAAGCTCCAGCTCAGTCACAAACAATTACATCTAATCATGAAGCTGATGGTGACTCTCGAGATCTTGAAGAACATGGAGAAGACAGCAATGTGGAAGAATCAATTCCTCAAGAAGGAACTGATCAAGCAGAACAAAATAAAAGCTTGCCCAGATCCACTAAATGGAACAAGGATCACACCTCTGATTTAATCATTGGCAATCCTTCTACTGGAGTAAGGACTAGAAGAAATGTCTCTCCTGATAGCATGCTCTCCTGTTTTCTATCACAAATTGAGCCAAAGACAATTGATGAAGCATTGTTGGATTCTGATTGGGTGATAGCTATGCAAGAGGATCTCAACCAATTTGAAAGAAACAATGTGTGGAAACTTGTACCAAGACCTAAAGGGAAATCAGTTGTTGACACAAAATTGGTCTTCAGAAACAAGTTGGATGAAAATGGAAATGTGACAAGAAACAAAGCAAGGCTAGTGGCCAAAGGATAATGTCAACAGGAGGGAATAGATTATGATAAGACATTTGCACCTGTTGCCAGACTTGAAGCTATCAGAATATTTCTAGCCTATGTTGCACACTGCAATTTCAAGGTATTTCAAATGGATGTCAAAAGTGCCTTTCTTAATGGAGAGCTAGATGAGGAAGTGTATGTTGAACAGCCACCTGGATTTGAAGATTCTGAGTTGTATGACTTTGTCTATAAGTTGTTCCAGGCACTTTATGGTTTAAAGCAAGCCCCTAGAGCTTGGTATGATACACTCTTTACTTTTCTGTTGGAGAATCAATTTGTAAGAGGTGCTGTAGATAAAACGATATTCTATAAACATCATGGCAAAGACATCATTCTGGTACAGATCTATGTTGATGACATAATCTTTGGTTCTACAAATGAAAAGCTGTGTGAAAATATTTCATCTCTTATGAGGAACAAATATGAGATAAGTATGATGGGAGAACTATCATTCTTTCTTGGCCTGCAGATTTACCAAAAGTGTGATGGCATCTTCATTTGTCAAGCAAAATATGTCAAGGAACTGCTCAAGAAGTTCAACTTGGAAGATGCATCACCTGCCAAGACACCTATCTCTACTGTAACCAAACTAGATCTAGATCCTAAAGGGAAGAAAGCGGACTCTAGTACTTATAGAGGCATGGTTGGATCACTGCTATATCTAACTGCTAGCAGACCAGACATGATGTTTGCTACATGTCTCTGTGCAAGGTTTCAAGCTGATCCAAAAGAGTCACACTTGATTGGTATTAAGAGAATCTTTAGATACTTGAAAGGCACTCCAAATTTAGGCCTTTGGTATCCTAAAGACACTGGATTTGATCTAGTTGGATATTCTGATTCAGACTATGCCGACTGCAAAATTGACAGAAAAAGCACAACAGGCAGCTGTCAATTTCTTGGTAGAAGATTAGTGTCATGGTTTAGCAAGAAGCAGTATTCTGTATTTACCTCAACTGCAGAAGCTGAATACATTGCAGCTGGAAGTTGCTGTGCTCAAATTCTTTGGATGAAGAATCAGCTTTTGGATTATGGTTTAGAGTTATCAAACATTCCTATCTACTGTGATAACACTAGTGCTATAGCCATCTCAGACAATCCAGTTCAACATTCCAGGACAAAACACCTTGATATCAGGCATCATTTCATAAGGGAACATGTTGAAAAGGGAACTGTGAAGCTGTTCTACATTCCTACGGAAAAGCAACTTGCAGACATTTTCATCAAGCCATTGGATGAACCAACCTTCAACAGGTAGGTAAGTGAATTGGGAATGCTAAATCTGGTATGTTAACTTACTAGTTTTTACATTTTCAAGGTGTTAAATTGCAGCTCATGACAGTAGCCTTCAATGTTGCTCTCATGAGAAGTTACTGTCTTATGTGCTACTTGTTATTGACAGCATGTCTGCTATGACTATGCTAAATTGAAATTACATGCGTATTTTAACTTATGTAATGAGTAGTCACGTGACCTTAACTTAAATTACATGCGTGCCAGGGATGATTAGTCTTGTCATTTGAAATGACCAGGGTTAATTGTCAGTCTTTTTATTTTAAAGTTAAAAACTTTATTAAAAGGAAGCGTGTGGGAAAATGTAACGTCTCCTAGTGTGCTATAAATAAGACCGAGGCTAAACCCCTATTTTCTCATTACACACTTAAGAGACACTAGAGAATGAGTAAGAGGAAAGCTTCAGATATCTCCATTTCCGAGAGCCTCATGTCAAACAAAGGTGAAGAAGTACCCAAAAAGGAGATGCCAGAGAAAACAGAGGAAGCTGCTGCTGTTGAAAACCCTTGGGATCCATGGTTGGATAAGCTTTAGGCTTATCTAGACATGCAGGGGATCACCAAGGAGAAGGATGTGGAGAAGGCCGTCAAGGACCTGCTGGAGGAAGCTCTTGCAGAGCTAAATAAGAATTAATGTTTAGTTTTTAAGAACTTTTTATGTATTGTGTTTTTTTAATGAAAAGTTCATCGTCTTCTTCAGCGTTCTTGCCTGTTTCTTTACTACCTTGGTTATCTGTTGAGTAAATGCATGTATGCATGTGTATATGTGTGCCTGAAATGAGTATGCGCTTTAATCGATTAAAATGCTAATTGGTAATTTTAATTAAATAATAGACAAAATTCATTTAAAACCCATGACGTTTGGAATTTCCGCACAACTTGCTGTCAACAAGGATAGGTGATGTCATGAGATTTTTTTTAAAAGAAAATTGTCTATAAATTACTTAATGGTGACAGCATGTTCTCGCGCCAATGTTACTGTCAAGCGAAACATACTGTCACCACCCCAAGATTACTAACGATTTGTTCCAGCGCATGGGTTACTGTCAAGAGTTAGTGGACCGTTGAAATTGAGATTCTTACCTTCACGATTTACAGCCACTAAAAATTAACTACCCACTACACCACGTGATCGTTTAATGGGTTAAGACAAAGTTACTTTCTCCTTCAGTAAAACATTTGCTATTCTCATATAAGCAACTGTCAAACACACAAACACATAACTCTCAACAGAACCTCTCTCTCTTAAAAGCTTAAATCTCTCTCTCCCAAATCTCAAAGAAAAAATGGCACCCAAATAATCATCTTCTCAAACAAACTTTTCTGGCATCCTCACTGCTGAAGATGCTGGTGAAGGTTTCAAAGGACTTGTATCCTTCATGAACAAGTCCTATCTAGGTCGTGCTATAACCTCTACCCCATCTTTGGACCTAGACAGACTTGAACAATTTTGGCAAACTGCTATTGTTCAAGGAGATGCTGGTAATGAGTCCATAAATATCGAAATCAACAACACTACCGACATTCTCACAATCAATGGCATCAATGAAGCTCTAGGAATTGGACTGCAAGAAATGAATCATACCAGGAGCTTGCAAGTGATGAAACCCTAAAGAAGTTCTTCTTGAAAATTGGATATTCTGGCCCTGTTCTTGAATAAGGAACTTCAAGCTGGTACCCAACTGGAGAAATGGACAGGAAATATCTAAGAAAAGAGTGGAGCATGGTTATTGATGCAATGGTGAAGGTTTTCTCAACAAAGACCTCTGGGTGGAATGGTATCCTTACCTACATCAATAAACTCACTCACTCTCTTGTTCATGGGTACAAAGTGGATGTTGGAAAGCTGCTCATGGGACAGTTCAAATCTACCCTAGGCAAAAGGTACATATCTATCCTCGCTTTCTTATGATGTGTATAAATTCTTTATGCGGAATTGATGAAAATGCATCTCTCACAATGGAGTGCAATGTTTTGAAAAGAAATACACACACTACACTCAATTCACAGAATCTAAATGCACATATTTCACTCTGTTTTACACAGCACATGGTTGATCAAGTGCCCAACCTTGATTTTCCATTTCCCTCTGGGTATACTGTTTTCTTTTGAGAATGAAGCTGAATTAAGCCCAAATTCAGTCAACCCTCATTCTACTCAATTTATACGAGTCAGACCATCTAGACTACCAAAAGCCACCAAAATAGCCCTGCAAGAATCCAAGAAAAGACCCTTGGAAACTGGTGTTAAAGGTAATTCTAAGAGTGTTGAGGGTGAAACTGCACTTGATACAGCAAATAAGGATGTTAGTGCAAGTGAACCCACAGTGGTTCCTTTTGAGCCTAAGAAGAAGAGAGCTAAGAGGGCCAAAGCCACTGTCAGCCACCCCATAGTCTCACAAAAGGCTGTGGAGGATAAAAGGGAATCAAACACATCCCTAGATGCTTCTTCTTAACAAGGAGTATTTTTTGAAATTGGCCTGTCTCCCAGGGCATCTTGTAAAGAGTCTGCACAAACTCATGAACTCACTCATGAGAAGCCCACACTTATAGAAACACACATGGAGATAGGGCACAGTGAGGCTCAAACTCCTACTATTGATGTTCCACAAGTTACCCCTGTAGAACAGCCAATACTCTCTTCTATACCGTCACCTTCTTTATTCTCTAAACCATCAATTATTTCTTCTCAACAACCTAAAGAAGGGGACAGTACCAACCCTTCAGGTTTTAATCATCTATCTTCTATCATGGATGAGCCCCCATCAAGTGGTCCACAAGAACCCATTGCTCAAAGTGTGATGGACACCACTCTCTCAAACACTGAGTTAGATCATGATGCAATCCTGCCAGATATTGAAACAGTCAGCATCATAATTGATCTCCAGAAAGCGACTTACCCTCAGGAAGTTGCTATCACAGCCTCAGCTGTTGTCAAGGATACAACCAAAGTTGCTGTCACTCCACCTGTTGACAGTAACCTTTTGGATAAAGATGTTGTCACCTTTACACAACTTGATCAAGACACAGTCATTGTTGAAGATGCTTCTGATGATGATCATGTGCCAATATCCTCTTTCAAAAAGGTAAAATCTAAACCTTCTCTTTCAATGCATGTTAGTACTGCTCATACCCATGCATCTAGGTTGAGTGAGGGTGTGAAAAGTAAAAGAGAGATAAAAGAAAAGAGAGGTGAGCATAAAAATGAGAGGCAGCCAAATGAACTGGCAAAAGGAGAGGGATTTGAGCACGCCTGGAGTGAAAAAGAGAGAAACCCCAGCAAACAGGCTCTAGGCCTTGAATGTTCAACTGTGAGGAGTGATGAGATCACTCAGAAAAACAATGAGAGTGTGAGAACCCCCACAGCCTCTTTGCCCCAATCTTTTTCTTTGCCTCCAAAAAGGTTAAGATCTGGTGGTCCTTCTAAACAAGCTGATTTAAGGTTGAAATCCCTTGAGGATAGATGTGCATCAATGGAAGCTAAAATAGACAATCTGTCCACTATGGTAGCTACTGGTTTTGCTTATATTCAACAGACTCTGCTATCATTCTCTGCTGCTCTTAGTGCTGTCAACTTAACTAAGGGGGAGAAAGTGGTAGTTCAGAATAGAGTGGTAGATCCAAATACCTCAAACAAAGTGGTAGAGAAGGAGAAACAAGGGGAAGCAACAAGCAAGGGGGAGTCAAAAAGTAAGGGGGGGCAGGTACAAGTTGAAGATGGAGAAGAGAGTGAGGGGGAGCTAGAGGAAAAGGAAGAAAGGAACTTTGGTGAAGAACTGAAAGCCTCTGGAGATGGTGATCTTATTGAACATGAAATGGATGGTGAGCCAGTATTGGTAACTAAAGAAGTAATGGAGCAATTACAAAAAACTCAAAAGTCTGAAAGACCAATACTGCCTCATCTGAAAATTAAGGAGCCAACTTTAGAAATCATGGAAACTCCACTGGAAAAACTATGGAGAGAATAGGAAGAGCAAAACAGACTGGGTAAAGGCAAAGATAAAATGCCTGAGTACATAAATCTGACAACTTGAACCACCTGGTCTGATGGAAGTGAGTACAGCCCAGATGATGCTGGAATAATGATGGTTAGCCACATGGAGAGTACTTTGAACAACAAGGATGAAGAATTCAGTATGTTGGTGGATAACTCATTCATAGAAGCAGGAGGAGTTTATAACAAACTGTCAACAATACTGAAGGATAAAATAATAAGTATCTCTGTGAAAGTTAACTTGGAGAAAAGATGGGCAATTGATGTATATCTGAAATCTGGCATTTCAATATTCATCACAATGCAACTACTGCAAAGCTTGCAAGCAAGAATACTAAATTCCTTAGCAACAAAAGTGAAGGCCAATTCAACAACCTTTAATGAAAGTCTGTTGGCACAGATCAAGAGGCTTGTTGAAGACAAACTCCCTGAAGTGATTGACAATCCATATGGTGTTTGCTACAGGATGACCACAAGTGTAGGAGTAAAGAAAATTGGTTTTCTTACTTTCTACATTTAGATGGAGAAACAAAGTTGAAAACTGACTCAGTTATGATAGTACTGAGACACATTCTCAAATCCAGAATTACCAAAGAAAAAGTCAAGGTTGTCAAGGACATTCACAAACTTTTGGTAAAGAGAGATGAGAATCTTAGCTCTCAGATAAAGAAGTTAATTTCTTAATCAAATTCCAAAAGAAGTGAAAGAGGTAGAAGCTGCACATTTGATGACACCCTTGATGATGTTAAAGATGAACCTGATGGTAGTGGAGGATTTGGTGCACCTGGAAATGGTGCCAAAGCAGCTGCTGAGATTGCTAAAAGTCAAACTCAGGAGAAAACAAAAGAAGAAACTCCCAAAACTGACAAGAAAGATGTTGATACTAAAGATGAAGGGGAGATAGACATTCTTGAGCCTTGGAAGCAAATATTTTAAGGTTTGCTGTTGACTGCCTTAATGCTGAAAAGGATGTTGTTAACAAAGACACTGTCAAGAGCTCAAATGAAGATACTGTCAAGAAGGACACAGTTGAAAAAGACAATGTCAAGAGCTTGAATAAAGATGCTGTCAAGGACAAGGATGCCAAGGCATTCAAACCTAAAAGGACAAAAAGTAAAGGAAGAGCCTGGCGCTCAACTCCTATAAAGGGGAAGACAAAGGTTGCAGCTAAGACAAAGAAACATGGAGTAGTGGCTGATAAGACTGTTATTCAGAAAAGAGAAATGATGAACAGCTTCGAATGTCATAAAGCAAATGTTGAAAGAGACATGAAATCCGTCTCTTTGGACTTGGATAAAAGTAAGCAACATGCAACCAAATACACCATCTGGCATACAAATGGAGGTAGAATGATGTATGTTGACAAGGATTTCAATATGATCAAAGGATCATATGTGGTGGACAGGTATAGCCTCAAAATGACATCTGAAGTAATAACACGCAGAATTGATTTCTTTGTGTTAGCAAGGATGGTGGAGCTTATGGTGAGTCATGGCAATGTCCCTAAACCAGCCATGGAACACATCCAGAAATACTATGCTGAAAGATATGTTGAATTCTATGAGAAACATGGTGATTGGATGGAAATTGATGATGCCAACTTGACTATAAGTTCAGATGAATTAGAGGTTGCGTGTAAGTATGAATGGGCAGAAAGAACATCATCTTATACACCTGTAGAAGTGAATGAAGCAGCAGGAACATTCAGGGCTACTGAAGAAGAATTCAAAAATGCTGATAAACCACCCAAGTCTGCCAAACAAACTGCTGAAGATCTAGAAGCTCAACTGAAAGAAAGTTGCAAGAAGGTCAACAAAATGAAAAGTGAGAAAGCAGATTATCAGCCCTGTGTACTGGAAGATCCTCTCAGAATTATAGATGAAAAAGAAGAAATCTATGTAGATAGTTTTCACAAACTGAGGACCAGTATCTTGAAGAATCTCTACTGGAAAGTTGTTGGATCATCTCACAAGCTTGAAATGTTATGTGCTTGGGAACTTGAAGTTATCTTTGACCAAAGGAGAGATGAAGATCCAAAACTAGACAGAAAAAGGAGAGTATCCCTCAATTCTTTCCCTGGAAGGAGATTCAAGGTCATCGAAGGCATCTTAAAGTTCAGAGCATATACCTATGACTTCGAAACTTGGTTTGACTTGAAAGATGCTAAAGTGTTTCCTTCTCGAGTGATTCATGGGTACATTGAAGACATTGAAGATGATGCTAAAACTCTTGAAGAAAAGGCTTTAGTAGAATACCTCTAGAAGGCAAAACAAGAAGCTCTCAAAAGAGAGGGAAGAATCTAGACAGTTGAGGACTGCTCAAATCAAGCTAAGTAAAATTTCTTATTTGCTCAACAAAAAGGAGTAATTGATTTGCAGTTAGAACATCAATGTTGTATCTTGGATTCTTTAACATTCATCAGACATGGTGTTTTAACTATTCTGATCTATGTTAGTTAAGTTGTCAGCATGCTTTAATTGTAAATTTGTTGTTATTGTCCATAAAAACAAATTGGGGGAGATTGTTAGGATTTATGGGTGATAGATTAGAGACAACTTAACTAGTACTTAGTTTTATTTGTATAGACTAAGTAGAACATATTGTCACAGCCATAGTGTGTCCTTGTAATCGAATAAACGCTGTCATGTAATAATTGTATCTTTGGGAAGAAATTCATACATTTGTTCAAGCCTCAAGTTATACATAAGGAAGACAGAAAGAATAAATGTTACTGTCACAACATTGACAGTAAGGTTACAAGAAGACAACATGTTGCAAAGTCACGATAGCAAGATTCATCTGACAACAACATTGGCAGAAGCATGAAGACAACAACATTCTCACACTTTGACAACAAGTTTGAAAGTCCTGACAACATCATTGGCGGGGACTCATACTGTCATCTAAGGAACATTCTCATGAAAGCAAACTTGGCTTCAAAGGTTAATGTCTCAATGGAATATTTGAATTGGGGATTTATCTCAGTCAAACCGGTGACAGTTTAGATGTTCAAGAAACAAATTTGCTGCATCTTGTCAAAGATTGTAGCAGACCTGCAAGACTACGACAGAAGCTTGAGTGAAGCTCGACAATTCAAGAGTATGACAAGTCTGCATCTACTAGATATGTATGACAAGTCTGCATCTACTAGATATGTTTTAGCTAGTTTTAGAAAGAACCCAAATTGCTTTATGCTTAATGAATCTGTTTGTATAGCATTTTGGGAAAGTCACATGGGTGTGCAATTTTTAAGGAGCTGCCACTTAAAAATGACACGGCTCCACAACCCATGTGACAGAGATGTTAGAGAAGATTAGTCTTTATAGAGAAACATCTCTCATTCTTTCTGTAATCGATTCAAGAAGTCGAAACTTGAGAAAATACTTTTTCTCGAGGATGTAGCAACACTTTGCAAATAAATAAAACATTTATTTTGTGAGAATATCTTGAATTACTACTTGTGTTTACATTTCTTGTATAGATAGTTTACAATCTTTATCATTGTTGTTGAGGTAAAGATTTGGAATTATCTATATTGCATTCAACCCCCCCTTCTGCAATATACTCCGGGACCAACAATATATATTTTTATTTATAATGAAGGTTAAATAAGTAAATTCATGAAGTACCAAAAAACAGGTACCAAAACTTTTAATGTTTCGGCTTTTATATAATAGTATAGATATAATAAGCATAAAAGATATCTTATCCATAATTTTGGTTTGGTCACTATTGTTGAGTATTGAATACGGTAAAAGAATACAGAGGGGGGGGGTGAATGGATTCTTGAACTTTTCTTTGTTCTTGAATCTTTGCAGCAAGATATGTGTTGAATGTGTAAAATATGTAAGAACAGATAACAAAGACAAACACAACACAATATCACTTTAATCTAATATTTTATTAGATAAAGATTTTGCTACAATCTGTGAATACAAATGGTAGTATTCTCAGCTTCGTTTTTCTTAGAGAGATATTTCTTGTAATGTATCTTGAAAAACTTATCTGCTAAGGAAGTGAGGCTGTATCCTTATAGACATGGATACACCTACTTACTACAAATAAGGTAGGTAAAACAAACTACTTTCCAGAATGTCTATCTTATTTGAGTAAGAGTCCAAACGGCTACAGATTTGACTTTGCAAAGCCTGATCAGATCCACTTCTTTAGCTCCTTGTCCCTTTGTCTTATCTCTCCAAGCTTCTTTGTAGGCTTTCCAATCTGCTTTATAGTACATAGTCAAATAAAGCGTCTTGGCTTGTTGCAGGTTTCTGACTTGTACAATTCTTCAGTATTTTGTCTCCAAGAATGTATTCGAGAAGTGGCTAAGTGATTAATTCGAGAACTCGAATTGACTTAATCGATAACTCTGAGTTCTCGAATAGTGTTATATTGACATATCGAATCACTTCTCGAATAGCTCTTTTCTCTGGGATTCCTTGAGATATCGAATAGAGCATTTTGACATATCGAGTCCCTGAGATGTCGAATAGCTTCTTTAGTCCTTGAGATATCGAATAGATCATTGACTTATTGACTCTTAGAGAACTCGAATGATGCTTTGACTTGTTGACTCCATGAGTTCTCGAATAGAGTAATAGACATATCGAATCTCTGAGATATCGAACAGTGTATTCAGAGATATCGAATAGTGTCTTCTGAGATATCGAATCTCTGACTTCTCGAATGCTAGACTTCTCGAATAGACAAATGTACTTCTCGAATTGGTACTTAGGCAAATTCTTCATTTCTTCAAATCCCAACTGTGATTATTTTGGCAGTCTTTATCTCCTTGCTTGAGGCATGAACCTTGGAACTTCTTTCAAGCATTATTCTTGACTTTATAATTACAGTAACACAACTAGAATTTGATGCCTATTACAAGCACAGAACAAATAGAAACTCTACAACTAGAGGTTCCCTCAGTTAAGAGGTCATGTAGGTAATGCATAGCATTACCATACTTAGGCTTGTTATTAGATGTATTCAGGCATGCCTCTATGACTAACAATCTCCCCCAAATTGTGAGTAAGACCCTTAGTCACAATTTCATGTCTGATAACAAGCCTAACATACATAAAGATAAAACTTGACAGTACATGTATGAATTTTGATTAGCAATGTGGATAGAACAACAGGGTGAGCAATCTTACAGCCTATGATGAAGTACTAGCCATTGTCATTTGTTTCCTTTTCCATAGCTTTGACTTGTAAATCATCATATGCTTTTTGTCTTCTTTCTTTCTCCTTCTTTGTATTCTCATCCATAGCTTTTATTATTTCTGCCATAGCATCCAATTCTTCAAGCAAAATTGAGTCTTTGAAATCTTCAAGTACTGAATTCAGAATGCTTGTAGGATAGTGGTTGAGTAGATTCATTCTGATGTGGATCTGATTCCCATTTCTCCTCCTATACTTCACCACATAGGGGTTAAACTGAACTCTACACAATCCCTTTGCCCTTAGCTTTTCTGCTTCAATCTCCAGTCTCTCAATTTCTTTCTCCCTTGCTAGCCATTTCTCAAGACACTCTTTTCTGATTTTCTCCTTATGATCTCTCTTCATCTTCACAAAATCAATTAGCTCCAGCTTCCATACTCTTTCCACTTTATCTTCTGAACTCAGCAATGCAATGATTCTTTCTATGTCATGTAGTTTGCCCCAGTGTTGACATCCTCCTTGTTTGAATTTCTCCTCCCTTCCATCAGTATATTTGATCTCAAGGCAGTTATCAACAATGGCAACATGATAGATTCTTTGAGCTTGTAAGAATTGCAGTTGGTCTTCATCAAAATCTTCATCTAGTGGTTGGAGTTTTAAGCCTTGATAGAATGTAAGAGTCCTTGACTTTGATAGCTTTGGTTTCCTTGCAGCTTGTTTGAATTTGATCCTTTTAACATGGTTGCCTGGCAGTAGTATGTGACCTTTGTTTGTGGACCATTGTAGTATTCCATTAACAGTATGCTTTTTGAAATGTACAGATGGTTTCTTGACTTGAATCTTCTTCTCTTCTTGAGGTGGTAAAACAGTTGCAGAAGCCATGGGATTAGATTTTGGTAGGTCATTACTAACAGCATTCACCCTAGACTTAGAGTCTTGTGTTGTGGTGAGATTACTGCTAGCCATGCCTAAGGCTTGCTGTTTTGCATTCTTCCTCTCATAGACTTTGCCTTGGTCATCATCCTTCTTATCCTTGCTGTCTTTCTTCTTCTTCTTATCCTCATCCCCCTTATCACTCCTGTGATGACTTCTCCTCCCATCACTCTTGTCTTCATCTTCATCATCCTTATTCCTCCTTGGCTTGGCCATTTCTGGAATTACACCAGTTGAAATGTATGATCTGAGAATGTGAAGTGCCTCTATTTCTTCAGCAGTACTTGTCCCCTTCTTCTTTTGCAGTAGATCAATGATGGCAATAATGAGTCTGTGATTTCGAGAAGTGAGATCATTGGGAATGACCAATTGTTTAATCTCTTCAATTCTGGTGCCAGACTGATAGATGATGGTCCATGGCTTCTTAATCACTTCTGGCAGCCTTGAAGGTTGGCCATTCCTTAAGTCATCATACAGACTCTTATTGTTTTCATTTACATTCCTCTTCTCTATGAGCTCTATCAGTGCATCTATCTCTGAATGTTTCAAGGCATGTAGAGTTTTGTAGGTTAGATGCCAGATTCTGGATTTTGCTACCATCATTACTTCCTTGAGCCATGAGCTATCAACTTTTCTAGGTACCACAGTGAAGTAATCGATCTGATCCTTTAAGCTCCTAAGATACAATTGAGTGTCACCAGCCTGTTCTCTTGAGACTTTCAGAAACTCCAATAATGCATCATCATGATAAACATTTGAGTTTGCAATTTCTTGTAGTTTGGCCTCAGTGACCACCTTCACTTCTACAGGCTTGGCACTTTTAGATATGGAGAGTGAAGGTTTATCAGATGGCATACTCCCTACAACCACTGTGGTTGTGATAGTTTGCTTTTGACCACTGGAAGTAGTGATGTGCACAGTTGGTAGAGTGACAACTGGCAGAGAAGTAGGAGGCTCATCAACTTTGTCTTTTCCTTTGCCAGGCACATGAATTAGAGATTTTGAAGTTCTTTGATGAGCACCTTCAGTGATCTTGATGCCCTTTACTGGTGGTTTCTCCCCCTTTGTATTTGAGTTCCTTGATGTCCTCTTCTCCCCCTTAGGCTTGTTGTCAGGCACAGAGGCTGTAGTATTGACCTTTGGGGTTGAAGATTCTTCAGGTAGAGGGAGACCCATGTGCTTCATCATTGCAGACAACATTGATTGTTGATGCAGAAGAACATCAGCTGTGGTGGTGGCTTGAGTGTTCAACTGCTCAGTTAGAGTTTGTACCTTGTCTGTAAGATGAGCATTGGACTGAGTGAGAGTAGGTACCTCCTTTTCAAGTGCATCTACCTTACTGAATAAGGCATTAGATTTGAAGCCAGACAGGGATTGTTTTTTAAGTCTCTGCACTTCAAATCTAGACAGCTCATGCACGGGAACCTCAGTTACCAGCTTGTCTCCATATTGATTTGCAAAGAGTGTCCTAAGCATGGCATTGGCATCTGTAGTCTGATCAGATAAAATTTGAAATTTGCTTCCTAGACCTGTGACTGTATCTTTAAGGAGAGCTAGACTATTATCCATCTTGGTGCAGGTGGTGTTGCAGTGTCTGATATCTTTGACCACACTGTCTAGTTGAGGAAATTTGGCATTAAAGGCCCTCTTTATCTCTTCTACTGAAGTGGCTGTCTTGTCACTCACCTTGTTGACTTCAGTTTTGACTCCCTTGCCAAGATAGTGTGCAGCCTTGAGAAAACCCTTGTAGGAATCATTGACAGCTTCATACACTTCACTAGGGGACAAGGATTTTGCATTTGAACCCAGTGAAGTGATGTATTCCTCTCTTAGATATTGAAGTGCTTCACTGAGAGTTACATCATATTTTCCTTGCATCCAGGCATCTACATTGCCATCTCTCTCAGCATCATCAATAATCTTGGCCTTCTGCATCTCCACATCATCCCTATGGCATAGTAGGATGGCTTCATAATCTGGATTAGAGATGTTGGAGGTGACAAGGTTCTGGGCTATTTTGATAAACTCAGGAATCTGATCCACAACATAGCTTTGGAGAGCTTCAATGGACATTTGTGGTGGAACAGACCCTGATCCTGAAGCACTGTCATGTTGCACAGGCTTCAGCCATTGGGACAAAAAGTGAGAGCTAGAGCTAGGCAAGCTAGACTCCTCAGTTACAGATGAAACTTCTGTAACCTGATGGAAAGACTCTGCTACTGTTGTCTCCACAGAAGTGGGATGAGTTACAACAGTAGTTGACACAGGCACAGAGTCTCTAGTTAAAACTAGTGAATCCTCTGTGTTTGTGATGGTGTCATTAGGAGATGCCCCAGCATGCATTCCCTGACCATCTAAATGTGGTACCTGGGTGGTGAGCAAGGTGTCATGCACCAAGTCACTTGAATCCATTGGCTCATCAAGAGAAAAGAATTCTTGATGATCAATGCCTTGCTCCTCAATTGCTTGAGTTGCAGGCTCCAAAGAAATATGAGTAATAGATTTTGGAAGAGAAGTGTGTTGTAGATTAGATTTTGGCAACTCCCCTTGAGAGATAGAGGGAGTTTCAATTGTGATGTGCTCTCCACTCAGTGTTGTGCCAGACTTATCACTCCCATGTGGGGACTCTGTACAAGTAGGTGCATTGGGGAGAATGCTTGATTCTATAGATGCACCCTGTTGAGAGGATACACCTAGTGAGCTGTTTGCCCCTGATTTTACAACTTCAGCCATTTGGGTGACTGAAGAGGTGGTTTTAGATTTCTTCTTCTTCTTTTTTGGCCTTAGTAAGGGTGACTCAGGTTCCTCACTTGCTATGCCTAATTCTACAGCCAAGGCTACTTCAGTTAAGATTTTTAGAGGTTCAGAAGCAACCTGTTTTCTCTTCTTTTTACTAACATCACCCTTTTGAGAGGATGATGCAGTTGTCTCTGTGTTTGGTAAAGTGTTTGGCTGAGAGGGTTGGTTAGCAGGCCCTGGGTTAGCATTTTGCTCTTCTTGCTTGGGCCTAGCTAACTCAGATTTTGAGGCACATATTGGCATGTTGTGGGGGTAAGTCCTAAATAAACTCTCCATAAGGGGAGTTATTTTGAGCCTTACATCCACATCATTCCTAGTCTCCAAGCTACCAAAAATGAGTTTGGTCATGGATTTCGGATAGCCTATTCTATTTTTGTCTAACCCAGGCAATTCAATCAATTTAACATCTATGAAATTAAGTACAGATTGAATAAAGCGAGGGAAGAAAATTTCATTACCTCTCTTGGCTGAGTTCTTACCAAGTCTCCCATACAATTCTTGTATTATGATCAAACCAACATCAATCTTTCTCCCTTATGCTAGAGCATATCCTATTTGTTGAACAGGTGTGCTGATTTGATCAAAGCTGGACTTCCTTGCTGTGAAGACTTGAAGAAGAGTGGCAAAGACATAGCTCCATTCCTTCCTCAAGTACTTCCTATTCAAATTTCCAAGCTTGATTCTATCTGAGTAGTTGATAAAATCAAAGAAATCTTCCAATTCTTGATCAGTTGCTTGACTGTCATACACTCCTTGTTGTAACCCCAGTGCTTGATTCATATTTTCAGTAGTGATGGTGATTTCCTTGTCCTGAATCTTGCAATAGATTACGTATGAAGTTATTGCATTCTCTAGGGCCACGACCTCCACAGTAGCAGTTCTCCAAAACTGTTCTAGTAAATCTAGATACAGAGTTGGGTTGGCTGAGAGTGCATCTTTGATGTATGATTCAGCCATCCATCGAACGAAACACTTAAAGTTTGCATTGGGTGCTTCAACATCGTTGGTTATTGCTATGAAATTGGTGTGTTTAGGAATTGTGAGTTGGGTATTTGCCATTGTTACACAGAGAGATGAGAAGAGAATGAAGGTTGAAGAAGAAATTTAGCTTTTGACGTTAGGGTTTACAGAGGTTTTGGGACTTTAGCTGCCTGAGAAATCGAATGAAATGATTTGAACAGTTGTGGAATTATATATATGTGAGTGACCTGAGTTGTCGATTAGATAAAACAACTATTCGATAAGACAATAAAGGCTTATTCGATATCTCAAGCAGTTTGTAACTCACAGCTGGCAGTTATTTAACTCAGAATATAATTCTAAGCTAAATAAAATATGTTTTTATGAGCAAAATGAAATTTTGAATATAAATCCAAAAAGCGATTAAGTGTCAGCGAGAAATCAGCCTTTTCAAATGATTCGATAACTCAAATACAGTATTCGAGAACTCCATCATTAGAGAACTAAAATTCTCTATTCGAGAACTCAAAGTGTGCTATTCGATTTCTCAAAAGACCCTATTCGAGAACTCAGGAGGCTTCTTGATAGGCCTATTCGAGAACTCGAGCCATGACAAAACAATGAACCATTCGAGAAGTCTGATTTATCGAACTATACTTTTCACTCATAAAATTCAATTTTCACTATCTTTTAAAATTTACCAGAAATATTCATTGAGGAATATTCTACTAAATTAAATAGTGATTTTCTCAAAATTTCACAGAAGCTTCAAGCTAAAGATGTATGATTTCAACATATGCAGCATTGTGGAATATTTATAAATCATAATCCAGCCAATACTTACTTTAAAAATATTGAGCATTTGATAAAGTAAGTATTTACTGCTGCAACAATCTAGTTGATATATTCACTCAGCCAGAATTTGAAGAATTCAGCATTCCAATCTCACTAACCAACCTTGTGAAGGTGGCTTCATCTAATGGCTTAGTGAATATGTCAGTTAGTTGTTTCTTTGTGGGAACATAATGTAACTCACTGGTTTCATTAGTTGCATGCTCCCTTATGAAGTGATATCTGATGTCAATGTGCTTTGTCCTAGAATGATTGACAGGATTGGAAACTATAGAGATTGCACTTGTGTTGTCACACATGATTGGAATTCTTTCTAACACAAGTCCATAATCTCTAAGTTGGTTACTGATCCAAAGCACTTGAGCACAACAACTTTCAGCAGCTATGTAATCAGCTTCAGCTGTGGAAGTTGACACAGATTGTTGTTTCTTGTTGTACCAAGAGACTAACCTTTGTCCAAGAAACTGGCAGCTACCTGAGGTGCTTTTCCTATCCACTCTGCATCCAGCATAATCAGCATCAGAATAACCAACCAGATTGAACCCTGTGTCCTTAGGATACCATAACCCCAAGTTTGGTGTGCCCTTCAGATATCTGAAAATCCTATTTATTGCTATCATATGTGATTCCTTTGGATTTGATTGAAACCTTGCACACAAGCATGTTGCAAACATGATGTCTGGCCTACTAGCAATGAGGTAGAGTAGAGAACCAACCATGCCTCTGTAGATTGTGATATCTACCTTCTTGCCCTTACTATCTTCATCTAACTTGGTAGCAGTGGCCATGGGTGTCTTTGTAGGTGAGCAATCTTCTAAGTCAAATTTCTTCAATAGATCCTTGATGTACTTGGTTTGACTTATAAAAATGCCATCCTTCCTTTGACTCACTTGCAGCCCAAGAAAGAATGTTAATTCTCCCATCATACTCATCTCATATCTGCTCTGCATGAGCTTAGAGAATTTCTCACACAGCTTCTCATTTGTAGAGCCAAATATGATATCATCCACATAGATTTGAACTAAGATAATATCATCACCATGTTTCTTGTAAAACAGTGTCTTGTCTAGTGTGCCTCTAGAGAATTGATTCTCAAGTAGAAATTGTGACAATGTGTCATACCATGCCCTAGGAGCTTGCTTAAGTCCATACAATGCTTTAAGCAATCTGTAGACAAAATGAGGGAATTGTGGATCCTCAAAGCCAGGTGGCTGTTGCACATATACTTCTTCTTCCAACTCCCCATTCAGAAATGCACTCTTGACCTCCATTTGATAGACCTTGAAATTAGAATGTGTAGCAAATGCCAAGAAAATTCTGATGGCCTCTAGTCTGGCAACAGGGGCAAAAGTCTCATCATAGTCAATGCCCTCCTGTTGAGAGTATCCTTTTGCAACCAACCTTGATTTGTTTCTTATGACTACACCATTTTCATCCATCTTATTCCTTAGAACCCATTTTGTTCCAACAATTGTTCTATCCTTTGGTGCAGGCACAAGTTCCCATACTTTGCTTCTTTCAAATTGGTTTAGCTCCTCTTGCATAGCAATTATCCAATCAGGATCTAACAATGCATCTTCAAGTTTCTTAGGCTCAACTTGGGATAGAAAGCAACCATAGAGACATTCATTTAGAGTTGCTCTCCTTGTCCTCACTCCTGTATTTGGATCTCCAATTATCTGATCTGCAGTATGTGATCTATCCCATTTCCTTGTATGTTCAGATTGATTTCTCAGCCTTGATGTTGCTTCTTCTAATCCAGGTAGTTTGCTGTCATCAAATGTCACATCTGTGCTTTCCATAACTTTCTTTTGAGTGATGACATAAACTTTGTATGCAATTCTTTCCATAGAGTAGCCAAGAAAAATTCCTTCAAATGATTTTGCATCAAACTTTCCAACATATTCTGAGTTGTCTTTTAACACAAAGCATTTGCTTCCAAAAGTACGAACATACTTTAGGGTGGGCTTCTTTCCAGTCATCAAGTTGTAATGTGTCTTTCCAGTATTTTTGTTGATGAGGGTTCTGTTTTGGATATAGCATGCAGTGCTCACAGCCTCAGCCCAAAAACATGTAGGCATCTTTGCATCAAGTAACATTGTTCTATCAGCCTCAATCAGAGTTCTATTCTTTCTTTCAACAACTCCATTTTGTTGTGGAGTCTTTGGAGCTGAGAATTGTTGAGAAATACCATTTTCTTTGCAGAATGCTTCAAGCATGGCATTTCTGAACTCTGTTCCATTATCACTCCCTAATGCAATCACACTTGCATTGTTGGCCTTTGCTTCCTTGTCAATTTTCTTTATATGCTCAATGATTAATTGGGGAGCCTCATCTTTTGATGCCAGAAATTCTACCCATGTATACCTTGTGAAATCATCAACCATCACCAGAGCATACTTTTTCCTTCCTAGTGACATAATATTGACAGGCCCAAACAAGTCCATATGAATTAGTTGTAGGGGCTTGGTTATTGATGTCACTGTCTTTGACTTGTGGCTTGATTTTTTCATTTTTACCTTTTGACAAGCCTCACACACTCCTTCTTGACAGAATTCAAGTGTGGGCATGCCTCTTACTAACTCTCTTTTGACTAGAGAATTAATGCCTTTGAAGTTCAAGTGTGATAGCTTCTTATGCCACAGCCAACTATCTTCATTTGATGCTTTTGAGTAAAAGCAACAGATTTTGTCCTTGTTGCAGAGTTCATATTGGCTACAAACAGGCTTCCTTTCCTTACTCCAGATAGAGCAAAGTCACCAGTCTTTTTGTGGGTGATCAAACATTCATCTTTGTCAAAATTCAGTTTGAAGCCTCTGTCAGTAAATTGACCAACACTCAGTAGATTGTGCTTGAATCCCTTGACCAGTGCTACATTTTCAATGATGACATTTCCAATTTCCAACTTGCCATATCCCAGTGTGTTGCCAATGCTGTCATCTCCAAAAGCAACCATTTGGCCAGCCTTCTCCTCATACTGTGATAGCAGGGCCATATCACCAGTCATATGGTTTGAGCATCCACTGTCCAAAATCCACATGACCTTTCTTTCACTTTCTTTGCCCTGCAAACACAAAGGTATTACTTCTCCTTTGGTACCCAAACAAGTTTAGCAACAGTCTTATCATAAACAGCATGCTTATCAATTTTCTTGATGTTAGTCTTCTTGTCACTGTTAGAAGTCTTAGAATCAGGGTTCTTAGACTTAGGTGACAGAGGCACCTTCCTAACTTTAGGAGGACTTGAAGACTTTGTTCTTGTGTAGTGTGTGTGAACATTGTGACTGATGCAACCTTCCATAAATTGTCTTCTCAAATTAAAGCAACTAGTCATTACATTCATGTTACATGGCATACAATCAAATTTATCACAGAAAGGAGAGTCTCTATGTCTTAAAGGCACAGAGCAATCATAGAATGGTTTAGCAACACTACCAGATGGTTTCTTGCATGCATGAGTTAAATGATTAGTGCTAAAACAATTTTGACAAACTTTCCTAGGGGCATTTGGCACATAAGCATAATTGTTGTCCTTGTTAATCCCTAATTTACCATTCCTGTTTTGTTTCTTTTTAGCCACTTTCTTCTCAAACTCATTATTCCCAGCTGAAACAAACTTCACAAATTTCTCAAGTCTAGGTTTACCTCCTCCTGACTCCTTGGCTTTGGTTTTGACATTCTCACTCTTAGAGGATGCTTGTTGTTCATTTGATTGTGCCTTATCTTCATCATCCAACAGTTGCTTAATGAGTAAGGCTTCCTCATCAATTTCAAGTGTTGGTGTTTTAAATATTGGGGTCTCAGCCTTTTTCAAAACCTGAGGCACTTCCTCTTGAACAACAATGTCATCTTCAATGACTTCATAGCCTCTCCTCTGCTTGAGAGTGTCATAATCAAGTCCAATAGCAGCCTTAGGTCTAGCTAGATTTTTCTCATGGTAGGACTGCAATAGACTAGAGGAATTCTTGAATGTTTTCAATTTAAATTCATTTTCAGCTAGTTCATCCCTAAGAGCTTTCTCAACTTGACTAGCACACAGAACCTTATTCTTTAGATATTCGATTTCTTGTTTAAGGTTTTCTATTTGCATAGCAGTTAGTTCTAGTTCCTCATTTCTTTTGTTTAACAGTTCATTCCTAGTAGACAGTTTAGCAATCTCTTCATTAGCAGCAGTCATACTAGTATGAATATTAAACATCTCAACAGATAGTTGTTCAACCATAGATTTGTATTCAGAAACAGACATGTCTATAGTAGTGAGGGATGGTACCTGAGAGTCTGATTCAGATGGTTCTTCCTTGGAGTTGGCCATCAAGGCATAGTTGCAGAATTCTTGTTCTTCTCCATCACTATCAGAATCATCCCAACACTTCCCTTCAGCTATGTAGGCCTTACCTGGTGCATGCTTCTTTAGCAGAGCCTCATACTTAGCTTCAAGCTCAAGAAACTCCTTATCCTTCTTCTTAGGATTCTTGCATTCACTGGCAAAATGCCTTAGGTCATTGCATCTATAACATCTCACAGATGACCTATCCACATAGCTGGTTTTGAATTTGTTTTTGTTTGCTTTCACAGGTGCCTTGCTCTTGTTGAATGAATGATTTTGAGATCTAGACTTGAAGGGCTGATTCCTCTTAAATCTGATGTTTGGGAATTTTCTAGCCATAAAAGCATATGAAGTGTTTTCCATGGTATCCAACTCTTCAAGAGTATAGAACTCATCTTCTTCCTTTTCATCAACAGGTTCAGTCACTTCTTCTTCAGTCTCTTCATCATCTACTATCTCTTCTATTCTCAGTTGACTTGTAGATGCCTCCAGGTCTTGAACGGATTTGTTGACAATCAAGGCACAGGATGTGTTTATCATTCTGCCTTGGTTGGCTTGGATAGCCCTCTTCTGAAGCAACTCAAGCTCATGAGTTTTTAAAACCCCATAGAGCACATCATATGTTACTTTGTTCAAATCTCTTTCTCTTAGAGATATGACCCTTTGCTCTAGATGGTTTGGTGCAGATAGTAGAAACTTCATGTTTAATTCCTTAGTGCTGTAAACCTTCCCATTCATTTGAAGCTCGGTCACCAGCTTGTGAAATCTCTCAAACATGTCAGTAATACTTTCTTTGGACTGTGCCATGAAAGCTTCATACTGTGTGACAAGTATCTGTTTCCTATTTTCTCTTACCTCCTCTGTCCCTTCACATAACACCTCGATGTGGTTCCACATGTCCTTGGCTGATGTGCATGATGCTATATTAGCAAACATCGACATATCCATGAAGTCTATGATCAGCAACATGAGATGACTGTCTAGGGCAACCTTTTCCTTCTCTGAGTCCGTCCATTTGGATGGCTCTTTTGCAACATATGATCTAGGAATGACTATTGTGCCCACTGTAGATTCAGCAATTTCTTGTTGTGGTACAAATGGACCATTCTTGAGGATGTCAGGGTAGAGAGGATTGGCAGCTTTGATGAACAACAACATTTTGATGAAAATGATTTTGGGTGTATCATATTCTCCAATTGAGAATATGAAAATGGTTAGTGACAAAAAATGATGCAATGCTCTAGTTATATACATATATTGGAATATGAAAATTTTAACTATTTATTTTAATAATTTTGATAATATAAATTAAATGTGTCCATACATGAATATGAATGTAATATTAAGTACAATGTATATTTTAAATGAAAATATTAATGTATAATGTATATTTTAAATGAAATATGATTTTGATAAAAATAAAATATAAATGATGAGAAATAAGTTAAATGTATATTAATAAATACAATGTTAAAGAAATGAATGATGAGAGAAATAAAGTAACTGTACAATGCACAGAAACTAGGTATACATGCATATAAAACTAGGTTATACGTACACTTTATTCAAAAAAGTAGAAAGGACAGTAGAGTAACTTTTGCAAATTGCATTGAGTAATTTGATTTGCATTTAGCAACACCCATAAAATGTAACAATCACATGATTTTAAAGGTTAACTTTAGGAAATTCTCCTAAAGTTAACTGTAGGAACATTTTTCTCTTGTAAAAATGCTATCTTATTTGCATAAATACTGTCTGTTAAATGTAATATTGCATTTGATTGCATATATGGCTCCCCAACAGATTGAATATGTGATTACATTTTTTTGATTTGGTTGCATCTGATTGTCAATTGTATTTTTACAAATGAGATGGAATTTTGTAAATTAGTTTTTTTAAAAAAATTGAGTTTAAATATTTATGAAAAACTAGCTTATAACCCGTGCGAAGCACAGGTTTGTTTTTATAGCTTATAAAATTTATTTAACATTATAATTATGTTTTTATATAATCCTTATTTTTAATAATTTTTTAATTTTAATATAATATAAATTTATTTAATGATATGCATGGTTTAAAATTTAATTTTTAAAATTCTAAATCAAAAATGTCTTTGACGGGTTCGAACTTTGAATTTTTATTAAATTAATTTAATCATATAATATATCTTATTATTAGATCTAACGATTCTTATTTATTACTAAAAATAATGATTTGAATATATGGTGAGATATTTTTGGGTGTATATTAGTGATCGCAAGATTAATTTTAAATTAAAAAGTAACTTGTTTTAATTACAAAAATTACTACTAAAAATAATTACGGAAAGATATGGTGTGATATTTTGGATATATATTAATTATTGTAATATTAGTTTTAAATTAGATGGTAAAGTGTTTTAATTAGAAGTAAAATCTTTAGAAAAAATGGGTAATTGAGTTGTTGGAGCAGAAAAAAGAGTCCAAGTAGAAGTTCAATGTGGATGAAGGAATTGTAATCAGAATATAATTACGTTAACATTAGTAATTAGCTTTTTGAGTTGTTTTTGTAATTTAATTATTTATTTTATTAATTAGGATAACCAATTTTGAGTTGTTTTTGTAATTTAATTATTTATTTTAATAATTAGGATAACCAAATCGAAAACTAAAACTTTCAAAACTTTTAATGTTTCGACTTTAATATAAAAGAATAGAGTTCTGTGCGCAGTGTTCGTGAAGGCAACGGATGTTTTAAGTTTAGCTGTATTAGTAATGGTGTAAATATAAAATACTATTGTGTCTTTAGGACCATAGCCAATAACGGATTAAAATTGATTTATTTTATATTTAAAATTAATTAAAAATTAAATTAACCAAACCGAAAACCAAAATAAATAGGATAACCAAACCAAAAACCAAAACTTTCAATGTTTCGGCTTTAATATAATAGTACTAGCTTATAACCCGTGCGAAACACGGGTTTATTTTAATATCTAATAAATTTTAATTAACATTATAATTATGTTTTTATATAATCATTATTTTTGAATAATGTTTTCTAAATTTTAATTTAATATAAATTTAAATAATTATATGCATGGTTTAAAATTTATATTGTAAAATTCTAAATTAAATATCTCGTTGACCGGTTCGAACCTTAAATGTTTAGTAAGTAATTTAATCATATAATATATCTTATTATTAAATCTGACGATTCTTATTTATTACTAAAATAATGATTTGAATATATGGTGTGATATATTTGGGTGTATATTAATGATTGCAAGATTAGTTTTAAATTAAAAAGTAACGTGTTTTATTCAGAAAAAAATATTACTAAAATAATGACGGAAAGATAAGGTGTGATATTTTGGGTATATATTAATTATTGTAATATTAATTTTAAATTAAAAGATAACGTGTTTTAATTAGAAGTAAAATCTTTGGAGAAGATTGGTAATTGAGTTGTCATAGTAAAGGAAAGAGTCCAAGCGGGTGGAGGAATTTTAATTGTAATATAATTACCTTAACATTAGTAATTAACTTTTTGAGATATTATTTTTATTATATAATATTTTTATTATTTATTTAATAATTAGGATAACGAAACCGAAAACCAAACCAACCAAACTTTCAATCTTTGGGTTTTAATATATTAATATAGATAAATATAAATAAATAAATTACAGTGGAGATAATACAAAAACATAATACAATCATCATACTTACACTTTAATGATATATATGGTGTTGCAAAAGAAGAGAAAAGCCGAAGAAACTTGTGTATTGAATTGATGAAGATGGTGTAAATTAGGTTTAGAAGAATAGAGTTCTGTGCGCAGTGTTCGTGAAGGCAACGGAGGTCTTAAATTTAGCTGTATTAGTAATGGTGTAAATATAAAATATTATTGTGTCTTTAGGACTATAGCTAATAACGGATTAAAATTGATTTATTTTATATTTAAAATTAATTAAAAATTAAATTAATCAAACCGAAAACCAAAATAAATAGGATAACCAAACCGAAAACCAAAACTTTCAATGTTTCGGCTTTAATATAATGGTATAGATGCCTTTTTTTCCCCCGAGGAATGATATCCAAATATCTCTAGTAGAATTTTTAAAAGATAACTTTGACCCAAATATGAAACATAGATATGGTACACATTTTTTTTACTTTAAATTAAAAAAAAAATAATCTGACCCAGATATTGAAATATCCTTTTGGGCAAGAAATATTTGTAATCAATTCTTTTCTAATAAAAATCACATTTATTCCAGACCGTTAGATCAAATAACGTAGCCGTTAGGACGCTCCTTTCTCTTGATGCATTCAAATTTAAACAGCACTCGCCCAAATAAGACCACTCAAAAACAAAGCAAATAGACAAAGATTTTATCTCTAACAAACAAAATCATGTCAAGAATGATGCAATCTGATCGAAAGCCGCCCCTCGCAAGATCTCCGATACGCCTTCGCTCTCGTCGTAATCTCCAATCCACTACCAACATTCCCCTTCCACCAGTAGCCCAAACTCCGATCGGTGGTAAATCAATTTCTTGTACACTTTCTTGATTTTTTTTTTAATTTTGGAATCTTGATTTTTTCTGCGATTGTTGAATACTTTTGTGTTGTGCAGTGAAACCCCAGATACCGAAACGGGCTTGGGATGCGGAAGAGCTGGGAGTTCGACCCGAATACAACACGATTTCTTGCGAATTGAGGGCTTTAGCGAAGATGGTACAAGGCGGATATAAAGATGCTGAGATGGAAGATTCTGCAAATGTCAAGAGATGCCCACTTTTCGAAAGAGGGAGGTTTTATGAGGAGTATTCTGCCAGGAGAAACGAGAGGCTGAAGCGAAAGAAAGGGGGATTCGAAGAAAAGAAGGCTCCTTCTTATGATCTTGGTGTGAGGTTTAGTTCTGCCAAGAAGACAGATACTAAGAAAGTTGGTAGTGTCAGGAAAACTGTGCCTGCTACTCCGATGGCTGAGCGGGGCCAGATGTCGAGGTATTCGCTGAGAAGCAGTAGCTGTAAGGAGAACAATAAGCCTCCTGTGGTGCCTGTGAGTTACAATAAGTCTGTGGGCTTGAGTGAGAGGAAAGTTACAGTGAGGAGGACTAGGAAATATTGAAATGTTCGATTTTATTTGGGGGTAAATTGAAGTTTATTTTTCCCAGGGTGATGTAATTTTTAGTGGTTTGTTTGGTGGTTGATTGGTTTTGTTCTATGGGAATATGAATGTTGGTAGAAAAGTTTATTAGGTGAAGAAACATATATTGTTTTTCTTGAACACTAATTTGGTCTTTCTTAATTGAGGGTGATTGACAATCTCTTGTTCATATATATCTTTATGCCCTTAATATGTTCTAACTTCATGATTATCAGTTTGTGGATTGTGTTATTTTTTTCATGGTGATTTGGCAATTACTGTGATTGCTGTAGGATGAATCTTCATGTTCTTACTGTTACAATTATCGTACTTTTGAACTGATCAATTTTCTGATGAAGTGAAAGGTCTCTGGAAATTTTTTCAGAAATGTTTATAGAAATTCATTTGGAAGTGCCAAGCATAATTTGTGTCTCTCTGCATGTCTTAAACTAATCGATGTAACACTATTCTTTTGCACTGGAACATAATTTCTAGAACCTGTCCCTTGGTATCCTTTATGGTCTCCAAACGGTCATTGGAACAACTATATTCTGCACCAGAAGAAACCAGTATTTACAAACTCCGTCCCCTCAAAGTCTCCATCTGAGCATGTATTTAAATGTTCAATGGTACAACTCCACACCTGATATTACTACTATTTTTAGCACCCTCTTAAGTCTTGTAGTGTCTCTGAGAGTATGTTTGGAGTGATCAGTTGAACTGCTATGTTTCCCACCAGAGAAAACCAGAACTTTTACCCCCCCCCCCCCCAAATCTCTCAGAGTATGTTTTTAACTGGTCAATTGAACAGAACTATGTTCCGCCCAGGACAAAAACATATTTTCTGCCTTCCCCATCGTTTACAACAGTGACTTCACAGCCTCATTCGCCTCATAATTTTAATTTATGGCGTTGGTTTTGGCAAATTCTGTTTATACCTGGAGTTCAAATTAGTCGCTGAAGCTTAGTGCAGAACAAAGTGTGATGGCTCTTATCTTAGATTGTGAGTCCAATATACCCATCTGATCCATCCTGAAATGAACCATCTAAACAACAACAAAGTATTGTCCTTTACTGTGTGTAAACAACCAAATGTATTCACTCTCAATGGAGTATGGTCATAGCATAACTTAGGCGCCTCCGGACAGTATTGACCCTAAGAGCAACAGTACAAACTGACAACGAGAAGAAGATTAAAATCAGACTTGACAACTAACCTAAGTTATGTTAATTTAGTTATACATACATTAAGAAAATACAAAATTAGGATTCAGAAACATTAAACAATCATACAAGTTGAAGGAAGCTGCTACAGTCAAATTTCTGATATATTTTCAATCCAAATGTAACTACATGTCTGCGGAGTATAAATTACTGAAATGTTTAACTGCACTTTGGCAATGTTTACAATAACCAGGGGCGGACCGAAAGAGAGACCGAGGGTGGTCTTGGTCCCCCCCATTCTGAAAAATTGCAAAATTTCACCATGTAATTTTTTTTTTTTTTTTTAGATTTGACCCCTCCCAGTTTTTTTGGGCCCGAGAGGGTCGGCCCCTGACAATAACTATTATAAAACACCTCAAACAAAAAGCTATTAGCTCCATATCACAAGGTTAACAATGTGATTTTCATCTCTGGGGTGAAGGGGTAGCTTAATATTCAAACTACGGATAAATCGGGGATGAGGGTGACAAATGAATATGTGGAGGCTGGAGCAGTAGTTCTTGGTATTGTTAGAAACTTTCGAGCAGAAGTAAATGTTCACCCATTTTAAGTTGTAACCTGATGGCCGGTGGATTTTTAAGCAGAATCCGTAGCGATCATCAGAAGATGTTTTTTCTTTTAGTTCTCTGGTTTCTCCTTTTTTTTCCAACCCTTTGCACGTTCTTCCTTCATTCCTTTAAATAGAGAGGGTTCATGGGCACGTGGCTCTTTATCCATCCTTCCCTTCTTCCACCTCGTTTGCTTATCTCGAGGCTAGGTGGATTGTTCCATCATTTTCTTCAGGGCCCCCTGTTCCCCCGAAGGCCAACTCAATGATGAAGTGGTGTCCTAGAGCCAGGTGTCTATGCTTTTTGGAAGGAACACGACACCTGTCGCAGGGTCTCTCCTAGGGACTGACGCCCGTTAGCCGACCTCCTGCCGTAGCCGTAGACTCCCTACGGGCGTAGCCGTAGACTCCCTATTCCGTAGAACATGGCTACGGTTTTATTGTCCATCATTTGCCCCCCGAGCGATAAGGTTTCCTTTTAAGGAACCTGTATCTCTCTTCGGTTCGGCCTTTGGGCTAGGACAATGCAAGGAAAAAACCCGGTTGTAGGCACTTCCCCCTGAACTCTCGGGATAAGTGTCTGCCAGTTGGCAAAACCGTCCCGGGATTCGCGTCCCACTTATACGCCCACGTTGCACGCTCCTCTGTCTCCTTTTAGGGGCACGTGGCCTTCCCTGATTGGACCCTTCTCATACATAAGGGGGAGTAACGCCTCTTCATTCTACACTTAACTCTCTACAAACATTCCTCTACAAACGCATAGAAGGGTATCTCTCTAAGGAGCTCATCGTTGATTCAAGAATTTCTCCGAAAGGTATGTTTGGATTTACATTTTCTGTTTATTTACATTTTCTGTTTTTCTTCTTCCTTTCTCTTTTCTTTTTTTTTCTCCCACAATCCTCAGGGATATATAACAATGGGTTTCAAGTTTTTCATCGGGGATGGGTGTATGTGGGTCGAACTTTACTGCTCCGTGAATCGAGTTTCATGTGAGGCGAGTGGAGGTTAAGAACAGAGTGGGGTTTGGGTTTAGATACATATATCTTATCATTATCACATATCCTTCCAGGGATTTAGGCTAGATTCTCTGTAGATTGAGACTTGTGGTGACCCCAGTTTCTTGTTATTCTTCTTGTTTAGCGAAGAAATGACGAAAGGAAAGAGAGGTGCGGACTTCGAGGACGACATAAGCGCCACAGACTCAGATAATGCACTTTTATCAGAATCTGCGGAGACTGGTGAGTCTGGTAGTGGGGATGGTCTCTCGGGAAATAACGAGAGGTCCTCAACTGAGGGTGATTCGGACACACCTTTAGCTTGGAGACTTCCCCCCGGAAAGGCTGTGGTTTTTTCGAAGAAGCCAAAAAAGGTTCCGGGGAGGGTAGTCGGGGCACAAAGAAAGCTACCTAAGGGGGGTCTGTCGAAAGACAAGGGAGTGATGCCGCAGCCACTGGGTAGAGGGGTTCCGCAGGGATCCGCAAGGGGCGGAGGCCGCCAGGGGGTCTCCAGGGAATTGCGAATCCCCACTCGATGTTGTGTGGGTTCGCCCACAGGTTGGTTGGACACTACAGAGAAGTTCGTGAACACGCCTCCGGATACTAACAGAGAGGTATATTTTCAATTGTACGGAAGAGCTTGTTACCATAGGCCCGGGGATGCTAAACATTCGGATGAGGTTTTAAAGAGGGATCTGGGAAAATTGGAGTACATCAATAAGGAATGCACTTTTGACCGGGACTTCTTAGGGGTCGTGCGGTATTCCTTCCAGATTCCCGAGGCTTACGAAATTAGAATGCCGGAGGAAGGCGAGTACATTTATTCTCGTGGAGGGGATCTATGGGTAGGAATTCCTTTAGAGCACTTCAGGGCCGGGCTACGGCTACCCATGCACCGGTTCTTCCATACGCTTCTAAGAGATATGAAATTGGGTCTGGGTCAGCTTGGTCCTAACTCTATTAGGAAAATCTGTGCGTTCATAGCACGATGCACAGAGTTAGGAAGAGAACCTACCTTATCTTTGTTTTGGTCGCTGCACAAGCTGCAAGCTTCTCGAAACTACGAACCTCTGTTCGAATTACATTGGAAAGAAGGTAAAACTTTGGGGGGTTCTTTGGTGGAAGGACCTTCAACCAACAAAGGCTGGCACGGGGAGTTTTTGTTTATTAAAGGAGGAGACCTAGGGTATCTACCTGAATACCGTAGGCCAGATGGCGTGACAGGGGCCGTAAGGCGGACGGAACGATTAAGCCCGGAGGAATACGGGGAGGCCATTAGATTTGTTGGGGAGAAACCTGAGGGTTTGTGGTCTGACACACACTTCCGCAACATTCCTTTCTTAATCGAACACAACCGTAAGAATATATTTTTCTTTTGAACAGGCCGCAGCTTTTAGTATGTTTTCCTATTTCTACTCTCCATATTCGCTTCGGCTTGTATACTAATGTTTGTTTTCTTCTTGAACAGTGCTGTTGGGAGATCTTCCTCCTCTTCCAGGTATGAACAAAAGTCGAATCTTGTACTTGGCTCAGAAGCGTGCCATCAAAAAAGGCGACGCGGTCAGCGAGAGTAGGCACAGTGCTGGGGATAGTACCCAAATAGCCGATACAGCCATGGGAAACTTACAACAGGAGGGAGCTTCCAATTTGCCCCCGAAAATTCAAACTAAAAAACGAGGCAATGATGCCATCCAAGGTCTCGGGAAGAAGAAAACGAAGACGGTCGAGAGGGGGCTCGTGCCGGAGGGTGTTACTGCGGATGATAGCGAAGTTGAGGAGGTTCTTCCTCCCCACCTACTCGAATCCAGAGGAATTCCTACGGATCTAGTGAACATTGGGGCCTCCGGATCGGGCCATGCCCCTGGGGTTCTTCAGAATCCTACGGTGCATGGGGTTGAAGACTATACTTTCATCCGTTTTCGGACGGGCAGTGGATGGCTGGGAGAGGGAATCAAAGAGGAAAGTCCTTTAGGTGCTCTTAATGCCTTCTCATTGTCTCCTGATCAAGCCAAACTGCGAATGGCGGGGGACGAAGAGATCTTGGTCAAAGCTAAGGAAACCCTGGGAAAGGTATATTTCCGTTTTGGGCATACTTTCTTTCGCTTTATCTTCTAGATAATATTTACAATCCCCAGTCATTACTATCATCATGATTCTAACGCATATATCTTTGGTTTTCCCCAGTTCGGAACTTATTTCTTGGATCTGACCGAGAGGGTCTCCCATAATTCCCAACGAGCTGATATGGAGCACGACAGGGCTGAGCTAGAGAAGACAGCCAAAATCGAAGCTTGGCGATCTACCCAAGAAACCAAACTTCAACTCGATACTGCCAACCGAGAGCTTTCGACAGAACGAAAGGCACATAAGGATTCTTCTGAGAAGCTGTCTAAAGCTTTAGAGGATCTGGACGTGGAGAAGGGGATATGCGCGAGCCTACGTTCCGAGATAGAGGGCTTAAATAAATCCTTATCGGCGAAGGAGATAGAGATTGTGAGGGTTTCTAAACTCCTAGAACAGGTCGAGCAGAATGCTTTGATCACCTATGAAGACTGCGTTGAGAAATTCAAGAAATCCGAAGCATTCATGGAAGAATTAGAAACCGAAGCTGGGACTTTTCACGAAGTTGGATATAATGACTGCTTGAACTTTATCGGAGCAGGTAACCTCGTGGACCCCCAAGCTCATTCAGTCGATAAATTCCGGGAAGCAGAACTGGCCAAGAACGGAGACGGTTTGGAGGCCGAAGATGTTTTGAAGACGGGTGTGGAAACCGTTAGTGCCGAAGGGAAGCCTGGGGAGACCGAAAACCCCAAAACAATTCCTGAAGTTTCAGAGACGAACCTGGAAACGGCTCCTAAAGCTCCAGAGACGAATGTGCCCCCTTTGGTTCATAGTCCATAGACCCTTGGCGCTTTGGGAGGGGCCCATAGCTGTGGGTGTCACTTTCCTTTTGTTTAAGTTATTTTAGACCTTCGGAACTTCGTTTTCTGTTGTGTGTTTTCCTAAACTCTTATTTTGAACTTTGTAAGCCTCAAGGGCATGATAGGAATTAGAATTTATGCTGTCCTCGCACTTTAATCTTTCGAGTAACCATTTTCTAACCTTTTGTGGGGATCTTTAAATAATGCATTTATCCTGATAAATTTAGTTTATGTTCATCTGTTTTTGGCCATTTAGCCGAAGGGCGTAGGGGTCACTCTTTTAAAGTTATCTCCTTTGCAGCTTGATTGGCGTCCGTTTTGTAGGGAGTTGTCCGTAATGGGAAAAGACACATGTTTATTCAAAAAGTTGGAGTTTGGGGTGGTCAGTTTGTGAATCTTGGGTCAAGGTGTGAATTTCCGTGCTTTGACTGACCTCCTAGCTTCTTTGTGAGTTTCAAAAAGTCGTGGAGGGGGTGCAACGGTCCGACTGTTGGACTACCCGATCTTCACACACCGCCTATAAATACTCATGTGAAGTATCATATGATTTATTCGTTTCCCACAAGCATCATTTCCTTTCTATCTTCTTCTTATATTAGCTAGCCATGGGACCTGGCGTAACATACGATTATGACAACAATAAGGTTATTATCGACGGGGTCGTCTTCGACGGCCCGGAAACAGAGGCTGATCTTCCTGAAGTCCTCAGGAAGATCGAGGAAGCTTTGGCAAAGCGTCGGAAGGACCAGAAACCAAAGACCAAGAAAAAGGATGGTGCTGATGATAATGGCTCCGGCGGTTCTTCTTCCACCTCAGTGGCCAAAAAAACTTAAATATTAGTTGATGTATTTCTGTTTTTCATTAGGATGTAATCGTTTATTAAGCTTTAATAAAAGAAATCTGTCTCTTTCTTGGTTGTATCGATGTTGCAATTTATTATTTAATTTTCCTCATATGTACTGTTTGTTCTAGTTGCGTTTGAACAATATATGTATTGTTTGTTCTAGTTGCGTTTGAACAATATATGTATTGTTTGTTCTAGTTGCGTTTGAACAATTTTGATGGATGAGCAAGTGTACACCATTTCGTTTAAACTATATGCAATGTGAGGTCCTGCAAATTTTTCTCAGTCCGCCTATATTGAGTGACTCATTCAATGCCGTAGCTGTAGTGGGGCTACATGTATTGGCTGTTGAATGAACCAATCGAGTGATGTTGGTTTTTTGAATGGACCCATTGAGTTAACCCGTTCGTGCCGTAGCTGTAAGAGGACTACATATGTTGGTGACTTTTCAACGAACGGGTTTGATGAATTTCGATGTTCATGAACCTGTTCGTGCCGTAGTTGTAAGAGGACTACATATGTTGGTGGCTTTTGAACGAACGGGTTTGATGAATTTCGATGTTTATGAACCTGTTCGTGCCGTAGTTGTAAGAGGACTACATATGTTGGTGGCTTTTGAACGAACGGGTTTGATGAATTTCGATGTTTATGCCGAAGCGACCGCAGGGGTCGCATATGAAGGGCGGTTGCCGTAGTTGTGTGCGAACCACATATGCTGGTTTTTTAGTAGAGGGCTTTCGATATCCTTAAATACAAGGCATGACCCCCCAAAATAACTTGGATTTACATAATGGTGACTCTTGCAATAAAATCGCATCTCTGGTTTATTTATTTACAAAGCGAAACTTATATGCAAATATAAACACACACGACGAAACATAAACAAACATCAGCGTGACGGGTTGATAGTGTATCCCCCACGAAATTTATTCGGTTACTTTTAAGTTACCCAAAGCATAATAAAAGACCCTTTAGTGAGAAAGTGGCACTTACCTAGGGATAAAACCTTTTGAGGTGAATGGCGTGCCACGTGTTCGGGATTCTCTCGCCGTTCAACCTTGCGAGAACATAGGTGCCTGGCCGGAGCACTTGTTGAATCACATAAGGGCCTTCCCAGATGGGATCCAACTTCTTAGAGTGGGATGGGTCGGAAACTGCCGTGGATCTCAGCACTTTATCTCCTTCGTGAAACTGTCGCGGACGGATTTTTCCGAAGTATTTAGCCGTTACCTGCTTATAGTTGGCCATTCGAATGATAGCATTTTCTCTCCTTTCCTCCAGTAAATCCAGATTGGTACGAAGACCCGTCTCGTTATAGCTCTGGTCATATTCCGCAACTCGGAGAGAGGGTTCCCCAATTTCTACGGGGATCAAAGCCTCGGTTCCATAAGCAAGTCGGAACGGGCTTTCTCCTGTGGGTTTTCGAGTATCGGTCCTATAAGCCCACAGGATATTAGGCAATTCTTCGGCCCATAAAGATTTATGGTCTTCTAGATTCTTTTGGAGGCTTTTCAACAGACTCCGGTTCGTTACTTCGACCTGCCCATTGGACTGAGGGTAGGCAACTGAAGACCTACGATGCTGGATAAGATAGGCGGAGAGATACTCTTCGAACTCGGTATCAATGAACTGCCGTCCATTATCTGTTACTAAGACCCTCGGAATGCCGAAACGTGTGACTATGGATTCATGGAAGAACCTTCTACAAACCTGTGCCGTGATATGTGCTACGGCTTTGGCCTCTACCCATTTGGTCATGTAATCCACCGCTACTATAAGAAACTTAAGACCTCCCTTAGCTGGAGGAAAAGGGCCGACAATGTCCATTCCCCACACATCGAAGGGCACCGGTGATAATATAGAGGAAGGCAAAACAGGTGGTTGCCTTGGAATTGAGGCAAACAATTGACATTTCGCACAATTTTTAACATAGTTTATACAGTCTTGCCTTAAAGTTGGCCAGTAGTATCCTTGTCGAAGGACTTTGTGAGCCAAGGCCTCGCCAGAAGAATGACTCCCACAGATACCCTCGTGAACTTCTAGCATGCAATAGTCTGACTCAGGGCGGTCCACGCATTTGAGTAAAGGGGCCAAGAGAGACCTTCGGTATAGGGACTCATCTATGACAGAATATTGAGCTGCCTTGGCTCTCAGTTTTCGGGCAGCTGTCGTATCTTCCGGGAGGATCCCCTCTTTTATGTAAAGCAAGAGGGGAGTCATCCAATTTGGGCCCAATGTTGTTGACAAAACCTCTAAATCCCCATCCGTAGACATCTTGACCGAAGGTGCAAACAAAACTGAATGATGAATGCCCGGGGACGTCTCCGCGCCTTCAGCGGTGGCTAGTCTTGCTAACGCATCAGCCCTTTGATTTTCCCCTCGCATTATCCCTGAAAGAGTGACTTCCTTAAATTGAAGCAATAGTCCTTTTGTTTCTGCCAAGTACTGTATTAACAATGGTGACTTGGTCATGAACTCCCCTGAGATTTGATTGACCACCAATTGAGAGTCGCTATAGATTTGAAGGCATTGGACTTGCAAAGCTTTAGAGAGTCGAAGGCCTGCCAGGAGGGCCTCGTACTCAGAGCAGTTATTGGTCGCTGGGAAAGCGAATTTGATGGATTGTTGGATCTCAAACTTTTCCGGACTGATCAGTAGCACTCCAGCACCACTATTGTCGTCTGTCGTAGACCCATCAACAAACAGTTTCCACGGTTGGGGCTGGTTTCCCAAAAGACTTCTCTCCATCTCTCCATCTGCCTCCCCTTTTGGTTGGATTGAACATTCAACTAAGAAATCTGCAAGAGCTTGGCCTTTTATGGAGGTTCTTGGCAAATAATTGACATTGAACTGGCTAAGTTCAACTGCCCAGTTGACTAATCTACCAGATAGATCTGGCTTGTGTAATATCCTCCGTAGGGGGTAGTTTGTGTAAACATTGATGTCATGACCTTGGAAATAAGGTCGTAACTTCCTGCTGGCTAATAAGAGGCAATATACCATCTTTTCGATGGTAGGATACCTAGTTTCTGCATTTCGGAGCACATGACTGACATAATAAATGGGCATCTGTCTTCCATCCTCTTCACGAATGAGGCAAGAGCTTACTGCCTCGTTTGCAACCGCGAGGTACAAATATAAGGGCTCACCGGTCTTCGGACGAGACAACACAGGAGGGGAGGTGAGGTATTTTTTCAAAGAATCAAAAGCTTCCTGGCACGACGTGGTCCATTCTATCTGTTGATTCTTGTTTATCCCCTTCAAGATTTGGAAAAAAGGTAGACTTTTCTCGGAGAGTTTTGATATGAATCGCCGAAGAGAGGTTAAACACCCGTTTAGCGATTGTACGTGTTTGGGAGTGGTTGGAGGAAGCATATCCAAAATAGCCTTCGTTTTATCAGGATTTGCAGCTATCCCTTCGGCGCTTATCATATGACCGAGAAACTTGCCACTAGCCACCCCAAAAGTACACTTAGTGGGGTTGAGTTTAAGATGGGATCTCCTCAAGTTATCAAAGGTTTCCTTTAGATCTGTCACATGATTCTGCTCCCTTTCGGACTTGACCACCACATCGTCTACATACACTTCCACATTCCTCCCAATCTGCGCCGAGAAGATTTCATTCATTGCCTTTTGGTACGTGGCTCCCGCGTTCATCAATCCCATTGGCAAAACTCGATAAGCATATACAGCCCGGTGGGTGATGAAAGAAGTTTTTGGCCTATCTTCAGGTGCCAAGCTGATCTGATTGTATCCTGAAAAAGCATCCAAGAAACTAAATAGGACATGCCCTGCCGTAGCGTCAACTAGATGATCAATAGCTGGCAAAGGGTAATAGTCTTTTGGGGTGGCTCGGTTGAGATCTGTATAATCAATGCATACTCTCCATTTCCCATTAGATTTTTTCACCAGAACCACGTTGGCTATCCACTCCGGAAATTGGATCTCATAAATGAAATTTGCCTTCAACAATTTGCTGATTTCTTCGTCTACGGCCTGTTGTCTTTCTGGAGCGAAGTTTCGTCTTTTTTGTTTCACAGGTTTTTTTTCTGGATCTAAATGTAGTCGGTGAACAGATATAGACTCATCCACTCCAGGCATGTCTTCTGGCCCCCATGCAAATATGTCAGCATACTCACGGAGCAACTTTACAATATCCTCTTGCAACAATCCTGTTAACCCTTGCCCGATGGATATCAACTTCGAGGGATCTCCCACCTTCAACTCTATTCGCTCCGTCGGCCCGCCTGGCTCGGCTTTCGGAAAAGGGGGAGTTTCAACATCCTTCTTTTCTCCAGAGAGAGGTTGGTAAGAATTCTCGACGATTAAGACTTGATTCTCAAGGGACCTAGAAGCTTTGGAAGCACTCCCCGAAGTGATTTTGCCCTTAGATTCTCCAAACGATTTCCTTTTTCGAGGGTTGGTTTGAGCTAAACTAAGAGACGCAGAGTAACATGTCATAGATGCTTCATTATCAGACTTCAACGAACCCGTCCCTACGGGGGTGGGGAACTTCACTTTCATGTGCGGAATGGAAATGATCGCTCCTAGGAAAAATAATGTTGGTCTCCCTATTATAACATTGTATGAGGAGGCGATATCGATGATGTAATACTTGACCAGAGCCGTCACTTCTCGAGGAGATGTGCCAAAGGTGGTTGGCAAGTCTATAGTTCCTTGTATTGGGACCGCGTTATTCCCGAAGCCGTAGAGAGGTCCCATGTTGTCTTCGGCACTATGATTTTCTGCCTGCCCATCTAACTTCATTCTTCGTAGAGTGTGTCGGAAAATGATATCCACAGAAGAGCCATTGTCTATCAATACCTTCTTCACATCTTGCTCAGCGATATCTAGTTGGACTGTCAGAGGCCCACTTCGACACATTTCCCCCCTCGGGTAGTCTTCATCAGTGAATGTGATGATCGACTCGGACCATCGGAACGCCCTTTGAGTTTCCAACTGTAACACCTCCTTTCGGTCTGGGTTGGGATTATCTCCTCCAATTATCATGTCTACTACATGTCGCGGTGGCTGTGTTTGTGCAGGAGGCTGTCGGGGGTTTGCACTCTGTCGGCGTGGTAGTACGTATCCGTTCAGTAGGTCTCTTTTGACCAGCTTTTCCAAAAAATACTTCAAAGATAGGCATTCGTCTGTGTTGTGACCGATACTCGCATGATGAGCACAAAATCGTGTCTTATCTCTCTTTTCTGTAGGAGTCCTCATTGGTGGGGGCGCCTGGTAGAAGTCTTTGTTCCTAATCTCTTCCAGGATCGTTGAAGGTGTCCTGTTGAGGAGTGTGAAGTTTGGCTCTTCTCTATTCTGGCGAGGAATCCTTTGGTCCGCAGGGAAATTCTTACGCCCTGCCCCTCGAAAATCATCCATTCCATCTACTTGCAAATTTCTAATTTCTGAATTCGATGTTTCACCCTTCGAACTGGGATAGTAGGCTCGAAGTCTTTCGTCGGTTGCTATATAAGCCGTAGCAATGCTGTAGGCTTCATAGAGATCTTCGGGCTCTTTATTGCAGAGTTCTTTGCAACAGTCTTTACACTCTTTGTAATTCATGTTTCGGATAAAGGAATCAACAGCATTGGCCGGTCGCAGCTCCCTGACTTTCGATGCAGCCGTCTTGAATTTCTGGATGTACTCTCGCAGGGATTCTCCTGGGTTTTGTTTCACATTTTCCAATGATATCGTATGTACCGCATGGGGTATATTGACACGGAATTTACCCAAGAAAGTAGCTTTAAACTCTTCCCAAGAACCGATGCTTCGGGGAGGTAACCCGGAGAACCACGTTCGGGCATGAGCTTTGAGGGTGGAGATGAATAAACGACACTTTGTTATATCATTATATCTGTGACAAATCATCAAATTCTCGTAGTAGCTAAGGTGATCATTGGGATCTGTGGTACCATCGAAAGATTCCAGCCCTGTTATTTTGACTCCCAAATCAACTTGTGATAATTCCAGCGTTTCAGAAAATGGAGACTTGCTTCCCGGCATGCTTAGGAGGGGGACAGTGGCCATTTCCTCCAGCCTGGTCAATCTAGCCATCAGTCCTTCTTGTCTTTCCGGTCGTCGGTCCAACACGTTCTGTCGATTTATGACTAGGGGTATTCTTCTTCTGTGTTCCGGCGACCTGGACCTTCTCCTCTCACTTGGAATCCCTCTCTCCCGGTATGGTTTTCTTTCGAAAGAATCTCTACTACCGGATAATCGGGAAAAAACAGATGCTCGAGATCCTGAGGAAGATTGGACTTGGCGAGGTCCGCGGGAGCGACTAGAACTGGCACTTTGGTTGTGTCCTTCTTCGTGAGAGGAAGAAAAAGAACGATCTGACCAACCGTTCTCAGGGAATCGGGTGGCAAGAGAATCCTTTCGCTCGTCCCTACGGTCGGGTCGTGGGCGAGGTTCGTAATAGTTCCCGGCCATCTGAGCCGTTAGATGATCCATCTGTCTTTGCATGAACCTCTGTTGTGCTCGGAGATGCGAGAACTGGCTGTGGACAGGAGAATGCGGCGGCGTGTTTGAAGGCGAACGATGGGAACTTTCACGGGTACTCGACTCGTAGCTCATCTTTTGGCTGTTAAGGCAATTATGCTTTTCAGGTGTGGTGTTACTCACTTAATCCTAGATCGTCAGTTGGGTAAGTATTCTGATCCCCGGCAGCGGCGCCATATGATGGCCGGTGGATTTTTAAGCAGAATCCGTAGCGATCATCAGAAGATGTTTTTTCTTTTAGTTCTCTGGTTTCTCCTTTTTTTTCCAACCCTTTGCACGTTCTTCCTTCATTCCTTTAAATAGAGAGGGTTCATGGGCACGTGGCTCTTTATCCATCCTTCCCTTCTTCCACCTCGTTTGCTTATCTCGAGGCTAGGTGGATTGTTCCATCATTTTCTTCAGGGCCCCCTGTTCCCCCGAAGGCCAACTCAATGATGAAGTGGTGTCCTAGAGCCAGGTGTCTATGCTTTTTGGAAGGAACACGACACCTGTCGCAGGGTCTCTCCTAGGGACTGACGCCCGTTAGCCGACCTCCTGCCGTAGCCGTAGACTCCCTACGGGCGTAGCCGTAGACTCCCTATTCCGTAGAACATGGCTACGGTTTTATTGTCCATCATAACCAAAAGATATACAAAACCCCTTAAATTCTCTACTACTTCTGACTAAGCTCTGGACTACCACACACTCTGTCAACCGAAGTGACAGTAAACTTAAATACATAAATGTCATAAATCCATTGCAACAATCAATAAGCAAATAAACGACAACAGTTCATAGTTTTTTTTTTTTTTGAATATTTTTATATCATAGTTATCTATTCAATATGGTAACCTTTCCTTGAAGCCCAAACAATCATTTAATCTGGACAAGAATCCCTTACTAACACAAGAGCTTTTAATAGGGGTGATCATAAACCGTACCAAACCGCACAAACCGCCCGCATCGCACCAACCCGCACCACACCGCGCGGTTTTTATTTTTTGTGGTGCGGTTGCGGTTTTAAATTTTGACAAACCGCGCGGTGTGGTGCGGGTTGCGGTTTTAGTTTTCTGAAATGCGGTTCAAACCGCACCACAATATTTAATACTATTTATATATATATATATATATATATATATATATATATATATATATATATATATATTGTTAGTATTTTGTTAATGATTTAAGGGATAGTTTGCAAGCTATTTGGTTCGTTAGTACCTACTAGTAATAGCTTATTTTAGAGGCTTATGAGATCAATTATAATGCGCTAGCCCATCTTTATCTATTTAGTATCACAATATTTCATACTACAATGTTTATATTTCGTTAAGTCTATGGACACGGTTTATATATTATGTTAGTATTTTGTTAATGATTTAAGGGTTAGTTTGCAAGCTATTTGGTTCGTTAGTACCTACTAGTAATAGCTTATTTTAGCGGCTTATGAGATCAATTATAATGCGCTAGCCCATCTTTATCTATTTAGTATCACAATATTTCATACTACAATGTTAACACGGTTTGCATACGAATTAAGAAATGTGGTTGAGTATGAACTTTAAAATTAATTTCACATGCATGAAAATTAATATTTTAGATTTATAATTATTTTTATCGAATATGTAAACCGCAATAAACCGCACCACACCGCACCGCATTTTCGCGGTGTGATTTATGCGGTTTTAAAATTTCGCAATGCGGTTACGGTTTGGAAATTTGACCAAACCGCATGCGCGGGTTGGTCCGCGGTTTTAGGAAAAAACCGCACCGCCCGCACCGCGATCACCCCTAGCTTTTAATGTGCTCAAGCACAAAGTTTTGATGAATCCTAAACAGTCACATGACGCTATAAGTTGAGGCATAAGAGTGCTAGGTAACAAAAAGCCAGTGTTATGGATAATGTATCAAAACGAACCGGTTAGGTCTGATACACCAGGCAAAAGCAGGGTAAGTGCGACAGTGCAAGGACATTTGCTCCTCTACTTGTCAATTTTCTCATAAGACACCATCCGTGCTCAGTGCTCACCTCCACCTTTAACCTGCCTATTTTTAGTAACAATACTTGCACTTGCCTCCATCGGATTTCTAATTTCAGAAAGCTTTATAGTTAAAACCATGTCATGCAGGAGCGTTAGGCAGATTAGAGATACATCATACATGCAAGAGAAAGACAGTGAAGGAGAAGAAGGAAGAGTAAGGACCATGCATAAGCATCACAATGATGAAGAACATCAAATCTACAGGTATATGAAACCTAATCTAAGAAAAAACATACTTTTCGATTGTAAAAATACCTGCTTGAAGACTGGCTCCATCAAGTCATCAACCTTACTATTTAATATTTGCTGATGATCTGATGATCTTCTGTAAAGGAGATATGTTATCAATAAGTATGGATACAATAAATCTGTTCAGTCAGATCTTATTTTTGAAGCCTAATGCCTCATATTCCAACTAGTTTCTCGCCAGTGTGCCTTTAATCATGGAACTAAGAATTTCCACTTCTTTATTTAGCTAGGGTATACTGCCGATAAAATTCTTTGGACTTTTTATACTGGCTACTCACCATAATATTCGAAATTTGACCTGATTAAAGAGCTATGGCGATGCATAGAGTTAGGCTACAATGTTCTTGTCATTCGCGGGTCGGGTACAGTTTATAAATTCTGTCATTTTCTCTATCGAAGAACTACTTGGAATCCAAAGGGAGTTCTACTAATTATCAAATCTATTCTTCCTAAATTTTTATGGGATGTGTGTACTTATATAAATTCTGTCATTTTCTGTATCGAAGAAATACTTGGAAGCCAAAGGGAGTTCTACTAATTATCAAATCTGTTCTTTCTAAATTCCTATAGGCTGTGTGTACTTATAAAATTGCCTAGCGCGACCATTGATAGACAAATGAGGAAGGGCTGGGTCGCAGGGTCATTGTTCAGTGGAACATTTCTGCAATTGTACTTCAGTTATATATTGAGGCTAAGTCATAATATCTCTCTTTATGTCTGTACTAAGTTGGTTAGAGCTTAAAAGCACTATTCTGGCTAGATGATACTTGTGGACAATACGGTGCCATCAAATTGTTCCTGGGTATATGCAAGTTTCTGAATTCTTGAAATCTGGTTCTTTCTCATATCAGCTTTAGAGTGGGTGAGGTCCATCTACTTTCATTGAGGGGGCATCTACTTTCAATGTGGTATGATCCATGGAGCCATCATGCTCCGATGATTCAAAGGCTAGGCACAAATGTGATCTCTTTGCCAAGTCCACAGATGGTGCCACGCTTAGTTACAAATTCTTTTAGACGGATATACCCATGGGCCATGACCAAATCATGTTACACTTATTGAGTTGACTTATTGATATTTTATAGGTTCTAATAAAACAGAATTAATTGAATGAAACAATTCTGCGACTGCAAATTCACCCTTCAATTGAAATTTAGGAACCGGGGTTAACCAGTTATTTGGGCTAGAATTTTATTCGAGTTCCTCGATTTTACTAGTTTAGAGGTTTGCAATTCGTGACAGACTTTCCACTCATGCTAGGCTTAAATCCTGGATTTCAAGCCTGGACGCTTCATGTCAACTTTGGCGTTCTATATATGACACATGAGATCACCTGCTTTTTAGTTGTCCATTCTCTGCTGCAACAATACCTCACATTCCTAATTTAAGTGGAATGACTTGGGCAAACATTGTTAATTGTCGCAATATTCTGTCTTCCCCCTCTATGTTTGTTCCTCTCTGCTTCAATTTATTATTAGTGAAAGGAAAGGAACGCAAGATTACATGGAGGAGACTCACACTCCTTCTCAGATTGAGAAAGCGCATAAAAAAGAGAGCCTGAGCCAGAATTACAGCAACCTGAAATATCACTGGGCACTCAGATGTCCCAGATTAATCTGTGTTCACTTGGGAAGAATGGAATGAAAATTGTAAACAAAATTTATGAATAAAGAAGAGATGTTGAGGGAAATAGTGAACAAATATGAGAGAGAAGAAGTTTTTATGATGAAAATTATAAGGTAAATGATGATGATGGAGAATGGAGCATTCCTTCCAAAACATGTGGGTTAGAATTTTAGTTTAAATTGCGTGGAAAGGAATGAAGTAAGGAATGAAAATTTAAACATTTTTCCCAATCTTCCCCAAATAAGAGTATAAATTTCATTCCATTCTTCCCCCATTCCATTAAGTGAAGTGAACATAGCCTAAGAGCTTACTCTCTTGGTTCCAAATTAATGGTTTTGTATCAGATGATTTAAAAAAATGTACTTGATGAAGCTTGGCAGGTACTTGGGACACGTTAACACGAAAAAAAAAAAAAAAAACTCAAACACCAGTGATCAATTAGAATGCAGTAATTGCTGTGTGAGCTACAGAAGAAGTCTATGCAACATAAATAGCATATGATCAAGAAACCACAAATTACCTGAAAAGAAAATTTCTAAAAGCAACTTTCCCTAGTAACTCTGTCATAAAAATTTAAAACTCTAAACTCTAAAGCATCCCATCAATATGGTTATGCTTTAGGGACATGAAACCAAATAACTGTTTAGGATTCCAACTTAACGTTGAAATTAGAGAATGCAATACGAACAAGAAAGGTCACAGAAGAACTCAATACAGTGGATTGATTAGTCATACATGTTTAATAGCACTGCCACACACTAGATGCCAGAATTTTAATCAAGAAGAGGAAAGATTCTAACCCGAGTTTCGTTATTTGAGCGTTTGACACAAGTCATATATAGAGCTGTCAATTCGTTCATTTCGTATACTTTCGTGTCGTGTACTTTCGTGTTTCGTGTACGTAAAGCCAAATCCAAAACCGACCCGTTAAGGATTCGTTTCGTTTCGTGTTCGTGTACCTTCATTTCGTATCGTGTTTCGTGTAATTTTTGAATAAAAATAAAAATATTTAAATATTAAATTTTTATTAGTCGAGTCTTAAATCATTGTCATAAAGAATCAAGTGTGCTCAAGTCTAGTTAAACTAAAATTTGAAACTATTTTGTATTTATCTTATATAAAAATTATATATAAAATATTATTTTAAAAAATGTATTCATATAATTTTAATAAAATTATTTAAATATTTATTTCTTTCGTGTATTTTCGTGTCGTGTACCCAAGGGTAAACCCAAAACCGACACTAAATTCATCCGTGTAATTCGTGTTCGTGTACCGTAAAGGTCCGCCCAAACCCGTAATTTTCGTGTCATTTTCGTGTCGTGTACGAAATTGCCGGCTATAGTCATATATAGAGGAACCAGTACATGGGAAACACAAAGCAAGATCAGCAGAATACTGTAGTTACTTAACCATCAGTATACTTACAATGCAGTCTTGACCATATATTATTGTTCCACAATATCATGGATTCTACTAGTATTAGGACTGGACTTCCATCATATTCATTTGCTACGATGATTTCAAGCATGGAACTATCCAATGGCAAGTCAACTAGTCAAGTGTTTTTATATCTTTCAAAAGCATGACCTAAAGGAACTGTTGTGCCCAAAATCTGTAATGGGCTTAGTTTTGGGCCCATGAATGTTGGAGGCCTGGTAGGGTGTTTAAAAGGTAGGAACAAGTTGACAGGAAAAAAGGAGGTGTACCTCTAGAGGGAAGCTCTGGAGGTGGAGGTTCGCTTTTTAGGGAAGCTGTGTAGGTGCAGGTGGACTCACAGGTTCCACCTCTGCTGGCCGAACGGATAAGGATTGACTTCTAATTTGTAGGCAATGCGAATTGAGTCCTTTTAACAGTTTATTTCATGGAGATACACGTTTCTAATATGATAAATATTGGATATTTGTGATATATGTCGATATGTACATGGAGTTCTCATATGAGTAGGATTTGGGAGTTCTACTTCGAATAGGACTCTACTATGGGGCTAGCTGATTTAAGGAAAAGTCATATTTCTACACAAAGACTTCGAGATTAACACGGATGGAAGGATGGAATTCTATCAATTTCGTGGCTTAATGGACAAGGAAAGGATTCCTAACCTAAAAGAACTACATTAGGGCTTGATTCCTATAAATAGGATGTAGGCAATTAGCAAGGGGTCAGTTTTTTACTTTCTGAATACACAAGGCACGTGTACCCTAAGTAATACATCCCTGGACATACTTGGCCGGATTTTTGCCATTATTGTCCGGTGAACTTGCTAACTCAGCCCAAAAAACACAAAATACCATTATTAGGTTCAGCTGCCCTGTTTTGGTACAGCTGTTTGGTTTGTTAATTATCCGAAAACCAAGGATAATTCCCGTTATTCCGGCGAGACTTTCTTGGGGTGTCGTGTGAATTTTTTGCACAACATTTTTGGCGCTAGAAGGAGGGGTGTCCTCTCTTGAATCAATGTCGGAAAATTCCGAACCTGTTCGAACGCCGAGCGGCGAGGATGGTAGGCATAAGGCCAATCCTGATGGTGAAGTAACTGCTAAGGATATCCTTAACCATCTTCAAGCTATGGATGGTAGGATCGACCAGTTGGAAAGGAAATCGTCGCGGAAAAAGAAAGGACAAAGAAAGCATAGGTCCTCGGAAAGGCGTTTTAGACGTCGTGAAGTGACACCAAGAAATTTGGATTTTGGGAGTGAAGAAGAGCCTGAACAAGAGGCTCGAAAAAATAATTTCTCTGATGTTGAAACGGATCGAGAAAATGTGGATCGGAAGGAAGGTCCTGCGGACTCCCCAACTAGGAGTGTGAGCGTATTTGATCGAGTCGGGAAGAAGCTCAATAGTAAAGATTTACGGCATGTGTTGGATGGAACGAAGGAAAAGGTGGATGGAAATGACAACCTTGACAAGTCTCAGTCGAAGGGTTCTAAGAGCTATAGGAGGGAAAAACCTAGAGAGGAAGAGCGGGCTCATGATAGGAGGTCTAGGTCCACCAAGCTCCAATCAGCTGTCGGGAGTGAAGGCAGCTCCAGCTCCCGAGACAGTTCAGCTCACAAACAGAATGGAGACTCGAATGAAGACACAGATGAGAGTGAGGAATACCTCTCAGACGGAGGGGATGCAAATTATAAGGTGGTTGATTTGAGAAAAGCTCTGGAAAAAATTAAAGCTGAGAAGAGGTCGACATCAGGGCTAGCTGTAGCCTCACCTTTCACTAAAAAGGTCCGAGATTCACCCCTTCCACCTAGGTACAGGGGGGAGTAGGAGATTTGAAGTTTGATGGCACCACAGACCCAGTGGAATATCTCAGCCGTTTTAGTACTGAGATGGAGGTGTACCAAGTCAGGGATCGCACAAAATGCCGGCTGTTGGCAGCTACACTAAGGGATAATGCTCATCAGTGGTTCAAGAGGCTGCCATCTAATTCAATTCGCTCCTGGAGGCAAATGAGTGAACTTTTTGTGACTCAATTTCGGGCTACTGTGGCATTTGCACCTCCTGCTAACACTTTGGCAAATATCAAGCAAAGGGAGAAGGAAACTCTTAGAGAGTATTTTAAGCGTTTTAACGCAGAGGTGCCCAAAGTGAGGAAGGCTACCGATGAAACCTATAAGAATTTTCTGATAGCTGGGATATGGCCTGGAAGTGATTTCTGGAAGGAGCTTCAAAAGGAGGAACCTGTTACGCTGGCTTATTTTTATGCACGGGCTGAAGCTCATAAAGTAGTTGAGGAATCTATGGATAAATTGAGGAAAGATAACAACCCAACTGGTTGGAATGGGTGAAAAAGAAGCAGGTCCTATAGTCCTAGGAGAAGAAATGTGGATAGGCGTGCTTCCTATCATGGAGCTTCAGCTTTCACTGAAAGGGAAGCTGGTCGCAAGGAAAGGACAGCACCTCTAACTGTGAATGCAACTGGTTCAAGGAGGTTTGTGGAATACAAGCCCCCACCCTTGAAAAATTATAATAAATATTCAGAGTATACCCCATTGGCGGCACCTCTCGAACACGTGTTTGAAGTTGGGGACAAAGCTGGAGTGTTCAGGAAGCCGACCCGCATCGGCCCACCTGGGAGGAGGGACCTAGGAAAATACTGTGCATTTCATGATGCAAACGGACACGAGACAGCTGACTGTCGTCACTTGAAAGATCATGTTGAGGATTTAATTAGGAAGGGATACCTTACAGAGTTTGTGGCACAAGAGGTGAAAAAGTATAAAAATGAGAAAGAAAGAAAGGAGGCAGAAAAAATGGTACCTGATCGTACAGCAAGGGCGAATAGTATCCGTACTATAATAGGAGGTCCATACATTGGAGGCACAAGCAGGAACTCCATGAAAAATTTTGCTCGGGAGGCTAAAGGAGCTCCCCTTACTAATGTCTTCCATCTGGCTGAAAGGCCCCCAAAGCTATTTAAGGGGGAAGCTGCAGACATCACTTTTACCGAAGAAGATGCAAAGCATGTGCATCACCCACATAATGATGCTCTGGTGGTCATGTTCTCCATTGGGGGAATGAATGTGCATCGAATTTTAGTGGACAATGGAAGCTCCTATAACATAATAGCTTACGATACCTACCAAAAAATGGGTCTCCTGGATAAAGAAATGTTTCCTTCTTACAACGACTTATATGGATTTACATGAGGTCCGGTTCAGATTGTGGGACGTGTGAAACTCCCAATCAGGATGGGGAGTGAACCTTATGTGGCAACCCAGGTTGCCGAGTTTATGGTTGTGAACGAAGACATATCTTATAATGCTATCATGGGCAGGCCTTTCCTGCAGGAGATGCGTGTGGTGACTTCCATTTACCATCTCTCAATGAAATTTCCAACTCCTAATGGGATTGGGTGCCTACGAGGATGTCAGTCAGATTCACGGGAATGTTACGGTAAGGCCTTGTGTACTGCTGAGCAAGCTTCAAAACACTTGCTGTTGGTAGATGGCGGAACAACTGACAACTGTTACCGCTACCTGGGACTTCCAAATACTTCGGCTGAATAGTCCTCTCAAAGGAAAGGAGGGGTATGTGAGAGAGAATCCGGCAATACAATTATGATTGTGCAACATCCAGATGAAGACCCTTACGTGGATGTAGCTTCGTTTTTGGGGGAAGGTACTGGAAGGGAGTTGCTTATGCTGGAAGCACCTCAACTGAAAAATGGGAACGACAATGATGATTTTGTTGAAGGCATCGTGGAAGAAGTCAATGACAGTGACTTCGATGAGGCGGAAATCTTAGAGCAATCGCAGAAAGAGGTACCTGAATCTGCCCAGGTGGATGATAAAGGGAACCTGTTGGAAATTGATTTGGATCCTAGGATGCCCGAATCCAGAGAAAAAGCTGGTGCTGCAGGAGACACTATATCTTTTATGGTAGATGACACTGATTCTAGTAAGGAGCTGAAAGTTGGAAAACAGCTGGATCCGAATATGAGGGAAGCTCTGGTGAGCTTCCTTAGAAAGAATGTGGACGTGTTTGCTTGGATCATTCAGACATGATTTGGATAGACCCAAAGGTAATGTGTCATCGTCTTAATATTGATCCGGAAGCGAAAACGATAAGGCAGAAAAGAAGGGCTATACGTGGTGAAAGAGCTTCCGCTTTGAGAGAAGAGGTGGACAGATTATTGGCAGCTGGTTTGGTGAGGGAGTCTTTTTACCCCATGTGGTTGGCAAATCCAGTGCTGGTCAAAAAGCCCAATGGAAAATGGCGTACTTGTGTGGATTTTACAGACTTGAATAAAGCGTGCCCAAAGGATAGCTTCCCGCTTCCTCGTATTGACCAGCTGGTGGATGCGACTGCTGGGCATGCCCTACTGAGCTTTATGGACGCATATTCAGGATATAATCAGATTCCTATGTATGGCCCAGACCAAGAGCATACTTCCTTTATAACAGATAGGGGGTTGTATTGCTACATTGGGATGCCTTTTGGTTTAATCAACGCGGGAGCTACGTATCAGCGTCTGGTAAACATGATGTTCAAGGATCAAATTGGGAAAACAATGGAAGTATATGTTGACGATATGTTGGTAAAGTCAAAAAAGGCGGCTGATCATGTTTCGCACTTGGCAGAAATGTTTGACATATTGAGGAAATATAGAATGAAGCCCAATCCTCAGAAATGTGTATTCGGGGTAGAATCTGGGAAGTTTCTCGGGTTCATGGTTAATCACCGGGGTATTGAAGCTAACCCTGCAAAGATTAAAGCTTTGTTGGAAATGAGGTCACCTAGGAGCGTGAAGGAGGTTCAGTCATTAACAGGGAGGGTTGCAGCTCTGAACAGGTTCGTCTCAAAATCTTCAGACAGGTGTAAGGAATTCTTTTCACCAATTAAGAAAGGAAAGAACTTTGAGTGGACAGCTGAATGTGAAGCTGCTTTTGAGAAGCTAAAGGAACAGCTGGGTAACCCCCCGCTCCTTTCTAAACCAGTTGATGGTGAGGTCCTGATATTCTACCTAGCAGTTTCTGAGTATTCTATTAGTGCGGTTTTGGTTCGAGAGGAAGGGAAGGTGCAGTTTCCGGTGTATTATGTAAGCAAAAGATTGCTGGATGCAGAAACCCGATACACTAACATGGAAAAGCTAGCTTATCCATTGATTCTTGCTTCAAGGAAGCTTCGACCTTACTTTCAGTCTCATAAGGTTGAGGTACGGACTTTTTTCCCGCTAAGGCAGGTGTTACATAAACCAGAAGCTTCTGGAAGGTTGATGAAGTGGGCTATTGAATTAGGACAGTTTGATGTTGAATACAAGCCGCGGTCTGCAATAAAAGGGCAAGCGTTGGTTGATTTTCTGTTGGAATTTCCTCCATCCTTCGAGGTAGGTGGAAACGAATGTATACCTGCAGGTGAGCTACCTGCTGGTGAGCTACCTACTGGTGAGCTACCTTCTGGTGAGCTAGCTATTGGAGGGCTACCTGTTGCAAAGGTACCTGTGGAAAATTGCGCTCCGTGGTGGACTTTGTATGTGGATGGGGCAGTTAACTCTAATGGAGCAGGAGCTGGCATAGTGCTAGTAAGCCCCGAAAGACACAAGTTGCAGAGTGCTATTCATTTTTCATTCTACGCAACTAACAATGACGCAGAGTACGAAGCTCTGATTGCTGGTTTGAAGCTAGCTTTAGAGATGAAGGTGGAAAATTTGACCGTCTTTAGTGATTCAATGTTGGTGGTTTGGCATATTAAAGGAGGGTTTCAGGCTCGAGGCCCTCGTACTGATTTGTACATGAGGTATGCACAAGAATTGGTGAAGAGATTCAGGGAGGTGAATCTAGAACAGATTCCTAGGTCGGAGAATGTGAATGCAGATGCGCTGGCTAAGCTAGGCTCTCAAAGGGAAGCTACATTGTTAGGAGTCATTCCCCTTGAGGTTCAGCGTCAACCGAGTATTTCAAAAATTGAGATTTTGAATATGGAAACTACAGTGGAGGATCACTGGATGGTTCCAATAGTGGAGTACATCACTAAGGGAGTTTTGCCAGAAGATAAGGATGAAGCTCGGAAATTAAAATATAAAGCGGCAAGGTATATGATTTATGAAGGAATTTTGTATAAGAGAGGTTTTAATAAGCCTTTGCTAAGGTGTTTTTTTGGAGACGAATGTGAGTATATCATGAGGGAGATCCATGAGGGGATTTGTGGTAACCACTCTGGGGGAACCTCATTGGCACACAAAATACTTCGTCAAGGATATTATTGGCCAACTTTGCAAAGAGATGCACATAAGTACACTCGAGCATGTGATCGCTGTCAGAGGTTCGCGAAATTGGGTGTCAACCCAGCTGTACCCCTTAAACCCCTCACCAGTCCTTGGCCTTTTGCGGTTTGGGGGATAGATCTAATTGGGGAGCTTCCCAAGGGTAAAGGCGGAGTAAAATACGCAGTCGTTGCAGTGGATTACTTTACAAAGTGGGCTGAAGCGGAACCTTTGGCTACAATGACTGCTTCAAAATTGAAGGAATTTGTGTTTCGAGCTATAGTTTGTAGGTATGGAGTACCTTATAAGCTCATCTCAGACAATGGGAAGCAAAAGTTATGGAATACAACTTGTGAGGCAATACGAGGAGCCCACGACCTCATAGAAATTCAAAGTTAATAGCCACCAAGGCCATGCAAAATAATTTAAAAGGTTAAACCCACGCAGGGGTAGGCAAAGTTCTTAATTTCAAGGAGTTAAGGAGTAGGGGTGTCAGGAGATACCTCAGCCCTTGGAGTAGGAGGAACAGGGGTAGCTGTGTTAGAGGCGTCCGCTTTAGCTTCAGCTGGATCTTCCGAGGGAACCTCCACCTCTTTCTCCATATCAGCTGGGTCAACGGAGTCCACCTTAGCTGCAGTAGCTTCCCTCTTCTTGATGTCCTCCACAGCTTTCACAGCATCTTCGCCTAGCTGAGACCAGTCTAAATCGGGGAATCGGAGGTAGGTGGATTCGATATAGTCATTGATGGCCGCATTATAGCCTATACCAGAGGCTTCCTTTCTCTTCTCCTTTTGAACGGACCTTTCCTCAGCTAGCTTGACATTCATAGCTTCCATTTTTAGTTCTAGCTCATGAATTTGCTTGGCATGGGAAGAAACCAACTCCTCTTTCTCTGCATCAAGAGCAACAACTGAATTGGCCAGCTGGTCATGTTCCTTTATCAACTTGGTTTCAGCAGACTTGAGCTTCCTATTGGCATCCATATACTTCTTCGTCTCGTCATCCTTGGCTTTGATAGACTGTTTGAGCTGTTTCACCTCCTCAGCAAGTCTTTGGTCACCTCGAGCTGTCTCCACAATCTTCTCACCATGCTTAAGATAATGAAATAAACTCTTGGCATTGGCATGAAGGGCAGCTCGTGCACCCTCAGCTAGTGACATTTTGTCCCAAGCAGCTACAGCTTCCTCAGGAATCTGGTTTCCTGCCATCTCAAAGAAATACTGCAAATGAGGACCAGAATTTCCGGGGTCCAAGGAAGGAGATGTCTTAGCCTTTTTAGCAGAGCGAGAAGCAGAGGCAGAAGCTCGAGGTGGTTCAGGGAGAGGAGGTGGTAACTTTCTTTTTGAAGAGGTGGATGATTTTTCTAAATTAGGAGATGGAACTTTAATCTTCGAGATAGGAGTAGCTGCAATAGGGGTGACCTTGTCATCTTCGTCATCATTAAACATCTCTTCATATTTGGTTGTTTTCTTGATAAAAGAGGGAATTCCTGAAGCCATTTCTGCAAAGATTAAACAATGTGGAAATTGTGAGCAAGTTATCAATAAAAAATACTTAAAATTATCGTAAGTATATGCCTATATTATTGATGAGCATGGTGTGAGGAAGGAAAATAATTTTAGCTGGTCGAAATAGGGGTACTTCTCCCAGGAATGAAATTACAACTCATAAGGTTGTCACGGGTTAGCAAACTAAGGCCGTTCCCTAGCCCAGCTGACAAACTTAGCGCCTCTACAGCACGCTCTAGGGTTCGACCTCTTAAAGAGGATTTTGCAGGTATTTTCACAGACAGGTTAAAATCAATTCTTAATTGAGGGCAGTCATAACAGTAAAGGAACTGTTTGAGCCAGCCACTCATCCCTCTCTTGCAACTTCTGAAACATTGGCCCTCATGGACACTCCAGGCGGATAGATAAAAGAAACCTGAGTCCTTGCCAGTTTGTTTTAGCTGGTAAAAATATCCTAGCTCTCGAGCAGAAAGAGTCTTGTTGAATCTGGTATGGTAAAGGATATACATACACATCGCCATACGATATGAGTTGATGGTGAGTTGGATAGGAGCTAAATCAAAAAATTCAAGAACCTCTTGGATAAAGGGGTGTAAAGGCAGAGATAACCCCAATCTAAAAAATTGGGCTGACAAAACATATTGAATTTGTGACATCTCTCTTCAGGAGAGGGGATGACTAAAGAACAGCCTATGTGGTGTGATTGTGTCAGCTTCTTTAATAAGGGAGCAGTCATAGAGCTACTCAAATTTTCACAAGATAGGGTGGCAGGAGGTTTTTCAAAGGTATTGTTTTCTAATTCGCCTGTTACAGAATCAGTTCTAGGAGGAGCTGTTGAGGTAGTATGTGAAGGGGTAGCTTTTACAGAGGAAGCTTCATCAGCAGTAAGAAGAAGGTTTGGCGTTGTGGATTCTAGTGACATGTGTTCATCTGAGGAGGATACAAGGATAGCTGGTCGAGTGTCCCTGGTATTGTGAGTGAAAAGGTTGGTGTTTGATAAACGAGTTTTTGAATGATCTATTAGTTTGACCTTGGAACGAGTCCTGGCACTTACGGTGAAAGATGGGTTAGTTCTGGAAATTGGGTCAAGGGGAAGCTGGTCTGTGTTAGGAAGTTCTGGGGAGTGGGCCATCTCCTCAGAGGTAGAATGCTGGGAGCTAGCTGCATCTGATCTACCAGACATCTGCACAAAGTGAAACAAGATGAGTAGGTGATCAGTGAGTTTCCCAAGTGAGGTGTTTTAACAGGTGTGTGCGGATAAGCACATACAAACGGCCAGGAGCGAATGAAAGGCCAGGTTCGCCTAAACAGCTAGCTAGGCACAGGTACGCCTATCAAGGAATCTTTACTATTCTTCTTAGATTGGGTATTCGCATATGATGCACACATTATGTATACAAGTTTAATTAAAAACAAGGATTGGTACATGCATTATAACAACAAACAATCATTGGTTTCTGGAAAAGGAGAATTACACATGGATTTTTGCAAAAACATGTAACACTAATGGGTTTTCGAATGAAGATCAGCACGAATCGGGTTTTAGGGTTTTGAATTCTAGAGGGTATCATGGTCCAGAAAGGGGGATACTTGTTTTGATGATGAATTAACCATTAATAAACATGGTATAATGGCATGCATATGTGGAGATTAGTTTGTGTATCTAGGTGTGCATGCATAAGTACAAATCGAAGACAAATCGCAACATGTAATTAAGAGAATAGCGATGGATATGAAAGACAGGGAGCATAAGAAAAGGGATCATACCTTGATGATAGTTGGAAGGATTAGAGTGGCTGGAGTCGGAGAGTATCGCCGGGATGGTTCGCCGGAGTAGAGCTTCTCTTTGGGAGATGAACCGGTGGAAGAAGAAGAGAGTGTGTGTTTGTGATAAAAGAAAAAGAAAAGGGGGATGGACTGGTGAAGATGTATAAATAATATAGAAAGGGAGAGATTGTGGCGTGTAGGAGTTGGTATTGAATGGAGTTATTGTTGTCTTGGGAAACGAAATGGTGGAAGCAGAATTGGTACATGACACGACTATTAACAAGAGAAATGGAATTTATTTTTTGTTTTTGGTGAAATTCTAATTTATGAGTTGCTTTTTACAAAATAAATTTTTGGGAATTAACTCATGATATCAGAAAGGTTATTTTGGAGAGAATTGTTTAGAGGAAAGAGTATTTCCTGGAAGGGGTTAAATTAGAGGAACCTGTGTTTGCAAAAAAAAAAAAAAATTTTTTTTACGATTTTCTAAATTCTTTAATGATGGGAGTAGCTTAGGTTTTAATTTAAAAGGAAATCATGGAATCTTTGGAAAGGTTTTACTGGTTTAATTATGGCAAGGTTATTGCGAAATATATGGGATGTTAAGATGATATGCTGGAGCTGGACATAAAAAGCGAAGCTGAAGCTAAGGAGAAATGACAAGGTTCCTTGTGTATTTTATAGCTACAAGGAACCTGAGGGGTAGTTGTTGTGCCCAAAATCTGTAATGGGCTTAGTTTTGGGTCCATGAATGTTGGAGGCCTGGTAGGGTGTTTAAAAGGTAGGAACAAGTTGGCAGGAAAAAAGGAGGTGTACCTCTAGAGGGAAGCTCTGGAGGTGGAGGTTCGCTTTTTAGGGAAGCTGTGTAGGTGCAGGTGGACTCACAGGTTCCACCTCTGCTGGCCGAACGGATAAGGATTGACTCCTAATTTGTAGGCAATGCGAATTGAGTCCTTTTAACAGTTTATTTCATGGAGATACACGTTTCTAATATGATAAATATTGGATATTTGTGATATATGTCGATATGTACATGGAGTTCTCATATGAGTAGGATTTGGGAGTTCTACTTCGAATAGGACTCTACTAAGGGGCTAGCTGATTTAAGGAAAAGTCATATTTCTACCCAAAGACTTCGAGATTAACACGGATGGAAGGATGGAATTCTATCAATTTCGTGGCTTAATGGACAAGGAAAGGATTCCTAACCTAAAAGAACTACATTAGGGCTTGATTCCTATAAATAGGATATGTAGGCAATTAGCAAGGGGTCAGTTTTTTACTTTCTGAATACACAAGGCACGTGTACCCTAAGTAATACATCCCTGGACATACTTGACCGGATTTTTGCCATTATTGTCCGGTGAACTTGCTAACTCAACCCAAAAAACACAAAATACCATTATTAGGTTCAGCTGTCCTGTTTTGGTACAGCTGTTTGGTTTGTTAATTATCCGAAAACTAAGGATATTCTCGTTATTCCGGCGAGACTTTCTTGGGGTGTCGTGTGAATTTTTTGCACAACAGGAACTACATTGACAATGCACAAAATGAGTGTGAACTGAATTACAGAAGCAAGTTATAGTCAATATTATGTTTTTTTAAGTTCTCAATGTTATATCCATGTTTCAAATTGATCGAGTATTTACAAATTACGTTTTTATAATTTTAGAAAACTAAAAATTACATTTTAAAGTGCATTAAATATTTTTTTAATTTTTTTAAAAATATTTGAATTACATAAATCTATAATTTTCCATCAAAATTTGGTGAACTTAACCCTCAAAAAGTTAAAACAAAGTTAATATTTTTTTCAGAATTAAATATTCTGAAATGATCAAGTATTATTTTGTTCAACATATGTTACAACTTTATAGATCACATTTTCTAAAAATGGTATTAATTGATCTAGAAAAAATGATATTAATTGAAGTATAATAAAAATTATTGATAAACATCTATTAATTAAAATTAGAAAAGAATTTAAAACCATTATAGAAATAAATAATAATTTGGGTCGTTTATTTGTCTGGGGTAAAAATAAAAAAAGAGAGAGAAAAGAAAAAAGGCATTATAAATAAGGGTTTGCGTTACGGGTCCTCCCTCCAAATTGGGCAAAGGGGGAAGAATAATTAGGGTTTTAGAGTTTTAGCGCATAGAGAGAGAGAGAGAGAGAGAGAGAGAGAGAGGGGGAGGGAGACAGAGACAGAGAGAGAGAGAGAGAGAGAGAGAGAGAGAGAGAGAGAGAGAGAGAGAGAGAGAGAGAGAGAGAGAGAGGAGAGAAGGATGAGCAGAAGTTTAGGAATACCGGTGAAGCTACTCCACGAAGCGGCGGGTCACATCGTCACCGTCGAACTCAAAAGCGGCGAGCTTTACAGGGGTAGCATGATCGAATGCGAAGACAATTGGAATTGTCAGCTCGAAAACATCACTTTTACTGCCAAGGTATTCAACCTACATTCACAAACTCTACAAGTTTCTGTTATATATCTTTATCCCATGTTATTAGCATATCCTGGAAATCGAACAATTGTAAACCCTAGATGCTATCTGTATGTTACTGGTGGAATTTTTTATTGTTTATTGGTTTCCAGTAATTAGGTGATGTTCGATTGTGGTTTAATTAGGTTAGTTTATTACTTTGTTGGATTTCAGATTTGCATTCTCGGATTTGTTTCGTTATTTTTATTCATTTAGTTTTGTATTGTGTGTGTGGTTTTTACAAAGATATGGTGTGTAAATCTTTAGCAATAGACTGATTATTTGCTGGATTCTTGTGAGAATGTCAAAATTTTAAAGACTCGACAAAAAAGTGTTTTTTTGATATTAGGCTTAATAAAATTACATCCAGAGAGTTTCTATATCCGTCACTTATTTCTATACCTTTGAAGAAATTGGCCGTCTTTCTTGTCTCGAGGGATTTAAATGGCTTTAGCTATTGGCAAATGTTCTTTCTAATAAGGGATGCTTTTGTTACTGATGGGGGGTTTAAGGGCGATAATTATATAGATATTAACATGTAAGGTGTTAGTGCATGTATTTTTGTCCGACTCTTGACTAATTGTGCCAATTCATTTGCAGGATGGCAAGGTGTCACAGCTTGAACATGTTTTCATCCGAGGTAGCAAAGTCAGGTAAACCTCTACAATTTGATTGTGTTACATTCTTCTATAATTGCATTAGTTTGTGGCATTTCTCTGATAAGTTGGACCCCCCCCCCCCCCAACCACCCAATCAGGTTTATGGTGATCCCGGATATGCTAAAGAATGCTCCAATGTTCAAGCGGCTTGAAGCCAGAATCAAGGTATGATATACTTAGAAAGTCTAGTTCACTAATATTATTGTTAACTTTTTGTACACCAGTCTGCAGCTGATGATGTTATCTTCAATTATGTTTGATTGTTTTCAATGTTCTTCTGACTTGACTTACTGAATCTATGACTGGGCAAGGGTTCCTCAATTGGAGTTAGTAGGGGTCGTGCTGCAGGAATGCGAGCTAGAGTAAGTAATTTATTTTGTGCATTGTGAAATATTATTTATTATTACCAAAATAAAACATAGGATTTGATGGTAATGGTAATGAGTTAGAGCAAGTCCAGTGCAATGCCAAATTTGCATCCAAGGATGCATATATGCATCTAGCCACATCATCAATTAACCACAAAAGTAATGCAAGTTGGTCTACTTTAAATAAAACTGGGGTGAGTTGGACAAAATGTTAGTTAAATATGGAATTATTTGGTTCCTAAATGCAACTAGCATTGGAATGCAAGTTGTATTTTGACACCAATGGCTATAGCCATTTTGCATCTAGCATTGGACTTGCTCTTATAAATCTTAAAATTGTTCTAGTTATTTAGAGACCTGGTTTGTAATTGAACCTACCTGATCACCCTTTGGACTGTTATATACTTGTCTTGTGGCAGTATGGCACCAATTAACTTTTGTGTTTTTGATTTATCAAACTCTGTATAAAGCTGTTATATGACTAAATCTCAGCCATCATGAAAAATTTGTGTCCTTCCTAGATAAAGTCACTTCATAGCATGACATATTTATACAGAGGAAAATGGACCTTAAAAGCTTGGTTTTCTAAATGCAGGCACCTGCTGGTGGCCGTGGTGGTCCTCCTGGTAGGGGTGTTGTGCCTCCACTACGTAGGTGAACAGTATCTTTCAAGTCTCATCCTGGTTCTGACGACGCTTCCTTGCAGTTGTTTACTTGCGTAGTAGTTTACTTGCGTAGTACTTGATTTTGCAAACAAATCTTTGAGACAATTGTTGTCGGTGAATTAGGAAATTCAGATATTGTCCCATCGCTCTATGTTGTGTTGGGATAACAAAAGAAACAATATTGTCCAGATTATTATGACATTAGTGTGTTTGGCTTCCTTCCTACTTCCTATTAATTGCAACCTGTAGATGTATTACTGCTACTTATTCTCTTCACCAGAACATGGGTAGTGCTTATTTTATATTACTATCAACTTCAGCTGTCGTAGGAGGTGATTGTTATTTTCTTAGAGCTCGATAGTAATTATTGGGTTGGTGAAAAATAATGATAAAATTTGTTATCCCATCAGAAATGTACTTGTGGATAGGGGTGAGCATGGTTTTCCAAAAACCGACCAAACCGAAAATTTAGGTTTTTTTTCGGTTTGGTTTGGTTATGGTTTTATATTTTTAAAAACCGAAAATTTTGGTTTGGGTTTGGTTTCACTAGTTTACCCATCCGATTAAACCAACCCGACCATCAAGTCGTATAAAAATATTATATATATATATATATATATATATATATATATACATATTGTATTTTTCGTGTGGTTATTTATTTAGCACACCTATCTTCAACACACTTATAGACTATAATATTATATGCCTTAACCATGCTTACGTGTGTGCGTGTGTGTTTTGTATTTAGTTAGATTTATAGTAGTTAACTTGTTTTATTTCATGTCAAAAACCAGTTAAAAGAAGAAAGTACCAGAAAGCTATATATAAGACTTTTGAGACTTATTTTATGATTTAATGAAAATATTTGAGGAGTATGATTTATTTTATAACTATTTTTGATGATATTTTGTGCTACTATTTGTGCATTTATTTTGTTGGCTATTTTAAAATAAAATTGAATCTTGTATTTAGTGTTGGAGAAAATAAATAACATCAAGTATAAATATATATTTAATAACGGTTTTAAATCGAAACCGACCAAACCAAACCGTTATAATTTGGTTGGTTTTTTTAGAATGATATGGTTTTTGGTTTGGTTATGGTTTGAAAAATTAAAAACCCGAAATTTATGGTTTGGTTGGTTTTGTCGTCCTAAACCGCCCAAACCACCCGATGCACACCCCTACTTGTGGACTTTGGTAGAGCTAGATTACTCCAGCCAATTCATAACCATTAATAGGTTGTGTCTTATAAGCTATCACCAACATAAAGGACTTCATATATATAAGTAAGCGGTGTAAAACAAGGATGGAGCTCCCAGTGAGTTGTAGTAATTCATAAAGACTGCATTGCCTAAAAACTGAAATCTGGCAAGATCTGCATTTATCTGGGCCGGGAGGTTTGAACAGTGCTTTCATGGGTGCGTGTGTTCAACTATAAAAAATAAAAAACTAAAAAAGCTGTTTCTTTTGAGCCTGTTTGGTTGGACTTATTATAAGTCCTTATGGACTTATTTTCGGATAAAAATTTCACTTTTTGATAAATTTTTTTTATACAAGTATTTAATGTATGTTTGAGATTCTATAAGTTGCAAAAATAAGTTGCAAAATAAGTTGGAAAATAAGTTAGAAAATAACTTTATCTTAAAATAAGTTGACTTATTCTGAAAAAAATTCCCCCAAACACCCCCTTTGTCTCTTACCCCTCTTTCTGAACTTCTATTGCAAGCTTCTCTCGTAAAATTTTAAGTATCCTCCAACAGAGACCAAGCCGTAAATGCCTTATTTCAACCTATCCTTTTACTCGATCATACCACTAAAAGTTCACAATCTTGAGATCCTTACCGTTGAAGTTCACAATCTCGAAATAATTCTAATAAATTTTTTTTATCAAATGATTTATAACATGTTACGAGTTGTCTTTTCAGATTTTTCATTTTCGCACAAGCAAATCTTTGTGATTAGCTTAAAAATAAACTGCATAGGATTGTTCTTCAAAAAAAAAAAAAAGCTTAAAAATAAACTATAAGATGAAGATTATAATATTGTGACCACACAGGTCTTCAGGTAGCATCGAATTAGGGATGGGAAAAAAATCCGATCCGACGGATACCCGATTCGAAATCTGAAATTTTGGATAACCCGAACCCGATTTTTTGGATTTGGATTTGGATTTGGATATGATTTTTAAACCCGAAAATTTTTGGATTTGGATATTAGTTATACCGATCCGAAACCCGAAAACCGATCCAAACCCGACCTGAACCCGAAACCCGAAAAAACCCGAATATATATATATATATATATATATATATATATATATATATATATATATATATATATATATATATATATATATATATATATATATATATATATAGGCTAGCGTTCAAATAGAAACCAACCTTAGAATAGAAACTAGAAACCTAAACTAAATAAATTATATTTCATTTATTTTAATGGCCCCGCTAGGGGCACCTTCACAAAAAACGTTTAAAATTCTTGGCTCTATTCAACAAAAATATAAAAAAAATAAAAAAATTTTAAAAAAAAAGTTACTGTTCACGTGCCACGTCATCACGTGAACAGTACTTTTTTTTAAAATTTTTTTATTTTTTTATATTTTTGTTGAATAGAGACAATAATTTTAAACGTTTTTTGTATTGGAGTACCCCTAATTTGGTCATTAGATTAGCTTGAAATATTTAATTTAGGTTTAGTTTCTAGTTTCTATTCTAAGTTAGTTTTTATTAGAACAAGACCCTATATATATATATAGTAAGGATATAGGAAAAACCTTATTTGATGGAAAACTTATAGAACTAATCTACACCATTCATCAATATATTCTAAATAAGTGCTAGCATTAGCATTTCAAAATTACCTAATATATCCTTCCACTTTTTACTCATCCTATATATTTTTACTGGCTTTTTGGTCATTTAACATTAAAATTACCTAATCTATCCTTCCACTTCTTAAACATCTAATATATCTTTACAGGTTTTTTGGTCATTTAACATTCAACTGGGTCATCCAAATCAAAATGGGTTATATCCATATCTATCTAATCGTATATTCATTAGCCCCATGATTATAGCCTTAACACGTACAATTCTGTTAACTGCAATCAGTTTTTCAAATTCAAAATTACGTTTTATCATCTCTGCACACAATTTCAATCATTTTTACCCATCCCTGGTTTGTTAAAAGCATATTGGTCATCTCTTATGTTTTGTTAGTAGTTCTTAGCCGTGTTTTATTGTCAAGCAGGTTTGCATGGCCAATTTCTCCTTCTTCAGTTTCTTCATTATTCATATGAACCTTTCCGATCTAAAACTGTATCATCGACATCTCGATTTAATATTTCTTTTTTCAATATTGCATCTCTCTCTCTCTCTCTCTCTCTTTTGCTATTAACTCTTAACTCTCTTTATCTGAATCTGCAACTTTTTTATTGTTTATGTCGATTACATATGTGTTTATATAGATCACATATAGATATTGATATGTTGTTTGTATGTTTATTTTACAGAAGGATGAAGTGATGTCAATTTCACCCACAAATCCCCAACTTCTTGATCGAGAGTTAATACAGGTGTGTTTTGATTTTGATTATAACCTCGATACTCATATGTTTACTAATCATGTTTTGATTTTGTTTTTTCGCAGATTGATGTGAGTGGGAAAAGGGGCAATTGCAGAAATTACTGAGTTTTAATCTTACACACGGTATGTTTTTGATATAAAATTTTAATGTTTTTGCAGGAAAAAGAAGAAGAGGAATGGAAGTGGAGGATTTGTAAGTATATAATAATGGTTAACGGAATATCCAAATTTGTCCCAATTTGCTACTCCTATTTTTTTTCTACTTTTCTTCTTGGTACGGGTTTTTTTGTGCTCTCCGGTTGGATCCGGAGTCTTGACACACGCTGGATTCCTAACTTTGCATACAAATACAGTTGAAAGAATGGATATACATACTGTTACAGGCTAAAAAGTGTTTTGTATTTTTTTAGAACATCGGAACACATGGCAGAGACTAATTACCATGCTTAGAGTAGTTCATCTTATAGCAAGAAGGCTTCAAGGTTATGTGCATTGTCTGACATGTAAGTTCTTCTAAAATTACACTTACAGTTCTAGATTGGTTCCAACCATATTTTTAAAACTTTTAGTTTGCTTTATTAGTATATGCGCACTGTTTTGTAAGATTACTAATGTGTTTAAAACTTTTTGTTCATTTTTAACTCTAAGTAAAATTGAACATGGGCTTTTTGTTGCGGTTCAGTTTGGTGATGTTCAGACTGAGGTTTTTGTTGGAGAAAGATCCGGGTCAGCTTCATCATACTATTGTTTAATTATGATCGCCATTCTCCTCTTCATATTGCTGCTGCTAACGGCCATATCCAGGTGGACTTTCTCTTATAATTCTTGATGGGCCTTTTATGTTTTTGGCCGGGGTTTTGATTAGTGAAAATGGGCTGTGTTTTCAGATTCTTTCCATGCTTTTGGATCGTGGTGTTAATCTTGTTTTGGTGAATCGGCACAAGCATGTTAGATATTTAATTCTTGCTTATTTTTTCTTTTCTATTTTAAGTACTTTATTGACAAAGTTGCAATCTTTTTGGTTTAATTGCAAGAATTAAAATGAATGTTGGATGTTTGATCTTTGATGTTTGTTTAGACTTCACTAATGTTGGCTGCTTTGCATGGGAATACTTCTTTTGTCGAAAATCTCATTCAAGCCAGGGGTAATGTATGTTAATTTTCTACATTTCTTTATATGATTTATGAAATAATCAAAAATGAAATAATGTGTGATACATGGAAAACTTTTTTTTTTTCTTTAATCAGATTTTGAAGTTTGATTCTCTTAATGGGAGAACCTGCTTGCACTACGCTGCTTATTATGGTCATTCCGACTCCCTTCAAGCCATTCTATCCGTTGCTTGGACCTCTCATGTTGTTTTCTCTTGGTGTGTTTATAGCTATTTAATTATTTTGGATTTGAAGATTAACTTTTTTTTTGGATTGTTGTATTATTTTATTGGAATCAAATTTGATTGCAGGGGATTTGCCTGGTTTGTGAATATTAGAGATGGCAAGGGAGCAACCCCTTTGTACTTGGTAGCATGTCAAAAGCATCTTGATTGTGTTAATACATTATTAGATAATGGAACCCTGGTTTGTGCCTCCACTGGTGGATATAGGTAATTACTTACTGATCTTCTTGATTAGGATTCCCTTCCTTGGGTACATTACATATTTGAATTTTGAAATTATTGTTTATCAGCTTCCCTGGTAGCACTCCGCTTCATTTAGCAGCAAGAGGGGGTTCTGTGGATTGCATACGGGAACTTTTAGCTTGGGGCGTAGATAGGCATCAAAGAGATTCATCAGGTTATTGCTTTACTTTCTTTTTCAACTTTGTTTGTTTGATATTTCCAAACATTTTTTTAATTTCCATATTGAACTTTTACTTTTTGCAAATATGTTACTCGGGTCATGAAACAAGAAGATACACTTGCTTCATTATAGTTTTCATTTAGTAGTGTTGCTAAACAGTGAATTTATTCTCATGTTAGCCAATAGGCTTGATCTGATCCTATATCTGAAGAAGTGACCTTTTATTCCTTAATTGGATGCTAAGCTACCATACTTTTTCCTTTCCCTTACAGAATTGTGTAATAGTGTTTGATTTTTTTAGTTAGGTGTGCTAATGAATTATGAATCATCTTGATTCCTTTTTTGACAGGAGAATACCATATACAGTTGCATTAAAGTACAAGCATGGAGCATGTGCTGCCTTGCTGAATCCTTCTTCTGCTGAGCCTCTGGTCTGGCCATAACCTTTAAAATTCATTAATGAGCTTAATCAGGAGAGAGGGTTTATTAGAACAAGCCTTAATAGAGGCTAATAGGGAGAGGGAATGAAACATTTTAAAGGACACATCATATTCTTTTCCATCACCATCTCATTCTGATGCAGATAGCAGGCTCAGGAGACTGAAATAAATATAGTGTGAAAACATTTTGATATTTATATTATAGTATTATTTTGAGGTCTTTACATTCGAATTTTAATGCTTTTTATTTATGTTAGATTGTATGATTGGCATATAATTTTTTAGAGAAGAGCATTCTAGCTTATACCATCCATCCTGTCTTCAAAACTGTTCCATTTTAGATTTTGTGAACGCATGAAAGATGGATTTGGTTGTTATGGAAGCGGCAACTTGGAGTCTGGGAAGAACAAAGTACACAAAATTCACATACATAATCACAAGTATTTCTTTGCTTGGAGGTGAGGACAAATTAAGTTGAATCAGAGCAAGTAGGAATGGTTTCTCTTACATAGAATGTATCAATTTACTATCTGGGCTGATCAAAATTCTGAAAGTTAAAGTCCCACCTATGATTAAATGCTTATGCTTATGGAGGAAATGGATTTGATCAAAGTGGCTTAATGCTTATGGAGGAAATGCTTTCAAGGTTGACTGAGTTCTGAGAGCAAGTCAGGATTGTAACCTATGTGTCTGTCGCTAAGACTAATATGCTAATGGTGGAGAAGTTAGGTTTGTTTAGATGGATTTTGTATGTGTTGATAGTATAGTAGTTTATTCATCCAAGCGAAACAATGCATTTAAAGAAGGCTTATCTCATGTACTGTGTTATTAACTTATTACGGATATGGATGAAAAATATGAGCTCTAATCATGCTAGGAATAAATTGTTGTTGTAACAGATGTTTCTGTTTTTTAAATGGTGATCACTGTTATCGTCGTGGAAAAAATAAGCTAGATAATTAGCTTATAGATTAGATTTTAATCATATTAAGGGATTAAAGTTGAGATTATGTTAAAATACAATCTACTATAATTTGGTAAATATTGCAGGAATCACATACTAATTTGTCACAACAATTATACAAAAGATTATGTTATAATTATTATAATATAGATAATGAAATCAATTAGTTATTTATATTAGTTATTTCAATATTGTAAAATATGATATAATATCAAATCGACTATAATTATGGACAAAGTTTTTGTTCCATTCATTTTTTCACACATTTTCAAATTGTAGACAAATTTGAAAGTATATATTAAAATGCAATTATTCAAATTAGCAAAATATATTTTATGAGTAAGTACACTAATTTAAAAAAGACAATACTATTTTATAAAAAAAAAGACAATACTATGTGCTATAATAATTTTATCTCAATGGTGTGAAAAAAACTTTTAAACTAATTGGTTATAACTAATGCAATCCATGATTGCTTTTTAATAGTTCTAAATATATAAATTATATTATCAAACAAAATTTAAAATAATCTTGATCGTCTAATTTTAAAAATATTAGATATAATGATTTACAATATAAAAATTATAAGTTTTTGCCTTACTATGAGGATAAATTTTTGTTAGTCACAGAGGCATGCCTGAATACATCTAATAACAAGCCTAAGTATGTGTAATGATGTGCATTACCTACATGACCTCTTAACTGAGGGAACCTCTAGTTGTAGAGTTTCTATTTGTTCTGTACTTGTAATAGGCATCAAATCCTAGTTGTGTAACTGTACTTATAAAGTCAAGAATAATGCTTGAAAGAAGTTCCAAGGTTCATGCCTCAAGCAAGGAGATAAAGACTGCTGAATAATCACAGTTGGGATTTGAAGAAATGAAGAATTTGTCTAAGTACCAATTCGAGAAGTACATTTGTCTATTCGAGAAGAAGAAGGGAGTCAAGTGAAACTTCACAGACAATGAAGAAACAAGCATCCAAGACACACCTGTGATTAGTGGCAACTTCACAGGGGGAGGAAATGTAAATGATCATGATCTGGATGACGAAGCAACATCAAGGCTGAGAAATCAATCTGAACATACAAGGAAATGGGATAGATCACATACTGCAGATCAGATAATTTGAGATCCAAATACAGGAGTGAGGACAAGGAGAGCAACTCTAAATGAATGTCTCTATGGTTGCTTTCTATCCCAAGTTGAGCCTAAGAAACTTGATGATGCATTGTTGGATCCTGATTGGATAATTGCTATGCAAGAGGAGCTAAATCAATTTGTAAAAAGCAAAGTATGAGAACTTGTGCCTGCACCAAAGGATAAAACCATTGTTGGAAATTTGTGAAGTTTGTTTCAGCTGGGAATAATGAGTTTGAGAAGAAAGTGGCTAAAAAGAAACAAAACAGGAATGGCAAATTAGGGATTAACAAGGACAACAATTATGTTTATGTGCCAAATGCCCCTAGGAAAGTTTGTCAAAATTGTTTTAGCACTAATCATTTAACTCATGCATGCAAGAAACCATCTGGTAGTGTTGCTAAACCATTCTATGATTGCTCTGTGCCTTTAAGACACAGAGACTCTCCTTTCTGTGATAAATTTGATTGTATGCCATGTAACATGAATGTAATGACTATTTGTTTTAATTTGAGAAGACAATTCATGGAAGGTTGCATCAGTCACAATGTTCACACACACCTACACAAGAACAAAGTCTTCAAGTCCTCCTAAAGTTAGGAAGGTACCTCTGTCACCTAAGTCTAAGAACCCTGATTCTAAGACTTCTAACAGGGACAAGAAGACTAACATCAAGAAAATTGATAAGCATGCTGTTTATGATAAAACTGTTGCTAAGCCACATGGACCCAAACTTGTTTAGGTACCAAAGGAGAAGTAATACCTTTGTGTTTGCAGGGCAAAGAAAGTGAAAGGAAGGTCATGTGGATTTTGGACAGTGGATGCTCAAATCATATGACTGGTGATATGGCCCTGCTATCACAGTATGAGGAGAAGGCTGGCCCAATGGTTGCTTTTGGAGATGACAGCATTGGAAACACATTGGGATATGGCAAGTTTGAAATTGGAAATGTCATCATTGAAAATGTAGCACTGGTCAAGGGGCTCAAGCACAATCTACTGAGTGTTGCTCAATTTACTGATAGAGGCTTCAAAGTGAATTTTGACAAAGATGAATGTTTGATCACCCACAAGAAGACTGGTGACTTTGCTCTATCTGGAGTAAGGAAAGGAAGCCTGTTTGTAGCCAATATGAACTCTGCAAACAAGGACAAAATTTGTTGCTTTTACTCAAAAGCATCAAATGAAGATAGTTGGCTGTGGCATAAGAAGCTATCACACTTGAACTTCAAAGGCATTAATTCTCTAGTCAAAAGGGAGTTAGTGAGAGGCATGCCCACACTTGAATTCTGTCAAGAAGGAGTGTGTGAGGCTTGTCAAAAGGGAAAAATGAAAAGATCAAGCCACAAGTCAAAGACAGTGACATCAATAACCAATCCCCTACAACTAATTCATATGGACTTGTTTGGGCCTGTCAATATTATGTCACAAGGAAGAAGTATGCTCTAGTGATGGTTGATGATTTCACAAGGTATACATGGGTAGAATTTCTGGCATCAAAGGACGAGGCTCCACAAGTAATCATTGAGCATATAAAGAAAATTGACAAGGAAGCAAAGGCCAATAATGCAAGTGTGATTGCATTAAGAAGTGATAATGGAACAGAGTTCAGAAATGCCATGCTTGAAGCATTCTGCAAAGAGAATGGTATTTCTCAACAATTCTCAGCTCCAAGGACTCCACAACAAAATGGAGTTGTTGAGAGAAAGAATAGAACTCTGGTTGAGGCTGCTAGAACAATGTTACTTGATGCAAAGATGCCTACATGTTTTTGGGATGAGGCTGTGAGCACTGCATGCTATATCCAAAACAGAACCCTCATCAACAAAAACACTGGAAAGACACCTTACAACTTGATGACTGGAAAGAAGCCCACTCTAAAGTATGTTCATACTTTTGGAAGCAAATGCTTTGTGTTAAAAGATAATTCAGAATATGTTGGAAAGTTTGATGCAAAAGCATTTGAAGGAATTTTTCTTGGCTACTCTATGGAAAGAATTGCATACAAAGTTTATTTCATCAGTCAAAAGAAAGTTATGGAAAGCACAGATGTGACATTTGATGACAGCAAACTGGATTAGAAGAAGCCAATGATGAAGATAAAGATCCTTTAAAGTTTGACAATCTAGATGATTCTGATGAGGAGATTGAAACTGAATTTGAGCCCACAATCCAACAAACTCAAGTGAATGAAGAACCTGTGTCAACCAACAATGAAGAAACAAGCATCCAAGACACACCTGTGATTAGTGGCAACTTCACAGGGGGAGGAAATGTAAATGATCATGATCTGGATGACGAAGCAACATCAAGGCTGAGAAACCAATCTGAACATACAAGGAAATGGGATAGATCACATACTGCAGATCAGATAATTGGAGATCCAAATACAGGAGTGAGGACAAGGAGAGCAACTCTAAATGAATGTCTCTATGGTTGCTTTCTATCCCAAGTTGAGCCTAAGAAACTTGATGATGCATTGTTGGATCCTGATTGGATAATTGCTATGCAAGAGGAGCTAAATCAATTTGAAAAAAGCAAAGTATGAGAACTTGTGCCTGCACCAAAGGATAAAACCATTGTTGGAACAAAATGGGTTCTAAGGAATAAGATGGACGAAAATGGTGTAGTCATAAGAAACAAAGCAAGGTTGGTTGCAAAAGGAAACTCTCAACAGGAAGGCATTGACTATGATGAGACTTTTGCCCCTGTTGCTAGACTAGAGGCCATCAGAATTTTCTTGGCATTTGCTGCACATTCTAATTTCAAGGTTTATCAAATGGATGTCAAGAGTACATTTCTGAATGGGGAGTTGAAGAAGAAGTATATGTGCAACAGCCACCTGGCTTTGAGGATCCACAATTCCCTCACTTTGTCTACAGATTGCTTAAAGCATTGTATGGACTTAAGCAAGCTCCTAGGGCATGGTATGACACATTATCACAATTTCTACTGGAGAATCAATTCACTAGAGGCATACTGGACAAGACACTGTTTTACAAGAAACATGGCGATGATATTATCTTAGTTCAAATCTATGTGGATGATATCATATTTGGCTCTACAAATGAGAAGCTGTGTGAGAAATTCTCTAAGCTCATGCAGAGCAGATATGAGATGAGTATGATGGGAGAATTAACATTCTTTCTTGGGCTGCAAGTGAGTCAAAGGAAGGATGGCATTTTTATAAGTCAAACCAAATACATCAAGGATCTATTGAAGAAATTTGACTTAGAAGAATGCTCACCTGCAAAGACACCCATGGCCACTGCCACCAAGTTAGATGAAGATGTTAAGGGCAAGAAGGTAGATATCTCAATCTACAGAGGCATGGTTGGTTCTCTACTCTACCTCACTGCTAGTAGGCCAGACATCATGTTTGCAACATGCTTGTGTGCAAGGTTTCAATCAAATCCAAAGGAATCACATATGATAGCAATAAAGAGGATTTTCAAATATCTGAAGGGCACACCAAACTTGGGGTTATGGTATCCTAAGGACACATGGTTCAATCTGCTTGGTTATTCTGATGCTGATTATGCTGGATGCAGAGTGGATAGGAAAAGCACCTCAGGTAGCTGGCAGTTTCTTGGACAAAGGTTAGTCTCTTGGTACAGTAAGAAACAACAATCTTTGTCAACTTCCACAGCTGAAGCTGAGTACATAGCTGCTGGAAGTTGCTGTGCTCAAGTGCTTTGGATCAGAAACCAACTTAGAGATTATGGACTTGTGTTGGAAAGAATTCCAATCATGTGTGACAACACAAGTGCAATCTCTATAGTTTCCAATCCTGTCAATCATTCTAGGACAAAGCACATTGACATCAGATATCACTTCATAAGGGAGCATGCAACTAATGGAACCATTGAGTTACATTATGTTCCCACAGAGAAATAACTAGCTGGCATATTCACTAAGCCATTGGATGAAGCCACCTTCACAAGGTTGGTTAGTGAGATTGGAATGCTGAATTCTTCAAATTCTGGCTAAGTGAATATATCAACTAGATTGTTGTAGCAGTAAATTCTTACTTTATCAAATGCTCAATATTTTTGAAGTAAGTATTGGCTGGAGTATGATTTATAAATATTCCACAATGCTGCATATGTTGAAAATCATACATCTTTAGCTTGAAATTTTTGTGAAATTTTGAGAGAATCACTATTTAATTTGGTAGAATATTTTTCAGTGAATATTTTTGGTAAATTTTAAAAGATAGTGAAAATTGAATTTTATGAGTGAAAAGTATAGTTCGATAAGTCAGACTTCTCGAATGGTTCATTGTTTTGTCATGGCTCGAGTTCTCGAATAGGCCTATCTAGAACCCTCTTGAGTTCTCGAATAGTGTCTTTTGGAGAAATCGAATAGCACTCTCTGAGTTCTCGAATAGAGTATTTTAGTTCTCTAGTGATGGAGTTCTCGAATACTGTATTTGAGTTATCGAATCATTTGAAAAGGCTGATTTTCGCTGACACTTAATCGCTTTTTGGATTTATATTCAAAATTTCATTTCGCTCATAAAAACATATTTTATTTAGCTTAGAATTATTTTCTGAGTTAAATAACTGCCAGCTGTGAGTTACAAACTGCTTGAGATATCGAATAAGCCTTTCTTGACTTATCGAATAGTTGTTTTATACTTCTCGAATGACTGACTTGTCGATACAAAACTTATATCTAATCGACAACTCAAGTCACTAACATATATACAATTCTACAACTGTTCAAATCATTTCATTCGATTTCTCAGGCAGCTAAAGTTCCAAAACCTCTGTAAACCCTAACGTCAAAAGCTAAATTTCTTCTTCAACCTTCATTCTCTTCTCATCTCTCTGTGTAACAATGGCAAATACCCAACTCACAATTCCTACCCACACCAATTTCATAGCAATAACCAATGATGTTGAAGCACCCAATGCAAACTTTAAGTGCTTCGTTCGATGGATGGCTGAATCATACATCAAGGATGCACTCTCAGCCAACCCAACTCTGTATCTAAACTTACTAGAACAGTTTTGGAGAACTGCTACTGTGGAGGTCGTGGCCCTAGAGAATGCAATAACTTCATACGTAATCTATTGCAAGATTCAGGACAAGGAAATCACCATCACTACTGAAGACATGAATCAAGCACTGGGGTTACAACAAGGAGTGTATGAAAATCAAGCTACTGATCAGAAATTGGAAGACTTCTTTGATTTTATCAACTACTCAGAATCAAGCTTAGAAATTTGAATAGGAAGTACTTGAGGAAAGAATGGAGCGATGTCTTTGCCACTCTTCTTCAAGTCTTCACAGCAAGGAAGTCCAGCTTTGATCAAATCAGCACACCTGTTCAACAAATAGGATATGCTCTAGCATATGGGAGAAAGATTGATGTTGGTTTGATCATAATGCAAGAATTGTATGGGAGACTTGGTAAGAACTCAGCCAAGAGAGGTAATGAAATTTTCTTCCCTCGCTTTATTCAATCTGTACTTAATTTCATAGATGCCAAATTGATTGAATTGCCTGGGTTAGACAAAAATAGAATAGGCTATCTGAAATCCATGACCAAACTCATTTTTGGTAGCTTGGAGACTAGGAATGATGTGGATGTAAGACTCAAAATAACTCCCCTTATGGAGAGTTTATTTAGGACTTACCCCCACAACATGCCAATATGTGCCTCAAAATCTGAGTTAGCTAGGCCTAAGCAAGTAGAGCAAATTGCTAACCCAGGGCCTGCTAACCAACCCTCTCAGCCAAACACTTTACCAAACACAGAGCCAACTGCATCATCCTCTCAAAAGGGTGATGTTAGTAAAAAGAAGAGAAAACAGGTTGCTTCTGAACCTCTAAAAATCTTAACTGAAGCAGCCTTGGCTGTAGAATTAGGCATAGAAAGTGAGGAACCTGAGTCAACCTTACTAAGGCCAAAGAAGAAGAAGAAGAAGTCTAAAACCACCTCTTCAGTCACCCAAATGACTGAAATTATAAAATCAGGGGCAAACAGCTAACTAGATGTATCCTCTCAACAGGGTGCATCTATAGAATCAAGCATCCTCCCCAATGCACCTATTTATAAAGAGTCAGCACATGGGAGTGATAAGGCTGGCACAACACTGAGTGGAGAGCACATCACAATTGAAACTCCCTCTATCTCTCAGGGGGAGTTGCCAAAATCTAATCCACAACACACTTCTCTTCCAGAATCTACCACTCATATTTCTTTGGAGCCTGCAACTCAAGCAATTGAGGAGCAAGGCATTGTTCATCAATAATTCTTTTCTCTTGATGAGCCAATGGATTCAAGTGACTTGGTGCATGACACCTTGCTCACCACCCAGGTACCACATTTAGATGGTCAGGGAATGCATGTTGGGGCATCTGCTAATGACACCATCACAAACACAGAGGATTCATTAGTTTTAACTAGAGACTCTGTGCATGTGTCAACTACTGTTGTAACTCATCCAACTCCTGTGGAGACAACAATAGTAGAGTCTTTCCATCCGGTTACAGAAGTTGCATCTGTAACTGAGGAGTCTAGCTTGCCTAGCTCTAGCTCTGACTTTCTGTCACAATGGCTGAAGCCTGTGCAACATGACAGTGCTTCAGGATCAGGATCTATTCCACCACAATTGACGGTTGAAGCACTTCAAAGCTTAGTTGTGGATCAGATTCCTGAGTTTGTAAAGATAGCCCAGAACTTGGTCACCTCCAATGTGCCAAATCCAGATTATGAAGCAATATTGATCTGCCATAGAGATGATGTGGAGATGCAAAAAATAGAGATACTTGATGAGGCTGAGAAAGATGGCAATGTAGATGCCTGGATGCAAGGAACTTATGATATCACTCTCAATGAAGCCTTACAGTATCTGAGGGAAGAGTACATCACTTCACTAGGCTCCAATGCTAAATCCTTAACTCCTAGTGAAGTGTATGAAGCCATCAATGATTCATACAAGGGATTCCTCAAGGCTGCACACTACCTGGGTAAAGGTGTCAAATCAGAAATCAACAAGGTAAGTGATGCAACAGACAAGTCTGTGGGAGAGATAAAGAGGACTTTTAATTCCAAATTCCCTCAATTGGAGACTGTAGTCAAGGACATTCTAGCCTGTAAGTCTACTTGCACCAAGTTGGACAATGGTTTGGCTATTCTCAAGGATGTTATCACAAGTCTGGGGCACAAATTCCAAAATCTCAATGATCAGACAACTGAGGCCAATGCCATGCCTATGACACTCTTTGCAAATCAATATGGAGACAAGCTGGTCACTGAGGTCCCTGTGCATGAGATGTCTAGGTTTGAAGTGCAGAGACTTAAAGAACAATCCCTGTCTGGCTTCAAATCTTCTGCATTGTTCAGCAAGGTAGATGCACTTGAAAAGGAGGTAGCTACTCTCACTAAGTCTAATGCTCATCTTACAGACAAGGTACAAACTCTGACTGAGCAGTTGAACACTCAAGCCACCACCACAGCTGATGTTCTTCTGTATCAACAATCAATGTTGTCTGCAATGATGAAGCACATGGGTCTCCCTCTACCTGAAGAATCTTCAACCCCAAAGGTCAATCCTACAGCCTCTGTGCCTGACAACAAGCCTAAGGGGGAGAAGAGGACATCAAGGAACTCAAATACAAAGGGGGAGAAACCACCAGTAAAGGGCATAAAATCATTGAAGGTGGTCATCAAATAACTTCAAAATCCTTAACTCATGTGCCTGGCAAAGGAAAAGACAAAGTTGATGAGCCTCCTACTTCTCTGCCAATTGTCACTCTACCAACTGTGCATATCACTACTTCCAGTGGTCAAAAGCAATCTATCACAACCATAGTGGTTGCAGGGAGTATGCCATCTGACAAACCTCCACTCTCCATATCTAAGAATGCCAAGCCTGTAGAAGTGAAGGTGGTCACTGAGGCCAAGCTACAAGAAATTGCAAACTCAAATGTCTATCATGATGATGCATTCTTGGAGTTTCTGAAAGTCTCAAGAGAACAGGCTGGTGACACTCAATTGTATCTAAAGATCTTGAAGGATCAGATCGATTACTTCACTGTGATACCTAGAAAAATTGATAGCTCATGGCTCAAGGAAGTAATGATGGTAGCAAAATCCAGAATCTGGCATCTAACCTACAAAACTCTACAAGCCTTAAAACATTCAGAGATAGATGCGCTGATTGAGCTCATAGAGAAGAGGAATGTAAATGAAAACAATAAGAGTCTGTATGATGACTTGAGGAATGGCCAACCTTCAAGGCTGCCAGAAGTGATTAAGAAGCCATGGACAATCATCTATCAGTCTGGCACCGGAGTTGAAGAGATTAAACAATTGGTCATTCCCAATGATCTCACTTCTCGAAATCACAGACTCATTATTGCCACCTCAAGAAGAGAAGAAGATTCAAGTCAAGAAACCATCTGTATATTTCAAAAAGCAAAATGCTAATGGAATACTACAATGGTCTACAAACAAAGGTCACATGGTACTGCCAGGCAACCATGTAAAAAGGATCAAATTCAAACAAGCTGCAAGGAAACCAAAGCTATCCAAATCAAGGACTCTGACAATCTATCCAGGCTTAAAACTCCAACCACTAGATGAAGATTTTGATGAAGACCAACTGCAATTCTTACAAGCTCAAAGAATGTACCATGTTGCCATTGTTGATAACTGCCTTGAGATCAAATATACTGATGGAAAGGAGGAGAAATTCAAACAAGAAGGATGTCAACACTGGGGCAAGCTACATGACATAGCAAGAATCATTGCATTGTTGAGCTTAGAAGATAAAGTGGAAAGAGTATGGAAGCTGGAGCTAATTGATTTTGTGAAGATGAAGAGAGATCATGAGGAGAGAATCAGAAAAGAGTGTCTTGAGAAATGGCTAGCAAGGGAGTAAGAAATTGAGAGACTGGAGATTGAAGCAGAAAAGCTAAGGGCAAAGGGATTGTATAGAGTTCAGTTTAACCCCTATGTGGTGAAGTATAGGAGGAGAAATGGGGATCAGGTCCACATCAGAATGAATCTACTCAACCACTATCCTGCAAACATTCTGAAACCAGTACTTGAAGATTTCAAAGACTCAATTTTGCTTGAAGAATTGGATGCTATGGCAGAAATAATAAAAGCTATGGATGAGAATACAAGGAAGGAGAAAGAAAGAAGACAGAAAGCATATGATGATTTGCAAGCCAAAGCTATGGAAAGGGAAACAAATGACAATGGCTAGTACTTCATCATAGGCTGTAAGATTACTCACCCTGTAGTTCTATCCACATTGCTAATCAAAATTCATACATGTACTGTCAAGTTTTATCTTTATGTATGTTAGGCTTGTTATCAGACATGAAATTGTGACTAAGGGTCTTACTCACAATTTGGGGGAGATTGTTAGTCACAGAGGCATGCCTGAATACATCTAATAACAAGCCTAAGTATGTGTAATGCTGTGCATTACCTACATGACCTCTTAACTGAGGGAACCTCTAGTTGTAGAGTTTCTATTTGTTCTGTACTTGTAATAGGCATCAAATCCTAGTTGTGTAACTGTACTTATAAAGTCAAGAATAATGCTTGAAAGAAGTTCCAAGGTTCATGCCTCAAGCAAGGAGATAAATACTGCTGAATAATCACAGTTGGGATTTGAAGAAATGAAGAATTTGCCTAAGTACCAATTCGAGAAGTACATTTGTCTATTCGAGAAGTCTAGCATTCGAGAAGTCAGAGATTCGATATCTCAGAAGACACTATTCGATATCTCTGAATACACTGTTCGATATCTCATTCGATATCTCAGAGATTCGATATGTCTATTACTCTATTCGAGAACTCTTGGAGTCAACAAGTCAATGCTCTATTCGATATCTCAAGGACTAAAGAAGCTATTCGACATCTCAGGGATTCGATATGTCAAAATGCTCTATTCGCTATCTCAAGGAGTCCCAGAGAAAAGAGCTATTCGAGAAGTGATTCGATATGTCAATATAACACTATTCGAGAACTCAGAGTTATCGAGTAAGTCAATTCTAGTTCTCGAATCAATCACTTAGCCACTTCTCGAATACATTCTTGGAGACAAAATAATGAAGAATTGTACAAGTCAGAAACCTGCAACAGGCCAAGACGCTTTATTTGACTATGTACTATAAAGCACATTGGAAAGCCTACAAAGAAGCTTGGAGAGATAAGACAAAGGGACAAGGAGCTAAAGAAGTGGATCTGAACAGGCTTTGCAAAGTCAAATCTGTAGCCGTTTGGACTCTTACTCAAATAAGATAGACAGACTAGAAAGTATTTTGTTTACCTACCTTATTTGTAGTAAGTAGGTGTATCCATGTCTATAAGGATACAGCCTCACTTCCTTAGCAGACAAGTTGTGAAGAGATAAAATTTTCATATACATCACAAGAAATATCTCTCTAAGAAAAACGAAGCTGAGAATACTACCATTTGTATTCACGGATTGTAGCAAAATCTTTATCTAATAAAATATTAGATTAAAGTGATATTGTGTTGTGTTTGTCTTTGTTATCCGCACTTACATATCTCACACACTCAACACATATCTTGCTGCAAAGATTCAAGAACGTAGAAAAGTTCAAGAATCCATTCACCCCCCCTCTGTATTCTTTTACTGTTATCAATACTCAACAAGTGGTATCAGAGCAGGCTGTTTAATCTAAACAAAAAACGATCATGAGTTCGAATACACCAAAGACTACAGGTACGGTGAAGGTCCCTAAGTTCGACAAAGAGAATTACAACCTCTGGAAAATAAAAATGCTGTTGTTCATCAAAGCTGCCAATCCTCTCTACCCTAACATCCTCAAGAATGGTCCATTTGTACCACAACAAGAAATTACTGAATCTACAGTGGGCACAATAGTCATTCCTAGATCATATGTTGCAAAAGATCCATCCAAATGGACGGACTCAGAGAAGGAAAAGGTTGCCCTAGACAGTCATCTCAAGTTGCTGATCATAGACTCCATGGATATGTCGATGTTTGCCAACATAGCATCATGCACATCATCCAAGGACATGTGGAACCACATTGAGGTGTTATGTGAAGGGACAGAGGAGGTAAGAGAGAATAGGAAACAGATACTGGTCACACAGTATGAGGCTTTCATGGCACAGTCCAAAGAAAGTATTACTGATATGTTTGAGAGATTTCACAAGCTGGTGACTGAGCTTCAAATGAATGGGAAGGTTTACAGCACTAAGGAATTAAACATGAAGTTTCTACTATCTGCATCAAACCATCTAGAGCAAAGGGTCATATCTCTAAGAGAAAGAGATTTGAACAAAGTCACATATGATGTGCTCTATGGGGTTTTAAAGACTCATGAGCTTGAGTTGTTTCAGAAGAGGGCTATCCAAGCCAACCAAGGCAGAATGATAAACACATCCTGTGCCTTGATTGTCAACAAATCCGTTCAAGACTTGGAAGCATCTACAAGTCAACTGAAAATAGAAGAGATAGTAGATGATGAAGAAACTGAAGAAGAAGTGACTGAACCTGTTGAAGAAAAGGAAGAAGATGAGTTCTACACTCTTGAAGAGTTGGATGCCATGGAAAACACTTCATATGCTTTTATGGCTAGAAAATTCCCAAACATCAGATTTAAGAGGAATCAGCCCTTCAAGTCTAGATCTCAAAATCATTCATTCAACAAGAGCAAGGCACCTGTGAAAGCAAACAAAAACAAATTCAAAACCAGCTATGTGGATAGGTCATCTATGAGATGTTATAGATGCAATGACCTAGGGCATTTTTCCAGTGAATGCAAGAAGCCTAAAAAGAAGGATAAGGAGTTTCTTGAGCTTGAAGCTAAGTATGAGGCTCTGCTAAAAAAGCATACACCAGGTAAGGCCTACATAGCTGAAAGGAAGTGTTGGGATGATTCTGATAGTGATGGAGAAGAACAAGAATTCTACAACTATGCCTTGATGGCCAACTCCAAGGAAGAACCATCTGAATCAGACTCTCAGGTACCATCCCTCACTACTATAGACATGTATGTTTCTGAATACAAATCTATGGTTGAACAACTATCTGTTGAGATGTTTAATATTCATACTAGTATGACTGCTGCTAATGAAGAAATTGCTAAACTGTCTACTAAGAATGAACTGTTGAACAAAAGAAATGAAGAACTAGAACTAACTGCTATGCAAGTAGAAAACCTTAAACAAGAAATCGAATATATAAAGAATAAGGTTCTATGTGCTAGTCAAGTTGAGAAAGCTCTTAGGGATGAACTAGCTGAAAATGAATTTAAATTGAAAACATTTAAGACAGTCCTACCATGAGAAAAATCTAGCTAGACCTAAGGCTGCCATTGGACTTGATTATGACACTCTCAAACAGAGGAAAGGCTATGTAGTCATTGAAGATGACATTGTTGTTCAAGAGGAAGTGCCTCGGGTTTTGAAAAAGGCTGAGACCCCAATATTTAAAACACCAACACTTGAGATTGATGAGGATGCCTTACTCATTAAGCAAATGTTGGATGATAAAGATAAGGCACAATCAAATGAACAACAAGCATCCTCTAAGAGTGAGAATGTCAAAACCAAAGCCAAGGAGCCAGTAGGAGGTAGACCTAGACTTGAGAAATTTGTGAAGTTTTTTCAGCTGGGAATAATGAGTTTGAGAAGAAAGTGGCTAAAAAGAAACAAAACAGGAATGGCAAATTAGGGATTAACAAGGACAACAATTATGTTTATGTGCCAAATGCCCCTAGGAAAGTTTGTCAAAAATTTTTTAGCACTAATCATTTAACTCATGCATGCAAGAAACCATCTGGTAGTGTTGCTAAACCATTCTATGATTGCTCTGTGCCTTTAAGACACAGAGACTCTCCTTTCTGTGATAAATTTGATTGTATGCCATGTAACATGAATGTAATGACTATTTGTTTTAATTTGAGAAGACAATTCATGGAAGGTTGCATCAGTCACAATGTTCACACACACACTACACAAGAACAAAGTCTTCAAGTCCTCCTAAAGTTAGGAAGGTACCTCTGTCACCTAAGTCTAAGAACCCTGATTCTAAGACTTCTAACAGTGACAAGAAGACTAACATCAAGAAAATTGATAAGCATGCTGTTTATGATAAAAATGTTGCTAAGCCACATGGACCCAAACTTGTTTAGGTACCAAAGGAGAAGTAATACCTTTGTGTTTGCAGGGCAAAGAAAGTGAAAGGAAGGTCATGTGGATTTTGGACAGTGGATGCTCAAATCATATGACTGGTGATATGGCCCTGCTATCACAGTATGAGGAGAAGGCTGGCCCAATTGTTGCTTTTGGAGATGACAGCATTGGCAACACATTGGGATATGGCAAGTTTGAAATTGGAAATGTCATCATTGAAAATGTAGCACTGGTCAAGGGGCTCAAGCACAATCTACTGAGTGTTGCTCAATTTACTGACAGAGGCTTCAAAGTGAATTTGACAAAGATGAATGTTTGATCACCCACAAGAAGACTGGTGACTTTGCTCTATCTGGAGTAAGGAAAGGAAGCCTGTTTGTAGCCAATATGAACTCTGCAAACAAGGACAAAATTTGTTGCTTTTACTCAAAAGCATCAAATGAAGATAGTTGGCTGTGGCATAAGAAGCTATCACACTTGAACTTCAAAGGCATTAATTCTCTAGTCAAAAGGGAGTTAGTGAGAGGCATGCCCACACTTGAATTCTGTCAAGAAGGAGTGTGTGAGGCTTGTCAAAAGGGAAAAATGAAAAGATCAAGCCACAAGTCAAAGACAGTGACATCAATAACCAATCCCCTACAACTAATTCATATGGACTTGTTTGGGCCTGTCAATATTATGTCACTAGGAAGGAAGAAGTATGCTCTAGTGATGGTTGATGATTTCACAAGGTATACATGGGTAGAATTTCTGGCATCAAAGGACGAGGCTCCACAAGTAATCATTGAGCATATAAAGAAAATTGACAAGGAAGCAAAGGCCAATAATGCAAGTGTGATTGCATTAAGAAGTGATAATGGAACAGAGTTCAGAAATGCCATGCTTGAAGCATTCTGCAAAGAGAATGGTATTTCTCAACAATTCTCAGCTCCAAGGACTCCACAACAAAATGGAGTTGTTGAGAGAAAGAATAGAACTCTGGTTGAGGCTGCTAGAACAATGTTACTTGATGCAAAGATGCCTACATGTTTTTGGGATGAGGCTGTGAGCACTGCATGCTATATCCAAAACAGAACCCTCATCAACAAAAACACTGGAAAGACACCTTACAACTTGATGACTGGAAAGAAGCCCACTCTAAAGTATGTTCATACTTTTGGAAGCAAATGCTTTGTGTTAAAAGATAATTCAGAATATGTTGGAAAGTTTGATGCAAAAGCATTTGAAGGAATTTTTCTTGGCTACTCTATGGAAAGAATTGCATACAAAGTTTATTTCATCAGTCAAAAGAAAGTTATGGAAAGCACAGATGTGACATTTGATGACAGCAAACTGGATTAGAAGAAGCCAATGATGAAGATAAAGATCCTTTAAAGTTTGACAATCTAGATGATTCTGATGAGGAGATTGAAACTGAATTTGAGCCCACAATCCAACAAACTCAAGTGAATGAAGAACCTGTGTCAACCAACAATGAAGAAACAAGCATCCAAGACACACCTGTGATTAGTGGCAACTTCACAGGGGGAGGAAATGTAAATGATCATGATCTGGATGACGAAGCAACATCAAGGCTGAGAAATCAATCTGAACATACAAGGAAATGGGATAGATCACATACTGCAGATCAGATAATTGGAGATCCAAATACAGGAGTGAGGACAAGGAGAACAACTCTAAATGAATGTCTCTATGGTTGCTTTCTATCCCAAGTTGAGCCTAAGAAACTTGATGATGCATTGTTGGATCCTGATTGGATAATTGCTATGCAAGAGGAGCTAAATCAATTTGAAAAAAGCAAAGTATGAGAACTTGTGCCTGCACCAAAGGATAAAACCATTGTTGGAACAAAATGGGTTCTAAGGAATAAGATGGACGAAAATGGTGTAGTCATAAGAAACAAAGCAAGGTTGGTTGTAAAAGGAAACTCTCAACAGGAAGTCATTGACTATGATGAGACTTTTGCCCCTGTTGCTAGACTAGAGGCCATCAGAATTTTCTTGGCATTTGCTGCACATTCTAATTTCAAGGTTTATCAAATGGATGTCAAGAGTACATTTCTGAATGGGGAGTTGGAAGAAGAAGTATATGTGCAACAGCCACCTGGCTTTGAGGATCCACAATTCCCTCACTTTGTCTACAGATTGCTTAAAGCATTGTATGGACTTAATCAAGCTCCTAGGGCATGGTATGACACATTATCACAATTTCTACTGGAGAATCAATTCACTAGAGGCATACTGGACAAGACACTGTTTTACAAGAAACATGGCGATGATATTATCTTAGTTCAAATCTATGTGGATGATATCATATTTGGCTCTACAAATGAGAAGCTGTGTGAGAAATTCTCTAAGCTCATGCAGAGCAGATATGAGATGAGTATGATGGGAGAATTAACATTCTTTCTTGGGCTGCAAGTGAGTCAAAGGAAGGATGGCATTTTTATAAGTCAAACCAAATACATCAAGGATCTATTGAAGAAATTTGACTTAGAAGAATGCTCACCTGCAAAGACACCCATGGCCACTGCCACCAAGTTAGATGAAGATGTTAAGGGCAAGAAGGTAGATATCTCAATCTACAGAGGCATGGTTGGTTCTCTACTCTACCTCACTGCTAGTAGGCCAGACATCATGTTTGCAACATGCTTGTGTGCAAGGTTTCAATCAAATCCAAAGGAATCACATATGATAGCAATAAAGAGGATTTTCAAATATCTGAAGGGCACACCAAACTTGGGGTTATGGTATCCTAAGGACACATGGTTCAATCTGCTTGGTTATTCTGATGTTGATTATGCTGGATGCAGAGTGGATAGGAAAAGCACCTCAGGTAGCTGGCAGTTTCTTGGACAAGGGTTAGTCTCTTGGTACAGTAAGAAACAACAATCTTTGTCAACTTCCACAGCTGAAGCTGAGTACATAGCTGCTGGAAGTTGCTGTGCTCAAGTGCTTTGGATCAGAAACCAACTTAGAGATTATGGACTTGTGTTGGAAAGAATTCCAATCATGTGTGACAACACAAGTGCAATCTCTATAGTTTTCAATCCTGTCAATCATTCTAGGACAAAGCACATTGACATCAGATATCACTTCATAAGGGAGCATGCAACTAATGGAACCATTGAGTTACATTATGTTCCCACAGAGAAATAACTAGCTGGCATATTCACTAAGCCATTTGATGAAGCCACCTTCACAAGGTTGGTTAGTGAGATTGGAATGCTGAATTCTTCAAATTCTGGCTAAGTGAATATATCAACTAGATTGTTGCAGCAGTAAATTCTTACTTTATCAAATGCTCAATATTTTTGAAGTAAGTATTGGCTGGAGTATGATTTATAAATATTCCACAATGCTGCATATGTTGAAAATCATACATCTTTAGCTTGAAATTTTTGTGAAATTTTGAGAGAATCACTATTTAATTTGGTAGAATATTTTTCAGTGAATATTTTTGGTAAATTTTAAAAGATAGTGAAAATTGAATTTTATGAGTGAAAAGTATAGTTCGATAAGTCAGACTTCTCGAATGGTTCATTGTTTTGTCATGGCTCGAGTTCTCGAATAGGCCTATCTAGAACCCTCTTGAGTTATCGAATAGTGTCTTTTGGAGAAATCGAATAGCACTCTCTGAGTTCTCGAATAGAGTATTTTAGTTCTCTAGTGATGGAGTTCTCGAATACTGTATTTGAGTTATCGAATCATTTGAAAAGGCTGATTTTCGCTGACACTTAATCGCTTTTTGGATTTATATTCAAAATTTCATTTCGCTCATAAAAACATATTTTATTTAGCTTAGAATTATTTTTTGAGTTAAATAACTGCCAGCTGTGAGTTACAAACTGCTTGAGATATCGAATAAGCCTTTCTTGACTTATCGAATAGTTGTTTTATACTTCTCGAATGACTGACTTGTCGATACAAAACTTATATCTAATCGACAACTCAAGTCACTAACATATATACAATTCTACAACTGTTCAAATCATTTCATTCGATTTCTCAGGCAGCTAAAGTTCCAAAACCTCTGTAAACCCTAACGTCAAAAGCTAAATTTCTTCTTCAACCTTCATTCTCTTCTCATCTCTCTGTGTAACAATGGCAAATACCCAACTCACAATTCCTACCCACACCAATTTCATAGCAATAACCAATGATGTTGAAGCACCCAATGCAAACTTTAAGTGCTTCGTTCGATGGATGGCTGAATCATACATCAAGGATGCACTCTCAGCCAACCCAACTCTGTATCTAAACTTACTAGAACAGTTTTGGAGAACTGCTACTGTGGAGGTCGTGGCCCTAGAGAATGCAATAACTTCATACGTAATCTATTGCAAGATTCAGGACAAGGAAATCACCATCACTACTGAAGACATGAATCAAGCACTGGGGTTACAACAAGGAGTGTATGAAAATCAAGCTACTGATCAGAAATTGGAAGACTTCTTTGATTTTATCAACTACTCAGAATCAAGCTTAGAAATTTGAATAGGAAGTACTTGAGGAAAGAATTGGAAATTTTATTATTATAATAAAAGTCTGGCACATTTATACAAATGTAATTATTTATATTAATAAAATGTATTACATTTATAAGTATATGAAATTAAGTAACTTATTTTTTATTTAGGAAGAGCGATTAAGGATTTAAATATTTTGTAATTGTCTGTAATGTAATAGTTTACAAATTTGTCTTAACCGTGTGAAAAAACTTTTAACTAATAATTTATAACTCATTTAATTATAAAAATATTAGATATAACGATGTATAATATAAAAGTTATAAGTTTTTGTCTTACTATGAGGAGAAATTTTTAATTTGTTTTTTATGTCATTTCAATTTTAATTGATGTCATATTAATATATTAAAATTTTTTAAAATTATAATAGTAAGATAAATCAAGTAAATGTGTTTTTTCGTTAATATAAACGTGACGAGGCGACGCCGGGCAACTTTGGCAAATATATAATTTAATAATCCTATTTTTTAAAACTAAATTTATTATGTACGATATTACGTATGTGATATTTATTATTTTAATAATAAATTAGAAACATTTATTCAAATTTAATTATTTATATTAGCAAAATGTATTATATAAATAAGTATATTCAATTAAATAAAATAACTTTTTAAAATAACGAAGAGTGACGATTTAAATATTATTTAATTGTATGTAATGTAATAGTTTATAAATTTTGTCTCTATGGTGTGAAAAAAACTTTTAAACTAATAACTTATAAACCATGCAATTCACTATTGTTTTTTAATACTTATAATTATATAAATTATATTATCAAACAAAATATGATATAATTTTGATCGTCTAATTTTAAAAATATTATAGATATAACGATTCATAATATAAAAGTTATAAGCTTTTTCTTTACTATGAGGACAAATTTTAAATTTGTTTCATATTGTAATTCCAATTTTAATTGATATCCTATTAAAATATTACAAAATTTTAAAACTACAACTTGAAAAGAAATCAAGTATATGTGTTTCTTTTCACTAATATAAACGCGTTGAGCAATTTTTACCAATATTTAATTTAACAATCATGTTTTTTAATACTAAATTTATTTGTGTAGGTGATATTTATTATTCTAATAAAAGTCTGGTACATTTATACAAATTAATTATTTATATTAGTAAAATGTATTATATAAAAAGTATATTTTGTTAAGTAAAGTAAGTTATTTTTTAATTAGGAAGAGCGATATGATTTAAATATTTTGTAATTGTGTGTTATATAATAGTTTAGAAATAACTATTTATATTGCTGAATTTTTAAATTAGATATAGCATGGTTGCTTTGTTATGAATTTTTGGTCCACGTACCAAGGATGTTTGGTTTCAATGTTAAAATCTTAAGTTTGATTTGTTTTTAAATCAAATACGTGACCAACATTATTTTAGATTGGATGTAAGTACTAGCTCAACATTATTATAGATTGGATGTAATCCTCTAATTCGTGTAAATCTAAATCGTTGTCGAGCCTCCATTGAAGAATACCATTATGGACAAATCATGTATGTTCTTATCTATGGTCTTTGTCAATATGCTTTGATGGAAACGTGTAGTTATTCATTGTATAGACATTGCAGGTCGCAAACGAATTCCGCTTGCATCCCTCTCCCCTTCTGCTTCGTCCAAACATGGTTAAATTTCTTTTTTTTTTCCTCTATGAATCAAGCTGTTAATGATTTTTTTTACTACTGTCAAGTGTTTTTAGCGTTATTTTTCCAGTTTCTAAAAGATGAGCAGGTTCTGAGAGTTACAATGGTGGCGGTCATGTTAATATGAAGCCAAATAATAATGTTTATAGTCAACAAAATTCAATGATTTCCAATGTTACTAATGAGAATCAGAATCCTAATGATTCCAGTCCCACATTGATTCATACAGGTAACTTATGATATAGTACTCCTCAACTATTATTTTACATTCTTATCATATTTATGTTCCAGGTTCATCCATTGCAAGTCGTTCGTCACGAAAAATATTCCAATCTGGATATACCCTTCAAGGTAGTATTCTTTCTTTCAGTCTGTAACATCATATGAATTACATATACTTTCTAATCATTATGTTTGTCAAAATAGAGGATAATGTCAAACATCCTAATGTCAATATTTTTACCCCAAAACAACCTGTTGTTAACATGATTGACTCTTCAGGTATATCTTTGTTTCTTTATTTGTACATATTTATAATGTCCTCTTGCAAAAATATTTATAGTTTATTTTCCACTTTTTGCATAAGCTTCAAATCCAAGTGGTGAATCTCAAAAATCCATGGTTGTACCCGCTTCAGGTAAACATTTCCGAGTATGTCTCATGATAATAATAGTAATTCTCATGAATATGTTAATTCCAGGAACCATGTTTCAGTCTCCAAATCCAAGTGGTGTTACTCAAAAATCCTTGGTTGTTCCCGCTTCTGGTAAACATTTCAGAGCATGTCTCATAATGTATTTCTCATAATTCTCATTAATCATGTTAGTTCCAGGATCCACATTTCATACTCCAGCTTCAAGACTTATTACAAAAAAATTCTCAGAACAATAACAAGCAAAACAAGTTCCATTTGCCGACATCCAGAATTACCCAAAGCAACTCACTAAATGGGGAAATAAATCATCAAAAACTTTTGTATTCGTACAATCGTGGTACGTTTACTAAATTATAATGTACTATTATAAATCAAATTCCCTTTTTTTAGTTAAAGATTTTTTCTGCAGATCGAGGTTTACACTTTGTTCCAAAATCCAATTTGAATAATTATAAGACTCGAATGGATACTCGCATTCTAGAAAGTTCTGCTTCAACAAAAAGGAAATAAAACCAGCAAAATAGTTCTTTAGTCTGATAAATCAAAATATGAAGAAAATTAAAATGTTTACATATATTTTTCATTATCATTATTATACTAATTGCTTCAACAAAACATTTCTTTAGTCTGATAAATCATTTTATATTGGCAGGAAAAATTAAGAGAAAGTTAGCTATAAGAAGTAGTGCAGTTATGGAGTCAGTGAGGAAGAATCTGGCCAGAATTTTATTCTGAGCATTTGTTTATCATTCTGTTAATGAATAATTTGTTGTTAGCTTACAACAGACGTTGCGTTTGATTTACTTTTGAATTTATATTCTATTTCCAAGGCTTTCTTAATATTTTTTTTCCTGATTTTAAAGTACGTTGGATGTTTTTTAAACCTATGAAAAATTGATTTATCTCCGTTCATTATCATTTCAACACTTAATCGTCCCTCTATGTTTTTGTTCTCACTTTTATAATGTAGTCGTTAAATGACTATATGTACTATACGTTTGAGACATGAATCGCTTAGTAGCCATTCATGGCTATTGACAATGTTTGTGTCAATTGCAACGACCTTATCATATTTCAAAAATGAATAGATTGAAAAGAATTCTCGTGTGCGAAGCACGATCAATATTACTAGTTATTATAATATAGAATCTGACTTTAATGATAAATACAAATACAAATAAGGTAATTATCTCATTCAAATACATTTAAGATTTAAGTCAATATTCAATAATGGAAACTGTATAATGGCATTTAATTCAATATATACTCTAATTTCAATGAGATCTTGTTGACTATTTTGAATTTATAAACTGTTTCTATAAAGTTTCTATCAAATATTTCATTAATTTACAATTCTATTAAGCATTCTACTAATTACATTATGTGTTCGACTATGTGTTCCAAATTAAATCAAATATTTCATTGATTAGAAAAAGATTCAATGTATAGGATATATTCTAGTAGGTGTTCGATTAGATGTTCTATATATTCAACCAAAATTATATTAAATATGTCACTATTATTTTTAGAATAAAATTTATTCTTCAATTATTTTTTTAATAAGATTTAATATAATAATTTTTTTAAATAATAAAATTACAATTCTACTAAGTATTCTACAAATTACATTAGATGTTCTACAAGATTTTCTACTAATTACATATGTTCTACTAGGTGTTCAAATAATTATATGTGTTCTACTAGGTGTTTTACTAATTACATATGTTCTACTCGGTGTTCTATTATTAGGTGTTCTACTAGCTGTTATACTAATAGGTGGTTTACTAGGTGTTCTACTAGGTGTTCTACTAATTACATGTGTTCTACTAGGTGTTCTAATAACTACATGTGTTCTACTAGGTGTTCTATTAATTACATGTTAGGTGTTCTACTAATTACATGTGTTCTGCTAAGTGTTCTCTATTTTTAACTTAAATCTAGTAGGTGTTCTACTAATTACATGTGTTTTACTAGGTATTCTACTACTAAGTGTTATATATATTTAAATAAAATTATATTAAAAGTTCTATGGATACTTTTAAAATAAAATTATTTTTTTAATTATTTTTTAATAAAATTAATATGTCTAATTTTAATAATTAATTGATTTACAATTCTAACCTATATTATATTAATTACATTAGATTTTCTACTAGGTTAAATTAAATATTTCATTGATTAGAAAAACATTCAATGTATAAGATATATTTTAGTAGGTGTTCGATTAGATGTTCTATGTATTCAATCAAAATTATATTAAATATGTCACTGTTACTTTTAGAATAAAATTTATTCTTTAATTTTTTTGACAAGATTTAATATAATTAATTTTATTAAATAATAAAATTACAATTTTATTAAGTATTCTACTAATTATATTAGGTATTCTGTGTTCTACTAATTACATTAGGTGTTCTACTATGTTCTAAATCTTTAGCTTAAATCTAGTAGGTGTTCTACTATGTGTTCTATATATTCAACGAAATTATATTAAAAGTTTTACTGATATTTTTAGAATAAAATTAATTTTTAGTAAATTTAATATGTTTAAATTTTAATAAATAATAAATTTAAAATTCTAACATGTGTTATACTAATTATATTAGGTATTCTACTAGGTGTTCCAGGAGTATTAAATATTTTATTAATATATTTTTATACTATTAGAATAAGGTTATTTTCTAGTAGGTATTCTGCTCGATGTTTAAATTTTGCTACATTTTCTAGTTATTAATACATTTTGCAAAAGATTTTTTTGAAAAAGAAATTATTAGATGTTCTACTAGGTGTTCTTTATTCAATTTAAATTTTGTAGTTATTCATTTTTAGAGTAAGGATATAGGGAAAATCTTATTTGATGGAAAACTTATAGAACTAATCTACACCATTCATTACTATAATATAGAATCTGACTTTAATGATAAATACAAATACAAATAAGGTAATTATCTCATTCAAATACATTTAAGATTTAAGTCAATATTCAATAATGGAAACTGTATAATGGCATTTAATTCAATATATACTCTAATTTCAATGAGATCTTGTTGATTATTTTGAATTTATAAAATGTTTCTATAAAGTTTCTATCAAATATTTCATTAATTTACAATTCTATTAAGCATTCTACTAATTACATTATGTGTTCGACTAGGTGTTCTAAATTAAATCAAATATTTCATTGATTAGAAAAAGATTCAATGTATAGGATATATTCTAGTAGGTGTTCGATTAGATGTTCTATATATTTAATCAAAATTATATTAAATATGTCACTATTATTTTTAGAATAAAATTTATTTTTCAATTATTTTTTTAACAAGATTTAATATAATAATTTTTTTTAAATAATAAAATTACAATTCTACTAAGTATTATACTAATTACATTAGGTGTTTTACAAGATGTTCTACTAATTACATATGTTCTACTAGGTGTTCTAATAATTATATGTGTTCTACTAGGTGTTCTACTAATTACATATGTTCTACTAGGTGTTCTATTAGTAGGTGTTCTACTAGCTGTTATACTAATAGGTGGTTTACTAGGTGTTCTACTAATTACATGTGTTCTACTAAGTGTTCTAATAATTACATGTGTTCTACTAGGTGTTCTACTAATTACATGTTAGGTGTTCTACTAATTACATGTGTTCTACTAGGTGTTCTCTATTTTTAACTTAAATCTAGTAGGTGTTCTACTAATTACATGTGTTCTACAAAGTATTCTACTACTAGGTGTTCTATATATTTAACTAAAATTATATTAAAAGTTCTATCGATACTTTTAAAATAAAATTATTTTTTTAATTATTTTTTAATAAAATTAATATGTCTAATTTTAATAATTAATTGATTTACAATTCTAACCTATATTATATTAATTACATTAGATTTTCTACTTGGTTAAATTAAATATTTCATTGATTAGAAAAACATTCAATGTATAAGATGTATTTTAGTAGGTGTTCGATTAGATGTTCTATGTATTCAATCAAAATTATATTAAATATGTCACTGTTACTTTTAGAATAAAATTTATTCTTTAATTTTTTTTGACAAGATTTAATATAATTAATTTTATTAAATAATAAAATTACAATTTTATTAAGTATTCTACTAATTATATTAGGTATTCTGTGTTCTACTAATTACATTAGGTGTTCTACTATGTTCTAAATCTTTAGCTTAAATCTAGTAGGTGTTCTACTATGTGTTCTATATATTCAACGAAATTATATTAAAAGTTTTACTGATATTTTTAGAATAAAATTAATTTTTAGTAAATTTAATATGTTTAAATTTTAATAAATAATAAATTTAAAATTCTAACATGTGTTATACTAATTATATTAGGTATTCTACTAGGTGTTCCAGGAGTATTAAATATTTTATTAATATATTTTTATACTATTAGAATAAGGTTATTTTCTAGTAGGTATTCTGCTCGATGTTTAAATTTTGCTACATTTTCTAGTTATTAATACATTTTGCAAAAGATTTTTTTGAAAAAGAAATTATTAGATGTTCTACTAGGTGTTCTTTATTCAATTTAAATTTTGTAGTTATTCATTTTTAGAGTAAGGATATAGGGAAAATCTTATTTGATGGAAAACTTATAGAACTAATCTACACCATTCATTACTATAATATAGAATCTGACTTTAATGATAAATACAAATACAAATAAGGTAATTATCTCATTCAAATACATTTAAGATTTAAGTCAATATTCAATAATGGAAACTGTATAATGGCATTTAATTCAATATATACTCTAATTTCAATGAGATCTTGTTGATTATTTTGAATTTATAAAATGTTTCTATAAAGTTTCTATCAAATATTTCATTAATTTACAATTCTATTAAGCATTCTACTAATTACATTATGTGTTCGACTAGGTGTTCTAAATTAAATCAAATATTTCATTGATTAGAAAAAGATTCAATGTATAGGATATATTCTAGTAGGTGTTCGATTAGATGTTCTATATATTTAATCAAAATTATATTAAATATGTCACTATTATTTTTAGAATAAAATTTATTTTTCAATTATTTTTTTAACAAGATTTAATATAATAATTTTTTTTAAATAATAAAATTACAATTCTACTAAGTATTATACTAATTACATTAGGTGTTTTACAAGATGTTCTACTAATTACATATGTTCTACTAGGTGTTCTAATAATTATATGTGTTCTACTAGGTGTTCTACTAATTACATATGTTCTACTAGGTGTTCTATTAGTAGTGTTCTACTAGCTGTTATACTAATAGGTGGTTTACTAGGTGTTCTACTAATTACATGTGTTCTACTAAGTGTTCTAATAATTACATGTGTTCTACTAGGTGTTCTACTAATTACATGTTAGGTGTTCTACTAATTACATGTGTTCTACTAGGTGTTCTCCATTTTTAACTTAAATCTAGTAGGTGTTCTACTAATTACATGTGTTCTACTAAGTATTCTACTACTAGGTGTTCTATATATTTAACTAAAATTATATTAAAAGTTCAATCGATACTTTTAAAATAAAATTATTTTTTTAATTATTTTTTAATAAAATTAATATGTCTAATTTTAATAATTAATTAATTTACAATTCTAACATATATTATATTAATTACATTAGATTTTCTACTAGGTTAAATTAAATATTTCATTGATTAGAAAAACATTCAATGTATAAGATATATTTTAGTAGGTGTTCGATTAGATGTTCTATGTATTCAATCAAAATTATATTAAATATGTCACTGTTACTTTTAGAATAAAATTTATTCTTTAATTTTTTTTGACAAGATTTAATATAATTAATTTTATTAAATAATAAAATTACAATTTTATTAAGTATTCTACTAATTATATTAGGTATTCTGTGTTCTACTAATTACATTAGGTGTTCTACTATGTTCTAAATCTTTAGCTTAAATCTAGTAGGTGTTCTACTATGTGTTCTATATATTCAACGAAATTATATTAAAAGTTTTACTGATATTTTTATAATAAAATTAATTTTTTAGTAAATTTAATATGTTTAAATTTTAATAAATAATAAATTTACAATTAAAACATGTGTTATACTAATTATATTAGGTTTTCTACTAGGTGTTCTATGAGTATTAAATATTTTATTAATATATTTTTATACTTTTAGAATAAGGTTATTTTCTAGTAGGTATTCTGCTCGATGTTTAAATTTTGCTACATTTTCTAGTTATTAATACATTTTGCAAAAGATTTTTTTGAAAAAGAAATTTTTAGATGTTCTACTAGGTGTTCTTTATTCTATTTAAATTTTAAATTTTGTAGTAATTCATTTTTATATTAAGATTATAGTAACTAAAATTTCATATATTCAATTAAAATATAATTAGATAACAATGAAGTTTTTATTTTAAGTTACATATCTTTTATAGTAATTACATGAGTTTAAATAAATTAGATTTCCTTGAAAAGAAAATAGATATTCCATGCAATTATATATGGAAAGATTTTGAATTTATTGAAAATAGATAAGAACAATCTTGTTAAAATTGGCAAATAAAATTTAGGAAATATTTCAAATCTGCATTCATTAATGAGTAATTTGATTTACTTTTATATGCTTTTTATTAGATTCTAACATATTTGATGAAATAGCATGAACCGTCAGATTGATATAAAATCAATGGATGAGAAAAGTTTCTTGGTTCTCTCCAAAAATTAGTTTTCTCTTGAGCTACTCCCTATAATCCTATATATATATAGGGTCTTGTTCTAATAGAAACTAACTTAGAATAGAAACTAGAAACTAAACCTAAATTAAAAATTTCAAGCTAATCTAATGACCAAATTAGGGGTACTCCAATACAAAAAACGTTTAAAATTATTGTCCCTATTCAACAAAAATATAAAAAAATAAAAAAAATTTTAAAAAAAAGTTATTGTACACGTGATGACGTGGCACATGAACAGTAACTTTTTTTTATATTTTTGTTGAATAGAGCCAAGAATTTTAAACGTTTTTTGTGAAGGTGCCCCTAGCGGGGCCATTAAAATAAATAAAATATAATTTATTTAGTGTAGGTTTCTAGTTTATATTCTAAGGTTGGTTTCTATTTGAACGCTAGCCTATATATATATATATATATATATATATATATATATATATATATATATATATCCTAAATTTAATTTTAAATTTATACATATCAATTATATAATATTAGGAATCAAGTATTATTTACGGGTTACATTATTAGTAGCCTTAATATTATTAATAATATAAATAAAGTTTATTTAGTATTTATCCTATTCCAATCTAACCTACCCCGTAACTAACCCCCCCAATTCTATCCTAATCTACCCGAACCCACCCGCACCCGTGACCTCTCTTTCTCTCTCATCTCACGTCTCTCTCCACCCTCTCCCTATTCTTCATCCCCACTACAAATCAAACCACAATTTTTATATGATTTTGGCATCCAATTCGTGAGTTCTAATAACCAAATTGAAGCTCTGCAAATCTTCTTCCTTTTTAAATCATCAAATCGTCGTTTTGGTAACTTTTAATTTTCGGTTTAAATTCATTATTGAATTTCGGTTGATTATTAATTGTTGTTGATAGTATATATGTATAGATCGTTGGATGTTAAAGTTATTCATGTAAATATTTTGAGTTTCTAGGTTGTTTGAGTTCGCCGGAAAATTTATAGATTTGACCGGAATTTGTTGTAGATGATTGTTTTAAAGTTTTAATTGTATAAATGAATATATCGGTGTAAGTATGGTAGCATATGTTTCTGTTCGAATTTTCTGGGCATTTTTGCTTCTCGCCGGATTTTATTATTTTCGCCGAATTTTCTTGTTTTAATTGCTAATTTTCGGGTTTTTGATTTCGAGTTTCGGGTTTCGGATTACGGGTATCCATATCAGATCCGAAATTTTTCGGATTTCGGGTATATCCGAATCCGATCCGAAATCCGTTGGATCAGATTTGGATATTAATTTTCGAGTATTTTTCGGGTTCGGATCGGATTTGGGTAGGATAAAAAATTTCAAATTTAGATATGGATATTGCCATATCCGAGCCGATCCGACCCGATTCACATCCCTACATCTAATGATGTTAATATTACACCAGTCGAGTAATATTCGAAAGTTAGATGTCAACTGAAAAATTCATAAGAAATAATTTTCTAAATACCAGAGGTATGTTTGTCATGAAGGTTTACAATTTCTGAATTAATATTTTATTCATCTCAAACTTAAAAAATTATTGTCCCGTATGTGTATATTTTAGTACTTCGTTTTAAATATCGTGGGAGAATTTATTACAATCTCATAAAAATAACTGAAAGATTGAAATCAAATTTCATGAAGTGATAATACTTTGAGAAGATCTTTGATCTTCATTCTTGATTTTACAGAGAGAAATGAAAGAAGTGAAAAAAATTGTATATTCAGAAAGTTAGTTACAAAAGTTGTTGCAGCAATGTATATATACAAGTATGACAGCTAGCTCAATCTGTAATCATTGCCTAATCTATTTCTAATCATTGCTAAAACTAACTAACAGCTAACTAACTATTATGTACACGTGGCAGTGGCCATATAACTCAATACCCCCCCCCCAGCAAGCTGGACATCAAGGTGGATCAAATTGAAGGCCAAGCTTGACACTGAGGAACTTTTGATGAGTAGCATCCAAAGGTTTAGTAAGGATGTCTGCTAGCTGAAGAAAAGTATTGATATGAGTGAGATTGATGAAGTTTGAATCCACATACTCTCTAATGAAATGACAGTCTATCTTCAATGTTTAGTACGCTCTTGAAAAATCTGATTCTTAGCAATATGTTGTGCAGAAGTATTATCACAGTAAAATGGAATTGGCAAAGGAACTTGAACATGTAAATCTTGTAAGAGACCTTCTAACCATATCAATTCAGAAGTAGTATAACTCATGCTTCGATATTCAGATTCTGCACTGCTTTTAGAAACAGTCTTCTGTTTCTTAGTCTTCCAAGAGATCAAAGATGAACCTAAGAAAATTGCATATCCAGAAAGAGACTTTGCTGAAAATGAGCATGTGCCCCAGTCTGCATCAGAGTAGGCAGATAATTGTAGAGGAATATTAGCCTTGTAAAATAAACCAACATTTAAAGTGCCCTTTAAGTATTTAAGAACATGAAGGGCAACATCAAAGTGAGTTTGAGCAGGTTCTTGTAAAAATTGAGAAAGCTGTTGAACTGCAAACGAAATATCAGGTCTGGTAAGATTGAGATAAAACAACTTGCCAACTATTCTTCTGTAAATCTCTGGATCAGGCAATTTAGGTAAATCATGAATACTCAAATGTAAACCCTTTGATAATGGAAAAGCAGCTGGATTACAATTTGTCAACTTAAAATCTTCCAATAGGTCCAAGATATATTTCCTCTGATTCAATTGAATCCCAGCATCGTTCTAAGAACCTCAATTCCAAGAAAATATTTGAGATCCCCTAGATCTTTAAATAGTGAATTTCTGATGTAACAAAGCCTTAATAGAATCAATTTCTGACAAATCATTTCCAGTAACTAAAAGATCATCCACATAAACAACAATTGCAGTAAAAGAACTGCCTGAATTCTTAACAAACATTGAATAATCCTGGGTAGATTGTTTATAACCTTGAGAAATCAGATAAGAAGAAAGTTCTTTATTCCATTCCCTGGAAGCCTGTCTGAGTCCATATAAAGATCTTTTTAACTTGCAAACCATACCAGGAGCTGCCTTTGAATAACCAGGAGGAGGTTTCATGTATATATCTTCAGTAAGATAACCATGCAAGAAAGCATTATTAATATCAAGTTGTTTTAAATGCCAACCAAAAGCAGCAGCTAGAGCAATCAAAATTCTTACTGTAGGCTTATCCACATTGCTAATCAAAATTCATACATGTACTGTCAAGTTTTATCTTTATGTATGTTAGGCTTGTTATCAGACATGAAATTGTGACTAAGGGTCTTACTCACAATTTGGGGGAGATTGTTAGTCACAGAGGCATGCCTGAATACATCTAATAACAAGCCTAAGTATGTGTAATGTTGTGCATTACCTACATGACCTCTTAACTGAGGGAACCTCTAGTTGTAGAGTTTCTATTTGTTCTGTACTTGTAATAGGCATCAAATCCTAGTTGTGTAACTGTACTTATAAAGTCAAGAATAATGCTTGAAAGAAGTTCCAAGGTTCATGCCTCAAGCAAGGAGATAAAGACTGCTGAATAATCACAGTTGGGATTTGAAGAAATGAAGAATTTTCCTAAGTACCAATTCGAGAAGTACATTTGTCTATTCGAGAAGTCTAGCATTCGAGAAGTCAGAGATTCGATATCTCAGAAGACACTATTCGATATCTCTGAATACACTGTTCGATATCTCATTCGATATCTCAGAGATTCGATATGTCTATTACTCTATTCGAGAACTCATGGAGTCAACAAGTCAAAGCATCATTCGAGTTCTGTAAGAGTCAACAAGTCAATGCTCTATTCGATATCTCAAGGACTAAAGAAGCTATTCGACATCTCAGGGATTCGATATGTCAAAATGCTCTATTCGATATCTCAAGGAGTCCCAGAGAAAAGAGCTATTCGAGAAGTGATTCGATATGTCAATATAACACTATTCGAGAACTCAGAGTTATCGAGTAAGTCAATTCTAGTTCTCGAATCAATCACTTAGCCACTTCTCGAATACATTCTTGGAGACAAAATACTGAAAAATTGTACAAGTCAGAAACCTGCAACAAGCCAAGACGCTTTATTTGACTATGTACTATAAAGCACATTGGAAAGCCTACAAAGAAGCTTGGAGAGATAAGACAAAGGGACAAGGAGCTAAAGAAGTGGATCTGAACAGGCTTTGCAAAGTCAAATCTGTAGCCGTTTGGACTTTTACTCAAATAAGATAGACAGACTAGAAAGTATTTTGTTTACCTACCTTATTTGTAGTAAGTAGGTGTATCCATGTCTATAAGGATACAGCCTCACTTCCTTAGCAGACAAGGTGTGAAGAGATAAGATTTTCATATACATCTCAAGAAATATCTCTCTAAGAAAAACGAAGTTGAGAATACTACCATTTGTATTCACAGATTGTAGCAAAATCTTTATCTAATAAAATATTAGATTAAAGTGATATTGTGTTGTGTTTGTCTTTGTTATCCGCACTTACATATCTCACACACTCAACACATATCTTGCTGCAAAGATTCAAGAACGTAGAAAAGTTCAAGAATCCATTCACCCCCCCTCTGTATTCTTTTACTGTATTCAATATTCAACAAGTGGTATCAGAGCAGGCTGTTTAATCTAAACAGAAAACGATCATGAGTTCGAATACACCAAAGACTACAGGTACGGTGAAGGTCCCTAAGTTCGACAAAGAGAATTACAACCTCTGGAAAATAAAAATGTTGTTGTTCATCAAAGCTGCCAATCCTCTCTACCCTAACATCCTCAAGAATGGTCCATTTGTACCACAACAAGAAATTGCTGAATCTACAGTGGGCACAATAGTCATTCCTAGATCATATGTTGCAAAAGAGCCATCCAAATGGACGGACTCAGAGAAGGAAAAGGTTGCCCTAGACAGTCATCTCATGTTGCTGATCATAGACTCTATGGATATGTCGATGTTTGCCAACATAGCATCATGCACATCATCCAAGGACATGTGGAACCACATCGAGGTGTTATGTGAAGGGACAGAGGAGGTAAGAGAGAATAGGAAACAGATACTGGTCACACAATATGAGGCTTTCATGGCACAGTCCAAAGAAAGTATTACTGATATGTTTGAGAGATTTCACAAGCTGGTGACTGAGCTTCAAATGAATGGGAAGGTTTACAGCACTAAGGAATTAAACATGAAGTTTCTACTATCTGCATCAAACCATCTAGAGCAAAGGGTCATATCTCTAAGAGAAAGAGATTTGAACAAAGTCACATATGATGTGCTCTATGGGGTTTTAAAGACTCATGAGCTTGAGTTGCTTCAGAAGAGGGCTATCCAAGCCAACCAAGGTAGAATGATAAACACATCCTGTGCCTTGATTGTCAATAAATCCGTTCAAGACATGGAAGCATCTACAAGTCAACTGAAAATAGAAGAGATAGTAGATGATGAAGAAACTGAAGAAGAAGTGACTGAACCTGTTGAAGAAAAGGAAGAAGATGAGTTCTACACTCTTGAAGAGTTGGATGCCATGGAAAACACTTCATATGCTTTTATGGCTAGAAAATTCTCAAACATCAGATTTAAGAGGAATCAGCCCTTCAAGTCTAGATCTCAAAATCATTCATTCAACAAGAGCAAGGCACCTGTGAAAGCAAACAAAAACAAATTCAAAACCAGCTATGTGGATAGGTCATCTATGAGATGTTATAGATGCAATGACCTAGGGCATTTTTCCAGTGAATGCAAGAAGCCTAAAAAGAAGGATAAGGAGTTTCTTGAGCTTGAAGCTAAGTATGAGGCTCTGCTAAAAAAGCATACACCAGGTAAGGCCTACATAGCTGAAAGGAAGTGTTGGGATGATTCTGATAGTGATGGAGAAGAACAAGAATTCTACAACTATGCCTTGATGGCCAACTCCAAGGAAGAACCATCTGAATCAGACTCTCAGGTACCATCCCTCACTACTATAGACATGTATGTTTCTGAATACAAATCTATGGTTGAACAACTATCTGTTGAGATGTTTAATATTCATACTAGTATGACTGCTGCTAATGAAGAAATTGATAAACTATCTACTAAGAATGAACTGTTGAACAAAAGAAATGAGGAACTAGAACTAACTGCTATGCAAGTAGAAAACCTTAAACAAGAAATCGAATATCTAAAGAATAAGGTTCTATGTGCTAGTCAAGTTGAGAAAACTCTTAGGGATGAACTAGCTGAAAATGAATTTAAATTGAAAACATTTAAGACAGTCCTACCATGAGAAAAATCTAGCTAGACCTAAGGCTGCCATTCTATGATTGCTCTGTGCCTTTAAGACACAGAGACTCTCCTTTCTGTGATAAATTTGATTGTATGCCATGTAACATGAATGTAATGACTATTTGTTTTAATTTGAGAAGACAATTCATGGAAGGTTGCATCAGTCACAATGTTCACACACACACTACACAAGAACAAAGTCTTCAAGTCCTCCTAAAGTTAGGAAGGTACCTCTGTCACCTAAGTCTAAGAACCCTGATTCTAAGACTTCTAACAGTGACAAGAAGACTAACATCAAGAAAATTGATAAGCATGCTGTTTATGATAAAACTGTTGCTAAGCCACATGGACCCAAACTTGTTTAGGTACCAAAGGAGAAGTAATACCTTTGTGTTTGCAGGGCAAAGAAAGTGAAAGAAAGGTCATGTGGATTTTGGACAGTGGATGCTCAAATCATATGACTGGTGATATGGCCCTGCTATCACAGTATGAGGAGAAGGCTGGCCCAATGGTTGCTTTTGGAGATGACAGCATTGGCAACACATTGGGATATGGCAAGTTTGAAATTGGAAATGTCATCATTGAAAATGTAGCACTGGTCAAGGGGCTCAAGCACAATCTACTGAGTGTTGGTCAATTTACTGGCAGAGGCTTCAAAGTGAATTTTGACAAAGATGAATGTTTGATCACCCACAAGAAGACTGGTGACTTTGCTCTATTTGGAGTAAGTAAAGGAAGCCTGTTTGTAGCCAATATGAACTCTGCAAACAAGGACAAAATTTGTTGCTTTTACTCAAAAGCATCAAATGAAGATAGTTGGCTGTGGCATAAGAAGCTATCACACTTGAACTTCAAAGGCATTAATTCTCTAGTCAAAAGGGAGTTAGTGAAAGGCATGCCCACACTTGAATTCTGTCAAGAAGGAGTGTGTGAGGCTTGTCAAAAGGGAAAAATGAAAAGATCAAGGCACAAGTCAAAGACAGTGACATCAATAACCAATCCCCTACAACTAATTCATATGGACTTGTTTGGGCCTGTCAATATTATGTCACTAGGAAGGAAGAAGTATGCTCTAGTGATGGTTGATGATTTCACAAGGTATACATGGGTAGAATTTCTGGCATCAAAGGATGAGGCTCCACAAGTAATCATTGAGCATATAAAGAAAATTGACAAGGAAGCAAAGGCCAACAATGCAAGTGTGATTGCATTAAGAAGTGATAATGGAACAGAGTTCAGAAATGCCATGCTTGAAGCATTCTGCAAAGAGAATGGTATTTCTCAACAATTCTCAGCTCCAAGGACTCCACAACAAAATGGAGTTGTTGTGAGAAAGAATAGAACTCTGGTTGAGGCTGCTAGAACAATGTTACTTGATGCAAAGATGCCTACATGTTTTTGGGCTGAGGCTGTGAGCACTGCATGCTATATCCAAAACAGAACCCTCATCACCAAAAACACTGGAAAGACACCTTACAACTTGATGACTGGAAAGAAGCCCACTCTAAAGTATGTTCATACTTTTGGAAGCAAATGCTTTGTGTTAAAAGATAATTCAGAATATGTTGGAAAGTTTGATGCAAAAGCATTTGAAGGAATTTTTCTTGGCTACTCTATGGAAAGAATTGCATACAAAGTTTATTTCATCAGTCAAAAGAAAGTTATGGAAAGCACAGATGTGACATTTGATGACAGCAAACTGGATTAGAAGAAGCCAATGATGAAGATAAAGATCCTTTAAAGTTTGACAATCTAGATGATTCTGATGAGGAGATTGAAACTGAATTTGAGCCCACAATCCAACAAACTCAAGTGAATGAAGAACCTGTGTCAACCAACAATGAAGATATAAGCATCCAAGACACACCTGTGATTAGTGGCAACTTCACAGGGGGGGAAATGTAAATGATCATGATCCGGATGACAAAGCAACATCAAGGCTGAGAAATCAATCTGAACATACAAGGAAATGGGATAGATCACATACTGCAGATCAGATAATTGGAGATCCAAATACAGGAGTGAGGACAAGGAGAGCAACTCTAAATGAATGTCTCTATGGTTGCTTTCTATCCCAAGTTGAGCCTAAGAAACTTGATGATGCATTGTTGGATCCTGATTGGATAATTGCTATGCAAGAGGAGCTAAATCAATTTGAAAAAAGCAAAGTATGAGAACTTGTGCCTGCACCAAAGGATAAAACCATTGTTGGAACAAAATGGGTTCTAAGGAATAAGATGGACGAAAATGGTGTAGTCATAAGAAACAAAGCAAGGTTAGTTGCAAAAGGAAACTCTCAACAGGAAGGCATTGACTATGATGAGACTTTTGCCCCTGTTGCTAGACTAGAGGCCATCAGAATTTTCTTGGCATTTGCTGCACATTCTAATTTCAAGGTTTATCAAATGGATGTCAAGAGTACATTTCTGAATGGGGAGTTGGAAGAAGAAGTATATGTGCAACAACCACCTGGCTTTGAGGATCCACAATTCCCTCACTTTGTCTACAGATTGCTTAAAGCATTGTATGGACTTAATCAAGCTCCTAGGGCATGGTATGACACATTATCACAATTTCTACTGGAGAATCAATTCACTAGAGGCATACTGGACAAGACACTGTTTTACAAGAAACATGGCGATGATATTATCTTAGTTCAAATCTATGTGGATGATATCATATTTGGCTCTACAAATGAGAAGCTGTGTGAGAAATTCTCTAAGCTCATGCAGAGCAGATATGAGATGAGTATGATGGGAGAATTAACATTCTTTCTTGGGCTGCAAGTGAGTCAAAGGAAGGATGGCATTTTTATAAGTCAAACCAAATACATCAAGGATCTATTGAAGAAATTTGACTTAGAAGAATGCTCACCTGCAAAGACACCCATGGCCACTGCCACCAAGTTAGATGAAGATGTTAAGGGCAAGAAGGTAGATATCTCAATCTACAGAGGCATGGTTGGTTCTCTACTCTACCTCACTGCTAGTAGGCCAGACATCATGTTTGCAACATGCTTGTGTGCAAGGTTTCAATCAAATCCAAAGGAATCACATATGATAGCAATAAAGAGGATTTTCAAATATCTGAAGGGCACACCAAACTTGGGGTTATGGTATCCTAAAGACACAGGGTTCAATCTGCTTGGTTATTCTGATGCTGATTATGCTGGATGCAGAGTGGATAGGAAAAGCACCTCAGGTAGCTGGCAGTTTCTTGGACAAAGGTTAGTCTCTTGGTACAGTAAGAAACAACAATCTTTGTCAACTTCCACAGCTGAAGCTGAGTACATAGCTGCTGGAAGTTGCTGTGCTCAAGTGCTTTGGATCAGAAACCAACTTAGAGATTATGGACTTGTGTTGGAAAGAATTCCAATCATGTGTGACAACACAAGTGCAATCTCTATAGTTTCCAATCCTGTCAATCATTCTAGGACAAAGCACATTGACATCAGATATCACTTCATAAGGGAGCATGCAACTAATGGAACCATTGAGTTACATTATGTTCCCACAGAGAAATAACTAGCTGACATATTCACTAAGCCATTGGATGAAGCCACCTTCACAAGGTTGGTTAGTGAGATTGGAATGCTGAATTCTTCAAATTCTGGCTAAGTGAATATATCAACTAGATTGTTGCAGCAGTAAATTCTTACTTTATCAAATGCTCAATATTTTTGAAGTAAGTATTGGCTGGAGTATGATTTATAAATATTCCACAATGCTGCATATGTTGAAAATCATACATCTTTAGCTTGAAATTTTTGTGAAATTTTGAGAGAATCACTATTTAATTTGGTAGAATATTTTTCAGTGAATATTTCTGGTAAATTTTAAAAGATAGTGAAAATTGAATTTTATGAGTGAAAAGTATAGTTCGATAAGTCAGACTTCTCGAATGGTTCATTGTTTTGTCATGGCTCGAGTTCTCGAATAGGCCTATCTAGAACCCTCTTGAGTTCTCGAATAGTGTCTTTTGGAGAAATCGAATAGCACTCTCTGAGTTCTCGAATAGAGTATTTTAGTTCTCCAGTGATGGAGTTCTCGAATACTGTATTTGAGTTATCGAATCATTTGAAAAGGCTGATTTTTCGCTAACACTTAATCGCTTTTTGGATTTATATTCAAAATTTCATTTCGCTCATAAAAACATATTTTATTTAGCTTAGAATTATTTTCTGAGTTAAATAACTGCCAGCTGTGAGTTACAAACTGCTTGAGATATCGAATAAGCCTTTCTTGACTTATCGAATAGTTGTTTTATACTTCTCGAATGACTGACTTGTCGATACAAAACTTATATCTAATCGACAACTCAAGTCACTAACATATATACAATTCTACAACTGTTCAAATCATTTCATTCGATTTCTCAGGCAGCTAAAGTTCCAAAACCTCTGTAAACCCTAACGTCAAAAGCTAAATTTCTTCTTCAACCTTCATTCTCTTCTCATCTCTCTGTGTAACAATGGCAAATACCCAACTCACAATTCCTACCCACACCAATTTCATAGCAATAACCAATGCTGTTGAAGCACCCAATGCAAACTTTAAGTGCTTCGTTCGATGGATGGCTGAATCATACATCAAGGATGCACTCTCAGCCAACCCAACTCTGTATCTAAACTTACTAGAACAGTGTTGGAGAACTGCTACTGTGGAGGTCGTGGCCCTAGAGAATGCAATAACTTCATACGTAATCTATTGCAAGATTCAGGACAAGGAAATCACCATCACTACTGAAGACATGAATCAAGCACTGGGGTTACAACAAGGAGTGTATGACAATCAAGCTACTGATCAGGAATTGGAAGACTTCTTTGATTTTATCAACTACTCAGAATCAAGCTTAGAAATTTGAATAGGAAGTACTTGAGGAAAGAATGGAGCTATGTCTTTGCCACTCTTCTTCAAGTCTTCACAGCAAGGAAGTCCAGCTTTGATCAAATCAGCACACCTGTTCAACAAATAGGATATGCTCTAGCATATGGGAGAAAGATTGATGTTGGTTTGATCATAATGCAAGAATTGTATGGGAGACTTGGTAAGAACTCAGCCAAGAGAGGTAATGAAATTTTCTTCCCTCGCTTTATTCAATCTGTACTTAATTTCATAGATGCCAAATTGATTGAATTGCCTGGGTTAGACAAAAATAGAATAGGCTATCTGAAATCCATGACCAAACTCATTTTTGGTAGCTTGGAGACTAGGAATGATGTGGATGTAAGACTCAAAATAACTCCCCTTATGGAGAGTTTATTTAGGACTTACCCCCACAACATGCCAATATGTGCCTCAAAATCTGAGTTAGCTAGGCCTAAGCAAGTAGAGCAAATTGCTAACCCAGGGCCTGCTAACCAACCCTCTCAGCCAAACACTTTACCAAACACAGAGCCAACTGCATCATCCTCTCAAAAGGGTGATGTTAGTAAAAAGAAGAGAAAATAGGTTGCTTCTGAACCTCTAAAAATCTTAACTGAAGCAGCCTTGGCTGTAGAATTAGGCATAGAAAGTGAGGAACCTGAGTCACCCTTACTAAGGCCAAAGAAGAAGAAGAAGAAGTCTAAAACCACCTCTTCAGTCACCCAAATGACTGAAATTGTAAAATTAGGGGCAAACAGCTAACTAGATGCATCCTCTCAACAGGGTGCATCTATAGAATCAAGCATCCTCCCCAAAGCACCTATTTATAAAGAGTCATCACATGGGAGTGATAAGGCTGGCACAACACTGAGTGGAGAGCACATCACAATTGAAACTCCCTCTATCTCTCAGGGGGAGTTGCCAAAATCTAATCCACAACACACTTCTCTTCCAGAATCTACCACTCATATTTCTTTGGAGCCTGCAACTCAAGCAATTGAGGAGCAAGGCATTGTTCATCAATAATTCTTTTCTCTTGATGAGCCAATGGATTCAAGTGACTTGGTGCATGACACCTTGCTCACCACCCAGGTACCACATTTAGATGGTCAGGGAATGCATGCTGGGGCATCTACTAATGACACCATCACAAACACAGAGGATTCATTAGTTTTAACTAGAGACTCTGTGCATGTGTCAACTACTGTTGTAACTCATCCCACTCTTGTGGAGACAACAATAGTAGAGTCTTTCCATCCGGTTACAGAAGTTGCATCTGTAACTGAGGAGTCTAGCTTGCCTAGCTCTAGCTCTGACTTTCTGTCACAATGGCTGAAGCCTGTGCAACATGACAGTGCTTCAGGATCAGGATCTGTTCCACCACAATTGACGGTTGAAGCACTTCAAAGCTTAGTTGTGGATCAGATTCCTGAGTTTGTAAAGATAGCCCAGAACTTGGTCACCTCCAATGTGCCAAATCCAGATTATGAAGCAATATTGCTCTGCCATAGAGATGATGTGGAGATGCAAAAAATAGAGATACTTGATGAGGCTGAGAGAGATGGCAATGTAGATGCCTGGATGCAAGGAACTTATGATATCACTCTCAATGAAGCCTTACAGTATCTGAGGGAAGAGTACATCACTTCACTAGGCTCCAATGCTAAATCCTTAACTCTTAGTGAAGTGTATGAAGCCATCAATGATTCATACAAGGGATTCCTCAAGGCTGCACACTACCTGGGTAAAGGTGTCAAATCAGAAATCAACAAGGTAAGTGATGCAACAGACAAGTCTGTGGGAGAGATAAAGAGGACTTTTGATTCCAAATTCCCTCAATTAGAGACTGTAGTCAAGGACATTCTAGCCTGTAAGTCTACTTGCACCAAGATGGACAATGGTTTGGCTATTCTCAAGGATGTTATCACAAGTCTGGGGCACAAATTCCAAAATCTCAATGATCAGACAACTGAGGCCAATGCCATGCCTATGACACTCTTTGCAAATCAATATGGAGACAAGCTGGTCACTGAGGTCCCTGTGCATGAGATGTCTAGGTTTGAAGTGCAGAGACTTAAAGAACAATCCCTGTCTGGCTTCAAATCTTCTGCATTGTTCAGCAAGGTAGATGCACTTGAAAAGGAGGTAGCTACTCTCACTAAGTCTAATGCTCATCTTACAGACAAGGTACAAACTCTGACTGAGCAGTTGAACACTCAAGCCACCACCACAGCTGATGTTCTTCTGTATCAACAATCAATGTTGTCTGCAATGATGAAGCACATGGGTCTCCCTCTACCTGAAGAATCTTCAACCCCAAAGGTCAATCCTACAGCCTCTGTGCCTGACAACAAGCCTAAGGGGGAGAAGAGGACATCAAGGAACTCAAATACAAAGGGGGAGAAACCACCAGTAAAGGGCATAAAATCATTGAAGGTGGTCATCAAATAACTTCAAAATCCTTAACTCATGTGCCTGGCAAAGGAAAAGACAAAGTTGATGAGCCTCCTACTTCTCTGCCAGTTGTCACTCTACCAACTGTGCATATCACTACTTCCAGTGGTCAAAAGCAATCTATCACAACCACAGTGGTTGCAGGGAGTATGCCATCTGACAAACCTCCACTCTCCATATCTAAGAATGCCAAGCCTGTAGAAGTGAAGGTGGTCACTGAGGCCAAGCTACAAGAAATTGCAAACTCAAATGTCTATCATGATGATGCATTCTTGGAGTTTCTGAAAGTCTCAAGAGAACAGGCTGGTGACACTCAATTGTATCTAAAGATCTTGAAGGATCAGATCGATTACTTCACTGTGATACCTAGAAAAATTGATAGCTCATGGCTCAAGGAAGTAATGATGGTAGCAAAATCCAGAATCTGGCATCTAACCTACAAAACTCTACAAGCCTTAAAACATTCAGAGATAGATGCGCTGATTGAGCTCATAGAGAAGAGGAATGTAAATGAAAACAATAAGAGTCTGTATGATGACTTGAGGAATGGCCAACCTTCAAGGCTGCCAGAAGTGATTAAGAAGCCATGGACAATCATCTATCAGTCTGGCACCGGAGTTGAAGAGATTAAACAATTGGTCATTCCCAATGATCTCACTTCTCGAAATCACAGACTCATTATTGCCACCTCAAGAAGAGAAGAAGATTCAAGTCAAGAAACCATCTGTATATTTCAAAAAGCAAAATGCTAATGGAATACTACAATGGTCTACAAACAAAGGTCACATGCTACTGCCAGGCAACCATGTAAAAAGGATCAAATTCAAACAAGCTGCAAGGAAACCAAAGCTATCCAAATCAAGGACTCTGACAATCTATCCAGGCTTAAAACTCCAACCACTAGATGAAGATTTTGATGAAGACCAACTGCAATTCTTACAAGCTCAAAGAATCTACCATGTTGCCATTGTTGATAACTGCCTTGAGATCAAATATACTGATGGAAGGGAGGAGAAATTCAAACAAGGAGGATGTCAACACTGGGGCAAGCTACATGACATAGAAAGAATCATTGCATTGTTGAGCTCAGAAGATAAAGTGGAAAGAGTATGGAAGTTGGAGCTAATTGATTTTGTGAAGATGAAGAGAGATCATGAGGAGAGAATCAGAAAAGAGTGTCTTGAGAAATGGCTAGCAAGGGAGAAAGAAATTGAGAGACTGGAGATTGAAGCAGAAAAGCTAAGGGCAAAGGGATTGTGTAGAGTTCAGTTTAACCCCTATGTGGTGAAGTATAGGAGGAGAAATGGGGATCAGGTCCACATCAGAATGAATCTACTCAACCACTATCCTGCAAACATTCTGAAACCAGTACTTGAAGATTTCAAAGACTCAATTTTGCTTGAAGAATTGGATGCTATGGCAGAAATAATAAAAGCTATGGATGAGAATACAAGGAAGGAGAAAGAAAGAAGACAGAAAGCATATGATGATTTGCAAGCCAAAGCTATGGAAAGGGAAACAAATGACAATGGCTAGTACTTCATCATAGGCTGTAAGATTACTCACCCTGTAGTTCTATCCACATTGCTAATCAAAATTCATACATGTACTGTCAAGTTTTATCTTTATGTATATTAGGCTTGTTATCAGACATGAAATTGTGACTAAGGGTCTTACTCACAATTTGGGGGAGATTGTTAGTCACAGAGGCATGCCTGAATACATCTAATAACAAGCCTAAGTATGTGTAATGCTATGCATTACCTACATGACCTCTTAACTGAGGGAACCTCTAGTTGTAGAGTTTCTATTTGTTCTGTACTTGTAATAGGCATCAAATCCTAGTTGTGTAACTGTACTTATAAAGTCAAGAATAATGCTTGAAAGAAGTTCCAAGGTTCATGCCTCAAGCAAGGAGATAAAGACTGCTGAATAATCACAGTTGAGATTTGAAGAAATGAAGAATTTGCCTAAGTACCAATTCGAGAAGTACATTTGTCTATTCGAGAAGTCTAGCATTCGAGAAGTCAGAGATTCGATATCTCAGAAGACACTATTCGATATCTCTGAATACACTGTTCGATATCTCATTCGATATCTCAGAGATTCGATATGTCTATTACTCTATTCGAGAACTCATGGAGTCAACAAGTCAAAGCATCATTCGAGTTCTCTAAGAGTCAACAAGTCAATGCTCTATTCGATATCTCAAGGACTAAGGAAGCTATTCGACATCTTAGGGATTCGATATGTCAAAATGCTCTATTCGATATCTCAAGGAGTCCCAGAGAAAAGAGCTATTCGAGAAGTGATTCGATATGTCAATATGACACTATTCGAGAACTCAGAGTTATCGAGTAAGTCAATTCTAGTTCTCGAATCAATCACTTAGCCACTTCTCGAATACATTATTGGAGACAAAATACTGAAGAATTGTACAAGTCAAAAACCTGCAACAAGCCAAGACGTTTTATTTGACTATGTACTATAAAGCACATTGGAAAGCCTACAAAGAAGCTTGGAGAGATAAGACAAAGGGACAAGGAGCTAAAGAAGTGGATCTGAACAGGCTTTGCAAAGTCAAATCTGTAGCCGTTTGGACTCTTACTCAAATAAGATAGACAGACTAGAAAGTATTTTGTTTACCTACCTTATTTGTAGTAAGTAGGTGTATCCATGTCTATAAGGATACAGCCTCACTTCCTTAGCAGACAAGTTGTGAAGAGATAAGATTTTCATATACATCACAAGAAATATCTCTCTAAGAAAAACGAAGCTGAGAATACTACCATTTGTATTCACAGATTGTAGCAAAATCTTTATCTAATAAAATATTAGATTAAAGTGATATTGTGTTGTGTTTGTCTTTGTTATCCGCACTTACATATCTCACACACTCAACACATATCTTGCTGCAAAGATTCAAGAACGTAGAAAAGTTCAAGAATCCATTCACCCCCCCTCTGTATTCTTTTACTGTATTCAATACTCAACAAATTTTAATTTGTTTCTTTGTGTCATTTAAATTTTAATTGATGTCCTATAAAAATATTACAATTTTTTTAGATTTTAACAGGAAGATAAATCAAGTATATGTGTTTTTTTCATTAATATAAACGCGTCGAGGTATCGCCGTGAGGCGATGCCGAGCAAATTTTACCAATATGTAATTTAATAATCCTGTTTTTTAAAACTAAATTTATTACATATGATATTACGTATGTGATATTTATTATTCTAAGAAAAATTTGGTACATTTATACAAATTTAGCTATTTATATTAGCAAAATGTATTATATAAATAAGTATATTCAATTAAATAAAATAACTTTTTTTAAATTACGAAGAGTGACGATTAAAATATTTTGTAATTGTATGTATTGTAATAGAAAAGAAAATATGTGTTTTTTTCCTAATATAAATGCATGAGCAACTTTTACCAATATATAATCTAACAATCATGATTTTTTAATACTAAATTTATTATATATGATATTATGTAGGTGATATTTATTATTATAATAAAAGTCTGGCACATTTATACAAATGTAATTATTTATATTAATAAAATGTATTACATTTATAAGTATATAAGTATATGAAATTAAGTAACTTATTTTTTATTTAGGAAGAGCGATTAAGGATTTAAATATTTTGTAATTGTCTGTAATGTAATAGTTTACAAATTTGTCTTAACGGTGTGAAAAAACTTTTAACTAATAATTTATAACTCATTTAATTATAAAAATATTAGATATAACGATGTATAATATAAAAGTTATAAGTTTTTGTCTTACTATGAGGAGAAATTTTTAATTTGTTTTTTATGTCATTTCAATTTTAATTGATGTCATATTAATATATTAAAATTTTTTAAAATTATAATAGTAAGATAAATCAAGTAAATGTGTTTTTTCGTTAATATAAACGTGACGAGGCGACGCCGGGCAACTTTGGCAAATATATAATTTAATAATCCTATTTTTTAAAACTAAATTTATTATGTACGATATTACGTATGTGATATTTATTATTTTAATAATAAATTAGAAACATTTATTCAAATTTAATTATTTATATTAGCAAAATGTATTATATAAATAAGTATATTCAATTAAATAAAATAACTTTTTTAAAATAACGAAGAGTGACGATTTAAATATTATTTAATTGTATGTAATGTAATAGTTTATAAATTTTGTCTCTATGGTGTGAAAAAAACTTTTAAACTAATAACTTATAAACCATGCAATTCACTATTGTTTTTTAATACTTATAATTATATAAATTATATTATCAAACAAAATATGATATAATTTTGATCGTCTAATTTTAAAAATATTATAGATATAACGATTCATAATATAAAAGTTATAAGCTTTTTCTTTACTATGAGGACAAATTTTAAATTTGTTTCATATTGTAATTCCGATTTTAATTGATATCCTATTAAAATATTACAAAATTTTAAAACTACAACTTGAAAAGAAATCAAGTATATGTGTTTCTTTTCATTAATATAAACGCGTTGAGCAATTTTTACCAATATTTAATTTAACAATCATGTTTTTTAATACTAAATTTATTTGTGTAGGTGATATTTATTATTCTAATAAAAGTCTGGTACATTTATACAAATTAATTATTTATATTAGTAAAATGTATTATATAAAAAGTATATTTTGTTAAGTAAAGTAAGTTATTTTTTAATTAGGAAGAGCGATATGATTTAAATATTTTGTAATTGTGTGTTATATAATAGTTTAGAAATAACTATTTATATTGCTGAATTTTTAAAGACTTAATTGCAGAAAGATGGCCTCAACTATTTCTTTTTTGCACAAAAATGGCCCAAGTATTATTTTAAGCAGATGATTGCATTCCGTCTAAATTAATCTAAAAAATTTTGTTTATTTTTATTTTTGGGCCATTTTTGTGTTAAAAAAACATTGTTCGGCCATCTTGCTGCAATTAAGTCACAAATTGAATACACTCATCTGTTCAAAAAAAATAGTTTGGCCATCACACTGTCTATTTTTATACTTGGGCCACTTTTGTGCAAAAAAAAATAGTTGAGGCCATCCTCGTGCAATTAAGTCATTTTTAAATTAGATATCGCATGGTTGCTTTGTTATGAATTTTTGGTCCACGTACCAAGGATGTTTGGTTTCAATGTTAAAATCTTAAGTTTGATTTGTTTTTAGAGTAAATTGCAGTTTGATGGTCTATACTATAATTGTTTTGCAGGTTGATGGCTATAATATTAAATTAAGCAATTTAATGACTGAACTTAATTTTTTAAATCATATTGGGACCTTCCGTTAAATTTCCTTAACTCCGTTATTTGGGTTGAGGGCATTTTTGTCCATCAATTCAGAAATATAATTCTTACTTTTTCAATCCCATCTCCTCAATGATACAAGACTCAATTTATTCAGAACCTTTCCTTTTCTTCATCACCATTATCAATGGTGGTTTCTACAATATCTATCCATTCTCATCCCCACAAATCTAATATCCTTCTAACTCAATTGATTAAGATTTAACTTCTTTCAACGAAAATGACCCAGAAGGTGTTTTAAGTTTCGACCCACAAAAATTTCAGAAGGGTTTATTTCCCCATCATCCACGAGAAATTGAGAATTAAATTACTGTCATTTATGAAGAATTGTATATATGACTTAAGAAAATGAGACATTTGGAAAAGTTGAAAGAAGAGAAGGTGAAAACTAAAGGGTGATGATCCAAAATAATCACCTGGGAAACTGGATGATCCTTTTTACTGACGGGACACGGTACATCGTGTACCGTGATAGGGGGTGTGATGCGGAGAAGCGTCCTCCGTAACAGGGCATGATACGGAGCTCCGTCTTCCGTGTTATACATGATACGGTGGACGGTGTTCCGTGACAGTGCTGCGCACCCACCTAACACGGAACACCGTGTTCCGTTTCATGTATAACACGGAATACCGTGTTCCGTATCATGCATAATACGGTACACGGTTTACCGTATTAGGGTAATACGGAGGTCGAAACTCCGTATCCTGTCGATATTTCGGGTCATTTTTTTCAAAATCAGTATTTTGGGCAAAAACTTAGGAAAAATAGGCATTTTGATAATTCTCTCAAAAATAAATATATTTGATGAGAATGATTCACTCTACAAACCAATTTATTGATCAATTGAAAATAGATTTCAATTTACGAGATTTGGAAAAGGAGGTCAAAGAGATGATACTACGAAAATGGAATCTAATATCTGAAACTTAGAAAAAAAGAAAAAAGATACAGAATCTGATGTATAAAATTAGTATACATACTTTTTTATGTTGAAAAAAATGATTAAAGACAATTTTAACCTTGGCCTATTAATTTATTTACTGATGGCGTTGCTTTGATTGCATGAAATTTAACGGAAGGCCTTAAAATGCTTTATTATATTTAGTAGAGTCATCATATTGCTTAAACAAATAATATAGCCAACAGACTGCAAAAATATTATAGTATAGGTCATTTTAATGCAATTTACTCTTGTTTTTAAATCAAATACGTGACCAACATTATTTTAGATTGGATGTAAGTACTAGCTCAACATTATTATAGATTGGATGTAATCCTCTAATTCGTGTAAATCTAAATCGTTGTCGAGCCTCCATTGAAGAATACCATTATGGACAAATCATGTATGTTCTTATCTATGGTCTTTGTCAATATGCTTTGATGGAAACGTGTAGTTATTCATTGTATAGACATTGCAGGTCGCAAACGAATTCCGCTTGCATCCCTCTCCCCTTCTGCTTCGTCCAAACATGGTTAAATTTCTTTTTTTTTTCTCTATGAATCAAGCTGTTAATGATTTTTTTTACTACTGTCAAGTGTTTTTAGCGTTATTTTTCCAGTTTCTAAAAGATGAGCAGGTTCTGAGAGTTACAATGGTGGCGGTCATGTTAATATGAAGCCCAATAATAATGTTTATAGTCAACAAAATTCAATGATTTCCAATGTTACTAATGAGAATCAGAATCCTAATGTTTCCAGTCCCACGTTGATTCATACAGGTAACTTATGATATAGTACTCCTCAACTATTATTTTACATTCTTATCATATTTATGTTCCAGGTTCATCCATTACAAGTCGTTCGTCACGAAAAATATTCCAATCTGGATATACCCTTCAAGGTAGTATTCTTTCTTTCAGTCTGTAACATCATATGAATTACATATACTTTCTAATCATTATGTTTGTCAAAATAGAGGATAATGTCAAACATCCTAATGTCAATATTTTTACCCCAAAACAACCTGTTGTTAACATGATTGACTCTTCAGGTATATCTTTGTTTCTTTATTTGTACATATTTATAATGTCCTCTTGCAAAAATATTTATAGTTTATTTTCCACTTTTTGCATAAGCTTCAAATCCAAGTGGTGAATCTCAAAAATCCATGGCTGTACCCGCTTCAGGTAAACATTTCCGAGTATGTCTCATGATAATAATAGTAATTCTCATGAATCATGTTAATTCCAGGAACCATGTTTCAGTCTCCAAATCCAAGTGGTGTTACTCAAAAATCCTTGGTTGTTCCCGCTTCTGGTAAACATTTCAGAGCATGTCTCATAATGTATTTCTCATAATTCTCATTAATCATGTTAGTTCAAGGATCCACATTTCATACTCCAGTTTCAAGACTTATTACAAAAAAGTTCTCTGAACAATAACAAGCAAAACAAGTTCCATTTGCCGACATCCAGAATTACCCAAAGCAACTCACTAAATGGGGAAATAAATCATCAAAAACTTTTGTATTCGTACAATCGTGGTACGTTTACTAAATTATAATGTACTATTATAAATCAAATTCCCTTTTTTTAGTTAAAGATTTTTTCTGCAGATCGAGGTTTACACTTTGTTCCAAAATCCAATTTGAATAATTATAAGACTCGAATGGATACTCGCATTCTAGAAAGTTCTGCTTCAGCAAAAAGGAAATAAAACCAGCAAAATAGTTCTTTAGTCTGATAAATCAAAATATAAAGATAATTAAAATGTTTACATATATTTTTCATTATCATTATTATACTAATTGCTTCAGCAAAACATTTCTTTAGTCTGATAAATCATTTTATATTGGCAGGAAAAATTAAGAGAAAGTTAGCTATAAGAAGTAGTGCAGTTATGGAGTCAGTGAGGAAGAATCTGGCCAGAATTTTATTCTGAGCATTTGTTTATCATTCTGTTAATGAATAATTTGTTGTTAGCTTACAACAGACGTTGCGTTTGATTTACTTTTGAATTTATATTCTATTTCCAAGGCTTTCTTAATATTTTTTTTCTGATTTTAAAGTACGTTGGATGTTTTTTAAACCTATGAAAAATTGATTTATCTCCGTTCATTATCATTTCAACACTTAATCGTCCCTCTATGTTTTTGTTCTCACTTTTATAATGTAGTCGTTAAATGACTATATGTACTATACGTTTGAGACATGAATCGCTTAGTAGCCATTCATGGCTATTGACAATGTTTGTGTCAATTGCAACGACCTTATCATATTTCAAAAATGAATAGATAGAAAAGAATTCTCGTGTGCGAAGCACGATCAATATTACTAGTTATTATAATATAGAATCTGACTTTAATGATAAATACAAATACAAATAAGGTAATTATCTCATTCAAATACATTTAAGATTTAAGTCAATATTCAATAATGGAAACTGTATAATGGCATTTAATTCAATATATACTCTAATTTCAATGAGATCTTGTTGACTATTTTGAATTTATAAAATGTTTCTATAAAGTTTCTATCAAATATTTCATTAATTTACAATTCTATTAAGCATTCTACTAATTACATTATGTGTTCGACTATGTGTTCTAAATTAAATCAAATATTTCATTGATTAGAAAAAGATTCAATGTATAGGATATATTCTAGTAGGTGTTCGATTAGATGTTCTATATATTCAATCAAAATTATATTAAATATGTCACTATTATTTTTAGAATAAAATTTATTCTTCAATTATTTTTTTAATAAATTTAATATAATAATTTTTTTACATGTGTTCTACTAGGTGTTCTATTAATTACATGTTAGGTGTTCTACTAATTACATGTGTTCTGCTAGGTGTTCTCTATTTTTAACTTAAATCTAGTAGGTGTTCTACTAATTACATGTGTTTTACTAGGTATTCTACTACTAGGTGTTATATATATTTAAATAAAATTATATTAAAAGTTCTATCGATACTTTTAAAATAAAATTATTTTTTTAATTATTTTTTAATAAAATTAATATGTCTAATTTTAATAATTAATTGATTTACAATTCTAACCTATATTATATTAATTACATTAGATTTTCTACTTGGTTAAATTAAATATTTCATTGATTAGAAAAACATTCAATGTATAAGATATACTTTAGTAGGTGTTCGATTAGATGTTCTATGTATTCAATCAAAATTATATTAAATATGTCACTGTTACTTTTAGAATAAAATTTATTCTTTAATTTTTTTGACAAGATTTAATATAATTAATTTTATTAAATAATAAAATTACAATTTTATTAAGTATTCTACTAATTATATTAGGTATTCTGTGTTCTACTAATTACATTAGGTGTTCTACTATGTTCTAAATCTTTAGCTTAAATCTAGTAGGTGTTCTACTATGTGTTCTATATATTCAACGAAATTATATTAAAAGTTTTACTGATATTTTTAGAATAAAATTAATTTTTTAGTAAATTTAATATGTTTAAATTTTAATAAATAATAAATTTAAAATTCTAACATGTGTTATACTAATTATATTAGGTATTCTACTAGGTGTTACAGGAGTATTAAATATTTTATTAATATATTTTTATACTTTTAGAATAAGGTTATTTTCTAGTAGGTATTCTGCTCGATGTTTAAATTTTGCTACATTTTCTAGTTATTAATACATTTTGCAAAAGATTTTTTTGAAAAAGAAATTATTAGATGTTCTACTAGGTGTTCTTTATTCAATTTAAATTTTGTAGTAATTCATTTTTAGAGTAAGGATATAGGGAAAACCTTATTTGATGGAAAACTTATAGAACTAATCTACACCATTCATTACTATAATATAGAATCTGACTTTAATGATAAATACAAATACAAATAAGGTAATTATCTCATTCAAATACATTTAAGATTTAAGTCAATATTCAATAATGGAAACTGTATAATGGCATTTAATTCAATATATACTCTAATTTCAATGAGATCTTGTTGATTATTTTGAATTTATAAAATGTTTCTATAAAGTTTCTATCAAATATTTCATTAATTTACAATTCTATTAAGCATTCTACTAATTACATTATGTGTTCGACTAGATGTTCTAAATTAAATCAAATATTTCATTGATTAGAAAAAGATTCAATGTATAGGATATATTCTAGTAGGTGTTCGATTAGATGTTCTATATATTCAATCAAAATTGTATTAAATATGTCACTATTATTTTTAGAATAAAATTTATTCTTCAATTATTTTTTTAACAAGATTTAATATAATAATTTTTTTAAAATAATAAAATTACAATTCTACTAAGTATTATACTAATTACATTAGGTGTTCTACAAGATGTTCTACTAATTACATATGTTCTACTAGGTGTTCTAATAATTATATGTGTTCTACTAGGTGTTCTACTAATTACATATGTTCTACTAGGTGTTCTATTAGTAGGTGTTCTACTAGCTGTCATACTAATAGTTGGTTTACTAGGTGTTCTACTAATTACATGTGTTCTACTAAGTGTTCTAATAATTACATGTGTTCTACTAGGTGTTCTACTAATTACATGTTAGGTGTTCTACTAATTACATGTGTTCTACTAGGTGTTCTCTATTTTTAACTTAAATCTAGTAGGTGTTCTACTAATTACATGTTAGGTGTTCTACTAATTACATGTGTTCTACTAGGTATTCTACTACTAGGTGTTCTATATATTTAACTAAAATTATATTAAAAGTTCTATCGATACTTTTAAAATAAAATTATTTTTTTAATTATTTTTTAATAAAATTAATATGTCTAATTTTAATAATTAATTAATTTACAATTCTAACCTATATTATATTAATTACATTAGATTTTCTACTAGGTTAAATTAAATATTTCATTGATTAGAAAAACATTCAATGTATAAGATATATTTTAGTAGGTGTTCGATTAGATGTTCTATGTATTCAATCAAAATTATATTAAATATGTCATTGTTACTTTTAGAATAAAATTTATTCTTTAATTTTTTTTGACAAGATTTAATATAATTAATTTTATTAAATAATAAAATTACAATTTTATTAAGTATTCTACTAATTATATTAGGTATTCTGTGTTCTACTAATTACATTAGGTGTTCTACTATGTTCTAAATCTTTAGCTTAAATCTAGTAGGTGTTCTACTATGTGTTCTATATATTCAACGAAATTATATTAAAAGTTTTACTGATATTTTTAGAATAAAATTAATTTTTTAGTAAATTTAATATGTTTAAATTTTAATAAATAATAAATCTACAATTATAACATGTGTTATACTAATTATATTAGGTTTTCTACTAGGTGTTCTAGGAGTATTAAATATTTTATTAATATATTTTTATACTTTTAGAATAAGGTTATTTTCTAGTAGGTATTCTGCTCGATGTTTAAATTTTGCTACATTTTCTAGTTATTAATACATTTTGCAAAAGATTTTTTTGAAAAAGAAATTTTTAGATGTTCTACTAGGTGTTCTTTATTCTATTTAAATTTTAAATTTTGTAGTAATTCATTTTTATATTAAGATTATAGTAACTAAAATTTCATATATTCAATTAAAATATAATTAGATAACAATGAAGTTTTTATTTTAAGTTACATATATTTTATAGTAATTACATGAATTTAAATAAATTAGATTTCCTTGAAAAGAAAATAGATATTCCATGCAATTATATATGGAAAGATTTTGAATTTATTGAAAATAGATAAGAACAATCTTGTTAAAATTGGCAAGTAAAATTTAGAAAATATTTCAAATCTGCATTCATTAATTAGTAATTTGATTTACTTTTATATGCTTTTTATTAGATTCTAACATATTTGATGAAATAGCATGAACCGTCAGATTGATATAAAATCAATGGATGAGAAAAGTTTCTTGGTTCTCTCCAAAAATTAGTTTTCTCTTGAGCTACTCCCTATAATCCTATATATATATAGGGTCTTGTTCTAATAGAAACTAACTTAGAATAGAAACTAGAAACTAAACCTAAATTAAATATTTCAAGCTAATCTAATGACCAAATTAGGGGTACTCCAATACAAAAAACGTTTAAAATTATTGTCTCTATTCAACAAAAATATAAAAAATTTAAAAAAATTTAAAAAAAATGTTATTGTACACGTGATGACGTGGCACGTGAACAGTAACTTTTTTTTAAATTTTTTTTATATTTTTTTTTTATATTTTTGTTGAATAGAGCCAAGAATTTTAAACGTTTTTTGTGAAGTTGCCCCTAGCGGGGCCATTAAAATAAATAAAATATAATTTATTTAGTGTAGGTTTCTAGTTTATATTCTAAGGTTGGTTTCTATTTGAACGCTAGCTTATATAAATATATATATATATATATATATATATATATATATATATATATATATATATATATATATATATATATATCCTAAATTTAATTTTAAATTTATACATATCAATTATATAATATTAGGAATCAAGTATTATTTACGGGTTACATTATTAGTAGCCTTAATATTATTAATAATATAAATAAAGTTTATTTAGTATTTATCCTATTCCAATCTAACCTACCCCATAACTAACCCCCCCAATTCTATCCTAATCTACCCGAACCCACCCGCACCTGCACCCACACCCGTGACCTCTCTTTCTCTCTCATCTCACGTCTCTCTCCACCCTCTCCCTATTCTTCATCCCCACTACAAATCAAACCACAATTTTTATATGATTTTGGCATCCAATTCGTGAGTTCTAATAACCAAATTGAAGCTCTGCAAATCTTCTTCCTTTTTAAATCATCAAATCGTCGTTTTGGTAACTTTTAATTTTCGGTTTAAATTCATTATTGAATTTCGGTTGATTATTAATTGTTGTTGATAGTATATATGTATAGATCGTTGGATGTTAAAGTTATTCATGTAAATATTTTGAGTTTCTAGGTTGTTTGAGTTCGCCGGAAAATTTATAGATTTGACCGGAATTTGTTGTAGATGATTGTTTTAAAGTTTTAATTGTATAAATGAATATATCGGTGTAAGTATGGTAGCATATGTTTCTGTTCGAATTTTCTGGGCATTTTTGCTTCTCGCCGGATTTTATTATTTTCGCCGGATTTTCTTGTTTTAATTGCTAATTTTCGGGTTTTTGATTTCGAATTTCGGATTTCAGGTATCCATATCAGATCTTTCGGGTTTCGGATTTCGGGTATCCATATCAGATCCGAAATTTTCCGGATTTCGGGTATATCCCAATCCGATCCGAAATCCGTTGGATCAGATTTGGATATTAATTTTCGAGTATTTTTCGGGTTCGGATCGGATTTGGGTAGGATAAAAAATTTCGAATTTAGATATGGATATTGCCATATCCGAGCCGATCCGACCCGATTCACATCCCTACATCTAATGATGTTAATATTACACCAGTCGAGTAATATTCGAAAGTTAGATGTCAACTGAAAAATTCATAAGAAATAATTTTCTAAATACCAGAGGTATGTTTGTCATGAAGGTTTACAATTTCTGAATTAATATTTTATTCATCTCAAACTTAAAAAATTATTGTCCCGTATGTGTATATTTTAGTACTTCGTTTTAAATATCGTGGGAGAATTTATTACAATCTCATAAAAATAACTGAAAGATTGAAATCAAATTTCATGAAGTGATAATACTTTGAGAAGATCTTTGATCTTCATTCTTGATTTTACAGAGAGAAATGAAAGAAGTGAAAAAAATTGTATATTCAGAAAGTTAGTTACAAAAGTTGTTGCAGCAATGTATATATACAAGTATGACAGCTAGCTCAATCTATAATCATTGCCTAATCTATTTCTAATCATTGCTAAAACTAACTAACAGCTAACTAACTATTATGTACACGTGGCAGTGGCCATATAACTCAATACCCCCCCAGCAAGCTGGACATCAAGGTGGATCAAATTGAAGGCCAAGCTTGACACTGAGGAACTTTTGATGAGTAGCATCCAAAGGTTTAGTTAGGATGTCTGCTAGCTGAAGAAAAGTATTGATATGAGTGAGATTGATGAAGTTTGAATCCACATACTCTCTAATGAAATGACAGTCTATCTTCAATGTTTAGTACGCTCTTGAAAAATCTGATTCTTAGCAATATGTTGTGCAGAAGTATTATCACAGTAAAATGGAATTGGCAAAGGAACTTGAACATGTAAATCTTGTAAGAGACCTTCTAAACATATCAATTCAGAAGTAGTATAACTCATGCTTCGATATTCAGATTCTGCACTGCTTTTAGAAACAGTCTTCTGTTTCTTAGTCTTCCAAGAGATCAAAGATGAACCTAAGAAAATTGCATATCCAGAAAGAGACTTTGCTGAAAATGAGCATGTGCCCCAGTCTGCATCAGAGTAGGCAGATAATTGTAGAGGAATATTAGCCTTGTAAAATAAACCAACATTTAAAGTGCCCTTTAAGTATTTAAGAACATGAAGGGCAGCATCAAAGTGAGTTTGAGCAGGTTCTTGTAAAAATTGAGAAAGCTGTTGAACTGCAAACGAAATATCAGGTCTGGTAAGATTGAGATAAAGCAACTTGCCAACTATTCTTCTGTAAATCTCTGGATCAGGCAATTTAGGTAAATCATGAATACTCAAATGTAAACCCTTTGATAATGGAAAAGCAGCTGGATTACAATTTGTCAACTTAAAATCTTCCAATAGGTCCAAGATATATTTCCTCTGATTCAATTGAATCCCAGCATCGTTCTAAGAACCTCAATTCCAAGAAAATATTTGAGATCCCCTAGATCTTTAATAGTGAATTTCTGATGTAACAAAGCCTTAATAGAATCAATTTCTGACAAATCATTTCCAGTAACTAAAAGATCATCCACATAAACAACAATTGCAGTAAAAGAACTGCCTGAATTCTTAACAAACATTGAATAATCCTGGGTAGATTGTTTATAACCTTGAGAAATCAGATAAGAAGAAAGTTCTTTATTCCATCCCTGGAAGCCTGTCTGAGTCCATATAAAGATCTTTTTAACTTGCAAACCATACCAGGAGCTGCCTTTGAATAACCAGGAGGAGGTTTCATGTATATATCTTCAGTAAGATAACCATGCAAGAAAGCATTATTAATATCAAGTTGTTTTAAATGCCAACCAAAAGCAGCAGCTAGAGCAATCAAAATTCTTACTGTAGTGAACTTAGCAACAGGGCTAAAAGTATGTTTAAAATCTTTGCCCTTAATTTGCTTATCCCCTCTTGCTACTAACCTAGCTTTGCATCTCTCAACACTCCCATCAGGATTATATTTTGTTTTAAAAACCCATTTGCAGTCAATAACATGCTGATTAGAAGGCAAAGGAACAAGAGTCCAGGTCTCATTGTCCTCAAGAGCCTTTAATTCTGCATCCATGGCAGCAACCCAAAGAGGGTCATTTTTGGCTTGATTATAAGAAGAAGGTTCTTTAGGAGAAGTAAGAACATTATTTAGACTAACATAATAGTCAACAAGAGAATCAGAAGTAGAATTCACATGTAAGCCATGAGTAGGTTTATAAATTATGAAGGTATCAAATTTCTTAGGAAGAACAGAAGCTCTAGTAGATCTCCTTAAAGAAACAGGATTATTTGCAATAATATTTGCAGTATCATTTTGAGGAGTATCATTTTGGGGAGTAACAGAATGATCAGAATGACATTCTAAAGAAGAATCATTATTCAAAGGCATAGATGATGTTGAAGATACAGAAGGTACTTCAAAATGAGGGATAAAAGAAACAGATGAAGAATCAGGTGGATCCATATTTGCAGGGTTGACTGGTGGTAACTGAATAGATGTTGAAGAATTAGGTTGAGATAAATCAGTTTTGAATGGAAAAACTGTCTCTTGAAAAATCACATCTCTACTTAAAAAAATATCATGAGAGTCAAGATCATATAACTTGTATCCTTTTTGTGCATAAGGATAACCAAGTAATATGCATCTTCTTGCTCTTTTAGCAAATTTATCTGAACTTTTAACTACAGCAAAACAAAGACAGCCTATGACCCTAAGATTATCATAGGTTGGAGGTTTCTTCATGAGGAGTGAATAAGGAATTTCCCAAGATAAAACTGAACTAGGCATGAGATTGATCAAGTAAGTAGCAGATAACAAACAATCACCCCAAAACTTGATAGGTAAATTGGCATGTAACCTAATAGCCCTAGCAGTATCAAGCAAATGCCTGTGTTTTCTCTCAATTCTACCATTCTGTTGAGGTACTCCAGCAATACTTCTTTGATGAACTATCCCTTTAGACTGAAATAAAGAACTACAGAAATCTTGTAATATTTCTGTACCATTATCACTTCTTATGGTTTTAACCATAGTTTTGAAATGATTTCCAACATAGGCTAAAAAACCAGAAATAATATGTGGAACTTGAGTCTTAGATTGTAGTAAATGAGTCCATGTCACTCTAGTATGATCATCAAGAATAGTAAGAAAATATTTGCATCCTGAATATGTAGGTGTCCTGTAAGGACCCCATAAATCTATATGCAACATCTCAAAAGAAACAGGAGCTCTAGAATTTGATTCCACAAAAGGCATTTTATTATGATGCTTAGCAAGAATACATGATTCACAATTAAAATCATTCAAATGACTAGAAGAAATTACATTCAAATGTTTTAATTTCCCAACAGAGGGATGTCCAAGTCTAGCATGAAAAACATTAACATTTGGAACAACAGAAGAAGAAAAACATGAGTCTGAAGAAATTGCAGAAGAATGAGTTGAAGAAGTTGCAAAAGAATGAGAAATTTCAGTGTGGGAAAAGATTTTGTACAATCCAACATTCTTCTTGACAACAGCTAGGATTGTACTATTCAAAGGGTCCTGAAAATAACAAGTATCTTGATCAAATTGAGCAATCAATCTGTTTTGAGCAAGAAGCTTGCCAACAGATAAAAGATTATGTTTAAAATCTGGTATATAAAGAACATCTTTCAGGATAATATCAGGAGTCAATCTAATATTTCCAATTCTGTTTACTAATTTTGAAGTACTATTAGGCAGACATATGGTTATAGGTATAGGTGAATCATGTATGTGATCAAACAATGCATAATTAAAAGCCATATGATCACTAGCTCCTGTATCAATTATCCATGATGCATTAGAATTATGAATATCTGCAGATTGAACATGAAAAAATGAAACAATACCTGTAAAATTCACAGAAGATTCTGCAAAATTCACAGATGATTGCTGATAAGGATCACAAAGAGGAGAGTTAGGCTGTTGCTGCATCATCTTAAGAATTTCTTGATAAACTGCAGACACCATCTTATTGTCAATCTGAGAAACATTAGCATTTGACTGAGAATTATTTCCAGAATTTCCTCCAGGAACAGGGCCAAGTACTCCTTGCTCAGTCACATTTGCAGCCATTCTAGTATTAGACTTTCCATTAAGAGTAGTATACCAATCAGGATAGCCTACCAACTTAAAACATTGATCAACAGTATGACCCTTCCTTTTACAGTGATCACAGATACTGTCATTCTTGACTTTCTTGAAATCCTTTCTGAAACCAGACTGTGGCTTACCATAACTATGAGAAACATTAGACTGTGGAGTTTTCTGACTATACAAAGCACTGACTTCTGATGGATGAAAACCAGTAATGTTCAATTGATTTTGCTTTTCAATTTGTTGTAAAACATGATAAGCTTTCAACACAGATGGAAGTGGTTCCATACTCAAGAGATTTGTCTTAACAGAGTCATATTGTCTATTTAATCCACAAATAAACTGAATCAATCTCTTAGTTTCATCAGCATCTAAAGCCTTCTTTAATAAATTGCAAGTACATTTTGTCATAGCACCACAAGTACATACAACTGGACCTTCTAACACTTGCAATTTATCCCAAACATTCTTCAATTTTCCATAATATTCAACAATTGACATATTTTCTTGTTGTATTTTTGTCAGACTAGTATGCAATTCATACAACAAAGGAGCATTTGACTTGCCAAAACGTTCAGCAACATCACACCACAATTCATATGCAGAAGTAGCAAAGATAAAGCTGTCAGATATTACCTGATCCATGGAAGAAGTTAGCCAAGACATTACCATGTAATCGTTACGAATCCATTTGTTAAGATCCAGAGAATCAGACGCTGGTTTAGGTAAAGATCCATCAATGAAACCTAGTTTATTCTTGGCACTAAGCGCCATTTTTACACTACGATTCCAGTTAATGTAATTATCTGCAGAAAGCATCATAGTTCCCAATTGTTGCCTTGGATTATCACCAGAAGAAAGGTAATAAGGATCATTGTAATTGACAGCTTGATTCTAAGAATTTGAGTTGATTTCTTGAGAACGAGTTGATGATTCAGCCATTAGAGATCGTAGAGATACACGAAATCACAAGAAAAACAAGAAGATTGCAAGAGAGATCGAGAGAGATCGGGAGAGATCGAGAGAGATATCAACAAAATCAAGACAAAACAAAACACTAATCGTAAAGAAAATCAAGACGAACATTCATCAATCAAACGATTGATAAGAGCTATGGATCGTTCCATGAGTGCTCTGATACCATGAGAAGATCTTTGATCTTCATTCTTGATTTTACAGAGAGAAATGAAAGAAGTGAAAAAAATTGTATATTCAGAAAGTTAGTTACAAAAGTTGTTGCAGCAATGTATATATACAAGTATGACAGCTAGCTCAATCTGTAATCATTGCCTAATCTATTTCTAATCATTGCTAAAACTAACTAACAGCTAACTAACTATTATGTACACGTGACAGTGGCCATATAACTCAATATACTTCAAATAAAAAAACTGAAAAATGTTAGAATTCCCAAATTAGTTACAAACTTTTTTACCAAATACTATTTCACATTCAAATTGTTTTTCAAAATTTGTGGGTATTTTTTAAGATTCTACACAGTTTTATTAAATTATGATATTCTAACCTATTTGTTTATTTTGAATTTGTTGAAATGTAGAACTTGGATAGATTTTATTATACTTTATAAGTTTATTAAATGTTAAATTTTGGTCTAAATTTACGAAAATTCTAACTACTCATTAAAATTCACGTAGAACTAAAATTATTAACTATTATCTATCCGCTAAAATTTGAATCGAACACATCTCTTCATATATTCTTCTTGGTATGATTATTTTAGTACAAACACTAACTTAATACATTTGTGCAAAAACAAATTTGATTTGCATTTTCAATATATTCCTATAGAAATTATTATTTAATCACATAATTCAATTAAATAAAATTAAAAATTGATGAATTAAAGTACTCAAGAATTGAGGATCAACATATTCGAATTTAATCAAATTATAGTCTAAAATATTATATAACAAACATAAAAGGGATACTATTAAAATATTATTAAAAATTGAGAATTCAATATTTATTAACAATAATTTTGAATCTAATATTTTGGATTTTAAAGATAATAACAAAATTTAAGATTCTAATCATATAGAAACGTATTAAAATATAATATTATACCATCAATTTTAAGAATTTAAATTTTGAATATGATCGGTATTTAAAATTCTATAACAAGATAAGAATGCATATTCCATGAAATTGGATGGATACTCGAATTTTAAAAAAAAAATCCAAAAATAAAATCCGAATGCCAGCAATTTCTGAACGTACATGATCCTTATAAATTTTAGATTTTGAATTGTTTATTCCAAAAAAAATGTATACCAGCTGGATAACAAAATAAGAATGAATATTCAATGAACTTGGACGGGTCTTAGAAGTTAACAATAAAATCCTGGTGCCAATTCCCAATAAAATCAATAAAATCTGAAAATAATATCCTGGTGCCAATTCCTTTGTGCGTTTTATTTTTTGAATCATTTATTCGAAAATACTTGTATACCAGCTGGATAAACATGCGAGATAGACAAATAGAACTTGTGCACTCACTTGTATAAAACACCTGTCACCCACAACTAAAACTTTTATGCCCAGTGTACAAACACGTGGAACTTGGCATGCATCGGTTACACTCGTCCTGACGACAATTTCGCATATAAATACACACACCACCACACAAGGCCTCCTCCTCCTCAGTGTTTATCCTTGTTTATTCCAATATTCAAAAGGTGGTGGTATATATATATATCTCTTTTACAACATTTCAGGTGAAAATGGGTGATGAAATAGTACTCAACGTCCGGTTTATAGTAGATTTTAGTCTGTTCGCTATCCGAACGACCACTGATTCAACTGTTGCTGAATTTAAACTCCTGGTTGCTCTGCATTTCGATGCTCCTGTTGATCGACAGCGTTTGTTTCACGATAATCGGGAACTCCGCAACGATCGAACCATTGAGAGTTATGGTAATCTTTTTGTTCTTATCTTATGTTTCTGATTTTACTGTTTTTGTTGATTTTGTTGGATGTTTGCTTGTGTACTTGTGTTATTATGTATGTTGGATTTGTTGATTTATGTTCATGTATGATTTAAAGTTTTGTTCCATGATTTATTGTTGTGTTGCTTGTGCGATTGTTTATTGTGTTGCTACGTAATTGATTTTTCTGATTTCTATTAGTTGGATAAATAAAAAAGGGATTTTCTTAATGGTATCGGTACCGTATAATACTTTTGTTTTAGAGGGTGTATTCAATTCAACTTTTGTATAATTGTATTATGTATGTTGCATTTGTTGATTTATGTTTACGTATGATTTAATCTTTTGTTCAATGATTTAATGTTTTGTTGCTACTGTGCTTGTTTATTGTGTTACTATGTAGTTAAATTTTGTGATTTCTACTAGTTAAATAAATAAATAAAAGGATTTTCTTAATGGTATCGGTACCGGAAAATAGTCTTTGAGATTATTTTAGTGTGGTGTATTCAGTTGAGATTTTGAAGGATTTTAGAAATTCATGGTATACAATTTGGATTTTTAATTTTTTTTAAAAAAAATTTGATGGTATTCAATTTGGATTTTTAAAAATTCTTTTAAAAAATGATGGTATTTAATTTGGATTTTAAAAGACAGTTTAAAATTTGATGGTATTCAATTTGGATTTTAAAAAATTCATTAAAATTTGGTAGTATTAAAAAATCCATGGACTTTTTTGGATTTAATGAAATGGTGAAATTTGAGGATTTGCAAGTGTATTTTTTATATTTTAAAATCCGAACAAAATTTATGAGATTTTGATTTATTTATAACTCTCAAAATTTGTTGGACTCTACATCAACTCTACAAGATTTTGTATATTAGTCCATCAAAATCTTAATTAAATATTGTTGATTTTAATTCAACGTAGAGATGTAAAATCCCGTAGAGTTTAAAGTATTGTCCTAAATCTTGATTGAATACCACCAGATTTTAAAGTAAATTTTAAAATCTTTTTTTTTATCCCTCAATATTTTAAAGGACTTTCTAAAATTTTAAATAAATATCTTCAAATTTTGATGTATTATTTAAAATCCAAATTGAATATTCTCGAATTTTTAGAATCCTAAAATTTCTTCAAAATCTAGAATTAATACACTCCTTTAGTCATGACGAATAATTTAGAGATGTACAAAAATCAAATCGGATCAGATAGGATTTAAAAAAAATCTAAATTTTAATAATTCCTGAGTTTTTTTTTGAAATATAATTCCCGAGTTTTTAAATCATCGAATCAGACCCAATTTCTTCTAAAATATCAAGCCCTGTTTAGGTCCGATAGGACTGGATCCAGATTTTAATTTATTGATATGGGCTAAAAGTAAGCCCTAAATACACATTTAGTGTGGCATTAATTAGACCCAGTATGGTCCAAGCGTGGGGCCCATCAGATGGCCCAAAACCTTAATTAAATATTAATTTCGTAATTAATATTAAGGGTTAATTAACAGCTGGGAAGTACAAGTCAAATAAGGATATTATCTCTCCAAAGAGTAGCCTCCAAGGCACATAGTCATACAAGGAAACAGACTCCTACAAGGAAGGAGTCTAGAACCTTCCTCAAGGCTAACTTGCCCACTAAGTCACCTAACCCTACTATAATTCCGAGGCTTCTCAGCCTATATAAAGGGTCAGACCCCTCACCCTCAGAACTACGTTTTTGGCTTGATCTTTGACATTCATCAAAGTACGTAGGCATCTTGTGAACGCAGATTCAGCCACGAGCACAAGAGCAACCATTAAAAGCACGAAGCTCACGCACCTTAGTATTAAATACAATCAAACCCTAGCCGCAATTTAATAACCTAGTTTTTATTCCACAACATTTGGCACCGTCTGTGGGACAACAACATCAACCATGGTTCAAACACGAAGAACAACATCAACCTCGACTGAGGCCATACCCTTTAGCTCTGCTCCACCTGTCACTTCTGATCCGCTTATCACTACTGAAGAAGGACAATTACCCCCATCAACAGGGGCGATCATTCAACCTCTAGTCTCTCAACCCCTAGGGACGACTCCCAATGTTGAGGGAACTCTACCGGTGGTCGTACATCAAAGCCAAGAAACTAACTCTCTTCAGATGGTGGTTTCTCCTCTTGGTAACGTTAATCGTACGCTACCCCCGGGGGTACAGATCCACACTAAGGATCTCCCCTTGAATACCAACCCGATGTATGGGCTGCCTAATTATCCCCCTCGATAAAGGGAACCTGGACCAAGCGGTCATGCCTTATAGATCCGAGATCGAGAGTATGATGACTGCTCTGGTCCCTATACTGATGATTCATCATCATCTGAGGACGATGATCGAGATGAAGTCCCGAGGAGGCGACGTGCTAGCAAAGAACCTCTAAGGAGGACACGAAGTATCCATGATGGACCCCCCTTGACAATTGCTGAGAGGATCAAGGCTTATGAGGCTGAGATCTTAAAGTTGAAGGACGATATGGCGAGAGAACAAGCTATATTGAATAAAACTCAGTCTCCTCCAACTACAGAGAGGATTCCCATTATAAATCTGGAGAGGCCTTCAAGGAGACAGAGAAGGGCCGATGCCCCAACTGAAAAATCGACAAGGGTGGAGACCCCCAGAAGCAACCCCAAGGATCTAATGCCAATTGGGGATCCTGATGATCCCACACCTCCGTTTACCGAGGAGGTGATGAATGCTCGTATCTCAAGGAAGTTCAAGATAGATGCCGAATATTAAGGCCTATGATGGAACGGGCAACCCCGCAAACCATGTCAGGACATTCTCAAATGCGCTGCTGCTGCAGCCTGCGAGTGACGCCTTAAAGTGTAGGGCGTTCCCTCAAACCCTGTCGGGCATGGTTCAAAGGTGGTATAGCCGCCTACCTGCAAACTCGATTGGCTCTTTTAAGGAGTTGAGCGCTGCCTTTGTCAGCCAGTTCATTAGTGGGAGAGTTCATGAAAAAAGTTCTGCATCCCTCATGTATGTGGTGCAGGGGAAGAATTAGAATTTGAGGGATTACCTCAAGCGATTCACCAAAGAGATGTTGAATATCACTGATCTGGAAAATAAGGTGGCCATGGTAGCCCTGGAACACGGAACCACTGATCTCTTCTTTAAAAGGTCTTTGGCAAAACATCCTCCTGAAAACATGGTCGAGCTCCAACGAAGGGCCGATAAGTATATCAAGGCTGAGGACAACATGAAGAAGGAAACCGCAGGAGGCAATGGCAAGGGTTCCAACGACTCAAAGACACGAAAGCAAGAGCAAGAGTACGACGCTAGGGGCAAGTATCCCCGGACTAGCAAGGACTCTGAGTCATCACCAAAGAAGGGTTTGGGGTCGAGATTTTCTGATTATGCAAGGCTGAACGCTCCTAGGAGTCAGATTTTGTTAGATATTGAGAAGGATAAAGACTTTCGGTGGCCGAAGCCACTCAGGGGTGACCCCGAAAAGAGAAACAAGGATCTGTATTGTAGGTTCCATAGGGATGTGGGACATGATATGGATGACTGTAGACAGTTAAAGGACGAGATTGAATTTTTGATCCGGAAGGGAAAGTTAAACAAGTTCACCAAGGGTGAAGATCGTGGAACCAAGAAAAGGGATTATGATAGGAGAGACAATGATAGGAGGGATAACGATCGTGATCGTAACCCACAGCCCCGAGGACCAGTTATCAACATGATATGGGGAGGCCCGACAGCGGCCGGCACAACACGAAACTCTCGAAAGGCGTATGCCAGAGAAGTGATGCACATCGTGGGAGAGGCCCCGAAGCGTGCTAGGACTGAAATAGCAATTGACTTTGATGATTCAGACCTTGAAGGGGTAAAGTTCCCCCATGACGACCCGTTGGTCATAACTCCTGTAATTGGAAACTCAGAGGTGAAGCGGGTCTTGATAGACAATGGAGCTTCTACTGATATCTTGTTTCATGACGCTTTTGTAAAGATGGGGTACACTGACTCTCAATTGACCCCGACCAACATGCCTATCTACGGATTTAACGGAGTTGAGTCCAAGGTTGAAGGGACTATTCGGCTGCCCATGACAATCGGGCAAGAACCTAAGGAAGCCAATCAGATGCTGAATTTTCTGGTGATCAAGGCTACCTCGACATACAATGCAATCTTGGGAAGGACCGGACTGCATGCGTTCAAGGCTGTTGCCTCTACCTATCACATGAAGGTCAAATTTCCAACCAGGAATGGTGTTGGAGAACAGAAAGGATATCAGAAAATGGCTAGAAGTTGCTATGTAGCTGCTCTAAAAGCTGATGGAGTCGGGGGGCAGGTCCTTCCGATTGAAGACATGGATGTCCGAGGAGATGATGAGCACCGAGGAAAGCCGGTAGAAGATTTGGTTTCTATACCTCTAGATCTCGGAGACCCCGAAAAGGTTACGTATATTGGAGCTTCTTTGAAGGAACCCTTGAAGGGCAGGTTAATTACTTTCTTACAAGAAAACAGTGATGTGTTTGCTTGGACAGCGGCTGACATGCTAGGGATTGATCCCCAACTCATAACTCACAAGCTGAATATCGATCCAAAGTGGAAGACAATAAAGCAGAAGAAAAAGAATTTTGCTCCTGAAAGGCAAGAGGCCATTAAGCAAGAAGTTGACAAGCTCTTAGAGGCTGGGTTTATTGAAGAGATTCAGTTTCCCGAATGGTTGGCTAACCCTGTAATGGTCAAGAAGGCAAATGGAAAGTGGAGGATGTGTATAGACTTCACTGATCTGAATGATGCATGTCCCAAGGATTGTTTCCCTCTACCAAGGATTGACACGCTGATAGATGCAACTGTTGGGCATGAGATGTTGAGTTTCATGGATGGTTTCAGCGGTTATAACCATATTAAGATGCATAAAGAAGACATCCCAAAGGTATCCTTCATAACTGACTTTGGTGTTTTCTGTTATCTCGTTATGGCTTTTGGACTAAAAAATGCAGGAGCCACTTACCAACGACTGGTGAATAAGATATTCGCCCATCTGATTGGAAAAACCATGGAGGTCTATGTTGATGACATGTTAGTCAAGAGCCTGTTCAAGGCAGACCATATCAAACACCTCAGAGAGGCATTCGATGTTCTGAGGCACCACAAGATGATGTTAAATCCAGCCAAGTGTGCCTTTGGAGTTGGATCAGGAAAATTTTTGGGATTGATGGTTTCGAAGAGAGGCATAGAGGCCAACCCTGATAAGATCAAAGCGATCTTGGACATAGAACCACCCCATTCTATAAGAGATGTACAGAAGCTAACCGGCCGAGTTGCAGCACTGGGAAGATTTATCTCCAAGTCTGGTGACAAATGTTTGCCATTCTATCAGGCATTGAAGAAAGTGAAAAACTTTGAGTGGACCCTTGAGAGCTAGGAGGCCTTTGAACAACTGAAGAAGTACATGGCTGAAGCCCCGTTGCTGGCCAAACCTAGTCCCGTCGAGACTCTTTATCTATACCTGGCGGTATCTGAGCAAGCGTTGAGTGCCGTTCTCATTCGAGAAGAGAAAAAGGTCTAGAAACCTATCTATTATTTGAGCAAGGTGTTGCACGGGGCTGAGTTGAATTACTCTCCCATTGAGAAGTTTGCCTTGGCAATAATAACAGCCTCGAGGAAGCTACGACCGTACTTCCAGGCACATAAGATTGAAGTCCTGACGGACCAACAGTTGAGGAACATATTGCATAGCCCAAAGGCTAGTGGAAGGCTAATCAAGTGGGCAATTGAACTTGGAGAATTTGACATCACGTATAAACCTCAAACAACCATTAAGGCTCAGGCATTGGCTGACTTCGTGGTTGAAAGCACCATTAACAACCAAGAAGTCGGGGGCAGGAGATGGTAACTACCCCCGGGAAAGAGGATAAGGATGAGGAACTGAAAATAAATAAACAATAGCAAGGGAACTGAAATCACATCAGTCCATGTACATGAGATATAAAAGCATCAGTTACTATACCAGCTTTAAATAATTATGCCTGCAATATTCCGCTGGAAGCCAACTGACTCGTTGACATTTCTGGGTTCTGTAATGCTTCTAGCACCTGACGATTGAAAACAACCAGACTACTTGGTTGTGGATCATTATGAATCACCTGTTTACAATCAAAATTTAAGTCACATCTAATACCCTGGAATGTTGGTAAGTATAAAGGGTCCCTACTAAGGATGGGAATCAAATTAAATATTCCCCTTGAATTAGTGACTACTGCATTCGTGTAAAAAACTTAAACACTTCCTTTCAATCAGCTGAGTAGAAATCAGCAAAAAATAATCAGGTGACACACCTCATCTATAATCTAAAATGTAGCTGGATGTTATAATGCTTGAATTCTCGTAGCAGGATCTATAAAGCTGCTTGACTGTGCGTTCAACCCTGAGGGTCCAGGAATTCCCAAGCCAGCAAAACCAGGTACGTAAGCACCAGCAAACCCTGAGGGTCCAGGAATTCCCAAGCCATCAAAACCAGGTACGTGAGCACCAGCAGCGCGATTTCGTAAAGTATTATTCGTAAGAAAACCTCGAGTCGCTACATTCAAATTTAGCAGTACTTAGACCACTTTCCAAATGCCTGAGGTTTACATGTATATAAAGGAGAAAATAACCATGTCCTGACAAGTTAGCAGTTGAAATACAATGACACAGGTGAATACCAAATGGTTCATTAAACACATAGATAAGAGCCATCAGATACTAAAAATTGATTTTTTGGAAATACCTGTGGGTACTGTACAACTCCAAAATATATATATATATATATATATATATATATATGATACGGGAAGTACTATGGATGATTCCTTCATATGAAAAAGGCAAAATTCAGTAACCAAGGTTATTAGAAAATTGCTCAAGCCTCGAACAAGGCAAATCGTCGTAAATGTGTAGGTCGCTCCACACTTTACAAAAGACGATATTCGTGAAACACTAGTGTATGATTATAAACCCTGGCCCAAATCTCGGAAAAGACCGTTGAAACTTCAAGGAAAACCTGATTAGTTTTCCTAGAAGTTGGGGGGCAAATGATATGGGCTAAAAGTAAGCCCTAAAGACACATTTAATGTGGCATTAATTAGACCCAGTATGGTCCAAGCATGGGGCCCATCAGATGGCCCAAAACCCTAATTAAATATTAATTTTGTAATTAATATTAAGGGTTAATTAACAGCTAGGAAGTACAAGTCAAATAAGGATATTATCTCTCCAAAGAGTAGCCTCCAAGGCACATAGTCATACAAGGAAACAGACTCCTACAAGGAAGGAGTCTAGAACCTTCCTCAAGGCTGACTTGCCCACTAAGTCACCTAACCCTACTATAATTCTGAGGCTTCTCAGCCTATATAAAGGGTCAGACCCCTCACCCTCAGAACTACGTTTTTGGCTTGATCTTTGACATTCATCAAAGTACGTAGGCATCTTGTGAAGGCAGATTCAGCCACGAGCACAAGAGCAGCCATTAAAAGCACGAAGCTCACGCACCTTAGTATTAAATACAATCAAACACTAGCCGCAATTTAATAACTTAGTTTTTATTCCACAACAATTCTAATAACATTTTATATTTTTTTTTGAATTCTATTGAAAACCTTAGACTTTTATTTGAGATATTATTGAAAAGTTTTTTTTAAAGAAAAAAATCAGGTTTTATTTGAATTTCTCCAAAGTACTCATAAAATCCAAATTTTTATTGGGCTGGATCGGACCAGGATTTTGTCCATTCAAACTTAAATGTTGGGCTTTTTCTGGATCAAGTCGGGCCATATTTTTATGAACATAGTACTTAACTTTTTTCTATTAATAAATACTTTTTTATATTAATAAAATATTCATTAGAACATGGTTCAAGTTAAAACTTATTATTAAATATTTTAAATAACGATCAAGATACATTTACACCCTGTTTCCAAGTTTTAAAATGGATAAAAGTAATTGGAGGGGAAAACAAATAACATAATTTGTACTCTAATTCATGCTTTCAAATTTTTTTTTTGAGGAAGAAAGTAAGTGAGGAATGGAGATCAAAATTTTATATGATTTCTCTCAAAATTTTTACTCCAAAAATGGGGATGGAAGTGAAAGCAAATGGTGATAATTAAAACACACTTGATATTATACTCTTCCTACTTATAATGAAAACTTTTTAAATATAAAGATTGAATTATAATTTGATAATCATTTACATATTTTTCTTGTAACTCGAGAACATGTTAATAAAAACATGTAAATAAAATTAATTTTATTATATAATTTTTCAAATTCGGAAGGAAGGGAAACATATTACTATCGTACTTCTCTTTTCAATTACTTCCTTTTAACATTTATTTATTTTCACCCCTTAAAAATGTTATTTCTCTCCTCAAGCAACAAGCATCTTCAATCATCTAATTTTCATTATAGAAGTGTTCTTTCAAAATAAGTCAACTTATTTTTAGATAAAGTTAGAGATTCTTAACATTTTTGTGAAAAAAGTTAACTTTTTTTTTTTTGTAACTTATACAATCTCAAACATACATTAAATACTTGTATAAAAAAAAAATTAATCAAAATATGAAATTTTTACCCGAAAATAAATCCATGAGGACTTATTTAAAGTTTTGCCGAACAGGCCCTATGTTTTCTCTCCCTTTCTCTAATTGTTTTTTTTTTCCACAATTTTTTCTACTATCAAACTGAAATTAGAGGATTCTCAATGGTACAGCTTGTACCATTTGGCGAAGCCAATAGTAAGAGATAATGGTATCAATGGTAAAAGTCTAAACCACAATGATAGAGTGGTACTATCAGGAATATCCCAAAAAAGAATCTGAATACATGTGTACTTGTGTTAAAAGAATCTTTATTAACATATGTTATTTTACTGTCTCGTTGATTTTGTTGAATGAGCTGGTGTACTTGTGTTACTATGTATGTTGAATTTGTTGATTCAAGTTCATGTATGATTTTTATGTTTTGTTGATTGATTGCTTGTTAATTGTGTTGCTATGTGATTTGATTTGGTGATTTATATGAGTTGAATCTGAATAGATGTGTTTATGGTTGTAATTATCAACTTGCGTTTCTTTTATTTAAATGCATTTGATTTTAATGTTTTGTTGATTTAGTTGAATCACTGCTTGTTTAATTTTGTTGCTATAAAAGTTGGAATTTATAAATGAGCTGAAATTGAAAGTACTGGACATACTTGTCGAGCTTTGGTTTATCCCCCATACTAATATTTTTTATCATGGAAAACATGAAGGAGAAATGTTTTTGTTCTTAGCGCATTGCGTTGAATTTTGATTTACCCTGTACTATACTTGGATTTTCGATTATGGAAAACATAAATGGAGATATGATGTTCTTAGCGCATTGCGCAAATGCTGTGATGCTCGACTAGAAATATGATAAACAAGCATCTCTTTAATGTACCGTATTATATTCCTAAATTAGTTATGCCTTCTTAAATCCCCACAGTAGCCTGTATTCTTCCTCATAATTATACATATTTCTTAATTATTGTTTGTGTTGCCCAGCATGTCATGTCGTGTCATAGATATATATAATTTCCAAACTTGAGGTCGTGACTCGTGAATCCCTTGTCCAGTTGTCCCTATCCAAAAAAATTTGACCTCAGTTTGACTTATTTTATTTTGCAACATGAAGGTTTGCAGGAGGGAAATGTAGTATACTTGATTCGTAGATCTGTTCCAGCTACAGCTTCCGCTAGCACAAGCGTGGCTGCTGCTGCTACTCCATTAGTTGGAAATGGCACCCCTGACATTTCAAGTAAGCACACACATTATAGAAGGCTTCCTTCTCTGTATATATCTTTGCTCTCCATTCCATCGGTGGTAGATATATGATTTTAAAGTGAAAATTGCCGGTTATGGTGCTACAGGTAGCTCAGACGGAACTGTCTCTGGCGTATTAATCAACGTCCAGTATTGTAGCGAAACGAGGTTTGCTATTCGAGTGAGGCCTGAATCAACAGTCGGTGAATTCAAAGATCTTATAAGTCAGCTTCAAAATATTCCTGTCGATGAACAACGTTTGATTTACAGTGGTCAGTTCCTCCAAGACGAGAAAACCATAGGGAGTTATGGTAAATCATCATTAACTTTATTCTGATTCCACTCTATTTTATTGTAATATTTGTTAATTAAGTTGAATTATTACTTGTGTAATTGTGTTGCTATGAAATTAAGATTTGTTGTTAATAGAATATTTGAATATGCGAGTTGAAATTGAATAGATGTTTAGTGTTGGATATAGTAACAAAACTTTTTAAGCTAATTTGATTTACCCTCGTGGGCAGATAATAGAATGTGGAACATATATGTAAGTATAAGTTGATATTGAAAATAATTGGATAGTACTGGAAACTAGTTGAGCTTTTTTTTTCCTTTTACTCCGGCACTAAAGCTTTTGATAATGGAAAAATGAAAGTGAAAATATTGTTATTAGCACATTGCACTTGATAAAAAATTGTAATTAATTTTTTTGATCACGGGAAAAATGAAGCGGAAGATGTTGTTGTTCTTAGCCCATTGCACTATGCGCTATTGTGCTAAGAGCATTTCGCAACAGTTGTCCCTTTCCAAAAAAATTTGACCTCAGTCTGACTTATTTTATTTTGTATCATGAAGGTTTGCAGGAGGGTAATGTAGTATACTTGATTCGTAGATCTGTTCCAGCTACAGCTTCCGCTAGCACAAGCGTGGCTGCTGCTGCTGCTACTCCATTAGTTGGAAATGGCACCCCGGACATTTCAAGTAAAGTTGGTTCTGTTCAAAATCAGGGATATGAATGTGGCATTTCAGCTTCTTCGTCTTCTGGTCTTGATGGTATAGTTTTTTTTGGGGGGGGCATTATATGCACACACACACACACACATTATAGAAGGCTTCCTTCTCTGTATATATCTTTGCTCTCCATTCTATCAGTGGTAGATATATGATTTTAAAGTGAAAATTGCCGGTTGCTACAGGTAGCTCAGACGGAACTGTCTCCGGAGTATTAATTAACGTCCAGTATTCTAGCGAAACGAGGTTTGCTATTCGAGTGAGGCCTGAATCAACAGTCGGTGAATTCAAAGATCTTATAAGTCAGCTTCAAAATATTCCTGTCGATGAACAACGTTTGATTTACAGTGGTCAGTTCCTCCAAGACGAGAAAACCATAGGGAGTTATGGTAAATCATCATTAACTTTATTCTGATTCCACTCTATTTTATTGTAATATTTGTTAATTAAGTTGAATTATTACTTGTGTAATTGTGTTGCTATGAAATTAAGATTTGTTGTTAATAGAATATTTGAATATGCGAGTTGAAATTGAATAGATGTTTAGTGTTGGATATAGTAACAATACTTTTTAAGCTAATTTGATTTACCCTCGTGGGCAGATAATAGAATGTGGAACATATATGTAAGTATAAGTTGATATTGAAAATAACTGGATAGTACTGGAAACTAGTTGAGCTTTTTTTTTCCTTTTACTCCGGCACTAAAGCTTTTGATAATGGAAAAAGAAAGTGAAAATATTGTTATTAGCGCATTGCGCTTGATAAAAAATTGTAATTAATTTTTTTGATCACGGGAAAAATGAAGCGGAAGATGTTGTTGTTCTTAGCCCATTGCACTATGCGCTGTTGTGCTAAGAGCATTTCGCAACAGTTGTCCCTTTCCAAAAAAATTTGACCTCAGTCTGACTTATTTTATTTTGTATCATGAAGGTTTGCAGGAGGGTAATGTAGTATACTTGATTCGTAGATCTGTTCCAGCTACAGCTTCCGCTAGCACAAGCGTGGCTGCTGCTGCTACTCCATTAGTTGGAAATGGCACCCCGGACATTTCAAGTAAAGTTGGTTCTGTTCAAAATCAGGGATATGGATGTGGCATTTCAGCTTCTTCGTCTTCTGGTCTTGATGGTATAGTTTTTTTTGGGGGGGGGGCATTATATGCACACACACACACACACATTATAGAAGGCTTCCTTCTCTGTATATATCTTTGCTCTCCATTCTATCAGTGGTAGATATATGATTTTAAAGTGAAAATTGCCGGTTGCTACAGGTAGCTCAGACGGAACTGTCTCCGGAGTATTAATTAACGTCCAGTATTCTAGCGAAACGAGGTTTGCTATTCGAGTGAGGCCTGAATCAACAGTCGGTGAATTCAAAGATCTTATAAGTCAGCTTCAAAATATTCCTGTCGATGAACAACGTTTGATTTACAGTGGTCAGTTCCTCCAAGACGAGAAAACCATAGGGAGTTATGGTAAATCATCATTAACTTTATTCTGATTTCACTCTATTTTATTGTAATATATTGTTGATTTAAGTTGAATTATTACTTGTGTAATCGTGTCGCTATGAAATTAAGATTTGTTGTTAATAGAATATTTGAATATGCGAGTTGAAATTGAATAGATGTTTAGTGTTGGATATAGTAACAAAACTTTTTAAGCTAATTTGATTTACCCTCGTGGGCAGATATTAGAATGTGGAACATATATGTAAATTTAAGTTGATATTGAATAATTGGATTTTACTGGAAGACTAGTTGAGCTTTTTTTTTCCCTCCGGCACTAAAGCTTTTGATAATGGAAAATGAAAGTGAAAATATCGTTATTAGCGCATTGCGCTTGATAAAAAATTGTAATTAATTTTTTTGATCACGGAAAATGTTGTTGTTCTTAGCCCATTGCACTATGCGCTGTTGTGCTAAGAGCATTTCGCATTGCGCTATTGTGCTAAGCGCATTGTGCTGTGATGCAGGATTAATAATAAGAACAATATCTTTCTAATTGTGCCATATATGGCATTAGTAAATTAATAGTAACTTTATTAATTCCCCACAATAGCCCTATATTGGTCCTTGTAATCTTTAGTAATTATGTTTGTGTTCCCATCAGGTTGTGTCATGGGTTTATATAATCTCTAACTTGAGGTAGGGAATTTCTTGCCCGGTTGTCCCAGGAGGAATTTTTTTGACCTCATTTTCGCTTATTTTATTTTGCAATGTGAAGGTGTTCGGGAGGGTCATGTGATTCACCTGGCTCGTAGGCTAGTTCCTGCTACGTCATGCACCAGTGCAAGCGTGGCTTCTCCTCCTTTAGGTGGAAACAGCACAGATGCTTTTTTAATTGAAGTTGGTTTTGACCAAAGTCAGGGATTCGAAGGTGAAGCTTCGAGTTTGTTTGGGTATGGTCTTCCTGGTTTTGAACTACAGCAACATATGTCGGGAAACCCTAACACCATAAGTGAAATGATGAACATCCCTGCCCAGAACCTAATGGATGAACCTCATATAGTTCGTAACATAATGATGAACAATATGTGGATTCGTGAATCCATTGATCGCAATCCTGAGTTTGTGTACGTTCTTAGCAACCCCGGCGCGCTTCATCGAAGAATAGAAGCTGTAAGGAGCCTCGAGCAAATAAGAGAGATGGTGCAAAACAGGATCACGAGAAACATCGAGTCTTTGCCTGAGGGATCCGAGGGATCTAGCATGCTTAGGCAAAGGTATGAAAATGTGCCTGAGCCGCTCCTGAATGCACCTCATAATCCATGGGGCACAAATGCTGGTATGTAATTATGTCTTACTTCTTCAAATGAGATCTTTTAGCTTACATGTATTGAGATGTTATGTTTGTCCGGTCCTAGTGTGAATTTCAACTTTGATCTCATGCCAAGCTTAATCCTTAATAAGTGTTTTTTTTTATTGGGAAAGAAGGGTATGTCAGTAATAGTTGTATTATTAAGTGCACTGGTAGGTTCCTCACTGGTTAGCCTTGTTGGACCGGGATCAGTTCAAATTGAGAATGATAATGAAATTCCTATCTGCCTACCATATGCCAGTCTTTTTCTTTTTTGACTATGTAAAGATGAGAACTACAATTGTTATGTTTTGTTACCTTAGAATCTAGTTGCTTAGATGATCTATCTGGATGCTTACTTTTATAATCATATTATATCTACATTAACAAAATAATTTTTTGTAATAAATCATTAGGCTGAACATTAGTTCTAGGCTTCTAGCTGAAAAAGAATAACGTGATAGAGCAAGTCTTTTGTATAATTGTAAAGTGTTATAGAGTGCATTATTTCAGACAGAAAAACTTTTAAAGTATGCACACTCCTTTTTTGAGACAGAGCAAGTCTTTTGTATCTTAAAGTATATAAAAACTTTTGGAATTATCCTTGTGATAGTTTATTGTTCTGCACGTTGCAGAAGTATATTGTTGATGGAGGCCTAATTTCATTGTTCTAGTTGCTATGCAAGTGCTTGATCACCTTGCAATAGTCTTTGTAGGCAAATAGTAAGTGGTAGGTGGAATCCAAATTGGATTTGGATTAATATTAGCCTGCAAGCAATGGTCATAAGTTGTAATATGTCGAACTACAAATAACAATATTGAATTGGAAGACACAGTACTTGGGATGTCACGAATATGGAGACTGAGCTCTGTTTGCGGTTTCAAGCATATGAAAGGAAATTGTGGCCTGCTACTTTACACATCTAATATATAAAAGATACCTAATTAGTTGTTAGCTTGGAGCGGGAATCCTGTATTTCGATCATTCGAATGAAATGAAGGAGTGGATAGTTTTGGCTACTAATCTATGTGTTTAATAGACCATTTGGTGTTCACCCGTGTCATTGTATTTCAATTGCTAACTTGTCAGGACATGGTTATTTTCTCCTTTATATACATGTAAACCTCAGGCATTTGGAAAGTGGTCTAAGTACTGCTAAATTTGAATGTAGCGACTCGAGGTTTTCTTACGAATAATACTTTACGAAATCGCGCTGCTGGTGCTTACGTTCCTGGTTTTGCTGGCTTGGGAATTCCTGGACCCTCAGGGTTTGCTGGTGCTTACGTACCTGGTTTTGCTGGCTTGGGAATTCCTGGACCCTCAGGGTTGAACGCACAGTCAAGCAGCTTTATAGATCCTGCTACGAGAATTCAAGCATTACAACATCCAGCTCCATTTCAGACTATAGATGAGGTGTGTCACCTGATTATTTTTTGCTGATTTCTACTCAGCTGATTGAAAGGAAGTGTTTAAGTTTTTCTTACGAATGCAGTAGTCACTAATTCAGGGAGAATATTTAATTTGATTCCCATCCTTAGTAGGGACCCTTTTTACTTACCAACATTCCAGGGTATTAGATGTGACTTAAATTTTGATTGTAAACAGGTGATTCATAATAATGCACAACCAAGTAGTCTGGTTGATTTCAATCGTCAGGTGCTAGAAGCATTACAGAACCCAGAAATGTTAACGAGTCAGTTGGCTTCCAGCGGAATATTGCAGGTATAATTATTTAAAGCTGGTATAGTAACTGATGCTTTTATATCTCATGTACATGGACTGATGTGATTTCAGTTCCCTTGCTATTGTTTATTTATTTTCATTCCTGAACAATCATCAAATTCTAGAAGAGGGAGATTTATGTGAATCCTCCCGTCCTTCGTAGGGACCCTTTTTACTTACCAACACTCAAGGGTATCATATGTGACTTAAATTTGATTGTAAACAGGTGATTCATAATGATCCACAACCAAGTAGTCTGGTTGATTTCAATCGTCAGGTGCTAGAAGCATTACAGAATTCAGAAATGTCAATGAGTCAGTTGGCTTCCAGCGGAATGTTGCAGGTATAGTTATTTAAAGCTGGTCTAGTAACTGATGCTTTTATATCTCATGTACATGGACTGATGTGATTTCAGTTCCCTTGCTATTGTTTATTTATTTTCATTCCTGAACAATCATCAAATTCTAGAAGAGGGAGATTTATGTGAATCCTCCCGTCCTTCGTAGGGACCCTTTTTACTTACCAACACTCAAGGGTATCATATGTGACTTAAATTTTGATTGTAAACAGGTGATTCATAATGATCCACAAGCAAGTAGTCTGGTTGATTTCAATCCTCAGGTGCTAGAAGCAGTGCAGAACCCAGAAATGTCGGTGAATCAGTTGGCTTCCCACGGAAGGTTGCAGGTACAGTTATTTAAAGCTGGTATAGTTACTGATGCTTTTATATCTCATGTACATGGACTAATGTGATTTCGGTTCCCTTGCTATTGTTTATTTATTTTCATTCCTGATCAATCATCAAATTCTAGAAGAGGGAGATTTATATGAATCGTGCTACCTTTTCCTTTTCCATTTTTTATATGAAGTTCACCTATTGCCTAGCTTGGGGATTGACTTGTGTATTTTTCTCATATAATTTTTTTTCTTTCAGCAATTAGGGGCTCATGCATTTCCGCTTGGCATCCCGATATCACGGTATTCACCTTTGTAACTCTTGGGATACCACCGCATATTGCTAATATACTTACAGTCCGATATGAAGTAACATATACCTAGCATGAAATCTTTTGACATGTATCGCTTGAATGTTGATGGTTTCGATGTGGTTTACCTTATTCATTACAAACAGTTCTCAATCTAAACTATTAATAACACATGTTTGCAGAGGAACTGGCCAGACTGCGAGAGGAGCAGCAGGTATGTTTGATGGCCCGACTGCAGGAAGAACAGGTATGTTAGATAAGTCTGTATATCTCACTCACTTCTTTCTTACCTGCGGTTACACTTCCACCTATGCTTGTCTTGAGCATTTCCTTCTCCACCTGAACACTTGGGTTTTCTCCTTGCTAGATAATTCATTAAAGTTTAAAGTAAAGATTTACTAACAAATTATGCATGGATAATTTTATATGATATTAGGCCTAGGAATGTGCTATTAATTTTGAACGATACCTGGCTATTTGAAACAATCAGATACAGTCTTGATTTTCCAAAGACAATCAGTTGCATACAGTTTTTGAACATTATTTAATATAATCGCGTCTACTTGATTCTCGCAATGGGTAGAGAGGAAAAATGCATAGTGCCTGTGGTAGTCATGTATCTGTAATAGTTTAGAATAAATTACGGCACATGTTTGGATATGGTTTTCCTAATTATGCAAAATGCCCTGCGGTTTTTCCCCCATATAACCTCATATTTATGCTCTATTGCTCTGCAACCTGTACATTGGTTAATTTACTTGATTTGGGATGATAATTTGTGGTTACTCTGTAATGTATTACAGTGCCATTTGAGGAAACTCGGGTCAACCAACAACTATCTCTGCTCCACGAAATGGGTTTCACCGACAACTATGCGAGCTTACGAGCACTGATCGCCACATCTGGTAATATTGGTGCAGCAGTGGCATTACTCCTTCAGAACCTGGGTCGGTAGACAGTTTTTGGGTGCAGTGCAGCAGAGCATGTAATCAACTTGGTCTAATTTTACATGCAAGTCTAAAACAGTTGGGGAAGTTGGATAATATTGGAGGGAGAAGCAATAATTTTAAATTCTGTCATATTGATAATTGTAAATTTGTAATTGCCTTTGTTGTTGGCATTTGAACTTTCTAAAGTAGGTACCAACTTGAGTCTGAAGCATTATCATGACATCTTATCCGGTTTGCATTGTTATCAAAGATGAACATTTTTAATCATTTTATCTCCTCAACTTCTTGTGTCCATAAATATTTCTTTATTCAGAGTGTGTACGTATGCATAGTGGACAGTGGATTTACTCTGTTGCTGACACAGGCCTCAGCCGTTCACCTCGGGCATATAAATTCGTATGTATGCGTGATTTCACTTTAGCCCACCACACTTTTGCAATCTTTACTTCCTCGGTCTCGTAATAATCTTCCCATTTCATATATCGGGATTGTTCATAACAAGAAACAAATTACTAATTTACGTCTAATTTATAAGATAAAATATAGTCATGAGTGATCTTGTTTGATTCATATTTGTAAATATTTTAATACAGTGAAGTTTTTATATTTAATACTAATACAAAATTAAAGATATTAACAATTAAAAATGTGCGTTGGCAAACGTGTCTAGTCAAAATAGGAAGAATTTTTTGGGACAAGGAGTATTATTTATCCTCTACATTTTGTGGGACAGAAATCATGAATTTTTTTTACAAAACGATGACTAAAGGGAAAAAACAAAGTTATCTAGGAAAGGAGATAGCTCGTTTGGAAAATCTTATTTTTCAAAAGTAAGTTACTTATTTTGGAAAAAAATTAGGAAATATGTATTTTTTTCTAAAATAAGTAACTTATTTTTGCAAGATAACGAATATCAAACTCTGCATACACATTTTTCTCTAAAAAAAAGTGTGTAAATACGATTTTTTTTCGAAATAAGTAACTTATAAGTTCATCTTAAGATTTGACAAACGGGCACAATAAAATGAAAGAAGTTTGTTTCAAAAAAAATAAAAAATAAAAGTAGTTAGACCTTTTTTTTTTTGACCTTGTGTTTCATTTCAGATAAAAAAAAATGAAAATGAATGATTCAGCAATAATATGTAGATATTTGAACATGTATTAAATTAGATTTTATTTTGGCCTGGTGTTTCATTTCAGATAAAAAAATGAAAATGAATGATTCAACAATAATAGTAGAAATTTGAACATGTAGAAATTGAGAGTGTATTGATAAACAATAATCTAAAACTAAATTGTATTGATATTGAAGACTACATTGAATTGAATAGATTAATTGATATTACATGAGTAAGAACTAATATATAGAGATTACAAAGCACAAAAAGTCTATGGTTGTTTAACAACCATACTCACCAACCATAGTGACATCATTGCTTAGGTGAGTATGATGTGCTTAGGTGAGTATGATGTCTATTTTTAACACCCCCCTCAAACTGAAGATGGTTGAAGGAACATCTTGAGTTTGGAAACGAAAGCGCGAAAGCTAGCAGGAGAATGAGCTTTGTAGAGGAGACATAATGTAGTAGAATCATGCCATCTTGAACTTGTTGACCGATGAATGTAGAAATTGTGAGGGTAGCTCTGCTTGTGTGTATATAATAACGTAAAAGAGTTATAAATATTGTATAAGCAATGTGAGCTTGGTGATGATGGTGACCTTGTGCCATTGCTTGTGTGTGCATATGTGTAACGTAGCAGAGTTACAATATCGTATAAGCAATATGAGGCTACAAGGGAAGCTGAACAACAATGTACAGAGAGAACAAACTACTCTTGTATTGCTATGGAAATATTCAGCTTGTTGACGGGTGAAATGACAATCAATCTCTATTTATGTGTGTTGTTTGAAAGCATAAGCAAATATATGTGTATATAACTGTGATATATATATATATATATATATATGTGTGTGTGTGTGTGTGTGTGTGCTTAGGTTGTGATACGTTGAAATCACAAAGCAAATATATATAAATGTGATAATTATATGTATATATATGTGCTATGAAAATATGAGCCAATACATATGTATACGACTGACATATGCATATATATGAGTGCTATGTTGTGATACGTTGAAATCACGAGCGAATATATATGAATATGACAATAATATGTATATATTTGAGCCAATATATTGTATACGACTGACATATGCATATATATGAGTGCCATGTTGTGATACGTTGAAATCACGAGCGAATATATATGAATATGACAATAATATGTATATATATGTGTTGTGTGTGATATAGAGATTGAATGTCGATTAGAACCTTTCGCGGCTACGTTCGGTCCCAAGAGACTGTCTTGTCTGAGGATCCCCTGGCGACTGTGAATGCAGTGGAAGGTGAACTGGTTTTAGATAAAACCTGTCTGAGTAAGGATTAATGCTCAATGATTGATACAATTTCTGGTGTAGAATTTGAGGTTACATTAGTGGACCGCCAAATATGTATTCCGTTGAAAAAGCTACGCATAGCTTGAGATTAAGGAAAATGATGTGTTCATCTAAAATGCAACCTCCCTTCATCCTTGTATAGAAAGCGCTCAAAAGTAACTTTGAAATTTTCAGGAACTACAATAAAATAGTCTAGGGACTGATGTGTCAGTTGGCAGAAGCTGGAGTGTCAACTTGCAAGATCTGATAAAGTTTAGGTACCAAGGTGTAAGTGGGCCAGAATAACTAATTCTGTAAAATGGTACGAGCTAACTTTGTGTGGCCCAATAATGAAAACAAGGGTATAATTATATGCTAGCCCAAACCAAACATAAGCCACAATCATTGGGCTTGGCCTGGACAATCATGTTCGAAATTAAATCAGCAGCCTCGCGAGCATTGTTCAAAAGTGTTTGAATCTCCGGCACCGAGTTAACAAAACGATTCTCTTCGAAATTTTTACGAACCTCTTTAGCTGATTGTCTCAGCATTAAGTCGTCGCCTTTGAACGATTTATGAGTCGCTCGAAAAATCCCTCTGAGTTGGTGGGAGTTACCGAGTTGACTCGAAGTTAATGATGTGTAGAGGCTTGGTGTGTGTTTTGTATATCTTGTGATTGGTATGGAGTAAACTCAGGAAGTGTTTGTGTAACTTAGTGAGTTAACACGCAAGGTGTTTGTGTAATTGTCACAAAGAAAAAGCTTGGAAGAGATGAAGCTACCGGAGACAATGGCTGCCACCGAAATAACACAGGTAAGGATCTTAAAGCTCTGATACCATGTAGAAATTGAGAGTGTATTGATAAACAATAATCTAAAACTTAATTGTATTGATATTGAAGACTACGTTGAATTGAATAGCTTGATTGATATTACATGAGTAAGAACTAATATATAGAGATTACAAAGCACAAAAAGTTTATGGTTGTTTACCAACCATACTCACCAACCATAGTGATTAGGTGAGTATGATGTGCTTAGGTGAGTATGATGTATATGTTTTAACACATGTATTAAGTATACAATTGTTTTTTGAAGTTATTTATACACTTCAGTTGTCATCCATTCTAAATTCGCGATTTTTGTGAAAATTGTTTATAATTCAGAAAAAAATAGATGTGTATATCTTACTCGTTCTGAATATGACTAATTAAGCCGAATTTTACTATGAGGCCGTTTGGAATTGCTTAAAATAAGTTACTTTTGACTTAATGGATGTGTTTTTAACTTAAAGGTAATGGAGGTGTTTTTAACTTAAAGGAGAAAATAAAGTTGTTTACTTTAAGTTGAATGAATGTGTTTGAGTAATTTTACTTAAAGTTAAATGAGGATTTAATAAAATTGACTTAAAGTGAAATTTGACTTTAAAAAATTTTAAATTCATAATATTTAAACTTTACAAGAATCGAGAAAAAAAAACTCGATAAGTCATAAGTAAAAAGTACCTAAATTGAGAGGCCGTTTGGGATTGCTTAAAATAAGTTACTTTTAACTTAATGGAGGTGTTTTTAACTTAAAGGAAAAAATAAAGTTGTTTACTAATGTGTTTGGGTAATTTTACTTAAAGTTAAATGGGGGTTTAATAATTTTGACTTAAAGTGAAATTTGAATTAAAACAATTTTAAATTGATAATATTTAAACTTTACAAGAATCATGAAAAAAAAAAAACAAAACTCAATAAGTCATAAGTCATAAGTTAAAAGTAACTAATTGGAGCTTATGACTTTAAGCAGTTTTTTAACTTAAATCCGGCTTAAAGCCACACTACACAATCAGGCCAAAAATGATTAAAGTCATTTTTAGCTTTAAGCCAAGTTTGCCAAACAGACTGAGAACTTATGACTTAAAGTAGTTTTTTAACTTAAAGCCGACTTAAAGTTGTGGTACCCAAATACACCTAAAACGACTTAAAGTCAAATGGACTCTTAATAAATGATTGCCAAACGGCCCGTATGTATATGTTCGATGTTTGGTTCAGTATTTTCGTCCGCCATCTGAACAATCTAGATAAACCTTCAAACTAGAATAAATGTTCTCGTAACATCGGATATAACTCTTCGGTGGTGTGTGTACGTTTTGCAATTCAGAGCACACAATTCAAGGTAGTTCGGACAGGTGGCCTCTTATGAGTGGACCAGGTCATTTCATGACACGAGTGGCTCTACAACAGTTTCGTATATTACGACCCAAAATTTAAAATTCTAGAAATCAGCAAAATGTAAAAAAAATAGGATAAGGAACCAGTGAATGACATTCTCAATTTTATCTCTTCCACAATATTATCTCTTGAGCAAATGAAAATTTTGGAATTTTGTCCGCCTGAAAAAATGGAAATGATAGCAATGCCACTTCACTTAATATTAATTTTAACAAATATTTAATTAAATTTTATATTTCTTAACTTAAAACTCTTAGATTACCATTATCATTTAGATAATTGAAAACAACCGTTAGAATTCCTGAGCAAACTCTTTTTTTTATAATTCGATGTCCGGACCAGTTTTCGCACATCTCGACTAATTCGAAGAACTGCTAGCACATTTATAGTCGTAACTATCATGACAATCCACTTACTTCCGTGCCTCACAAGAATTGAACCTATGACCTTGGGATGGTAAGCCACTAAAATCATGGTCCAACCAACTGGGTCTGGGACACCGTAGTGGGTCATTCCTAAGCAAACTTATCTCTCGTAATAGAATTACATCTAAATACTCCCTCCGTCTCATTTCCCTTTTGTAAAAGACACAGATATTTAAAAATATATTAGTTGAATAAAATTTTCCAACTAATACCCTTAATTAATACATTGAAAAATGGAAATAGTATTTAATTTGAATAAAGTCAAATTGTAGAAACAATAAATGTAGGGATAGTTTTGGAAAACTACCTTTAAATTGTATTGAAAGAAGAAAAGGGACATGTGGGACAAATTCATTTTTCAAAAGGGACATGTATTTTGGGACGGATGGAATATGTATGTAGATAAATTCTCAATAGAAAAAGATTTATAAATTCATTAGTATATTATTTATGATCCACAGGATGCCTCGTTATGTTCACCAACAAAGGATTCCATTGCCATGAAAGCGTTCACACTACCAAAGACCAAACTGTCCTTTTCCTGCACGGCTAGTTTTATATTAAAACCGCGGCACGGCAAAAGCTTAAAAAAATATCATCCCAACTAAATAAGAACGCTGGTTAAGCGAATATATTGTAATAATGAGATACATAATCGTAAATCATAGTCGATATTCTGGATTCTTTAAATATATGAGATTATTTGTTTATGCAATAATTGAATATTTCATTTTCAAATTTTATCACATTAGATAAACTTTAGAGCCAGATAAGATAGTGAACTTTTAATAAAATATACTTATATTGATCTTTTCGATATGACTCTTACTTATCCAAAATCCATTTAATAATACAATTACTTATAAACGTATCAGCTAAAAAGGGGTTACCTTTTGAATCTGATAGTGTAATTATTGATTCATAATTAATAGAACATTTTAAGAAATTTTAAATGACTCGATTTTAGAGAGAATTACCAAAATGCCTATTTTACACAAGTTTTTGCCCAAAATACTGATTTTGAAAAAAATGACCCGAAATGCCGACGGGATACGGAGAATCGTCCTCCGTGTTAGCATAATACGGAACACGGCATGATACGGAACACCATCTTCCGTGTTAGCATGATACGGAACACGGTGTTCCGTATCCGTGCATGATACGGAACATGGTGTTCCGCAACACCCCATGATACGGAACACGGTGTTCCGCAACACCCAATGATACGGAACACGGTGTTCCGCAACACCCCTCATATCACGGTAGACGGTGTAGCGTTTTCAGTCAGTAAAAAAGGCCAGCATGGCTCCCATATGAATATTTTGGGCAATTACCCTCGATTTTAATACTATTTTCTCTTTTTTTTTTAAAGAAACCAATATTCTCAATTCCCATTTTAAAAATGGACCACTGTTTTGGCTTACTTCCTAGGCAAAGCAGAGTCAAGACGGACGAGAATTTCATTACGAGTAAGAAAATTAGTAGTGTACATAATTATTCATTTTATTGCTAAGTAAGTGTATAATTATTTTGATATTAAATCGAACTTGCAGTTAGAAATTACTCATAAAATTGAAAATATTGTCTTGTCTTATAAAAAGGCAGGCAAAGAAGTTTATTACACCGCTAGCCACACGACATCTCTCTCTCCCCCTCTCTCTCTCTCTCTCTGCAAATCTCTCTCTCGCCAGCCATGGATCCTTACAAGGTACTTACTAACTAGTCTCCTTTTATTTGTATAAATAAACATATCACATATATAAGTGTAACGTTTGTGTCTATATGTATAAATTTGGTTGTAATAATTTACCGATGCCTGTTTATTGTAATTTGGTGTAAAAAATGGTATTGGGTTGATGCGCAGCACCGGCCTTCAAGTGCTTTCAACTCTCCATACTGGACTACTAATTCTGGTGCTCCCGTTTATAACAATAACGCTTCCTTGACTGTTGGAACTAGGGGTACGTTTCTTTTACTTTTGTTTTCATCATATCAACATGTTTTCGGAAATATATATATGTATTAGCTAGCTGATGAATTTAGTCCTCTTGTGTTACCTTGTTTGCTTCATACCATGGAGCCTAGCTACTAATTTCTGACCTTCCCTGTTTACACAAATATTAATATTGTTTAGAAACCATATCTTTTATTATAAACAACTGGAAAATACTTTAGGAGGATTCACTTGTGGCGGGTGAATTGTTTGATTCAGTCCTTAAATTTGTGCTTGGGGTGTTATAAAATGGTAGGACAGCCCAAGATTCATTTCCAAGTGTTAGAATATATACATCTACAATTGTTGTCATGAAGAGACTTGTTACCATTTTTTAGTTTATGAAAAGGATATGTTACATATTATATTTTTGTTTGCTACTAAATATTTAAGATTTTTTTCCGTTAAGTCTTGTAGTATTCTCTCTCTCTCTCTCTCTCTCTCTCTCTCTCTCTCTCTCTCTCTCTCTCTCTCTCTCTCTCTAGTTTAAGCCCAATTACAACAATTTAAATAAGAAAAATCATGCACCCATGCCTACACCGAGTCTTAAACCCTCAACATCTTAGGCACTAAGCTCCTATGACCAAGAGGAAAAGGAGGGTCATTTTTAATATATTTGCATATATAAATATTTGATTAAACCTTTTGTTGATCGTTTCTGAGCATTATAGAGATATCGGAGGTAAGATCTTATGTATGTGGAGCGATTTTTACCTTTTCATGCTTCAGTTGACCATGAAAAAAGTGAGAAATGTAAAGTACTGTTTTCATTTTGACAGAAAATCGTTTTGTTCATTATGTTAGTGTAGCTGCAAACCTGGGTTTATAACTATTCAGTTTGGTTCTCTTTTATATGTGAGTAGTTGTGCCAAGCTTGGATGGGTCACTACAAATTCCTTAATTTGTTTGATATCTATGGTATCTTGCAAGTTGATCTTGATCTGGGCATTCGGCTTTCTTACCCCCTTTCCTGTGCACACTATGCTTACCTATATCTAACACATGTTTAAGAATCTTGAGAACTGCATCATTGACAAAGAGTGGTGTGGTCTGGCGACATGAAGTTGCACAATTACATTGATTAAATTTTACCTTTTTTTTTATGGTCAGGCGACATAAAGTTGCACAAATACATTGATCAAATGTTAGACACAATTATCCTTCTTTAAACTGCTGTCAGGGGGTGTATAGTAAGCCACATTATAATGTCCGACACAATTTTTCTTTTGTCAAATAGTGCTGGTTTCGAATCACCCAACTATAGCACATATATTGTTTACATTGATTGATCATGTTTTGAATAAATAGTTCCAGTCATTTGACAAACCTTTTTTTTCTCGTCCGACAGGCCCAATCCTACTTGAAGATTATCACTTGGTGGAGAAACTTGCCAATTTTGATAGGGAGCGCATCCCTGAACGTGTTGTCCATGCAAGGGGTGCCAGCGCCAAAGGTTTCTTTGAGGTCACCCATGATATTTCTCAGCTTACATGTGCTGATTTCCTGAGAGCCCCAGGCGTGCAGACACCTGTAATTGTTCGATTCTCCACTGTTATTCATGAGCGTGGAAGCCCTGAAACCATCAGAGATCCTCGAGGTTTTGCTGTGAAGTTCTACACTAGAGAGGTGGGTGGAACAAAGACCTATCTACTGTGGAAAAATATGAAATGCCCAATAGCAGGCCATCTTATTCATCTTAAAGAAACCACCCACCTATGCATCACTAGTTACATATTTATTTGTTGAGCCAGAAATCATAATCTTTTATGATATAAGCTTACTGCTTGCATACCTTACCATAGGAGGGATTTTGGGTTGCTGCTGAGGAAGTCTTACCATCTTACTAATATCACTGTTAAAGCTTTTTTTTTTTTTTCGAGCTAATGAAGTATGGTAGTGTGTAATATATATAGGTTTCCTTGACACAATACACAACTGGAAGATTTAGTAGCTTTCTAAATAACTTAAGAACAAAAACTATACAAGTGGTCACTGACATAGTCCCTATGCTTTCTTTTGGAAGTATCTTGAAGATTTATATTCTACTAGTCTCTCTGGTGATTATCATTTAGTTTTGTACTAATTCTCTGAAGTTTATTCTTTCTTGTGCATACTTTGACAATTTTTTGTGGGCACAGGGTAATTTTGATCTGGTGGGAAACAACTTCCCTGTCTTCTTTGTGCGTGATGGAATGAAATTCCCAGACATGGTCCATGCTCTGAAACCCAATCCAAAGTCACATATTCAAGAGAACTGGAGAATCTTGGACTTCTTCTCCCACCACCCAGAGAGTTTGAACATGTTCACCTTCCTCTTAGATGACATTGGTATTCCACAAGATTACAGGCACATGGATGGCTCTGGTGTTAACACTTACACATTGATCAACAAGGCTGGGAAAGCACATTATGTGAAATTCCACTGGAAACCTACCTGTGGAGTGAAGTCCTTGTTGGAGGATGAAGCCATTAAGATCGGAGGAGCTAACCACAGCCATGCCACCCAAGATCTATATGATTCAATTGCAGCTGGAAACTATCCTGAGTGGAAACTGTTTATTCAGATCATAGACCCTGATCATGAGGACAGATTTGACTTCGACCCACTCGATGTTACAAAGACATGGCCTGAGGACATCTTGCCCCTGATGCCAGTGGGTCGCTTGGTGTTGAATAAGAATATTGACAACTTTTTCGCAGAAAATGAACAGCTTGCTTTTTGCCCTGCCATCATTGTTCCCGGTGTTTACTATTCAGATGACAAGCTGCTCCAAACTAGAATATTCTCTTATGCTGACACCCAAAGGCACCGTCTTGGACCAAACTATCTGCAGCTTCCAGCTAACGCTCCCAAGGCTGCGCATCACAACAATCACCATGAGGGTTTAATGAATTTCATGCACAGAGATGAGGAGGTATGTACTTTCCAACTTGTCTCTTACTGTGGAACGAGTTTATTATCATAATCTCTTTTACGCTGCAATTTTTCACAATTAACTAAGCCTACTTGTCACCTTATAATAATCACACAATTAATATCTTACAGGTCAATTACTTCCCGTCAAGGTTTGATCCTGTGCGTCATGCAGAGAGGCACCCCATTCCTCCTCCCATGTTGACAGGAAAGCGTGATAGGGTGAGCCTATGTTTGATATGATTATATAATAGTATTGGTCAAATTGAACCTTTAGCATTACATAGCTGCTTAAAGCAAATACTTCTAATCCCACATAGCCTGAAATATTAATGCATAAAATTAATGCAACTGCAGTGCATGATTGACAAAGAAAACAACTTCAAGCAACCAGGAGAGAGATATCGTTCTTTCTGCTCGGGCAGGTATGCACATCTTTTCATTGCATAATGAACGAAGGATACTCAGGATCTCACTCCAAAAGTTTACGAACATTCTTAATGCTGATAACGGAAAATACTTGACACTAGTTAGTGTATCTTTTTTCCGTATAAAATTGTTGTACGTGAAAACATTCTTTGAGGGACGTGGGGCATATGTATGCTTATGATGTAGCTTACTATATCTTCGTTTAATTTACAGGCAAGAGCGATTCGTTAATCGACTTGTTGATGCGCTATCTGATCCTCGTGTTACCCATGAGATCCGTAGCATTTGGATCTCCTACTGGAGTCAGGTAAGAATTCTCACATTTTACTTTAAGAGAACTTAGGTTCAAAATGTATAAAAGAGTGCATAAAATAAACTCTTTTAATGTGTTGGTATGCAGGCTGACAAGTCCCTTGGTCAGAAGCTAGCTTCTCGACTCAACGTGAGGCCAAGCATATGAAGTTAGTGCAACGAGATGTGTGGAGTTTAGAAGCACATACCATATGGTTTGGAAGTATAAAAATAATTGCGGCTCCTTCTGAACAATTTGGTCATGTTGTATACCTTAGCAAACTTGTACGCTTCTTTTGGATTTTCTCTAAAGTCTAAACATAATGTTGTCATGAACTTATTGAAGTATTAAGTACATTCATATTTGTTATCATTTCCGAGTCGATTCTATACTCTGGCTTTCTGGTACTTGGGCTCTGGGAAAGAGGTAAAATAATTTTATTGATTTAACTCGATGGCTTCAGTCCTATGCAACTGTTTCAACATATGAAAACTCTTAGGCATGGTGAGATGCAAAAGCTGGGTTATAGTATTTCTTTTTAAGCCTCTCTTTGCAAAACAGTAGGAGACTGGGTTGAGGATGAGTCGGGATCTTGTGGTTGATATGATTCTCCTTTAAGTTCCTACTTTTAAGTTTAAGCTCTTGGATAAAGGTGCAGAAAATCTAGCTTAAATGTATTTTTGCAAAATAAAAAAAATCCCTCTACACCTCAGTTGGGGTGAATTCTAATGAAAAAAATCTCACCTATTAAATAATGTTTGTCCAATGAGTCTAAGATGAATGACCATGGTCCATGGATGAGTATCAACGTACAAGTACCTTTAAAGAATGGCATTTTCATTAACAAAATTTTGTATACAACATGTGTATAAATTTTTACATTTAGATACCTCTGTTGATATTTGTTTTGCAAAAATCGTCATTCCTTGAACATTTTAAGTTTTAAAATTACTCAATATCCTCCAATTTCATTCCCACCCCCTGTTTCGTTTCCCTTTCATAATTTTTTGTTCTTTTTCAATTTTAATTTTAATCTTAAATCATTAAAACATAAATGAACATGTAAGTTATTTTTAAAAAATTAAAAATTACTTTTTATTAATTTTTTATAAATTTAATATAATTTTGATATAAATTTTGATTCCGTTTTTGGATATAAACCGATCAGCCTTTCCTTTCTCCTTACCTTTCTGAACCCCAATTTTCGCAGCATGAACCAAACATCCCCTTATTTTAAAAATAAAAATGAAATAATAAATTCATATATAGCTCCTTTATTGGAATAAAAAAAACCATATGTAGCTTTAAGATATGAGTTTTAAACTGCATGATTAACTGACCAATAATCATCAGGTTTGCGTTCGGCTTTGTAGTAAACAAACTTCCTGAATTTTTTTGGGTTAATTGTAGATAAAGAGAACAGCCCAACACATAAAGGGCAGGCCCAAAGGCCTTTACTTCCTAACAATCTTTAGGAGAGAGAAATTAGGGGTGTTCATCAAACCGCACAAACCGCAGAAACCGCTCGCACCGTACCGCGAAGCGTGGTTTTTATTTTTCGTGGTGCGGTTGTGGTTTAAAATTTTGACAAACCGCGCGGTGCGGTGCGGGTTGCGGTTTCAAATTTAAGTCACGCGGTTCAAACCGCACCGCGCCGCAATATTTAATAAATTATATTTATATATATAACATATATTATATGTATTTTATATATTTTATAAGTCTATCAGCGATCAGTCCATTTAAATTAAGATGTCCAGCCCAAACTTATTAATAATACTAAAAAGTTAATTAGGTTAATACCTCACACTGAAGTATTTATTACAATATATATATATATATATATATATATATTCATCCTTTATTGACTTTCATTTATACAAAAATCTAGTTGACTAGCTTTATTATTACAAATTTAGTATTATAGAGTACTTGTATGTTTTTATTTTTAATTATAGACTGATATGATTGGATTAAGATTAACTAGATGAACAAACAAAGTACATTAGATCCTCGGTATTATGTTAGTACGTTCTAAGAGTATAAGTTACCAACTGCAAAATAAAATAACAAAATGATATATAGATATAAATCACATAAAGATGAGTGAAGCAAATCAAATAAGTGAGAATTAAATTCACATTATCAAAAAAAATATTTATTTTATATAATAATTAATATAATTAATTTTTAAATGTATAAACCGCACATACCGCACCGCACCGTTTTTTCGTGGTGCGATTTTCGCGGTTTTTGTGTTACGTGGTGCGGTCGCGGTTTGAAAATTTGTTCAAACCGCATGCGCGGTTTGGTTTGCGGTTTGAGGAAAAAACCGCACCGCCCGCACCGCGAACACCCCTAAGAGAAATGATAAAGTGAGAATTTTTTTTTTTATTTTGTGTGGTCTAGATTAAAAGGTTCTATTTTAAATAGAGGGTTGTGATTAGATTTATATCCCATCTTAAGTAGAGATGGCAACGGGTCCGGTCGTGTTTTTCAATATCCAGATCCAAACCCGATTTTTTTGACAGGACCCGGACCCAACCCGGACCCGAAAAATACCCAAAAACTAAGACCCGGACCCGGATCCAACGGATTTCGGATCGGATCGAATTTTACCCGTAACCTGAATGTTTGGATTTTACCCGAGATCCGAGACCCGAACCCGAATTACTAAAATATTATAATTAAAAGAAAAAATGATTATTTAACTATTAATTGTAAATATTAATAATAAAATGATATAATAAACAATAATTAGATTAAGTGCATGTAAATATTAATAATGAAATGATACAATAATTAGTGAAATGTATGTAAATTATGTAATATGTATCATGGTTATAAAATTAAGTAAGATATTAATATATTTAATAATTCATTATATATATATATATATATATATATATATATATATATCGGGTTTTTAATCGGGTTTCGGGTTCGGATCGGGTTTGGATCGGATTTCGGGTCGGGTATCGGATCGGGACACCTAAGATCCAAATCCATATCCAAACTCTTTCGGGTCCAAAAATAAGATCCAAATCCAAAAAATCGGATTTGGGTAGATCCAAACGGATCGAATCGGATCGGGTATCCATCGGGTCGGGTATTTTTGTTATCCCTAATCTTAAGAAGGGTTCTCATTTAAGCAATGAATAAATCTTTGCATACATACGTATGTACTACTAACTCACGACCTAGATTTTAGGATTTAGTTAAGATTCTTTTCAACTTAATTTTAGTATGCATCTTTCAAAATTTTAACTTTATAATATGTTATCTTTTTTTCTTTTGTTCTCCTGAATTTTAAATGCATGATTAAGTAACCAATAATCATCAGGTTTGCGTTGGGTTTTGTAGTAAACAAACTTCCCGAATTTTTTTTTTTTGGTAATCGCTTAAAAATGTAATAGATAAAGAGAACAACCCAACACATAAAGGTCAGGCCCAAAGGGCTTCACTTTCTAACAATCTTACAGAATTGGGCTTGGACCAAGACAGTGCCATGAGTGCTTGGATTTGAGAACTACTACAGCTTACCTGAGACAGTGATATTAATAGTTGTTAGAAATGAATCCGTAGTTCTGAACTAAACGTTTCTTTTAAGTTTATAATGGCCCTGTTTGGTTGAACTGATAAGTTGTCTTATTGAACTTTAAGTTTAGTCCAACTTATTTATAAGTGTTTGCCTACCAACTTACCTACCAACTTATTTTAATGACTTATGATCTTAGAGCATCTCCAAGAGGCTCTCTATTCAAGCTCTTAACTTAAAAAATGAGGAAAGAGAATAAAAATGTTGCTCCAAGAGACTCTTAGTGGCTCTTAAAAACACTAAGAGCCTCTTCTCTCTCCTCATTTCTAAGAGCCTCTAGTAGCTCTTAAGTTGTATTTTAATAATAAAATATACATGTCCACCAATTCTTGCACAACTTGTGGTTATAGTGGGGTCAATTTATGAATAAATTATAAATAAAGAGCTAATATAAAGAGGATTGTTGGAGTTTGACACATAAACCTATGTAATAACTTGCTAAGAGCCACTTATTTATATTATTTTGAAGAATGAATTTAGGAGTCTTTTATAAGAGCATCTCCAAGAGCCTCTTCATTTTGGCTCTTAAGTGAGATTTGAGGAGAGAGAAGAAAAAAATGTGCTCCAAGAGACTCTTAGTCACTCCTAAATTCACTAAAAATGTAATCTCTCTCCTCAATTGTAAGAGCTCATATCCATTCCTAACTAATATTTTATACTCCCTCTGTCTCGGAAAGCTCTTCTCATTTGGGGAAAAACACGGGTTTTAAGAAAAAATGGTTTTTTAAAGAGTAGTGAAGGAATAATGGGTATTGAATATTATTTTTAAGGGTTAGTGGGTGGAATAGTGGGTATTTTATATTATTTTAAGGAGTAGTGAGTGGAGTAGTGGGTATAGAATATAGTTATTTTATGGCCTAAAATAGAAAGGGGAAGAGTATTTTGAATGTCCCGAAAAGGAAAGTGAGAAGAGTTTTATGAGACAAAGGAGTACTACATTCATAAGATACATTCTCTCTCTTCCCCACTTTTCTTTTGTCTTTTTATGAATTCCACTTATTTTTAATAATATAAAATTAAATAAGGAGTGAGTATAAAGAGTATTGTTGGAGATGAATGTACATTAAGTTACTAAGAGCCAATATTTTATATTATATTTAAGAGTATGTTAAGAGACTCTTGGAGATGCTCTAAGTTCATAAGTTGAAAATTAGAAAGTCACAACTTTTTTCCAGCTTATTAACTTATTTGTACTATTCCTAAATCCCTTCGTTTTTAATTTATTTTTCCCGTCAATCGACGATATTTTTTTCAAATCTAACTTCACCATATTTTTCTCCATCTCTCAACGATCATTTTGCATACCATATGTGCTATATTTCGACACGATTTAGAAAAATTATATTAAAAATATGCGTTCTAAAGAAAATTTATAATTTTCGATTTACCAAACACTTTACTAACTTATAATTTCTGATTTACTTATCACTTATAATCAATTTATTAACTTAAAGCAATAAATTATTTTTTTAAGCTACCCCAAACGGACCCAATATTCGATAAAAAATTATATTGTTATGTTTATAAGCATAAACCTGATCATACTAATTCAATGTATAATTCTATTTTCTTTGTGGGAAATCTAAGAAGAACTATTAACGAGGTCGTTTGGGATTGTTTAAAATAATTACTTTTAATTTAATGGAGGTGTTTTTAACTTAAAGAAAAAAGTAAAGTTGTTTACTTTAAGTTGAATGAATGTGTTTGGGTAATTTTACTTAAAGTTAAATGGGGATTTAATAATTTTGACTTAAAGTGAAATTTGGCTAAAAATTTTAAATTCATAATATTTAAACTTTACAAGAATCATGGGAAAAAAAAACTCAATAAATTATAAGTCATAAATCAAAAATACCTAAATGGAACTTATAACTTTAAGCAATTTTTTAACTTAAAACCGGCTTAAAGCCACACTACTTAGGGGCCGTTTGGTGTAACTTAAAAAAAGTAACTTATTGCTTTAAGTTAATAAGTTGATTATAAGTGATAAGTAAATCAGAACTTATAAGTCAGTAAAGTGTTTGGTAAATCAGAAATTATAAGTCTACTGTAAAACACATATTTTATATATAATTTTCCTAAATCGCATCGAAATATAGCACATATGGTATGCAAAATGATCGTTGGGAGATGGAGAAAAATATGGTAAAGTTAGATTTGAAAAAACTATCGCCAATTGACGGGAAAAATCAAATTACAAATGAAGGGAATTAGGGAATAGTACAAATAAGTCATAAGTTGTAAAAAAGTTGGGACTTTCCAACTTTCAACTTTCAACTTATGAACTTATAAGATTATAAGTCATTAAAATAAGTTGGAAGACAAACACTTTGTAATAAACTGGACCTGAATTAAAGTCCAGATAAGCTCCTTATAAAGCACGCCAAACAGGCCCATAAATAGACCAAAAATGACTTAAATTAAAGCATAGTCATTTTTAGCTTTAAGCTAAATTTGACAAATAGGCTGAACAACTGTATGTATATTCCCTTGAATTAAAGCATAAAAAGTGATTAGTTACATAATTTAAACAAAAGTCAAAGAAATGAACCGAAAAGGTTGACCAATCCCCTACAGACTACAGTCCAGACTCCAGATCCTTCGGCTACGTAAGCTCGCACACATCTACTACCACACTACAACCACACATGTAAACATATCGTGCAATCAAAATAGTAAAACTCAGCAATTGACAGGTATATCCACTCAGATACGACAGTTTAAAACACGCCACCACTAGTTTAAACAAAAAAAACCAAACCAAACCAAACCAAACATACCCGGTATATCCCGCTCAGAGCAGGGTCTGGGGAGGGTAGGATGTACGCAGACCATACCCCCACTATTTGAGCGGGGAGGCTGTTTCCGTGAAGACCCTCGGCTGAGTGCACAACATACATAAAGTGTGGTAAATACAACGGAAATGATACGGAAATGGACAATGACAAACCTGCTGCCCATGGCGTACTCCACATGGGACCTACCTATCTGCGAGGATTTATGATACTCCTAGCTTGGTGCGCTCCAACCACACGGAATGTCCCGCACAGAAATACCACCTGGCCAAGCTCCCTGCAGCTGCACAACCTGAAAAACAAAAGACACTCAAAACGAACAGTGAGAAAGCTAAAGCCGAACATCTTAAAAATAGCTAACCGAGACAAGGCAACTCTGAGGCTCTCGACAACAGAGCCACAACCTAAAAGGGAATCCACCACTCTGATACGCCGCCTCCAAGAACACCTATCCGCGAGCATGGACTCATTTAAGTCTAAGGCCTTCAAGTCCATCCGGAGCTGCTCTTCCCACGACCTCCTCGGTCTGCCTCTCCTCCTCGCCCCAACAACCGCCAGACTCTCGACCCTCCTAACTGGGGCTTCAGCCAGCTTCCTACGAACGTGGCCGAACCATCTCAACCTTCCTTCCCTAATTTTCGCAGAAAAAGGCGCCACTTCAAGCTCGCTCCTAAACACCGAGTTCGGGATTCTGTCCAACAACGTGCGCCCACAAGACCACCGCAACATCCTCATTTCTGCCCCTTCCAACTTGCTAACGAGAGCCTTCTTCTCCGCCCAACACTCCGAACCATACAACATATAGCCGCCCTATAGAATTTCCCTTTCAACTTTAAAGGGACTTTCTTATCGCACATTACCCCTGGCGCTGCCCTCCACCTTAGCCACCCAGCCTTGATACGATGCGTGACATCTGCTTCTATCTCACCTTCCTTCTGGATGATTGAACCCAAATACTTGAATTTATCCGTCTGCGGGACGATCTGGTCTTCAATCCTAACCTCCACCCCTTCTTCGTTGGCCTCACCACTGAAGTTACACCAGAGATACTCGGTTTTAGAACGACTCATACGTAACCCTCGGGACTCCAAAGTAGATCTCCAAAGCTCCAATTTGTCGTTCACCTCCCTCCTCGATTCCGCCACTAGCACGATATCATCCGCGAAGAGTAAGCACCAAGGGACTGCATCTTGAATCCCCCGTGACAAGACATCAAGGATAAGGGCGAAAAGAAAAGGGCTCAGGGCGACCCCTGATGAAGCCCCATCTCAACCGGGAAGAAAGCAAATCCTGATTATTCACACATGTCCCTATTTATTAGCTGTAGGCCCCACTATCCCCCTGTATTATCCGTGTCCTCTCCTGTCCCGCGAATATTTAGCACTACTTGTTAGACTTAAACAACACTGATTATTCTAATATATATATACGCACAACTCTCGTATCTCTATAATTCTATTCTATACGCAAGTGGATGTGCTTCCTTGAACGTTTTATTTCTAGTTATACTTACATACATACATACATATATTTTTACTCCTTCTTCTACTGGAAGTTGAAGCAACAACAAATAACAGATAGGTGTGCTCATGCAATTATTCAATTAAATAATTTAATCAATTATTATATAATAAAGTTGCTTTTATTAGTGAGGTGCACTTTGTTTGATAAGAATTCAAATCAAATCTCTACAGGTAATTCTTAATCTCTTATGTCCAATTCAATCTAATTTTTGTTGATTTTTATCTTCTTCTGCTTGATTTTGCTTGCATTACACATGTATATTCATTTTTTTGAACTGTAACACTTTGATTTTTGCGCTGTTGTGTGATTTATTCTGTTTTATGATGACAAGTGATGCTAGTAGATTGTAGTATTGTATATATATCTATATATGAACACAAGCTGCTTACTCGTGTATTGATCATTGTATGACCAAGTGGTTTGTCATAGGTTTAGTAGTTGTTTTTTTGTTTGTGAAATTCAAATTAGGGTGTAGGATTTAAAGTTAAATTTTTAAATCTGCTGCTGGAAGTTGGAGCAGAATAAAATTAAGAAACAGGCGTTGATATCGATCAGTTATAATGTGAATACATAAGTGTTTTTCGTTAATCAAATATATATATATATATATATATATATATATATATATATTCGGAATTTTAGAGAGTTTGAATCTGTATAGGTGATACTTAGTTTCACAAAGTCAATTTCATTTATTTTGTATAATGTTTTTCAGTGTTGTTCTTTGTTACATTACAGTGTTTGATTTGCTGCCATTGTATTTCCTGAATTTGTTCGGTTTTTATATGGATAGGCTACTAATTTCTTTGATAACGATAAGTGATGTGCAGAGATAGTGTTCCACAACATATTAAGTTGTTAGTTGTTATTGCGTGGACAGTTTTGGGAATAGGTTGAGATTATTTTGTATTAAGGCTTGGAGTCGACACTTCACAGCAAGTGCCTGTAGGATGTGCATTGTCCATCTTGGCGGTGTCAGTGTTTCGTAAGGATTCGGCTTACGCTCATATTTAATGTACATGTTTAGGTGAAGTGTATTGTGTTATAGAGCGGTGGGAGGTAAATTTTTTATGTTCCGTGCCCATAGCTAACACACCCTTTCTTCTTTGAGGTACCTGAATTGAGCTGCTGATTTTCCACTGTACCTATCATCAAGATGATCGAAAATAGGAGTTAACAATGTTTAGATTTCATGTATTAAATTACATGCCTCGCAGGATTGTATGTGTCTTGTTACTTGTTTTAGCTTCTGTACTGTTAATATATTCCCTTAGACCCAAGATAATCACAATACACTCTATATGCCCCAACATCCTACATTAGCCCTATGCTTCGGCATGTTCATCATGTTAGGTCAGAATGTAAACAAAAATGGTCTACATTATTAGGGACAGTTTAATATTTATTTGTTATATATCTTCTCAATAATCGATCTCCCACTGAATGTTGTTTTTTCAGGTTCTGGATCTCGGTGTCACTTTGTTTTTTGGTATATCAATTGTTCGGGACATCAATGGTTTATCTTGGGTAAAGAAACCTCATTTGTCAGTGGTAGGAGATGAATGTATCTGGGCTGTTGACTTCTGCTGGAATTAATATAGCTGTGTGCACGGTTCTGTCTTCGCTGTATTCAGTTTTGAGAAAACAACCGAGCAATTTAAAAGTGTACTTTGGGCAAAGACTTGCTCAGGAACAATCAGAAGGTCATGGCCCTTCGTTCTTTGAAAGACTCGTTCCTTCACCTAGCTGGATAATTAAGGCTTGGCAGACATCTGAAGAGGATTTGTTTGCGGTTGGTGGTTTGGATGCAGCTGTTTTCTCCCGGGTAGTTATTTTCAGGTGACCGTATTATATTATTATAATATCTCATTAAGATCTTGTTCTCAGTGTGTGTCAAGATATCTACTTTTTATGGTCATCTGCTAACTTTTAGAGATGGATATTTTTTTATGTACTATCACTTTGAAGAAATATATACTACCTCTGTGCAATATGCTCTATACTTTTGTTACAGATGTAAATTATAATAACTATTTTTTTCATTTAAGAATCAAATTATTTTAACTTACTGTTAATTTTTCATATGAATTTCTGGTTATCCTAATATGGATTTTTTCACAGAACAATGAATACTGACGATGCTTACATGTCATTTCCATTTACTGGTGATATACGTAACTTTTGAAATATGCACTAAATTAAAAAGTATGAAGTTTTTTCTTCTTTTTTTCCTTAAATCTTAAATTAAAGAAGTTTTTTTTATTCAAATCAAGTCCTAATTATTCTCAAATTCATTTGGATTATCTGTTTTGAGACAGACTAAAACTCTATATGATTTATTAGTTTCGTACAATTTGAGTGTTTGAAAACTCAAGTTAAAGTCTTCAAACCAAACTGTCATGTGGAGTCCTAGAAATGCTTTACGGACCCTTTTAAGTTTTCTATCTATTTCCTTGTTATTATAAAAATTATAATATGTTCTATTACCAGAAAACTCAACATAGGTACTTCATTTTTTCTGTGCAGTATCAGGATTCTCTCCGCGACTGCAGTTATTTGCATCTTTCTTGTGCTTCCAGTAAACTACTTTGGACAATCCATGCATCATAAAAAATTACAGTTGGAGTCTTTAGAAGTCTTCACCATTGGGAATGTTGTAGAAAGATCAAAATGGTATGGTTCATCTTTCTTTGAGATTAAGATACATACTTTGGAAATGTAAGAAGTATATGATGCTTACGTTGACTTCCACATATCAAGCAGTTGCAGTGTGGTAACCCAGTTACTTACATTTCATGTAATGTGATTATTATTACTTTTACCTTTTGAGAAGGGTTGTTGTTGATGGATCGGATGCGATGCTGTTAATAGAACCATTTAATACAATAACTTACGTTTAACTGGCAAGTTTACTTCAATAGATGTAAATTTCTTTTCCAGTTTATATTTTTATTTCACACGGATACTGTCCCTAGTTTTTACCTTTTGGTTCTTGTCAAAAAACCTTTAGAGAACCAATAGGTCACAATATACGGTGATGAGCAATAAACTACATGTGTCAGGACTATGTAATGACACAATAATATTACATACAAATTAATGTGCTTTTCAGCTTGGTTCGTGATTTTGACAATTAATTGTTCATTCTTTGCCAGGCTGTGGGTTCATTGTCTCGCATTGTACGTCATATCTTGCTGCGCCTGTGTTCTTCTCTACATTGTAAGGATGCAAAATTAACTTATTTACTCCTGTACTGGACAGACTTTAGGAATGTCGATTAAGCATGCCAAGCTGAATACTCTGGTGTTCTAATATTCATTCTCAGGCAGATAAAAACTCATCTAGACACCTTGATAATTTTTTTTTTCGCTTTCATACTCTCCATTAAAATTTAAAAATGGAGGGATTAGTTGTCATTGTATCTGTAGTCTGTACTTGACATATTTATGGTCCGAAAACACAAGTATTGTATTCTGGGATATTTTCTAAACTGTGTGGACCTTTTGCCTTCTTGTGTAGGAAAATAAAAAAATTACAAAGATGAGGCTTGCATATATTTCTGGATCTCCGCAGAATTTAGGTCGATTCACAGTTCTTGTTCGTGCAATTCCTTGGTCAGGAAAGTCATACAGTGATTCTGTGACCCAATTCTTTACAAATTACTATTCGTCAAGTTATATGTCACACCAAATTGTGTATCTCCCTGGTACAGTCCGAAAACTTGTGGTGAGCACCTGATTTAATGATTAACTTTTTTTTTTTTTTTTATTGTAGTTCAGTTAATGTCTTGCATTCTGCTATATTATTAACTGTATGTATGTTTTGGTTTAGAAAAAGTGACATGTAATATATGAACATAGAGTTATTATGATTATTAAGTGGCAATGTGAATAAGTGCTGTATCCATCCATCCAAATATAAATTTACTTTATATGGTCAAAACAGATATCTAAAATCTTATCAAAGCGGATATGTAGTCTTGTTTTGTATTGTATGGAAGGAAAGAGGACTGGAATAAAGAGGCACTAGGCACATCCATTTCTTTGGCCTTTGGGTATATCTTCCCACTTTCAAGTTAACAATTTGACTTCTGTCTTAATAGTGAATTACTCTATAATGCAGTAATCTGTCTTGGGTGGATGTCATGTTAAACCAAATTTTCATAATGATTTCTGTTTATTATTTTCACTTAATCTTATAATATCATTGAAAATAATATTGATAGCGATCAAGTACTCAATCATATTTGGCCTAACTGTAGAAGTAGGACGCTTGCTTTGAATATTATCTTTGGTTGAGTTCTTCCTATTGCATTCGATATGCTTACAATTTTTGGATACAATTTAGAAAGTATGAGATATCGAGAAGTAGATTCAGACTTGCTTATATCAAAGTCATTTAGTTATACTAATTTGTGCTTGGTGGCCTAGTGGTAGTGGGTACCAATGTTTTATAACATAGTCCTTTATTTGAAGATAAATACAATGTATAATTTCATATACTTTGTCTGTTATGAATACAATTACCTTATGTATATTCCGAACATTTGTATGATTGTAACTGCGTTCAGTGGAACAGGTAAAATACTGCAAATGTTATTTTTCAAGCCATTAAGATGCCTTTAAAATCTAATTGTTCAAGGGTCATTATTGTTTTGCACTGTTTCGATACGTATTCCTCTGTTTTCAACTTTCAACCTTACTGCAATGGTCAGTGATCAGTTTCTATTGTTTACTCTGGATACTTTCAGCATGATGCCGAGAAGATGTACAATATACTCAAGGCCCCTCGCATGAGTAAGCATTGTGGATCAAGTATAGTAAAATGTGGTCTATGTGGAGTAACTGGAAAATCTTTCAGGTTCCTTTCAGAGAAATCAGTGTCATCTGAAGTGAAAAATGATTTTACTGATGACTTTAGAAAAATGGTATTGATTATCTTTTTTACTCTTTTATTTGTTCCAATATAGTTACTGACATGTTTGCTTGAAGCTTTAACTTTCTGCTATTTCTTTTAACAATTCTGACATCAGTATTTGGCAATCATTTTAGTCCTATATTATTTTGATGGTGTTACTTATTTATTTTGAGTTATTGATGATGGTTTCGTTTGACAATTTTGCAATTACTGAAACCTAAATTTAAACTTTAGTTGTCTATATCCGGTTTGTGGAGCCACAGAGGACAGGGTGGATATTATGCCATTCGTGATTTTTTTTTCCTGACAAGAGTAGTATTACATGTTAATGTTGTATATATTTTTTGTTGTGACTTTACATATATACATACATATATATATATATATGTATGTATATAAATACATATATATATGTATATATATCTTTTAATTTAATCTTTGGAAATTAGTTTAGTTTAGAACTTAAAAATTTTGGAAGTCGATTTAGTCTAGCACAAAGTTCATGGTTTTGTGGTGATAGCATGGCTTCAGTTGGCAACAATCTTATGTTCTTTGTTGTTTTTTTTATGTCATTTCATAGATTGTGTTATGTTGTAATACATTTGTGAGAGGGCTAGAGGGTTTTTAGTATATAAGTGATCTACTAGATTGTTTTAATACTAAATTAGGCAATTAGCTAATACATTTGAAAAATAATTTAGCAGGATCTAATTAAATTACACTAAAAAATTGAATACTTTTTTATGGTTCCAAAATTGTTTGTACACCAATTTTTAAACCTCGATAAATTATTAGTCTTGATTAATAAAAAATTATGATCCATTGTAGTTACCATTTATAAAGGTTTAACTGTATATGAGGTGCAGTTTTTGCTACCCTTTGTACAAACCAGTGTTAGGGCATTACTAGTTTCCTAATTCATGACTTACTCTTCCTCAATTGATTTCCCAGTTATCTTTTTTTTTTTTTTTTTTTGCATATACCTAATGACTTCCTGTATAAATAGTTTTTTTTTAACTTTAAGATATAATGCAAAAATATTCAAGTGATATCTTGTGCTTTGTTAAACTAAGTTTCTCGACCTGCAACTGGGTATTTGGCTTGAACTGAACCTCGGGCCCCAATCACCCCCCCTTTTCTTGGTTACTTATAGCACTGCCATTGTATGTATCTGACACTGTTTAATAGAAAGTTAAGATTCTTGTTCTTAACGTTGCGTTGAGTGACCAGAGTCAATCTTGTACCCGTTGTTGGACATGGACAGTGTTCAGCTCAAGCAACTGAACAATATTCAGCAGCTCCAGTAGATTCACTGCTGACCTGCAACTTTAACATAACCCACATGGAACCAACTGAATAGCATTAATTAGCCAGAGAATCATATTCGTACCTGTTTCTTGGGTCTTACTTAATCAGTGGAGAGGCAAAGATTTCAAAATATTTCATCCCTCTTCAGTTATCTCCTTAATTCCTGTCTTTTTTTTTTACTCAGATACCTTGGAAACCTTAGGAGGGTGTCAACATGTAAAAATTTTCCTGCCACTTTTCAGTGGCTTTAATCTACATAATTTATATATAAGGTTCTACAATTTGTACATACTATGTAATATCCTTCACATTCCTGCATGTTTTTTTGGGAGAACTAGTGAACTTCGAATTGTAAGATAAGATTAATTAAATTTTAGGTTTAGTAATTTGGTGAAGGTATTCCTAAATATGCTGTTGCAACTGTATGAAACAAGATGCAGAGAGATTATTATTTTATCTTAGCATGCGTCTTATATCTTAAATTTCCATGCAGGAATGTCCAGCTGCTTTGGTTTTTTTTAGAACTCGTTATGCTGCTCTGGTTGCTGCCCAGACTCTACAATCCACAAATCCTATGCTTTGGGTGACAGAGATGGCTCCTGAACCAGACGATGTGTTTTGGGCAAATCTTTGTGTGCCATACAGACTGCTTTGGGTCCGCAGGCTAGGAACTCTTATAGCTACTCTTGCATTCTTGATTTTCTTCCTCGTGCCAGTGTCAATTGTACAAGGTCTGGTCCACCTAGACAAACTCAAGCATTTTTCTTTCGTGAGAAAGTTAAGTGAAAAGAGGTATGCAAAGGTGCAAACCCAATAATATATTGGCTGCTTGGTTTTTTTGATTTTTATTTGATCTTTCTTTAACCAGATAATTCTGATGTTCATCCCATCCAGTCAAGTCGATTAAAGAACTAATGAGCATATGTTGTAATTTTGTGTTTAGTGTTTATAGTTCATGTGCATATGTATGCGCAGGCACAGTTATCTATCTCTTACAGCTCCTTTACCATGTACATGAAACTAATATGTAACTGTTAATTAGTTGAGGTTATTTTAAGTATGAGTGACATGAGTCAAGATTAACAAAAATAATAATGGTATAACCTGGCTTTTCAACCTTCAGATTTGTACATTGTCAAGGTATACACTTTGTTGACGGAACCAGCATGAAATTTATATTAACTTCTGTTATTTCATTGAATATGAAATATACAGAACATTGATTGTTCATTAGAGTGTTATATACCAAGTGGCTTGCAACTTACATTTACTAATTTGGTTGCAGGAATTGGATCTTTGATTTGGTTACAGGGTACCTTCCAAGTGCTATGTTGACGCTTTTTATTTTTTGTGTTCCACCACTAATGATGATTTTCTCAGCAATCGAGGGTCCTGTTGCACGCAGTCTCAGAAAAAAGAGTGCTTGCCTCAAAGTTCTGTACTTTCTAATATGGAATGTCTTTTTTGCTAATATTCTATCAGGTTCTGTTTTACAGAGGTTTGATAGAATTACAAGTCTAAAAGACATTCCTCTGCAACTTGCCAAGGGAATACCATCAATGGTGAGTATTCTTTCATCTGTTAGTTTTTAATTAACTATATTATCGCAATTTCTTTATGTTTTTTGCTTTGATGTTATGGTAGCCTCTAAAGGTAGTACTGGGAGAGTATATCTTAGTTACGTGGATCAAAAAAAATTCCATGCTAAATATAAGAGGTACTCGCCTCTTTGTAAAGGAGTGTGGTTTTGCCATTTAGGGCTTCTGCCTGACAAGAAGAGTGTATGTTGCAACACATGCCTCACGTGATTTTGGGGTGTAAGGCTGACTTGAAAAGTGCATCTTGTGGCACGTTTTCTTGTCCATTCCTTCTTTCATTCTCTAACATTCAGTCTCCGTCCACTTAACAAAAGACCTAAGGGATTAATTATCAGGAAATTGAAAATTCTCTAGCCACTGCAATTTATGTAGACGTTTCCTGACATGTGGCTTTAATTGGGATGCTTTAACAATAAAATTTTAAAAAATTCAAATATCTATTTGTTAAATGTTATTAGTTCGTACAAGGTGCAAACTTTTATAATATTCTTCTGATATTGATAGGACTCCAATTTTGCAGGCCGTCTTCTTTATGACCTATATATTAACATCTGGGTGGACAAGTTTGGCACTTGAACTAATGCAGCCAATTTCCTTATTGTTGCACTGGTTGGATAAATGCTTGTTTAGAGGCAAGAATGTTTTATCTTGTGAGTCACAGACTTTTCCCTACCACACAGAACTTCCACGTGTCCTTCTATTTGGACTGCTTGGCTTCACTTCTTCCATCACGGCACCTCTACTGTTGCCCTTCTTGCTGGTTTACTTTTTTTTTGCTCATCTTGTATATCGTAATCAGGTATACATTCCTCGACACACTTAAATATGGTTCTAGGACCATTCTATAATAATTTTTTTGAGGTTACTAATTGTATGGTAGCTCACTATGTAGTAGGGATGGCATGTGCTAACTAAGTTACATTTGTATCTTTCAGTTTATGAATGTTTACGTCACAAAATATGACACTGGAGGACTGTATTGGCCTATTGCACATACTGCAATAATCGTCTCATTAATGCTGATGCAACTAATACTTTTGGGAGTGTTTGGACTTAAAAAATCAGCAGTTGCCTCGAGCTTCACCATCCCACTGATCATTTGCACTTTCCTATTCCACTTATACTGCAGGCAAAGGTTTCTACCGGTGTTCAAAAGAACTGTTGCAAGGGTATTACCTTAAATCCATCCATATGTCTAAATTCACACTCGTTATTTCTGTTTTAATATTGTTTTTTGCAGGTTATCATGGATATGGATGATCAAGATGAGCACTCTGGAAAATTTGAAGAGTATCATGAAAAGTTGCAGTCAGCTGCATATTGCCAGTTCAAATCTATATCAAAGAGATCCTCTACCTTGGATGACCGTAAGGATGAAACCTTGGAAGTAATTAACGAGCGTTTACGTTCATCCTACTGCTCCTTTAAATCCACTACCCTGGAGTCTCCTTTAGCTTCGCAGCTGGAGCAGTCTTATAATGGCGGTCATGACAGACTATATGACCCCGAGGATACAAAACCAGGTAATGCACCCAGAATCTTTACATCCCAATTAAATTAACTCGAATACTTAGTCTGTGCCTTTTATTTTGCAGTAAACCAATTCAGCCCATCACCAAATAGATTTGTGCCTCAAAGTCCAGGTCAGAATCAAAAGCTGATGTGCAGTAAATTAGAAACAATGCGCTTTTACATCCAAATCGCATAAACTTAGATACTTACGGTTTATGCCTTCTATTTTGCAGCATACCAATACAGCCCATCACCAAATAGATTTATGCCTCAAAGTCCAGGTCAGAAATTAAAGGATCAAAAGCTGATATAGTGATATGTGTAGATTATTAATACAATGTGCTTTTACATCCAAATCGCATTAACTTAAATACTTACAGTTCATGCCTTCTATTTTGTAGTGAACCAATACAGGCCATCACCAAATAGATTTGCACCTCAAAGTCCAGGTCCAGAAATTAAAGAATCAAAACCTGATACGCATTAAAGTGTAAATACAACGTGTTTTATTCATTTTTTTGAATGGAAAATATTAGTTCCATTATACACAAGAATGGGGGATTGTTAAAAATAGACCAGAAAGAATATGTGAAAGCTCAATATTATGAGGCTTTTGAGTGTAAGTAGAGCTTGAACTGTAAATATTGCCACTTTTTTGCTGTCAAGCCCGATCTTGTTATATACAGATATACAGATATTCCTTTCTTCCTTTTCACAAAGGTTTTCCTTTGATAGTCTGGGCATTGCAAAAGACCAGTGCAACTGGACTCCTGTCGGAATGATAGGAGTGCTGTTTTATGAAGGGGCAAGGAGTTCTGTATCACTGGGGGCAATCCATCTATGGCCATTGGCCTCAAATGTAGTAACTCTTGCCATTACTGGACTGCCATACTTCTGAGAACAGGTTTTTTTAATACTGCCCGTGCAACTGTTGACCAACTATATTTTCTTTACTTAATGAGAAATGCAAGTATGTACTACTAATTATTGAAGTGCAAAACATTAAAGTTTGGCACATTTCTTGGAGATCCTTTTATTTAGATTTAGATAAAATAAATGAGAATAGCAAAAGAATCATCGAAAGGTGTTGCAGTTTGTAAAGATGACCGAAAATTTTGACAAATAATGCCAGTTGTTGATTTGCTACAAGAGTTTCAAAAGCCCAACCTCGGAAGGGTCCGAACCCCAGTATGCGATTCGGCCTAAATTGTTAAGATGACTTGGCCAGCTCAACAACGGGCCTGTGTTTTTGGTTTTGTTGGGTTTTTTCTTTTTAAGAATAAAATATTAATAACACCTCTATATTTTTTCCTTTAAAAAAAAACTTTATACTTATTTAATTTTATTTTGCTAAACAAAAAAAAACTCTTTATTATTAATTTATTAAATATATAATTGCACTTCCTATGTATTTTCTTTTTCTTTTCTCAATGTAATTTCCTTCATTGCCCACCGGCGGTTCTTTACAAGACCCGTAGAGTAGGAAATCCGAACTGCCCTACCAATTTTTTATGCACCCATCTTATGTGAATCTACGTCCTAAGGAAAAAAAAAACCCCTAAAAAACAAGGAAATGAAATGTACTCTACTTATTTTGAAGAGTAATGCTAGAGAACCAAAAATTTGTTCCAAAAAATATCTCCAAAATGATGTGGTAAACACTTGTAAAATTTTAATTGGATTATTGGTGTGAATACAGGGGGTCCATTTACATTATTATTTACATAACTAATAATAGAAAAACATGTGTAATTTTAGGAACTTTTTTGGTGAAATTTTTTGGTTCCCTAGCATTTTTCTATTTTGAATCCCGATCCTAAATTTGGGTGTCCTATACTAATTTTTGAAATGGTATTCCTCTTTCTATTGACTTCATCAAGAAAAAAATTTATACATATTCAAATTACAATGTTTATACTACTTAATACACAACATTAAAACTAAAAAAGTTAGATTTTAAATTGAAATGCACACTCAATTACAATATTACATATGTATATATTCTTAAATTTATATTACATAATACATGTGAATATGTTTTGGTGCGTGTGATGACCTAAACATTTTTCTTATTGCTGTTGTTGACAGCAACAGCAGCTTATTTCTGAAAAGTTGGTAAAATATTATTTGATAATTTTTAAAAGTAGCTTTTTGAAAAGTGTTTTTGGTTGAAAAACTGTTTTTAGAGAAAGCATGGTCCCCATGCGTTTGAAAAAAGCTCTTTTTCAGCTTTTGATAAATTTTAAAAGTAGCTTTCTCAAAAGTGTTTTTGGCTGAAAAGCTGTTTTTAGAGAAAGCATGTCCCCCATGCTTTTGAAAAAAGCTGTTTTTCAGCTTTTACATGAAAGAGTTACTGATATCAACATCAAATCCCACCAAAACATTATTTTTTAAAAAATAACATGCAAAATATTATCAAATAGTTATCTGATTTTTGCAACAGCACTTTTTTCAACAGCACAACCATTTTTAACAGCAATACCAAACAGAGCCTAACATTGTTATACATAGAGTTGCATGAAATATAAATTAGTTAAATGCTAAACACTTATATCTATTAAATATAATATAATTTTATACATTATATGTATTATTTATCGACTATTTTTTCTTTTGAGACTTATAATTTTTCCCCTAAAAAATTTCTTGGTGAAAATAAATATGTTTTAAAAATTATATAAATTCATTATACTACACTGTTTGAATTTAATGTACCGTAATTTTTAGTTCTATTATTTTTTTTTGAAAGTTTTTTAGTTCTATTATATAATCAAAAATATACTCCATTATACCTTCAAAAAAAATAAATATACTCCATTATAATCTAACTGATCTATAAGTGATTTATACTGAACATATGCAGTTATAATATTTTTCAAGACAATTACATTTGCCGTTGTATATAATTATATAAATCTTTTATAATTAACAAAACCCTAATATATTTCAAGACAATTAAAATAGTATTGTGCCTTTATTTAAAAGAAATTAAAACAACACCCCAATCCCTTCAAAACATGTTTGTGACTTTAACATATCTATACTAATATATTAAAGCCGAATGATTAAAAATTTATCGATTTGGTTTTCGATTTTGTTATTTATAATTATTAAAATAAATAATAATAATAATAATATAATATTAAAAAAACAGCAACTCAAAAAGTTAATTACTAATGTTAACGTAATTATATTCCGATTAAAATTTTTTCACTCGTATTTTGCTTCTTCTTGGACTCTTTATTCTGCTTTGCTAAAGCAACTCAATTACTCATCTTCTCCAAAGATTTCACTACCACCCGTATAATCATCCAATTAAGCCAATAATCAATTAGTTGTTGAATCAAGGCACAACGTGACTTAGACAAGGCGATCCATTGTCACCACTTCTCTTCAACATAGTTGGACAAATATTACACCACATGATCGGTGGCACACACACAAAGGAAATTCAAAGGAATACAAATAGGGCAACATACATATACCCACCTTCAATTCGTAGATGACACACTACTATTCATTAATGGAGATGATAGGCCATTTCTAGCATTAAAACATACTTCTAGCATTCCAGCTCTTGACAGGGCTTAAAATCAATTTCCACAAAAGTGAATTACTTGCGGTTGATTATCCTAGTTGTACAGTGGAAGGCTAGGCTCGTACACTAGGATGCAAGATTGGATCATGGCCTTTTAAATATCTGGGTGTCCCACTTGGTACATCGCAAAACAAACTAGCGACCTGGGAACCTATTTTACAGAAGTTTAACAAAAACCTTAGCAGGTGGGATTCGAATACAATTAACATTGATGGCAAGCTATATCTAATGAAAGCAACGTTGGACAACCTTCCCATATATTGGTTTAACTTTCTCCGTCTCCCAAAGACAGTTAATACCAAAATTAACTCAATAAAAAGGAACTTCCTATGGGGTAATAACAAAATGAGACTCACTAGCTGGCAACATGTTTCGCTTAGCAAGCAGAGTGGAGGCCTTGGAATTACTAATTTGGAGTATAGGAATCTGGCCATGCTTGGGAAAACATGGTGAAGAATCAAGGAAAATAATCAAAAACCTTGGATTAGGATTTTAAAGTCTAAATACGGTGAAGACATTGACTCATGGGCAAGTGAAGTTCGTACTACTAATAAATCAACACTCATGGCCAATTTGCATTATCTTAGTAATTATGAAGGCACCTCCACACTTTTCGAGACAAGGAATTTTATTTGGAAGGCTAATAAAGGCACACGAATTCGATTTTTGGAGGACGCTTGGATTAAAGACGCCCTTTTAAGGGTTGTTTTTCTCGACAATATAGAATAACCAAGCATAAAAACATTTACATAAGAGACTTCATATATGTCTAGGAACACAACATAAATGATCCGCAGGCACTTTGGATTAGGCCACTACGTCAGTTCGAGCAAGAGGAAACAACTGAAATCTACAGCATTCTTCTAGCACACTCCCCTAGTGAGCAAGAAGATAAACTACTCTTGAAGGAGACCAACAACACATACATAACAACGAGTATGTATATGCTGCTTAATAAGGAAAACAGCCCAGCTATAAGATGGGCTTTCATCGGGGCTATTAAAGCACCCCCGAAGACAAAAGTCTTTATTTGAAAGCTGGTTAACAATATTATTTCAACCAGATGCTTTTTAGCAAATAGGATTCACAACTTCTGTCAATCAGTCCATTGCATCCTCTGCAACTCACAAGTCGAATACACGCAACACTTATTCAAAGAATGCAACACTGCGTATCAATGTTGGCAACACATTGATAAGTGGCGGATGAAAATTGACACCTGTATCACAAGCAACGATTGGCTATATAAAATATTCATTACAGCTTCTTCTACGAGATAAAAGGACCACTGGCAGAGTACGGTGGCAGCTACTCTTTGGACTATTTGGCTTAACCGCAATGAATGCCTCTTCAATAACACCAAGAGCACGAGCAAATCAGGAAAAAAGAAAAAGAAAAAATTTATTATGAGAGCATATTTGTGTTTATTGTGATCTTACTTTAGTCGACTAGTCGAGTGTTTTTGTTGAAAGAAGAATAGCAAAATTATGAGGGGGGAAAAATAGGTGGTTGTGTATGATTTTTTATAAGCTCCTACTAGCTTTTGACACTTCACCTGTTTTGGCTGATTTGACATACCTTGTCCCTAGCCCCGTTACAACCCAAATAAAGACCTTTTGATTAGCGTCATTTATGTATGTTGTGTTAAGAGTTAGATTGATACCAAATGTCAAGCATGTTTATGATTTTGTTGGAATTGAGTGATACACTTACCCTTGTTCTTGAGTGAATATTCTTTTGTGAGTGTTTACTTGTTTTTCGTATGAGATCCCGAGTTTTGTCTCAAAGATGTACTCTTGTAGGCTTAGCATGATTACTAACTTATTCTTACACTTGACATGGACTTTTGAGAGCTTATGCATGTTCATTGAGTAGACTATGTGAATGCTTGCACTTTCGATACCAAGACATTGCATTATTACTTTGATTCTTAAGTTGAAATGACATGAGAGGATTTGAAGGCGTGGTGATGTATTAGTAGGAAGTCATTTGCATTTTCATATTAGTTGCAATCATGCATTGCATTGTTTAGTTAGATGGATTTTGTGGGTACATTCACTATAGGCCCTCACGAGACCTTACTCGTCCACTAGGGCTGCTTAGGGGTTTAAAGGGCTTGTTGCATATGCCAAATGCAACCGTGATCACCTACGGAAGTGGTACTAGTTAGTTAGTTAGTTGTAATTGTTTATGCTTGAGGACAAGCATCGGTTTAAGTTTGGGGGTGTGATAAGTGGGTTTTATATCCACTTGGAGTCTTCCATATCGGCTTAAATTGATTGTTTTGGACTCAAGTTTGTTGTAGTTTTGATATGTTTTGCTTAGTTGTGCAGATTTACGAGAATGTTGATTAAGGTTGATGCTTCTGTCGTTTTTGGAGATTTAATTGATTAAAATTCGGATTTTCCGGGAAGGTTACGTAGTTTTTACTGTTTTGGCCATATCTGGAGTTCTAGAAGTCCGTTTTCAGCGATCTTACTGCCCACGCGAAGCTTGGGAGATTTTCTACAACATGGAACAGGTTTTACAAGAGCAAGTTGCGCGTGGTTGGCGCAGACAGCGCGACAAACAGACTGCTTGGCGCAGGTTGCGCGAGGAAAATCCTGAAAATTACTGTTTTGACCATATCTTGAGTTCTACAAGTCCGTTTTGGACGATCTTACAGCTCACGCGAAGATGACGGAATTATCTACAATTCAGAAGTGGTCCAATATCAGTATTCCAACGGGATCAGCCCAGAAACAGGCCAGAAAATCCAGCAGCTTCCAGAAATTCGATTTGAAGTGGGAAACTTCCATAAATCCAATCCTAATCAACATGGAAACACTAGGGGCGCTAGGAACATTCTAGAGGGCTGTGTTAAGCGTGGAAACTTGCAATTCTTACTTCTATTCAAGCTTGGAAACTTGCCATCTCCTAATCCAACTCTATTTGTGGCAACTTCCTTGGAATGCAATTCTATTATGGAAAGGACTTGGAGGCTAATACATCTAGTGGCTATATAAACACATCTTGGGACACATTATTAAGGATGTAATATTAGATCAGATAATATAGTTTAGAGTAGATTATTATTATTAGTTGGAGATGTAGAGAAACACCATGACTCTTCTTTTGGGTGACAATATTGAAGTTTGAAGGTTTTGTTCTCTTAATCTTTTCTTTATTCTTATTAGTTTAATTATGTTTTCTTGTTTTACTAGTTGTTTTACTTATTTAATTATTAGCGAGTAGTTATTTCTAGGGCTTAAAGGGAAGCCATGTTTGCACTAATATTGGCATGATTTTCATAGTGGTTTGATTGGTTATGGTTAATTCTGATTGATATGTTTTAATCATTAATTTTTGTAATCGGCCGATATCATGGATTAATTATATGCAAATAGGGGTATGGATCGAGAGATTTACTTACTAGAGGCACACATACGATTAGCAGAATTGGATTTGAGTGCGGAAGCATCATTGGAATTCTGAGAGCGTTAATGCTTGGAAGAGATTAACTTGACTCTAATTACCTGATTGATTGAATTACTAAAAGTGGTTAATTGTGTTGAATGTTTCGAGAGTGTTAATGCTTGAAAGAGATTAACATACGCTAGTTATAGGATCACATTGATTGCTTTAGCTTAAGAGCCAATTGTGTAAGCATGGTGGACCTGATTGCCCTAGGTTTTAAATAATTTGTTTATCATCTGTTTAATTAGTGTTAATCTTGTTTAATTAGTTAATTAATATTCTCCAATATTCGTCTAACCCTTGAAACAATTAACGATAACTGAAAAGGAATTAGTAGAACCTGTCTCCTTGTGGATTCGACCCGCTTGCCATCTGTACTAGCAATAGACACCGTGCGCTTGCGGTTAGGTATAATTTTAAACATCACTATACCTCGAAATCCCCAATTAGGAACCAATACAAAGTTAACGTTCATGTCATCCAAACTTCTCGACAGTTTAATGGTAACACCAACGGTGTAGGGATAGTAATTCGAGATCATAAGGGTCACATGTTGAAGGCACTCACTGGTACTATGAGAGGGCTCTTACCTCTAGCCACACAACTTTGGGCACTGAATATGGGTCTCAATCAGGCCCGACTTATTAACTGTGAAATTGTATCCCTGGAAACGGACAACTTCAACTCTTACTTCGAGGTTACCAGGAAGGATGGGAGAGGAGATGGAACATGCTTGTGGATAGTGGAACAGATCAAGAAACTACTTGGACATAACCCGAAATGGGAAAATGTGATTCACTATGTGGCGGACACTGAAAATCGCACTGCTCATTACCTCGCGGTGGTGGGACTAAATAGCTGGGATTCTATGTACTTCACCACAGTACCATTTGTTAGACTTCAAGAGAAGCTGGACTTAGATATGGGCTTTGGCCCTCCAATCCTACAGCTTCTGACTTCTCCAGTTCCAACTGATGCTAATGGGTTTGTGTTAGGCTTCCTCCCTTCTGGTGAACATGCCCGTCCATAGGAACAAGCTCAAGACTAAGACTCGGTTAATGGTGGTGGATCGCAGTAGCTCGTCAGCTCACTCTAGCCTTTTTCAGTTGCTAGTCTTTTGCTTTGCTGTTCTAGTTTGTATTCTAGGTGCTGATACTATGGTGTTGTTTGACATCCAACCTGCAGTACTGTGCATCATGTGTGCTTTGTTGTAGCTACTTTTGGGTCGACTGGGCTTCTAGGTTTTCCTAGAAGTATTACTGTTGTGGAATAAAAAGTAGGGTTATCAAATTGCGGCTAGGGTTCGTGAGCTTCGTGCTTTAATGGCTGCGCTTGCGTTATCGTGACCTAATTCGGGTCCTCACAAGATGCCTACGTATCTCAGAGTTGAGAATCAATCCAAAAACGTCGTTCTGAGATGAGGGGTCTGGCCCTTTATATAGACTGTAGGAGCCTTAGAATCGTAATAGGGTTTGGAGACTTGGTGGACAAGTCACCATTATTGAGGAAGGTTCTGACTCCTTCCTTATAGGAATTAGTTTCCATGTCGAATTAGGTGCCTTGGAGGCTACATAATATCCCAGGGATATTCTAGAACGTTCCTTGTTTCTAGAACATTCCCGGTTTGTGGATCAGGCCCATGTTAGAAACAAGCTTATACCGGGCGTCCCCGGTTTGGGCTGTTCTTTTGGGCTTAATCATTAATTACGAATTTAATGCCTAACTGGAGTTTTGGGCCTTGTTTATGAGCCAATAAATATTATATTAATTATGTCTTTAGGGATTATTTTTCACCCATATCATTTGCCCCCCAACTTTTAGGAAAGCTTGATTTCGTAGAAGTTTAAGGTCACACCGGCCCTACCAGAGTATCGTCTTACAGTGAAGTGTGGAGCGACCTACACATTCACAATGACTAAAATTCTCTCCCAAGTTAATACTTAAGAAAGTTAAACGTTCCTTGGCCTCTCGAACCTTTTTCTTAAGATTTCTAGGCCTTTCGGGAATAGGATTAATGCCGTTTTGAGCTCATAGACACTAATCCAAGTGCAATTCGTGCATAGGATCCTTTAGTATAAATTTATTAGTGATTTATTTCCCTCAACTTATCCAAATTGGGGTTAATATCAGGCGGTTGTTGCTCATAAGCCTTAATAAGGGCTAATTTTTGAGCAAAAGACGCTAATTCGGCCCTAATCGGGGCTAAACAACCCTAAACGGGACCATAAATGCCTTAATCGAGGCTAACTAACTCGTCCTTGATATAATTATTACTAGGATATCCATTCTTAACCTTAAGATAGGTTAATATTCGAGTGGAAATCCTTAAATGTCGCTAAACGAGGTTAATCACCCCCTAACTGCGATTAGTGAAATCCTAACCTCAAATTTTGAAGTCAAGCTCATATTGTAGAGATTTTTATAATCTCCTTGACGGAAAAGGAATCACGTGAAAATACCCATTTTTGAGCGTTCTAGAGCCAAACAAAATCAGCTAGGGGTCCTGGTGTTCGAAACACCTGGACCCATTTTTCCCCCATATTTCTGTTCGGACTACCCTGGTCGGCCATTTGGCCAAGTGTATCTAGGACCCACCCAAGACTATAGAGAATTTAATGAGCTTCGCGTGGACAGTAAGATCGTCCAAATCCGATATCCGGAGCTCGAGACATGGCCCAAACAGCATGGACAGCCTAGAGGTGTTTTCAAACCCACCTTAAGAGTTTTGTAGTAACTTGTTCTCAAACGAATCACCTTGATTGCTTGAAACTTCATGTCCTTAAACCCTCAATCTTTCAATCATGTTTGAATCATGGATTCGTAGCTGATATTGGTTGGCTGAGGTGTGTTTCGAACACGCCAAGGGTTTCTGGTTTTCAAACCAGACCTGATTTTTCAACACCCCTAACACTTCTAACCTCAAATTTTGAAGTTGATCTTATATGATAGGGATTCTTATAATCTCATGGTTGGAGAAAGAATCAAGTGAATATACCCATTTTTGAGTTGTCTAGGCAATAAATACGGCCTTCTGGAATAGGTGTTTCAAACACCTTCCCGGTTTTCAAACACCCTCCTGGTTTTTCAACACCCCTATCATTTCTGAACTCAAATTTTGAAGTTGAGCTTATGTGATGGGGATTGTTATAATCTCATGGTATGAAGAAGAATCTCATGAAAATATGCATTTTTGAAAGTTCTAGAGGCGAAATACCTCATTTTAAGCTGGTTTTCAAACCAGACCGTGTTTCAAACACCTTCTTTTTTTCAACTTCTTGAAATCACTAAGAGACCTACCTAGGCTTGTAGAGGACCTTACAAGGTTTCCAAATCTCAAATTTGGGCGCAAATGAAGCATTTTTGAGCGCTCGGGGGCCAAACGAAATCACCTAGAGGCTCAGGTGTTCACAACACCTGAGCAATTTTTGCCCCAAGATAGCCTGGCCGGCCTACCCTGGTCGGCCATTCAACCAAGGGTGCCTGGTCGGCCACCCCTGGTCAGCTGGGCCCCAATTTTGTTTTTTTGAATTTTGGCCAAATTTTGACTAGTTGACTTTGACCATTGACTTTGACTTTTGACCTTGACTTTGATCAAAGCCAAATCTTGTTTTGAACTCCTCTCCTTGTTTCTAGAGTGAGTTTACAACACCATGGTTGATTTTGTGATCCTTGATCACAAACAACCTTCTTCTTAGTTTTCAGGACCTTCTGGGCCTTAACTTGTTCTTGAACTCTTGGTTTCAAATAACCTTGGGTTATACTATGGCCCTTGGCTTCCTGACATCCTTTCATACTTACAATAAGGTGTTTTAAACAACCTTGGCCTTCCCCCTTGTAATGGAGGTCTTTGCTTCTTTATTTGTTTGTATAGGGATTTCCCTTGTTTTCAACACCTGACTTCAAGTCTAGGGCACTATGGTCAATTTTTATCCTTGATTTTATACTCAAGGACTTTAAAACTCCTACCTTGTTTGTAAGACCGTGCCTTAGCTTGATTTTATTCAATGGTTCCTGACTTTCAGGCCTTGAATTCAATCAACCAGCTTAATTTAGGGCATACAACCTCGTTGGCCATCTGGGCTTATATTTTGTGCAGAGTTTCAAAACTCCCACTATACTTCTTAGAGTATATCTTCCATATTTCTTTAGAGTATTAGGTTTTTAGCTAATCTTTCTGTTTAGTGCCTTAATCATGGATTTTTGGCTTAATCCTCTGTTTAGGCTTATTAAGCATAAGTTAGTTTAACCTCCTAGGTTGTTAACTATGTTGTTGCTCCAACCTGCATTTCCATTCGTTTCTTTTGCTTATTTCTCCGAATTAGATCATTTATTTGACCCAATTTTGAATTCATAAAGCCTTTTTCCTGTTGTTTTCGGCTATTTAACCTGTAAACGCGGGTCGTCGGAAAGATGACCTGCTGTGAAGGGTCGCCCATTGCCTTATAAAAGAGTATGGGTGGAAGTCATTCTTCACACTTCCCTCTTCTCTCAAAGAAAATTTCTCTTTGAAGAGCTCTCAAGATTCAAGTACTTCTTTCAATTTCAGACAAACCTGATGGCAAGTGAGGGTGGTCAGAGCACCGTAGTTCCTTCTAAGGGCCTTCTCCAAGCAATCAACAGGAGGACCAAAGATAAAAATAGGAAAGGTAAGGTGTTTCCAAACAACGCGGAATTTGATTCTTTCATATTCCCTAGCACTTTAGACGTAGGATATATTAACGACTTACTCAAATATGAATTTCCTTCTGGTTTGAGACTCAGAATCCCGACACCGGGGGATAGAACTTGTAATTGGCACCCTGAGAATTTATTTGTATAGAAAGGTGCTATCACCGCTGGCCTTAGGTTTCCAGTTCACCCTTGGGTTTTTAGGTTGCTAGCTGAGGTTAAAATCAACCCGTGCCAACTATATCCCAACTCCTTGAAATTTATCTTCATTTTTATGGTTGAATGCATCAAGGGAGGCATCTGCCTTAGCATTCCTTTATTTAGACATTTGTTTGCTTTCAAAAATAGCCCTGTTACTATGAAAGGATGGGTAAGCATCCAACATCGTACAAAGTCCCGAATGATTATCAACGTTGCAAAGTCCTGAATGATTATCAACGCTGCCTCCGTGCCTGATTCATACCACAACTGGAGGCACGAATTTTTCATCCTTAGATGGAAAGGGGGAGGCTGTGGTGAATTTTTCAGGTCTAAATTCAATCACGTGAATGATGAGGGTGTTAGTGAGCTTCAGCTCTCGAGTGAAGAAAGAGCTCATCGGGATTGGCTTATTTCAACCTTTCAAAATGCTCACTATCGCGAAGTCGTGACTGAGCATACCTTGATAGAGACCGGGCTTAGTAGTATCCCTCCCCAGCGTAATCCTTACTTTAACTCCTTTATTTTTATCACACTTGTTCTTATTCCAACATTGTTTTCTTTGTCTTTTCTTACAGTTGCTGAGGAGATTGACATCCTGCCGAGTCGTGCTCCTCAGATTACTAAAAGGATGATTAAAAAGGCTGAGAAAGAGACCAACCTTGACGACGTTCCTGTTCCTGAATTCCTTCAGCATTGCTCAAAAGCTAGAAAAAGAATCAGGAGTTCGGATGGGAGTATGAAAACTGCGTTTATGCCTGAGTGGGGAATATGCGAGCAGGACGCTATCCGAGATAGCCATCTTCTTGCTCAGGAATGGTCTCGGAATGCCATAGCCCCGGTTGATAAGGTTCATTTTGCAACAGCAACGGACCTTGGGGAAAATGAGAGCTTGGGAGCGTTTCACGCCTATAACGTAAGCTCATCTCCCCTTCCTTTTTGTTACTCTTGTTAGATATTGACCATCATGGCTTAACATAGTTTTTTTTATGGTGTTTTACTCTTGTAGCTGAATGCTCATTTCCAGAACGCTGTCCAACTTGGGAAATCGTACAAGGATAAGGAAAGAGCTGCCCTCAAGGCTGTGGAGAAGCATCAGAAGGAATCTGAAGAATGGGAGGCTAAGTACTTCACCTCCGAAGACCAACTCTCATCCCTTAGGGGAAAATATGCAGCCTTGGAGAATAGAACCCAAAACAACGAAGACTCCATCATTCAGAATTACTTGGGCTCAGATACATTCCTTGCCTTCATTGATGAGCATGACAGGTAGGTCCAACCGGACAACATGACTATAGGTTGGGAAAAAGCTGTGAATAAGATTATCCATGACCACAAAGGGGTCGTTTCTCCTTCCTTTTATCCAAGTCCATGGAAGGTGACTGATGTTGATGACTTTGTTGAGGGTGCTGGAACTTCCTCTCATGTAAACAGGCGTGATTTTGGCTCTGGGACTAAGGCCACTCCCCAACGCTCAGGATCTAGTTCCGGGAGACACCCTTCAAAATCCCGTGAAGGTGAGATGGGGTCATCCAGTGAAGAAGAGGTCCCTGTTCAGGTTGCTCCTCCCAAAACCAAGAAACGGTTGGTGAAGACTGCTTCTATTAAGAAGTGATTATCCTTTGAGCCTTGCATGGCCTATGTTAGCCTCATGTGTCTTTTATCCAGTTCTTATTTCATCCTGACTTTGATTGTGGTCCTTCATGGACTTGTATTTTTATTCGGTATGTTTGTAACTTATGACTCGAATTCTGTCCCTTAGGGGTATTTTATCTATATGCTTGTTTCCTTTAATTCATACGTTCCTTTATTTACGGTACTTGGTCATCCTAGACTTACACACATCAGGTGTTTGGTACATCACTAAAATCACATAAATGTAGAATGGAAAACAAACTTGTATTAATAACGTGAAATGGGCTCTGCCCTTACATAAAATGATAAGTCCTACTATGAGCAACATGCTCTGCAATGGTTTTATATGAACCTTATTTCTATTTCTTGAGATTCGAGGTGTGCCAAGTGTGAGGCACCTCGTTTCCATCCAAGGTTTCCAACTTATAAGAACCTCTTCCCAACGTTTTGCTGACTCTATACGGCCCTTCCTAATTAGGGGCTAACTTGCCTGTCTGTCCAACTCCAGATGCTTCTATCTTCCTTAAAACCAAGTCGCCTTTTTTAAAGAACCTTTCTTTAACCCTATGGTTGTAATAAAAGGATGCCCTCTTCTGGTGCTCAACATTGCGGGCGTTCGCTTCATCCCTAAATTCATCAATTAGATCAAGGGCAAGCCTCATGTCTTCCTCATTAGTTTCTTGCTCATATGCTTCCACCCTTGGAGACACGTGAGAGATCTTCACGGGCACTACTACCTCTGCTCCATAAGCTAGCAAAAACGGGGTAGCTCCTGTTGTTACTTTATAGGTGGTACGATATGCCCACAGTATAGGCAGCAGCTCATCCACCCACGTGTTTCTTGAACGTTCGACCCTTTTCTTGAGTCCATCAAGGATAATCCAATTCGCTACCTCAGCTTGCCCATTAGCCTGAGGGTGAGCTACTGAAGTGAAGCGAAGTTCGATGGCGTTCTCCTCACAATACTTCTTAAACTCCTCATTGTTAAATTGGCACCTATTATCCGTCACAAGGATTTGTGGGATACCGTACCTGTAAATTACGTTCTCCCAGAATAACTGGGCAACTTGTTGGGTGGTTATCTTAGCTAATGGCTTAGCTTTAATCCACTTGGTAAAATAGTCGATAGCCACTATCAAGAACTTCCTTTGTGCTGAAGCTACAGGGAAAGGACCAAGAATGTCCATCCCCCACATGGCAAATGGAATAGGAGAGTTAATCGACGTTAACATTTCCGGCGGCTGCCTAACAATCGGGGCATGTTTCTGACACCTGTCACACTTCTTGACATAAATTTGCGCATCTGCCAACATCTCTGGCCAATAGAATCCCAGACGGGTGATCTTATGGGCTAAGGCTCTGCCCCCCAAGTGTTGCCCACAGATCCCTTCATGAACTTCCTTTAATGCTTCTTCTGCCTCTTGGGGCGCATACACTTCAAGTACGGGATAACAAAAGACCTTTTGTAAAGGGTGCCTTCACTCAAGGCATATCTCAATGCTCTCACTGACAGTTTCCGCGCCTTCGAGGCGTCTTCAGGGAGCCATCCAGTTTCCAAGTGAGTCTTGATAAGATCTATCCAACAACTTCCTATATCAATGGGTGCCACCAATTTTGAATTGATGGTAGGGGACTTCAGGACCTGGAAGTAAACACTCTCTGCATAATTCTCTATCTCAGAAGAGGCGAACTTTGATAGGGCATCGGCCTTGATGTTCTTCTCCCTCGGAATGTGCTCCATATAGCATTCATCAAACTGAGTCATAACGGCTTTCACAACCCTTAGGTATTTTGCCATAATATCAACCTTGGCTTCGAACTCACCATTCACCTGCGATACTAAGAGTCTTGAATCTCCACAAACTTTAAGGTTCTTGACTTTCAATATTCATGCCAAGCCTAATCCGGCTATCAAGGATTCATATTCAGTTTCGTTGTTGGTTGTTGGAAAGTCCAACTTCAAAGCATATTCTACTAAAAACCCATCGGGGCTTTGCAAGACCAGGCCTGCACCACTAAACTTTGTTTTTGATGCCCCATCCAAATAGAGCACCCAATATTCCTTCAGATCGGGTACAAGCTCCCCAACTTTACCTTCACCTTCTTGGCTTGGCACTATCTCCTGCCCCCTGACTTCTTGGTTGTCGATGGTAAATTTAACCACGAAGTCAACTAATGCCTGAGCCTTGATGGCTATCCGAGGCTTATATGTGATATCAAACTCCCCGAGTTCGATCGCCCATTTAACTACCCTCCCACTGGCCTTAGGGCTATGTAATATACTTCTTAATTGCTGATCCGTCAGGACTTCAATCTTGTGTGCCTGGAAGTAAGGTCGTAGCTTCCTTGAATCTGTTACTAGTGCCAAAGCAAAGTTCTCGATGGGTGAGTAATTCAACTCAGCTCCGTGCAATACCTTGCTCACGTAGTAGATAGGCTTCTGAACCTTGTTTTCCTCTCGAATGAGAACGGCACTCAATGCTTGTTCGGTTATCGCTAGGTATAAATATAGGGTCTCTCCAGGACTAGGTTTGGCCAACAACGGGGCCTCAGCCATGTACTTTTTTAGCTGTTCAAAAGCCTCTTGGCTTTCTGAAGTCCATTCAAAATTCTTCACTTTCTTCAAAGCCTGAAAGAAGGGCAAACATTTGTCGCCAGACCTTGAGATTAATCTTCCCAATGCAGCTATTCTTCCAGTCAATTTCTGCACGTCCCTCACGGAACGGGGAGGTTCCATGTCGGGAATCGCCTTAATCTTATACGGGTTTGCTTTAATGCCTCATTTTGAAACCATCAAACCCAAAAACTTCCCTGATCCAACGGAAAAAGCACACTTGGCCGGATTCAACATCATCTTATGGTGTCTCAACACTTCAAACGCCTCTCTGAGGTGTTCAACATGGTCTGCTGTAAACAAGCTCTTAACCAACATATCATCAACATAGACCTCCATGGTTTTCCCAATCAGATGGGCAAATATCTTATTTACCAGTCGTTGATAAGTAGCTCCTGTATTCTTTAGTCCAAAAGCCATGACAAGGTAACAAAAAACACCAAAGTCAGTTATGAAAGATAACTTTGGGATGTCATCCTTGTGCATCTTAATCTGGTTGTAGCCACTGAAACCGTCCATGAAACTCAACATTTCGTGCCCAGCCGTGGCATCTATTAGTGTGCCAATCCTTGGTAGAAGGAAGCAATCCTTAGGGCATGCGTCGTTCAAATCGGTGAAATCTATGCACATCCTCCACTTACCATTGGCTTTCTTGACCATCACAGGATTAGCCATCCATTCAGGGAATTGAATCTCCTCAATAAAACCAGCTTCCAAGAGTTTATTCACCTCTTGCTTAATGGCCTCTTGCCTTTCAGGAGCAAAATTCCTCTTCTTCTTTTTTATTGCCTTCCGTTTGGGGTCGACATTCAACCTGTGAGTTATGAGTTGGGGGTCTATCCTTGGCATATCAGCTGCTGTCCAAGCGAACACATCTCTGTTTTCTTGTAGGAATTCTACCAACCTGCCCTTCAAGGGTTCCTTTAAAGAAGCTCTAACATACGTAACTTTTTCAGGGTCTCTGCAATCCAGAGGTATAGGAACCAAATCTTCTGCCGGTTTCCCTCGGTGTTCATCATCACCTCGGACATCCATGTCTTCAATCGGGAGGACCTGCCCCCCGACTCCATCAGCCCTTAATGCGGCCACATAACAACTTCTGGCCATCTTCTGATCACCCTTTTGTTCTTCAACACCATTCCTAGTTGGAAACTTAACTTTCATGTGGTAGCTGGAGGCAACAGCCTTAAACGCGTGAAGTCCAGTCCTTCCAAGAATCGCATTATACGTGGAGGCTGCCTTGATTACCAGGAAGTTCAACATCTGAGTGGCCTCCTTGGGCTCATGTCCAATAGTAACTGGTAGCTGGATAGTCCCTTCAACATTGGATTCGACTCCATTGAACCCATATATAGGCATATTGTTTGGAGTCAACTGTGAATCATTGTATCCCATTTCACAAATGCATCATGAAACAAAATATCGACAGAAGCACCATTGTCTATCAAGTCTCGCTTCACTTCTGAATTTCCAATTACAGGAGTTATGACCAATGGGTCGTCATGGGGGAACTTCACCCCTTCCAAGTCTGAATCATCGAAACCAATCACTACTTCAGTCTTTGCACATTTTGGGGCCTCTCCCACGATGTGCATCACCTCCCTGGCATATGCCTTTCGAGAGTTCCTTGTTGTGCCGGCCGCAATCGGGCCTCCCCAAATCATGTTAATAACTGGCCCTCGTGGCTGGGGGTTACGATCACGATCTCTATCCCTTCTATCCTTATCCCTTCTATCATAGTCTCTCCTTTGATTTCCACGATCTTCGCCCTCTATGAACCTGCTCAACTTTCCTTTTCGGATCAAGAATTCGATCTCGTCCTTGAGTTGTCTGCAATCATCGGTGTCATGTCCTATATCCATGTGGAACCTACAGTATTGATCCTTGTTTCTCTTTGCGGGATCACCCCTGAGTGACTTCGACCATCGGAAATCCTTATCTTTCTCAATATCCATCAGGATCTGACTCCTAGGGGTATTCAACCTTGCATATTCAGAGAACCTTGGCCCCAAATTTTTCTTAGGGGCAGAGTCGGAGTCCTTGCTAGTTCGGGGATATTTGTCCCTAGCATCATACTCCTGCTCTTGCTCCGCTTTCAGGAATTTCCGTTTCCTCCATTCAAAGTAGGAGCTTCTGCCTTCCTCATGCTCTCTTCTGCTTTTATGTATTTACTCGCCCTTCTTTGGAGCTCAGTAATGCTCTCGGGGGGATGTTTTGCCAACGACATCTGAAAGTAGGTGTTCGTTGTTCCATTCTCCAGGGCTATCATAGCTACCTTGTTCTCCAGATCTGGGACGTTCAATGTCTCCTTGGTAAAGCGCTTGAGATAATCCCTCAGGTTCTCATTCTTTCCTTGTTTCACTTGCATGAGAGATGCAGAGCTTTTTTCGTGGACCTTTCCACTAACAAACTGATTAATGAAAGTAGTACTAAACTCTTTGAAAGAGCCAATTGAGTTTGCGAGCAATCAGCTATACCATCTTTGAGCCATGCCTGCCAGGGTTTGAGGGAATGCCCTACACTTAAGAGTGTCGCTAGCGGTTTGTAACAGCAGTGCGTTTGAGAACGTCCTGACATGATTCAAAGGATCACCCGTTCCATCGTATGGTTTTATCGTGGGCATCTTAAACTTTCGGGAAACACGAGCGTTCATCACCTCCTCAGTGAACGGGGGTGTGGGATCGTCAGGGTCTCCAAGTGGCATCAGGTCTTTGGGATCACCCCTGGGGGTTTCCACCCATGTAGCTCCTCCAGTTGGGGCATCAGCCCTCCTTGGTCTCCTTGAGGATCTTTCCAGATCAATGAAAGGAATCTCCCTCGAAGTTGGAGGGGCCTATTCTGGTTCTGCCTTGCTTGCTCCCTGGCTATTGCGTCCTTCAACCTTTGGATCTTAGCCTCATGAGCCTTGATTCTCTCAGCAGTTGTTTGAGGAGGTCCATCATGGATTCTTAGAGTCCTTCCCATAGGCTCCTTGCTTGCACGTCGCCTCCTCGCCTCAGACGACGAATCATCTGTGTAAGGTCCGGAGTAATCATAATACCCTTGCTCAGGAGAGGCTAAACCCCTAATATAGGGCGACTGATACGACTCAGGTATCTCTACCGCTTGGTCCAGGATCCTTTCGATTTGAGGGGTAGTTAGGCAATCCATATAACGGATCAGTGCTCACAGGGAGTGTAGTGGTGGAGATCTGAACTCCTGAGAGTGGAGGACGGCTATTTAATGGTGAGACCACCATCTTAAACTGATTAGTCTCCCGTCCCGGTGGACGTCCACTGGTAAGGTTCTCTCAACATGGAGATTCGTCCTTATAGGTTGAGAAACTTGAGGTTGAGTGGTTGTCTTTGTTGATGGGGGTACATACCCTTGCTCCGTAACATCGGGTGGAGTGGAGGAGATGACCGGTGGATCGGAAGTAACAGGAACGTTCTCTGTTGTTCTTCGTGTGTTAACCATGGTTGATGTTGTCTTCCCACAGACGGTGCCAAATGTTGTGGAATAAAAAGTAGGGTTATCGAATTGCGGCTAGGGTTCGTGAGCTTCGTGCTTTAATGGCTGCGCTTACGTTATCGTGACCTAATTCGGGTCCTCATAAGATGCCTACGTATCTCAGAGTTGAGAATCAAGCCAAAAACGTAGTTCTGAGATGAGGGGTCTGGCCCTTTATATAGGCTGTAGGAGCCTTAGAATCGTAATAGGGTTTGGAGACTTGGTGGACAAGTCACCGTTATTGAGGAAGGTTCTGACTCCTTCCTTATAGGAATTAGTTTCCATGTCGAATTAGGTGCCTTGGAGGTTACATAATATCCCAGAGATATTCTAGAACGTTCCTTGTTTCTAAAATGTTCCCGGTTTGTGGATCAGGCCCATGTTAGAAACAAGCTTATACCGGGCGTCCCCGATTTGGGCTGTTCTTTTGGGCTTAATCATTAATTACGAATTTAATGCCCAACTGGGGTTTCGGCCCTTATTTATTAGCCAATAAATATTATATTAATTATGTCTTTAGGGATTATTTTTCACCCATATCAATTACTGACCTACAGCTATAAAATTTTAATTATAAAAAAGGCACTATGCGAATAAATAAGAAAATAATATAATTAATTGTAAATAGTCGAATGTCTTTTCAAATTAAAATACGTTAGTTTTTAATTAATAAATATTATCTTTTATAAACAATCAAATTTATCAATTGTACCATATTTTTCAATCATCAATATTTCTTTTCTAATTAAAACAAGTTAACTTTTAATTTAAAATGTAATTTTACAATCATTAATATATACCCAAAAATATTGTATCATATCTTCTCGTCATTAATTAAATATTTAAAAACTTATATACATTTATAACAAGAAAACATGATTATAATTGTTTGTATTTTGGTGCAACAAAACAACGAATAATGATCATTAGATTTTTAGTAAAATTAATAAGAACCGTTGGATATTATGATAAGATATATTTTATATTTTAATTACTCTACGAAAGATAAAAGGTTCGAATCCCGTCAATATCATATTTAATTTAAAAATTCTGCACACAATTCTTTCTACGACTCTTTATTCTACAATTTTAGATGTATAAAAACTAAGTAAGTAGAAAAATTAAATAGCTCAGCAAATAACTTAATTCAGAAAAATAAAAATTATGACATGAGATATATATTAACAATATTATAAATTTAAAAATATCTATAAATATATTGATATCACTGGCATATTATACGGATTAAAAGAAAACAAACCTTTTTTAAAATAGGATATCGTAGGATTTAAGTAGTAATTACAAACCTAAAAAAATAATTTATTTAAATATTTATTGAATTCTTAAGATACTTAACAATAAATTTAAAAATAACATTAAATTGATAGTATTTGTTTATATCTTAAAACTAAGTTCAGAACATAAGTAAATTTAAAATTAATAACAAAAAAATATTTAAAATAATTAAAATTTTAAATTAAATTAAATATTTAATATATATATATATATATATATATTAATAAATAATAATAATAATATATGACCAGCAGTGCTTTGCATATATTATAGGAATATTTAAAAGAATACACAACTTTTTGAAAGTATTTTCAAATTACTACTAAAGTTGGAGACGCAAATGTTGCATTTGGAATTGCAAGATTGCAACCGTATTTTAACAAAAAGTTTATGCAACATAAGTATTTTTTAAAAAAAACCCTATAACATATTATATTCAACTTGAAGATATTATTTATCCAAAATAAGGCAAGGAGACCCGGTACCAATACAAATATTAGAGGGGATATATTTTTCGTATGACAACATCATTTTATGCATTAAATTAGTGTTATCTCGTTTATGAAACCATACTATTATGTTGGAGTCCCATGGGAGAAAGCCAGAAAGATGAAGGCATTTGCAGGATCTTGCTCTCATTTTAATATTAAGCAACTTGGATTTTGTTGTCTGGTAGTTTATGTATACAACCTTGGCATTTTCAATAAGAATAGTGACAGTTATAAATACAATTTTTATGCAGAAATGGAATCGACGCATATCAATAAGTACTCATCTCAATATTCCTCGTCAGACCATGCAATATTTTAAATTAACAGATATCTTGTTCTTCTTGGACACGGAATATATAACCAGTTATCTTTGTGTGTGTAATTTATATATGGCCGATTCAACATGCTTCTACATTAATTAAGGAATATATATTGAAAAAGGATAGTGTCTTTTTGGTGTCATGGTATATAAGACGAATCTCAAGGGATTTTTCATGTTAGTGAGTGTCATTGTCATTAAGAAAAACAGATTAAGTAGCACTGATTATTTTTTTGGTGTAAATATAGCACTGATTATGGATATTATTATGAAATGATAAAGTAGCGGACGCGAATCTGTAGCTTCCTTATTGTCATGACCTAGACTTCAATATAACCCGGACTTTAATCACATGCAACTTTTACGCTTAATTATTATCATTAAGCTGACAGCTGAAAGTGTATTATACACTTAATAAATTTTATGTAGTCTGAAAATTTGGTTGCTTCCTTAGGGATTTTTCTGTTTTACTTGTTCTTGCAAAGGGATATTCCCATGGCAACAAATGCTTTTATACTTATGTTACGCTATATTTTCGGTTGTCTCTAATATCTCCCAAATTTTCAAATACGAATCTAATAATAATTAACTTAATCGTCAAGTTAATTATTTCCTCTCTCTGAAACGAGGAATTATCTCCAATTTATGATAGAAAATATCTCTAAACAATATCCTTCAAATCAGGAAGGTATCCCAACACAAATATAATTCAAATAGATAAAATCTACTAATTCCCAAAATACATCCCTTAACAATCATAGGGATTAAAAACCAATCCTTTTAACAGAACTGCGTTGGCTTGATCCTTATAAATATAAGGTACGCAGGCATCTTGAAAAAGGGATCCGACACATCTAACAAGTCGAGACACCTCTCAAGTCCAGCCCCAAACATCCAAAATTCCAAATCCCCCTATTTTCATGATTTCGTTATTCCAGCAACCTCCGAACTTTGTTATCACCAAAAGCCTCCGTTAACAATTGGCGCTAGAAGGAGGGCATTATTTATTGATTGTGGAGGACAATCAACTCACACGCATGGGGGGTTATTATGGATCTGGAGCTGCTGTAATGGAGGAGCTAAGCGGTGGAGTCGGTGGATCTATTTCGAATTAAGATAAGTTTTCTTGTGATTTTGTCCATACAAGTTAATTATCTTATAAAATTCGTAGTAAATTCAATACATGTCGGATTTCGATGATTTTTAATGATTCGGAAAGCTTGTTAAATTGTCTATAACTTTCGTTCTTTGAGTTTTCTCAGATTATATCTTGATCTATTCTCGAAATCACAAAAAAATAATCAGATCTCGTTTTTCAACATCAAGAAGGAGATCAGCAGACGTTTTCTTTGATTCCCGATTCGTTATAAGTCCGTTTTTGATGAGCCATATATTGCCGGAAAGATCTTTTCGTTATCTACAATTTTCGTGTTTTGTTTTTTCAAGAAAAAATCGTTTAGATGGTCAAAACCGTCAAAAACAGATTTGGGCAGAATTTGAATTGCGAAGATTTTCAAGATTTTTGGTGTAATCTTTGTGGTACATGATTTTGGAAGCCTCTTATTCGAAGAGTTTATTATTTTGGAAGGCCCTCCTTTGTGGGGGTAATATTTTGGAAGACCCACTTTTCTAGGGATAAATTTTGAAGGGCTCTTATTCGAAGAATTTATTATTTTAGAAGGCTCTCCTTTGCAGGGGTAATATTTTGGAAGGCTCTTGTTCGAAGAGTTAATTATTTTGGAATGCCCTCCTTTGTATGGGTAATATTTTGGAAGACTTTTATTCGAAGAGTTGATTTTTTAGAAGAGCCTTCAAGTGTTGCTGATATTTTTTGGAAGAATCTTGGGATATTGATATGACTTTGGGAAGAAGACCTCCTCTAAGGAGGGTCTCCCTTATTTTTTTGTGTTAGACGACCTCCTCTAAGGAGGGTCTTTGTGATTTATTTAAAAGATGATCTCATCTAAAGAGAGTCTTAGTGAAAATGAAGTGAACTTCGAAAAATCCACCTCCTGTGAGGAGGGATATTTCTGGAATGGGGAGCGACCTCCTTTGAGGAGGGTATCCCAAATTTTTAAATCCTTGCAAAAACCGTACTTCCGAGGGGGATGTCCGTACTTCCGGCGCCTCATCAAGGGTTTTGCTCGGAAAATTTTGCACGACTCTTCGAATAATGCTTGGATGGCTCTCCAGGATACGTTCTCTCACACCTATAAAACTTATTTTTTACATCTCGCATATTGTCTCGTTTACATCTACATGCATATTACGAGCACCTTGGTGCTCCATATTTTTTACTAATCTTCCTCTCCTAGCTGTTTCAGTGACTCAGGTAATTTGGAAGATCGAAACATGCTTAGTTCTCCACTACAGCAAGCTACACTGAAGAACTGGGGGGTAGTTGTTACGCCATATTTTCGGTTGCCTCTAATATCTCCCAAATTTCCAAATACGAATCTAATAATAATTAACTTAATCGCCAAGTTAATTATTTCCTCTCTCTGAAACGAGGAATTATCTCCAATTTATGATAGAAAATATCTCTAAACGATCCTTCAAATCAGGAAGGTATCCCAACGCGAATATAATTCAAAGAGATAAAATCTACTAATGCCCAAAATACATCCCTTAACAATCATAGGGATTAAAAACCAATCCTTTTAACAGAACTGCGTTGGCTCACTACGCCATAAACGCACATACGCAACCCCCATTTTCAGTTGCGTAAGGCCTGAAATTTTATTCTCTTTAATATATTATGTTGAAATTCAAATACATTAACATGTATCGTTCAAAAGTATTACGATTACATTTATAAACTAGTCTACTAAGCCGCGCTTCGCAGCGGCCTTATAACATATTTTTTTTAATTTTAAATAAAAATTATATAGGAAAAATCAATATATATATATATATATATATATATATATATATATATATATATATATATATATATGCTTTTGCTCAAATACACCAAACCTTAAACATAAACTAAAAACCTCCAGTAATTTATACAACTCAAATCACTAATAATTTATACATTTATTTAATTTTAAGAATATAAAATACAAAAGTTACAAAAATAAACCCCACCCCCACCCCACCCCACCGAAGCGAACTGCCATCACCACCCCCCACCATATTCTCCGATCGTCTTCCAGTCATCTTCTCCGGCCGTTTCTTCAACAGCCATCACATATATTGAGTTCTGGCTCAAGCCACGCCGCCCGACGCCGACGACCTCCACTCCGATCTGCTGCTGCCAGTCCTTCAACACCTGGCTCCTCTTTACAATCTGTTCGGACCTCTGGCCCCGCAGGGCCCCCGTCTTCATCGTCAAATAGTGATGATTCCTTCATACTTGCCATAGAAATGTGAAGCATTTAAGACAGTAAACGGATGAATTAGGTAGTCATGAGGGTCGAAGGCTCTCGATACACCCGTCAATCGTCTATTACCTTTACCATTGATTGCCATTCCTTACAACTTTAGAATGATAAAGGCACGAAGCGCCGTACAAGAAGGTGCGAAGCATCGTTAACCGGTGACGATTTATGTTTGTGTTTGATGATTTAGGATTTTGTGTTTGTAGATCTGGTGGTGTTGGTGGCGATGGCGATGGTGGTGGGGGTGTGGTGGTGGTGGTGGTGGTGATGTTTGTATTTTATTGATTTTTCAGGGTATATTTTACTGATTTCAGGTGGGGTGGGGTGGGGTGGGGTGGGATTTGTATTTTTATTATTTTGTCAAAAATAAAATTAATGATTTCGGTTGTGTAATTTAGTGATTTCTGTTTGGCTAGGCTGCCTGTTTTAGTTTGTATTTAGGTTTGGTTTGTAGCTGAATAGGATATATATATATATATATATATATATATATATATATATATATATATATATATATATATATATATATATATATATAATGTCAATATAAATTGGTGAACATAATATTGTATAAATTAAATATATATGGATAATAAGCTGTATTATTCATATATTTTTCTATACCAATTTTGTCTAACGATTCTTTAGGCCGACACCCGTTGTATATATTATAAAAAATGTACACACTAATAAAATTTAAAATACTAAAATTCTCTTTGACTTTGATTTCGATTAGCACGTCGATAAGATTTTTTTAGAATTCAGTTAGAACTGGGAGATACTGTTGTAAAAAAAAAGTTAGAACTTCCTTTTTATATACTAACTATAATATATTTTAGAAGTGAGATTATTTTTAATAACATCAATATTTTTCTTAATTGCATATTTTAGTTTGAAAATTGAGATAATATAGAAAATTAGTTAAATAGCTTTCGGATTTTTAAAAAATCTACAAAAATATATGTATAATATCAATATAGATAGATTGATGAACACAATATTGTATAAATTGAATATACATGACAATGATATAAATTATTAATATTTTTTTCTGTACCGATTTTCTCTAACTATTTATTAGGTCGACACCCATAATATAAAAATACTAAACATATAAGTATATACTAATATATTAAAGTAGAAAGATTGAAACTTTGTCGGTTTGGTTATCCTAATTATTAAAATAAATAATACCATAATATAATTAATGTTAATTAGTCGATTGCCTTTTTTAGATTTACTTTTAGTTAAAGATATTATCTTTTATAGACACCTAAAAACATCAGTCTACATTTTCTTAATAATAGTATAATATAATCATAATCATTAATATTTTTTTAATTAAAACACAATACCTTTTTGATTTAAAACTAATTTTATAATCATTAATATATACGCAAAAATATCACACCATATTTTCCAATTATTAAAAAAATATAGTAGAATTTTGTATATGTTGTTTAAAATAAGAAAACATGAGTATAATCCGTAAACATAAGTATATTAAATTAAATTAAAAAATTATTAACAATAATTATTATATAAAAACATAATTGTAATATTAAATAAAATTTATAGCATAATAAAATAAACCAGTGCATCGCACGGACATTGAAAGTTTTCGGAAAAAATAATATAATTAATTATAATTAACCGATTGTCTTTTTAAATTAAAAGACGTTTAAATTTAATTGATGATATTACCTTTTATAAACACCTAAAAACATCAATCGTACCATTTCTTAATAGCATAATATAATTAATGGTAATTAACCGATTACTTTTTTCACATTTACTTTTAGTTAAAGATGTTACCTTCTATGAACGCTTATATTTTCTTTCTAATTAAAACACGTTACCTTTTTTATTTTAAAACTATTTTACTAATCATTAATATATACCCGAGAATATCACACAACTTTTGTAAACATCTAAAATATTGTATCTTTTAATCTATATATATTTTCTAATTAAAACACGTTAACTTTTAATTTAAAACATAATCTTGCAATAATTAATATATACCCAAAAATATCTCATCATATCTTCTAATCACCAACAAAATATTATAGAAATTCGTATGCAACGAATAATGATCATTAGATTTCGAGTAAAAAAATTATAATCATTAGATCTAATGATTAAATTTATCATATGATTAAATTAATTTACTAAAATTTAAAGGTTCGAATTCCATCAAAGACATATTTATTTTAAATTTTTATAATAAAAGTTTTAAAACATGTATATCATTAATTAAATTTATCTTAAATTATTTAAATTAAAATGAAAATAAAATATTGAAAATAATTATTATATAAAAATATGATTCTTAAATAAAATAAAATTTTATTACATAACAAAAGAAATCCGTGCATCGCACGGGTTATAAGCTAGTACAATAATAAAAATTTAAATACTTAAATCCTCTTTGACTTTGATTTCGGTTTGCACACGCTGAGAATTTTCTTATGATTCAATTAGAATTGAGAAATTTTGTTTTAAAAAAAAAGATAATAACTTTTTTTTTATATCCTAACTGTAATATAGTTTAGAGGTGAGACTTGCCTTTAATAACAATGTTTATTTCCTTGATTGCATATTTTATATTTAAAAATTGAGATAATTTAGATAAATAACTTTCGAGTGATTACAAAGCTCCAACAAGCGTCTGGGGAATTTCTTTTATATAATATAAAGAAGTGGCAAATTAAAAGGTCAACAAAATTTACAAGTATCCATGAATCATTGCAATGTTTTTTATTTCAGTCAAAAATAAGTTTGAGAGGAGTCCGGATCCTCTGTCCCCTTTTCCATGCCACCTTCTATGTCCCATGCTCTTTTAGTATTAAAAGAGTGCCCCTAACGGGGCCATTTTAAGTAAAATAAGAATAAAAATATTATTTTCATTAAAATGGACCCCGTCAGGGCACTCTTTTAATACTAAAAAGAGCAGGGGTCATGGAGAAGGGGACAGAGGATCCCTACTCGTTTGAGAGTGACACAAATTTTTCATTAAAAGGATTGCTTTTGTTAATTAATATTACTTGAATTCTAATTTTTTCACCATATGCAGTAACAAGCCTTTTATCCCGAAAAATGAGTATCCCGAGAAATGAGTACGAAAATGATTAACAAATAAATTTGTGTAACAAACAATCAAACAATTACCATTTTTAATAGAGAAAATGAATGAAATAACAATATTTTAATACATCAGTGCCTAAAATATCGAGTGTCGGAAAAGTTGCCATTTTTAACCAAACAACCACGCATTTATAGAATGCGTATGTCATTACCAGCATTGTTCCTCTCGCTCTCGCGACCTTAACATCGCCATTACCGTCGCTTCCAAAATCCATCCCCGTTCCATCGACCTCCCCCTATTTGAGCACAACAAACTGATGGCCACACCTCACTCTACCTTTCTCACTATCGTTTTATTAATTTCTGACCCGCAGGGCTGTGTACCAGTAGATCAGAAAATGTAATCGGAAGTTTGGTTAGATTTGGGATCTCAAAATCCTGCATTACAATCGACAAATGAATGATATAGGGTTGTAGAGGAGGAGAAGATGAATCGATTGATATGTAATATGTAACGGGAAAATGTGGAGAGGGCTGAACCAAGCTTCACCGGAAATCGCAAGAAAATTGCCAAAAAAATGCTATTTCCATACGTTCTGGGGAGACGATGAACGGTGAGACATACGCATCTTGGGCATGCGTATCTTGCGATACGCATCTACGACATCTACGACATGCTTGTCTATTTTCCAATTTGTAGAATCTACACATTCCACTTATGCGTATTCGATATACGCATATGCCAAATGCCTATATCTTTAGTTATTTTGGACAACATTCCCGTATATGATCATTTTGGGCACAACAGTTTAAAATTTGGTTATTTTGGGCTTTCACCCTTTTTAATAGGAATGAAATGTAATTAATACGTCCCAATTTTCTTTTTCATTAATTAAAAATCACTTTTTATTTATTCAAATTAAATATATTAATAATATTTTTAAAATATTAATGAATTTATAAAAATGTCCCTTTTTAATAATTAGACTTTAAGTAATAGCTAAGGGCATTAATGAAATTAAATTTATCAATTTACCATAATTACTAAATGTATTTGAATAATTATTTTGAAATAAATAAAAATGTAAATAGCGTACAACAAAAATGTGATGGAGGGAGTTTTATTTTATATTTAACAAGTACACAGATAATTATTATTACCTTGTATCACAGGTTATGCCTACAACTTTTGGATTAATAATATTTAGCCATAAAGTTATAACTGTATCATGCAGGGATGGAGCTAGAAAATTGAGCTAGTGGGAGCGATTTTTTTTTTTTTCATCTTAATGATTAATATATTAAAATAATTGTTATTAAATGAAATAAAAATTATCATTGAAATTTTTTAATTTATGAATATACTTAATTCAAGTATTAAAAATCAAAATTATGATAAATATCGAAAATTTTATCACTGTATTTATAAAATTTATATAAATTTGAGGGGATGATATCAAAATATTATAATATTTTAACATTAAAAATATATATTTTTTAATTTTTTTCGGGATTTTGGGGTGGCGACCGTCCCTGCTGCGTGCCCTTATCTCCGTCAGTCACTGTATGTCTTTTTCGAAGACATGTTCGAAATTAAACAAACAAGATAAAACTTTGTATAAAGACAGACTCCATGAATTCTAAACACCTAATTATATGCAGGTGTCTGTTTCCATTATATTAATTAAAAATATTGAAAAGTTTACCAAACAAAGTTACCAACGTAGAATTACACAAAATGTCAACACATATACAACCGTGTGGCTCCCTCAAAAGCCAATAATTAGGACAATTGCACAGTCCGGAATGTAATTGGGTGATCCCTTAGTTATATCGGCGGATGCAACAATGTTAAGTGAAATGGTTTGTTTATGATATGTTGGTTTAACAACTAATTGTTGCGTGAGAATATTTTTTCACTATTTTAGTCGTTATTTGAAATTTACAGTTTTTAAAGTATAATAGGAAAATATTTTTAAAATTTCAATTTCTATTTCTTTTACTAAATTTTAAAAACAATTTAAAAATATTATTTTTATAATTTAAAATAAATATAAAAAATCAAAAAGACATTTAAAAGGAAATGATTAGTAAAAAATTGTCAGAAATTGAGTGTTGAAATTTAAGAAAATACGAATATTACCGAAAAAGTCCTCGTACTCTCTGTATTTTAAATTAGTAGTTTTATTATGAGGTTTTATTTTGATTTTAAAAAAATTACATATGTTATAGGGATATTTACAGAAATACATTAGATTTTAAGAATTCTATCCAATTTTACTATCACCCAACTATCATTTCACTTCTATAAAATCATTTTTTCAAAAATACTACCTCATTATAATTTTATTTTTTCAATATTCCAAAAATACTACCTTTCCTAATATAACCTCATATGCAACCTTTTATATATATATATTAGATTCCAAAAAAGTGGTCAAAAATGCTAAAAAAATGCATATTTTCGAAAACTGGAAAAATTGGAAACTGTAAGTTGCAACTTCCAGTTTTCAGTTGCAACCTTTGCAACCTTTGCGACCTCATTTGCAACCTCATTTGCAACCTATGGCGGCGCTAGCCGCGTGTCTTTCAACTGAGGTTGCAAAGGTTGCAAAGGAGGTTGCAAATTTGCTACCTCTGCAACCTCTTTTGCAACCTCTTTTGCAACCTCCTTTGCAACCTCTTTTGTAACCTTTGCAATCTCTTTTGCAACCTTTGCAACCTTTGCAACCTCAGTTGAAAGGCACGCGGCTGGCGCCGCCCTAGGTTGCAAATGAGGTTGCAAATGAGGTCGCAAAGGTTGCAAATGAGGTCGCAAAGGTTGCAATGAAAACTGGAAGTTGCAACTTACAGTTTCCAATTTTTCCAGTTTTCGAAAATATGCATTTTTTAGCATTTTTGACCACTTTTTTGGAATCATATATATATATATATATATATATATATATATATGATTCCAAAAAAGTGGTCAAAAATGACATCTGAAACCCGGAACTTGCAATCAGAAATTTGTAGCATCGAAGTTGCAAATGAGGTTGCAACAGTTGCAATTGAGGAAGCTAGTATTTTTGGAATTTTGAAAATAAGGTCGGTATTTTTAGAATTTTAGAAATGTTGGTAGCATATATTTAAAAATCTAATAGTTGACATGGGTAGTTTTGAAACTATCCCTATGTTATATAACAAAAATTATATTATTCCACTTTTGATGTAGCTGTGATATCCTACCTTATTTTACAAGATATGGGTTCAACTAAAAATAAGTCGGATGTGCAAGTATGCTTAACTAGTAAAGGAAACAATATTATATTATTGAAACATTATTAATTTACGGAAAATGCTAGGTATCCCAAATTGATTTTCAAAAAAATTTCTGAATGCAAAGTGTATAAATTTATTTAGTATAATAATTTCGACCCTCCTACATTCACACCAACTATTCCAATAAAAAATTTCCATTATCATGTAATCGGTGTCACGTTATTCGAAAGCAATTTTTAGATGTCAATTGGGATTATCTAGCATCACTCTTAACTTACATAATAAAGTTGTTGTACTTGCTCAAATATCCCCAATTCAACTAATAACATAAATGATAATATTAATTACATGCAAGCATTTAAATGAAATCCTCAATTAAAATGAAAATTGAATTTCAATTTTAACCCCATATATTTTATGTCAAAACTAAATTTTAGTCATACAAACGAAAAGTTTTCAAGAATTTCAATTTTCTCCCAGGTTAAATGACGTTTTGTTCACTAAATTGATTGAAAACTTGCAATTAGGTTATCAAATTCAAAAAGTTTTCAATCACATTATTATACTCTTAAAAATTTTCATTCAGGTCATTGGTCGTTACACTCTGTTAAAAATTAGACGGAAAGTTGACTAAGTTTTATGAGTTAGGTTGAATAAATCCACCGTGGCATGTGCAGTCAGCTGAAATGACGTTTTGATCACCCAACTTATTAGAAACTTGCAATTGGGTCATCAAACTGAGTAAACTTTCATTTAGGTCACTGACCGTTACATCCATTAAAAATTGAAAAGAAATAGAACTTAGAATTTTCTTGCAACAACGTTAAGGGCTCTCCTACAATAAATACACACATTATCATTAATGGTTTCACTCACAAAAACTTCATCCTTATTAATTTATTGTCATTTATATATTGATCACTATGGAGAAACCCATCAAATTCCTAATTAAAAATTTGATGAGCTTTTCCAAAATGGCCTAAAGATATATAAAATGACAAGAGATTAACAACGATTAACTTTTTGGGAGTGAAATCATTAATATTTAGGTCAGTGACCTGAATGAAAGTTTCTTGAGTTTGATGATCCGATTGCAAGTTTCTTGTTAGTTGAGTGACCAAAATGCCGCTTCAGCTGACTGTACATGTCACGGTGGATTTATTCAAGCCAACTCACTAAACTTAGTCAGCTTTCCATCTAATTTTTAACGGAGTATAACGGCCAATGACCTGAATGAAAAGTTTTAAGAGTACAATGATGTGATTGAAAACTTTTTGAGTTTGATGACCCAATTACAAGTTTTCAGTCAATTAAATGACCAAAATGCCATTTAACCCATTTTCTCCCTAACCTCTCTCAAACAACCATTATCATTACTTGTTATTTCATTATCGATCATCACTTTCCTACCTTACCATTATACCACCGTCATCATCGAAAAAATGTCATCATCAATAGTAAGTCAACACTATCGCTACACCATTTTTAATTTGAATCTTTTCTGGTCGGTCATTGTTGCTCCTTGTTCCTATTTTGGATTAACATAGTTCAAATAGAAATGCATATCGTGTATAGCTTGCTTTAAATAAGTAACTTTTCAGACCTAATAATTTTAGTAGCAAGAGATGATTATAGAGGTTATGTTGATAATTGAGGTGTGGGATGAAAATTATGTCAAAGATGATGATTATGATGGTGGTATGTATGGCAATTAAAGATAATGGGGGGTTTTTGGGGGAATTTATTTTCCAGAATAATTCAACTTATTTTAAGATAAAGTTAAAGATTCCTAACTTTTTTATGAAAAAGTTAACTCTTTTTTGCAACTTATGGAATCTTAAACATATATTAAATACTTTTATAAAAAAATATCAAATATGAAATTTTTACCCGAAATAAATTCATAAGAACTTTTTTTAAGTCCTAGCCAAATAGGCCAAAATTTTTTGGTGATTTTTATTTTTAAAAAATTGGTGTTTAATGTTAAAATTTGGTGATTTATGTTATTTTTGTTAATGTTGATTAATTTATGCTTAAATTTAGTAAATTTGTATGTGACGATAATAACGGTGATTTGTATGTGATATATAAAAATGGTGATAAAGACAGTTAATCGAAATGGTTATTTCTGTCGTAATGAATAGTGAAATGAGAATGATGGTAGTGGTGCCGGTGTGAAGCCAGTCGTGAGGATAAACGAGATTATGGCATCAAATTTTCTTTAAAATTAAAAATGTTCAATAAAAGTATTTTAAGTATCGATCAAATTCTATCGATAAAATGTTGATATGTATTTTTAGAGTTTCGTTAACAGGGAAAGATTGATATCAACTACCAATTCTGAGTATGTTATCTTTTACAATCTAGAAGTGTGGAAGAATTTCTGGGTGTTTAATTATCAACTAATTAACCTAATAAATAAATAGAACTATATGACAAGTATGGGTGAATAATCCAAGAATTGGAGGTCTTCAGTTGCATATCATGAATGTCTAATTTGTGTCTCATGTTTCATTAAAAACAATCCTTCTAATATTAATAAAATCCCCTCTGCCATGGTAAATTATAGTGCTTACAATCATGCCTTAATCGCTGTTAGGTTAGGGGACTCACACAATCCGAGATTCACAAACACATATACAGAGCACACACATCACCAATCGATTAGTTGACAAGTTCCACCAAAGCGCGGTCACACGTTATTCAAGTATTACTTCTACTTCTATCAAATCAATAAGTAAAAGCAAAACAAGAACACACACAATATTTGACGTGGAAACACCCACGCCCCAACCCTCGTATTATTAATCTTAACAATATTCAATAATACATCGAAACAATAACACCTTAAAGGTGTCCCAACCCCGATACTTGAGCCAACAATGCTCAAGCATCTCCCAAACAATACTTAAGACTACATCTCTTAAGCTTTCACACACCAAACAAATACAATATGACTATGTATATATAGCCATCACAAACTTAGCCACCAAGTTACCATACAAGCATAATCATATTTGGTTTCTAATTATCTACCAAATTCTCATCATACTTGGTATCTAATTATCTACCCAAACCCATAACATCATATTGGGTTGAAACCCAACAAATTGCCACTCTCATGGTCAATCAAAGTATGACTATAAACTATTACGAACTAAGGATTATCAGTTTCACAATTGCATATCAATCTCCCGATCTAATACTTAAATTGTGTCTATCAAATCATGGACTAGAATTACAACTACTCTCCCGATTCGTTATAATTCATAGATATTCAACTAAAAGTTCGCGACTCTTTTAATTGTAAAGCGCTCAATGACAAATTAACGAACCAAGACAAATCACAATACAATCAAACAAACTCAATAAGCCAATGAATACTAATCAAATCTTGGATAAAGGATTTAACTACTTGAAGGAATTTCTACGCATGCGGAAGTATTTATAACATTTATTTGCATAGAAATCCTAATTAATCATGCATATATTCAAGAAAAATAAGAGAATTACCTTAAATGCTTTCCGGCAACAGCTATGAACTTCAAAATTAGACCATGTTCTTCTCCTTGCAATCACCCCTCAGTATGTGGAGTGCTCTAATGGTATCCACCAAGAAATTTGATAAAGAAAGAAAAGAGAGAATAATTGGCTAATTTTGATTTAAATGCAAGAAACTCTTCTTACAAATAAATTTGTTGTTGCTGGTGTGTTTTTTGAAATCTGAGAAGCATGTCTATTTATAGAGAAACCATAGGTGTGGTTTCTTGACTTTTATATTATTTAGATTAATTAATCTTTATTAATTAATCAATTAATCATTAAAACTCTTTTAATGATTAAAACAAGTTTCTCATTGATTTCATTTAAAACAATTCTCTCTATATATTTAATATCTCAGATTAAATATATAATTATTATATTAAGAACTTTTCTTAATATTTATAATTAATTAAATCATATTTAATTAATTATTTAATTAATTATTTCTCAAATAAATAATTATTAGCCAAAATAATTTTTCTTAATCTTCAACAATATTTCTTTTTATGGTGTGACCCTTTAGGTTCATAATTATGCCGGTAGTAGAAATAAATAATAATAAACTATTTATTATTATTTATACGAATTACAATTAATTCGTTAAAAATAATTATCGTTATAATTAAATTTATTCTACATCGTGAGTGATACTTTTCAATATATCGCGACTATCCGGATAATATGAATTCATCGCTAGGAATACAGAACCTATTCAGTGACTGGTTACCGTACAATAAATTCCTTCTGCCCTAACAATATCCCGATTAAATACAAGGCATAGATCTCGTGTCAAACCTTTCTAATTTAATCATATGCATTCCTTATTCTTTATGTATAGTTCATGTTAATGCAAATTAGAAACTAATTTCTAATTTCATTCACTCTGGCCAGAGATTCCTGAACTACCATATTAAGAATAGCATAGGATATTCTCTTCCTTTACTGGAAGGGGCAGATCCTTTATTGATCGTTAACTATCTCCATATATAAATTCCAATGCCCAGAATAGAACTTATTAATTGCCCTTGAGACTAAGGACTAAACCAAAGCATTGTTCATTATATACAAGATGACTCTAACAATCTCAAGTCTAAGGATACTTGTACAACCATCACTACATGAACAATTATTGACACGTGAGTAAACTCTATTAATTGTTCAAGTGATCGAGTCATGTTCAGTGAACTCATTCCTAATGAGCACCTACATACTAACTATAGTGTCACCACACAAATGCCTATGAGAACAGACATCCTTCCGAAGAAGCAAGTATAGTATGTACCGATCTTTACGGATTAACTAACTTCCAATTAGTTATCCTATGATCAGGAACAGTTTAAGTTTAGTGTTATCATCTTCTAGATCTCACTATTATAATCTCATTATAATTCTAGAAGCTTTACTCTAAACTATGGAACATCTTATTTAAAACACTTTAAATAGATAAAGCCCGTATAAAGACAAATATGTCTTTAACCAACAATCATAAAATCTACTAAGATTACAAGAAAGTTTATCCTAACTCATCATCCATGATTGGATTTAGGACACTTTTCTTTCAATCTCCCACTTGTACTAAAACCAATCACTTCGGTATCGCATACCTATCTTCACTATGTGAAGATCAAAGTAATTTTGATAAACGACTTTAACAATGGGTCTACTACGTTGTTTATGTATGTCAATTTTCTCAATGTTGACAACCTCTCTTTCATCGATTTCTCTATTCGAATGAGAGAGCCGCAATTATGTGTTTAGACCTTAGATGGGATCACGGCTCCTTAGCATGTACTAATCTGATGCCATTGAGTTGTCACACTACAACTTAATGGCTTATTATCTGCCAGAAACTAACCCAACACAGAAACTAATTTTCAAATCCACTGTCGCAACACACTTGCAACAAAACACACCATGCATTCTGATCTAATATTAACGAATGTCTACTGCTTGAAACTATTTCAACTCACTATTTTTCACTCAGGACTATCAAATGCCCCAAACTGAATCTACTATCAAACTGATCTTGTTAAAACTTTGAGTTTACAAGATCCATCAGAGAAAATAAATATATCGCCATACTTCTGAATTATACTACAATATTTTATTGTCATCTGATCCTTTTCTCCTAGGAGTAAATTGATACTTGCTTGTCACAACAAGAAACATCATTAACTGGACATATCATGTAACACATAATGGAATAATTCTTAGAGATATTCCATTCACGTGTCCTTTCTCCCATGTTCATCAGCATGAAACATCACTTGGAGTATCCATGCTAAACATTTTAGCATCCAATCAATGTACATTATTTTCCGTAAGACCTCTTATCCTAATCATGATCTATCAACATAGATCATCACCATTAGTTTATTCGAGGCATAACCCTAGTCCAAGAAGAAATTCCTTGATAGCTTAATTCTAATGAAAACCAAAAATATCAAAGGTGCATTTTTACTAATATATCCATATATATTAATATGTTACATTACTCCCACTAAACTCCTGTACCATTAAATGGATCATTCATCTGTTTGATAAAGTCAAACTATTTGACTATCTCATCAAAATTAATGTTCCATTACCGAGAAGCATGCAAGCGAAATCTTAATGGTTTTGGTCATGGCTATTCGATAAAGGTTTCTTTAAGGTGATCATATTACCTTCACTTAAACCTTTAGAACTAGCCTGACTTTAAAGGTCTTTACCTTGCCATCCAATCTCTTACAAAACCATTATAGATTCCATGACACTCTGTCACTTCTCAGAGTCATTAAAACTAAAAACATTGTCGTTATCATTTATAGTGGATATCGCATCATCGTTCTAAATGATGAAACCATAATACCCTTCTAGATTACAACAGTGTTGTTGTACAGAAAGTTCTACTACTCAAATAAGTTCCATACTTAATCCGTGATGATTTGTGGTTCTTGAACTTCATCAAGTTCACTATAGCTCCCACTGAGCCCTTGAAGGGTAAACTAATTTTTCAAAAAAAAAAGGAGTAAACAAACACTCCCAGTGTCTATAAATACTCCTTACTCAGCAAGATTGTAAAATCTGGTCCTAAACTCTGTTTAAGACTAACCACAAATCAACTCTATTCAGATTCAGTCTCTAACTTATTCAACTCTTGACATAGGTTAGACAACCTCAAATCTCAAGACAATTGAGACTTGTGTTTCCTTATTCCACATCTCATGCAAACTTTAGTTAACGTATGTGGAGGATACCTCATCGAGTAGTTTGACTATTCTACTAAGTCATTTTCTTAATAGGTACCGGAATTATTGATATCATTCACTATGAACTGAACCTTGTCTAACAAGAGTCTTCAGTAAACTAATATCATGATATGTGAAATAATTCAGGAACTAACTATTTAAATATTGACAAACCTCAATCTTATTGCATGTTTCCAATACTCTTAAATAGTTCGTTGTCATACCTCAACATTCATTGAACCTATCAATAAAACTTGGATTTTGTATTTCAACAAATACACATATCCTTATTTACATTGATCATCATTGAATGTGACAAGGTATCAAACCTGATCTATCTCATTATATCTAGTTTGTTCAATATGAAACATATAATCCATAAGTCCAACAGCACAACAAATCAACAAGTTCTCATAATTGAAACAACAACAGTTGTTCTATTTCAATTATCTAGGACCTTATCAATGTCTACCTATTTACTTGTCCTTTGGTTGTGATTCGTAATCCTTGAACCAAAGTGGTGTCTAATACCCAAGTAAATGATTGACTTGTTTCAATTATTAACAAACTTAAATTGAAGTTGAGGTTACACTAACCTTTTACTTCCTTGATTCTGTAAGACATATCTTACATAATCCAATTCCAATATCCTATCCTTTATTAAGTGGAAGTTAATACCTTTGTTTTCTTGGCTAACATTTATTTCAAAGATTGTGTCTTTTCTACTCACCTTCTTATTCTTACAATAAGACCTCAAGATATCATCTTGATTTTATTCTTACAATGAGATTTCAAGATCACATCTTGAATTAACTATATATCCATCTTGAAGACCAGTTATATAAACGAACAATCTAATTGATCATATAAAACAAGGTCATTGACAGAAATATTGTTAAACCATTATTTTCAATAAACAACATCGATATCTGATATCTATATCCCTTACTTATTCATCTAACAACCCTTGTAGATCAACGAGACATCTCACTCATCGTTAGATACATCTTTCACAACTTGCGAAGATTGGTGAGTTCAAGACGAAAACAATCTATCCTACCTGTGAAAACTATTCTCACCTTTCTTGTCAATAAGTCATTGACCTAGCATCTATTATGCTATTTCTACAGTGCAGAAGACATCACACTAATATTTAAAATCTTTAAATAAAATTAACAACATAAGTAGATTATTCAATTTTATAATCTTAACACCAAATGAATCGGGTCTTTATTCATTGGTGGCTCCCACTATTTATCTAAATTATATAACCCTCTATTTTTATAATTGAGCATTCACAATGCTAGTGGGAATAGGGATCCTACTTTCCATTATATAACCTCGGCTGTAGCACGAAACATTATATAATGTTCCATAGGCAGATAACTCTTCATCAATTACATCTCATGTTATTCCCTTATTTCATTTAGCCTCTTGAATCATTGAATCACGGCTGTAGCACGTCTAAATTCAATATTCTAAGTCAAGTCAGACCCAACATCTCGTAAAACTAATAAGATTCAATAGCCCACGGCTGTAGCACGTAACGACAATTGAATTCTAATTAATTATGCGCATCTAATGTAATAGACAAGTAATTCCTATTTTTCGAAACGAAGCCCTCGGCTGTAGCACGAAACGACAATGCCCTAAAATAAGAACCACTTTCTACCATGTTGGAAGGCTATGACCGACACAAGCCCGTTGTGCCTTTGGCCATTATATCACTTGATATTTAATTAAAGAGGGTTTTATTTTACTTAGGTCACGAAACATTTTCGTATGAACCTATAAGTCTTACGTGTTTTAATTTAATAGATAATCTAAATCTATAATGAAAACACGACTAATCCCAATATTAAATCAAGTCAAAACCATCATCTCGTACAATTAAATTAGATTTCAATAGTCCACGGCTGTAGCACGTAACGACCACTGAAATTTAATTTTGTACACATCTAATGTAATAGACAAGTACTTTCATGTTGATCGGTAACAAAGCCCTCGGCTGTAGCACGAAACGACAATGTACCGAAAACAAGAAACACTTTCTATCATGATGGGAGACCATTGCCTACACAAACCCTTTTGTATCTTTGGTAAATTTTTACTTGACATATTTAATATTTAAGGGATTATATTATGTTACAATCATAATCATATTATAAAGAGATTCTTCCTATTAAATTAAATATTTCAAATCAATAATCGATAATTGGATGATTCCCAGAATAACACTTTCTTATGGATCATAATCCATAATCATCCTTTTTCAATATTGAAAATTCATAATTAATTACGTGTTTCACAAACACAAGAATCTCATTATTGTATACATAATATTAATATTAAACTTGTGAAACAATTTCACAAATCCTAAATTGTCTAAACTACGCCTTATGTTAATTATGTTCACCTAGCATCGCATGATAAACATAGGCATATATCACATATATAAACATAAATGAACATAAACGTAGGCATGTTGCAACATAGATACATCTATTTATAAATTGCATTAAAACATTTAAACTATTTAAAACTTGCTTTAAAACATTTTCGAAGCAATTACCATTCAAAAGAAATAGGTTTTAATCATATTAAGGTTACGAAACATTTTCGTTATAACCTAGATGTCTAACATGTTTAGTACGTTTAAGGAATCAGCCTAAATCTAGCATCTCATGTTCAACCTAGACATATATCATTTATATATTCATTCAATAAAACATAGGTAGGCATGTTAGATCATGTAGTACAGTTTTAAACTTATGTATGGATCATTGGTTGTGTTTAAAAGTCGTTAAACAGTCAAAACTGGTCTTAAAAACACTTCCGGAAGCTATAATCGTTTCAAAATTATTTTTATAAAAATATTTGACCCCTCCATTAGAACCTACTCGTCAATACGAATCCACCGGCACCAACCACGCCTCGAAAGGAGCTTCCACGCGCCCGCACGCGCCTTCCGAAGTCTCTGTCGAAAATGACGCCTTGTAACGCATACTGGAACAGCGTTACAGACCTGTTGCGCAATTCCTTCTTGCGTTACACACCCGTAACGCATTCCAAAAATGCGTTACAGACCACGTCTGGCGTGCGGACCCCTTCCTTGTGCAGTTCAGCCGACAGTTGATTTTAAAAAAAAATTTAGCAGCCCACTTCTAGTAGGCCCAAGTAATTAAGTCAAGCCCGCCATTCATAATGCAAGCCTACCAGTATATTTATATATATATTATTTAATAACAGATTATAATTATTATTTTCAAATTTCTTTAAAAATTAATAATTAATAATCTGTTCATTCAAAAAATATAATAAAAATATCCTGATTCTCTACAACACTTGTAGAATCTAAATCCAGAGTCATTTTATTTCAAAAAATTAATTTCGAATTAATTCATAATTAATTTGATTATAGCCTCCATGAACTTCAAAAATTCATAATAAATCCATACAAGCTTTAAAAATTCTCAAATTTTTTCTGGGAATCTATATGCATACAACCTATGCTCTGATACCATTGAAGGAATTTCTACGCATGCGGAAGTATTTATAACATTTATTTGCATAGAAATCCTAATTAATCATGCATATATTTCAAGAAAAATAAGAGAATTACCTTAAATGCTTTCCGGCAACAGCTATGAACTTCAAAATTAGACCATGTTCTTCTCCTTGCAATCACCCCTCAGTATGTGGAGTGCTCTAATGGTATCCACCAAGAAATTTGATAAAGAAAGAAAAGAGAGAATAATTGGCTAATTTTGATTTAAATGCAAGAAACTCTTCTTACAAATAAATTTGTTGTTGCTGGTGTGTTTTTTGAAATCTGAGAAGCATGTCTATTTATAAAGAAACCATAGGTGTGGTTTCTTGACTTTTATATTATTTAGATTAATTAATCTTTATTAATTAATCAATTAATCATTAAAACTCTTTTAATGATTAAAACAAGTTTCTCATTGATTTCATTTAAAACAATTCTCTCTATATATTTAATATCTCAGATTAAATATATAATTATTATATTAAGAACTTTTCTTAATATTTATAATTAATTAAATCATATTTAATTAATTATTTCTCAAATAAATAATTATTAGCCAAAATAATTTTTCTTAATCTTCAACAATATTTCTTTTTATGGTGTGACCCTTTAGGTTCATAATTATGCCGGTAGTAGAAATAAATAATAATAAACTATTTATTATTATTTATACGAATTACAATTAATTCGTTAAAAATAATTATCGTTATAATTAAATTTATTCTACATCGTGAGTGATACTTTTCAATATATCGCGACTATCCGGATAATATGAATTCATCGCTAGGAATACAGAACCTATTCAGTGACTGGTTACCGTACAATAAATTCCTTCTGCCCTAACAATATCCCGATATGCATTCCTTATTCTTTATGTATAGTTCATGTTAATGCAAATTAGAAACTAATTTCTAATTTCATTCACTCTGGCCAGAGATTCCTGAACTACCATATTAAGAATAGCATAGGATATTCTCTTCCTTTACTGGAAGGGGCAGATCCTTTATTGATCGTTAACTATCTCCATATATAAATTCCAATGCCCAGAATAGAACTTATTAATTGCCCTTGAGACTAAGGACTAAACCAAAGCATTGTTCATTATATACAAGATGACTCTAACAATCTCAAGTCTAAGGATACTTGTACAACCATCACTACATGAACAATTATTGACACGTGAGTAAACTCTATTAATTGTTCAAGTGATCGAGTCATGTTCAGTGAACTCATTCCTAATGAGCACCTACATACTAATTATAGTGTCACCACACAAATGCCTATGAGAACAGACATCCTTCCGAAGAAGCAAGTATAGTATGTACCGATCTTTACGGATTAACTAACTTCCAATTAGTTATCCTATGATCAGGAACAGTTTAAGTTTAGTATTATCATCTTCTAGATCTCACTATTATAATCTCATTATAATTCTAGAAGCTTTACTCTAAACTATGGAACATCTTATTTAAAACACTTTAAATAGATAAAGTCCGTATAAATCTACTAAGATTACAAGAAAGTTTATCCTAACTCATCATCCATGATTGGATTTAGGACACTTTTCTTTCACTACTAATGATAGGATAACCAAGACAAATCACAATACAATCAAACAAACTCAATAAGCCAATGAATACTAATCAACTCTTGGATAAAGGATTTAACTACTAATGATAAGATAAAGAAAATATGAATTAAGATCGCAAACCATAAGCATAAGAGTTAAATCACAAAGAATACAACTTTAAAAGTTCCTTCTTAAGCTTTCACACACCAAACAAATACAATATGACTATGTATATATATGCATCACAAACTTAGCCACCAAGTTACCATACAAGCATAATCATATTTGGTTTCTAATTATCTACCAAATTCTCATCACACTTGGTATCTAATTATCTACCCAAACCCATAACATCATATTGGGTTGAAACCCAACAAATCGCCACTCTCATGATCAATCAAAGTATGACTATAACTATTAGGAACCAAGGATTATCAGTTTCACAATTTGCATATCAATCTCCCGATCTAATACTTAAATTGTTTCTATCAAATCATGTACTAGAATTACGACTCCTCTCCCGATTCGTTATAACTCATAGATATTCAACTAAAAGTTCGCGACTCTTCTAATTGTAAAGCGCTCAATGACAGATTAACGAACCAAGACAAATCACAATACAATCAAACAAACTCAATAAGCCAACGAATACTAAACAACTCTTGGATAAAGGATTTAACTACTAATGATAAGATAAAGAAAATATGAATTAAGATCGCAAACCATAAGCATAAGAGTTAAAGCACAAAGAATACAACTTGAAAAGTTCCTTGAATGTCCGGATGAATCTCTTCACTCCTTCTTCCAATCTCATTCTCAAGGTGCTTCTCTCCTTTCTCTCTCCAAAAGTACGGATATTTAATTTTATTCTGCAATATGTTATGATATATGATGTTTCTATAATAAATGTATAAACCTAATCTATTAGAGTTTTAAAGCTTTCCAAGAAATATATAAGTAATTTCCCGAAACAAATTGAATTCTGAATGTGAAATTCGCAATCTGTCTTCCAGGCCTATTTCTGGGCTGCTCCAGTTGGAACATTGTTGTTGGACCACTTTTGAGTTGTAGATAATTTTGTTAGATTCACATTGGCTGTAATATCGCCCAATTCTGATGTTTAAACTCGAGTTAGGACCCAAACAATGATCTATGCACGTGCAGCCCAGTAAATCCGAATTTCATTGTAATTTAAGTCTAAATAAACTCAATTCCTTCCAAGTTTGGGAATTCTTTATTTCCTATCATAAAATATTATACTCTAATAAATAATATCCATTTTTTTTTATAAAATACAATAAATACGTGGATAAAATCATATAAAAAATATATACATTATCCGATAACACGCCACTTTTCGTAGAATGTCATGAATATTTGGATATATTCCACTCGTACCTAATCGTGCAGGAGGGTAATATTTTTTTAATTATTTTTTTGAAAATTGTTATTTTGAATAAATTAATAATTTTAAAAATATTTTGATCATTTTCTCTATCTCTTATCCTAAGGAAAATTTAATATTAACCAGAAAATAAAACATAATATAAAAAAAAACCCTCTAATTTGACATAGATCATAGAATACATAACAGAAACTTCATGTCTCGGCAACGTTCACCAACAGCTTAGATATAAAAACCTGGAACTGAAGTCAAGAAAATATTCTCGATTACAGTAAACTATATAAAAACCTGTTACCCAGTGGCCAGTATTACTATACTCATGAAATTCCATAGTTACTAAAAAGCAGAGATTTGTATAAGCCAAAATGTCTGAGGAATCAACTGCATGCTGCCCCTTCTGTTTGAGTTTGAGGGTTTTAAGATACACTTCAACATGCACATATCACACTATCTCAGCTATATACATATATATACGTTTTCTAATTAAATATACAGATCTAAATTGTATTACTAAAAGATTCTGTTGATGACCAAAAAAATGTTGCACATCAGCACATATATGTAGCACACCTAGAAAATACATCAGCACATATATGTGAGTCCATTTCTCATATCTTACAAAATACATACCTAGAAAATTGAGAGTAACCCTAATTGTACATCAACATTTCAACATTCTACTAATGAAATTAAATGGTCTGTCAAAAAAATAGTAAACAAACAAACACAATAACATCAGTACAGCAATCATAATTAAGACAAATGAAACTTTTCTAAAAATGAGTTTATTGATTAAGCTAGGGTTTTGCCAACAATCTGCAACCACCCATTAATGCTAGTGATAAAAATTTACATGATCATGACCTCAATGTACAATGCCGTTATTGTCGTTGCGCTTCCGGTCCCATGTACCTCAACCCCTCAAAACCAACTTTTTGCATATTGTCTGCAGTAGGCTGAAGAGTACTAGTTTCACAGCTGGAATCAATAGGAGGTAGGTATGCTAGAGAGTTCATCTCACCCCAATCCATGCTAATTAATTCCCCATTAGTACTGAATCTTGGATCCCCATACAAAAACTCTAATCCGTCGTGTCTTTGAGGAATATTGTACAACATTTCCTCCATAAATTCACCCGGAAATGTACTGTCTGCAGCTTGATCATCTATATTGCAGTGGTTATTATTTGACAATTGAGAAATGTTACCGTTTAAGGCATCCAAGTCATGAGAGTTCCTGATGATGGGAAGTACTGGCTGAAGAGATGAAAAACCATTTGATTGAAATTGAGGGTTGGAAATTAAATCGGGATTTAGGGTACTATGATCATGATCATTGTCAGAAAATTTGCCACCAAGATTTATAAGTAATTTTCGGAACGAAGTATGATCGTTGAAGTGCGGCTCTTGATTTGAGTATGGAATTGGAGGCAGCACAGCTAGGTCTGGCCAGTAAGGGTTTTGGTTCATGTTGTTGCAATCGACAGCAAGCATAACTGAAGTTTCTTGATTTCCCGTCACTTTCTTCTTCATCATCTCCTGCTGCTGCTTTTGAATCGCGTGATCTCTACGTGCTTGTACTTCCTTTCTCTGCTTACCTAGCAGCTTCTTCTTTAGCCTTGTGTTCCAATAGTTCTTTATATCATTATCAGTTCTTCCAGGCAGCTGTGCTGCAATGATTGACCACCTATTTGTGCAAACATATATAATTAATTAAGAAATCGTACACAATTAATAATTTCTCGTTATGATAAATTCGATCCATTACTATATATGCTCACCTGCTCCCAATACTTATATAGAGGCTGCAAATTACGTTATCTTCTTCTTCTGAGAATTCTCCATGTTTGATATTTGGACGAAGATAGTTTAGCCATCTAAGGCGACAGCTCTTGCCACATCTCTTAAGCCCTAATTCGACAAACATATTTATGTGTTTTTATAAGAACTCAATCTTTAATTTGTTTTCACAATAATAAGTAGAGAAGAAACTAAGTAAGATTAAAAGATAAAACTGAAAAAGAAGTGATCGAAAAACGGATCTTTACCAATTTTTTGAGGCAAAGCTATCCAGTTACCACCGGTGCCATTTTCTTCGATATAAGACTTAAGAGTGGCATCTTCTTCAGGTGACCATGGCCCTTTCTTGACGTTTGCTTTATCACAGCAAGGAGCTCTTCCCATTTTCTCAGTCCGTGTCCAAGCTAGTACTTCTTTCCTAGTTTAACGATTTGTGAGAGAGGGTAGAGAGAGAGAGAGAGAGAGAGAGAGAGAGAGAGAGAGAGAGAGAGAGAGAGAGAGAGAGAGAGAGAGAGAGAGAGAGAGAGAGAGAGAGAAAATGTGAAACAGGCTATAAATATTTAATAAAACAAGAAGAAAACAATGGACATGTTCTGAGGAGCAGCCATGGAATTTGTTCAAGGGTATGGTGTAAGAGATGAGTAATATAATATGTATTGTGACAGAGTAGAAGAGTAGGGGTTTTCTTCTTGTCTTTTCTCAGTCTAGAATCAATAATTTTATATCGACATTACTATATTTTTGAAGTTGAATTCCAATTTGTTTGTTCAATATATATATAAGACACCAACTATTGGAATACAAGTTGACGCATGTTATTTGTAAGCATAGATAGTGTCCGAGACAATACAAGTTAGATCTCTTTACAATAAATGAGAAATAAAAAGCAGTATAGGCTAAAACTAACAATATTACAATATTATTCTCTCTATTCGATAATTATGTACTCATTTTCATCGCATTTCACACCGAAGCTAACAATACAGTATTAAGACAGATTGTTGTTAGTTAATTATTCACTTGGATATGCAGAATTGATAGTCTCCTCTCCGTTGGTAGTATTAGGTTAGATATAACTAGATAAAGTATATTAGTTAAACAAGTGTGAATTATTGTACTACTATATATCGTTAGCTTTACTGTTTGATTTTCAAATAAAGACTTGAGAGGAAGAACAAACATAATTCTCTAAATTGTAGGGGCTGTGAAAAGGGACCTAGCTGATTGATGCTCGGTTATATGAAAATTTGGCACAACATATGATCTACTTATAGTTAAATTCGACAACAAATTTCTGTGAAATTTCTCGGCACTGTTAAAAATTATTAACTCGATCAAGTACTTAGGCCAATTCCAACAGTGGACTAAAAATCTAAATTTGGGATAGTTTGTCCTAAATCATTCCAACCGTGGACTAAAAAATATCCAAATTTGGATCACTACTATTCACTGATCCAAATATTTATATCATTATAATATTGTTATCTTTTCTATTTTGTTGATTTTGTTAATGTTATTAAAAGTAAATTAATTAATTTTGGAATAATATTAAATTCACGATAAATTTTAAAATAAAATTTTAAAACACATAAAAATTTAAAATACATTAAATTTTAAAATACATTAAATTTAAAAATATATGAAAATTCAAAACATGAAATAAAATAATATAATACAGAAAATCTCACGATAATACAGAAAATTCTTGAAGTTCTTGTTCCAGATGTTGAGACGGTTCTGAATGATGAAATGGTCGATTTCAACGGTTGATTAGTCGTTAAAAAAAAAATCGAGATAAAGATGCTCATCTAGCACTTCGAAATGCACTAATTGAGCATTTATGGAAAGAATATACTATTGTGATAATTAATATTTTTATGAAATATTTTATTGTTTTTAATTTATTCATGTAATGTTTTATTTATTTCGAATATACTTTGTAATGTTTTATATTTATTCGAATTTATTTAGTTATAATTTAGGTGTTTGTTGTGGAATAAAAACTAGGTTGAAAATATTGCGGCTAGGGTTTGTATATTTAATGCAAGGGTTCGTGAGCTTCGTGCTTTAATGGCTGCTTCTGCGTTCGAGACTTAAACGGTCCTCACAGAATGCCTACGTATCTCTGTAAATTAGAGAATCAAGCCAATAAAACGTAGTTCTGAGAATGAGGGGTCAGGCCCTTTATATAGGCTGAGAAGCCTTAGAATTATGGTAGGATTCGGAGACTTGATGGACAAGTCTTTGAGGAATGTTATAGATCTATTCCTTGTAGGAATCAGTTTCCATATTGAATTGGATGCCTTATTGGATAAGTTTGAAAGGGATATTATCCTTATCCAACTCTTATTTGCTGAGCTGTTTATTACCCTTAATATTAATTACGAAATTAATATTATATTTTGGGTTTTGGGCCCAGCTGGTGGGCCCCATGTTTGGACTATTCTCGGCCTAATTAATGCCACTTTAAATGTGTCTTTAGGGCTTATTTTCAGCCCATATCATTTGCATTTGGCGCCGTCTGTGGGAAGAAGACATTAACCATGGTTACCACTCGAAGAACAACACCAATCTCAACCGAGGCTACCTCCGGAACCATCGTTCCACCAATCACTGCTCCTCCTGTTGGTACAGGGCCAGGGTCTGTACCCCCATTGACGGAAACAAACCCTCGTAGTCAGGCCTCTCAACCACAAGGGACGGATCCCCCCGCTGAAAGAACTCAACCTGAAATCGTCCCTCTAGGACAGGAGACTAACCCGCTTCAGATGGTGGTCTCTCCTCTCCCTCTGAGTAGCCGCCCGCCGCATCACAGTCTCTCCACTTCTTCGCTCCCTGTCAACACCAACCCAATGTATGGGCTGCCTAATTACCCCCAAGATCCAAGGGATCCAGGACCAAGCGGTCATGCTCGGTTGATTCATGGGCAACAACAATCCCCTTATCTTAGAGGCCCGGCTCCTCCTGAACCAGGATACTATGATTACTCTGGTCCTTATACCGAAGACTCGTCGTCTGAAGACGATGATCGAGACGAAACCCCAAGGAGGCGACGCGCTAGTAAGGAACCTCTAGGGAGGAATCCATCGAACCGAGATGGTCCTTTAACAATCGCAGAGAAAATTAAGGCTTATGAAGCCGAGATTCAGAAGCTGAAGGACGACCAAGCAAGGGAACTAGAAAGACAGAACCCTAATCAGACTCGACTTCCTCCGACTTCAGGAGGGATTCCTTTCATAGATCTGGAGAGGTCTTCAAGGAGACACCGAAGGGCTGAAGCCCCAACCAGAGGAACTATCAGGGTGGAACCCCCCAAGAATAATCCTAGAGATTTGATGCTACAAGGAGATCTGGATGATCCGACCCCTCCATTCACTGAGGAGGTAATGAATGCACATATTTCCCGAAAGTTTAAGATGCCCACGATCAAAGCTTACGATGGAACGGGGGATCCCGCAACTCATGTGAGAACGTTTACAAGCGCCTTGTTACTGCAGCCTGCCAACGATGCCCTTAAGTGTAGGGCGTTTCCCCAAACCCTGTCGGGCATGGCGCAACGTTGGTATAGTCGTTTACCTCCAAACTCTATTAGCTCTTTCAAGGAGTTGAGTACCGCTTTTGTCAGTCAATTCATTAGCGGAAGAATTCATGAGAAAAGCTCTGCATCCCTTATGTATGTGACACAGGGAAAGAATGAGAACTTAAGAGATTACATCAAGCGATTCACTAAGGAAACTCTGAATATAACCGATTTGGAAAATAAGGTGGCCATGGTAGCCTTGCAGCATGGAACCACGGATCTCTTTTTTAAGAGGTCGTTGGCAAAACACCCCCCTGAAAGCATGGATGAACTTCAACGAAGGGCGGACAAGTATATAAAAGCTGAGGACAGCATCAAGAAAGAAGCCACGTTGGGCAATGGAGGGAACAAGCGGAAGCAAGAACAAGAGTACGATGCTAGGGACAAGTATCCCCGAGCTAGCAGAGACTCTGAATCTGCTCCAAAAAAGAACTCTGGTCCAAGGTTTTCAGAGTATGCCAGACTTAACGCTCCAAGAAGCCAGATCCTGTTGGACATTGAAAAGGAAAAGGATTTCCGATGGCCGAAGCCACTTAGAGGAGACCCAGCTAAGCGAAATAAGGAGCAATACTGCAGGTTCCACAAAGATGTGGGACATGACACCGACGATTGTAGGCAACTCAAGGATGAGATTGAGTTCTTGATACGAAGAGGGAAACTAAGTCAGTTCACCAAGGGTGATGACCGTGGGAACCAGAGAAGGGACAATGACAGAAGAGACAATGAAAGGAGAGATAATAATAGGAGGGATGACAACCATGATCGCAATCCCCAGCCCCGAAGGGCAGTTATCAATATGATCTGGGGAGGCCCGACAGCAGCCGGCACGACTAGGAATTCTCGGAAAGCTTATGCTAGAGAAGTAATGCACATTGTGGGAGAAGCCCCGAAGCGTGCTAAAACCGAGATGGTAATTGGTTTCGATGATTCAGACTTGGAAGGGGTGAAATTCCCCCATGACGACCCGCTGGTCATAACTCCCGTGATTGGAAACTCCGAAGTAAAACGAGTCTTGATAGACAATGGGGCTTCTGTGGATATTTTATTTCATGATGCATTTGTAAAGATGGGTTACAACGACTCTCAACTGACTCCTACAAACATGCCTATATATGGGTTTAACGGAGTGGAGTCCAACGTTGAAGGGACTATTCAGCTACCCGTGACTATTGGGCAGGAGCCTAAAGAGGCGACTCAGATGTTGAATTTCTTGGTGATCAAGGCAGCATCAACATACAACGCAATCCTTGGAAGGACTGGACTTCATGCGTTTAAGGCTGTGGCCTCTTCCTATCATATGAAAATTAAGTTTCCGACACGGAATGGTGTCGGAGAACAAAAGGGTGATCAGAAGATGGCAAGAAGTTGCTATGTGGCCGCACTGAGGGCCGATGGAGCCGGGGGGCAGGTCCTTCCGATTGAAGACTTGGATGTCCGTGATGATGAAGAGCATAGAGGGAAGCCAGCAGAGGATTTGATTCCCATACCTCTAGAACCTAATGATCCTGAAAAAGTTACTTATGTTGGAGCATCTTTGAAAGAACCCCTGAAGGGCAAGTTAATAGAATTCTTACAGAAGAATAGCGACGTGTTCGCTTGGACAGCAGCTGATATGCCAGGGATTGACCCCCAACTCATAACTCATAGGTTAAATGTTGATCCCAAAAGAAAGACAATAAAGCAGAAGAAGAGGAACTTTGCTCCGGAGAGGCAAGAGGCCATTAGGCAAGAAGTGAATAAGCTCTTGGAAGCTGGTTTTATTGAAGAGATTCAGTTTCCTGAATGGTTAGCGAACCCAGTCATGGTCAAGAAAGCAAATGGGAAGTGGAGAATGTGTATAGACTTCACTGACCTGAATGATGCATGCCCAAAAGATTGTTTTCCCCTGCCGAGGATTGATATGTTGATCGATGCTACAGCTGGACATGAGATGTTAAGCTTCATGGATGGATTCAGCGGCTATAATCAGATTAAGATGCACAAGGATGACATACCTAAGGTATCTTTCATAACTGACTTTGGTGTCTTTTGTTATCTTGTCATGGCTTTTGGTCTAAAGAATGCAGGAGCTACTTACCAACGATTGGTGAATAAGATATTCGCTCATCTGATTGGAAGAACCATGGAGGTATATGTTGATGACATGTTAGTCAAGAGCCTACTTAAGGCTGATCATATCAAGCACCTTGGAGAGGCATTTGAAGTGCTGAGGCACCACAAGATGATGTTGAATCCCGCCAAATGTGCTTTTGGCGTTGGATCGGGGAAGTTTTTAGGGCTGATGGTTTCAAAAAGAGGCATTGAGGCCAATCCTGACAAGATCAAGGCGATTTTAGACATGGAGCCACCACGCTCTATAAGAGAAGTGCAGAGGTTGACGGGTCGAGTTGCAGCCTTAGGAAGATTCATCTCCAAGTCTGGAGACAAATGCTTGCCTTTCTTCCAAGCGTTAAAAAAGGTGAAAAATTTTGAGTGGACACCTGAAAGCCAAGAGGCCTTTGAGCAACTGAAGAAGTACATGGTTGAAGCCCCGTTGTTGACTAAACCAAGTCCTGAGGAGATTCTTAGTTTATACCTGGCGGTATCCGAACAAGCCCTGAGTGCTGTCCTTATTCGGGAAGAGGAGAAGGTCCAGAAACCTATCTACTATGTGAGCAAAGTGTTGCATGGGGCTGAGTTAAATTACTCGCCCATAGAAAAGTTTGCTTTGGCATTAGTAACTGCCTCAAGAAAGCTGCGGCCTTATTTTCAGGCACATAAGATTCAAGTTCTGACAAACCAGCAATTGAGGAACATATTGCATAGCCCTAAGGCCAGTGGAAGGCTAATCAAATGGGCGATTGAGTTAGGAGAGTTTGACATCACATACAAGCCTCGGACAGCTATCAAAGCTCAGGCATTAGCTGACTTCGTGGTTGAATGTACTATTAACAACCAAGAAGTCGGGGGGCAAGAGATAATGACTACCCCTGGGCAAGAGGATAAAGAAGAGAAACTCACACCCGATCTGAAGGAATATTGGGTGCTCTATTTTGATGGAGCATCAAAAACAAAATCTAGTGGTGCAGGTTTGGTTTTGCAAAGCCCCGATGGGTTTACAGTTGAGTACGCTTTAAAGTTGGATTTCCCTACTACCAACAACGAGGCAGAATATGAGGCATTGATAGCTGGTTTGGGCTTGGCCAGAATTATGAGGGTCAAGAATCTCAAAGTTTGTGGAGATTCAAGGCTTGTGGTAGCACAAGTAAATGGTGAATTCGAGGCTAAGGATGAGACTATGGCAAAATACTTGAGAGTAGTAAAGGCTGTTATGTCCCAGTTTGAGGAGTGCTATGTTGAGCACATTCCAAGAGAGGAAAACATTAAGGCCGATGCCCTATCTAAATTTGCTTCTTCCGAGATAGAGAATTATGCTGGGAGTGTCTATTTTCAGGTCTTGAAGGCCCCGACCGTTAATTCAAAGTTATTGGCACCAATCGATATAGGAGGCTCTTGGATAGACCCTATCAAGGCACACCTTGAGACCGGATGGCTCCCAAACAATGCCTTGGAGGCACGAAAACTTTCAGTAAGAGCATTAAGATACACTTTGATCGAAGGCATCTTGTATAAGAGGTCGTTTGTCATTCCATACTTGAAATGTTTAAGGCCTCAAGAGGCAAAAGAAGCATTGGAAGAAGTTCATGAAGGGATCTGTGGGCAACACTTGGGGGGCAGAGCCCTAGCTCACAAGATAATTCGTTTAGGGTTTTATTGGCCGGAGATGTTGGCTGATGCACAAAACTATGTTAAGAGATGTGAGAGATGCCAGAGGCATGCCCCAATTGTGAGGCAACCGCCTGAGATGTTGACCTCGATTAACTCTCCCATTCCATTTGCAATGTGGGGGATGGATATACTTGGACCCTTTCCCATGGCTTCAGCACAGAGGAAATTCCTAATAGTAGCAATTGATTATTTCACTAAGTGGATTGAGGCTAAACCCCTGGCCAAGATAACCACCAAGCAAGTTTCCCAGTTCTTTTGGGAGAACATCATCTGCAGATACGGAATCCCACGAATCCTTGTGACAGACAATGGGACACAATTCAACAATGAGGAGTTTAAGAAGTATTGTGAAGAGAATGCAATTGAGCTCCGTTTTACCTCGGTGGCACACCCTCAGGCCAATGGGCAAGCTGAGGTAGCTAATCGAATTATCCTTGATGGACTGAAAAAGAGGGTCGAACGCTCTAGGAATACGTGGGTAGATGAGTTGTTGCCCATACTTTGGGCATATCGTACCACTTGTAAGGTAACGACTGGAGCAACCCCATTTTTGCTGGCTTACGGAGCCGAGGCAGTTGTGCCTTTAGAAATCATGCAAGCATCACCTCGAGTTGAGGCATATGAGCCAGAAACTAACGACGAAGGAATGAGACTCGCCCTTGACTTAATTGATGAGGTTAGAGATGGAGCTAATGCGAAGAATGCTGAATATCAGAAGAGAGCATCTTTTCACTACAACCAGAGAGTTAAAGAAAGATTCTTTCGACAAGGTGACATGGTTTTAAGGAAGATTGAAGCCTCAGGAGTTGGCCAGAAGGGAAAGTTAGCACCAAACTGGGAAGGACCATACCTAATCAGAAAGGTGTTAGGCCAAGGATCCTACAAGTTAGAAACCTTGGACGGGGTTGAGGTGCCCCGAACTTGGCATGCTGTGAACCTCAAAGTTTATTATATCTAAGTTCTTTTGACAAAGGCTTGGACTTTTATCTATTTATTAGGAATAAGGTTCGAATGAAACCATTTTAGAGCATGTTGCTCCCAGTAGAAGATAGAGTATTTATGTAAGGGTTGAACCCATTCTATTGATATCCATTGACAGCATAATGGAATTTACATTGTTTTCTTTATGAGTTACTTCTCTTTGTTAAAATAAACACGAAAGGCAAACGTTGAACTAACTTGTGAGTTTAGTACCAGCCAGGAGGCCAAGTACTTGAGAAATTCTAGAGTTTAACGAGCAATAAGCAAAAAATAAGAACATGGAAACAAAAGGAACTACTGCATAAATAGAGTTAAGTCATAAGCCCCGAAGGGCAAAAGTTCAGAATAAATAAAGATAAATAGAAATAAGCCACGCAGGGCCATTTACTCCTCTAAATCCTCAATAACTACATCTCCCTGAGTGGAAGAAGGATCTGCTGTCTCTACCCCAGGAGAAGAAGGTGGATCCTGAGTGGGCTGAGAGTCCCCATCCACTGCTGTCTCTGTAGCAATCTCCAAAGCATCTGTCAATCCAGGGATAGCAGGGACTGGGAACTTCTCCAGGGATACCCCCTCGATCTTCCCACTCAGCTCCTCGATGATCCCTTCCCAACACTCCTTGAAGGTGCCAGGAAAGTTTGCATCATACTCAGCATTCAGGACATCTTGAAAGTCCTTAGAAGCCTTGTAGTCAGCAATAATGTGTTCCCTGTTCTGCTGCACCTCCAGCTGAAGCTTCCTGTTCTTCTCTTTCTCAGCAGCCAGCTCCTTCTCCACCTCCCTGAAACGAGCAAAGTTTGCCTCGGAGGAATCAAAGTATCTGTCCCTATCCCTCTCAGCAATGGTCTTTTCAGCACGCACCTCCTTCAGGTTATGAACAGCGGCCTGAAGGTAGGCGTTCATCTGCAAAGGAAACAAGTAAATAAGGGAAAAGTAAATGCAATTAAGTTAAAGAAGTTGAATAAGAAATTACCGAAGCAACAGCTTGAGCCCCGAGAAGCTCAATCTGCAAGTCAGCAGAGGACTCCACAATGTGGACCCTGTCCCGTGGAGTAACCACGCTCCTGGACCACTCAGCTGCAGCCCTGGAGTCACCTACAGCTGTGTCCCTATTGCATAAACCCCATCCCACTGTAAAGGGAGTGAGGTCTTCCTCAATAGGAACTGGTTTTTCTTGAAGAAAACCAGGAACACGCTCCACCGCGGGAGTAGCCTCATCTGTCCTGGCCCTTTTGGCCCTAGGGTTCTCTGTTACCACCCTAGCTGTGGCAGCAGTCTCCCTCTGCCTAAAAATCGCTCCCAGGGCAGTTTTGGCTGCAAAATGATTACAAGAAAGTTAGATAATTATATCTAACATAAAATGTTAACAAAGCAAGAGGTGAGAATTACCCTCAGGGCCCAAATCGCTTAGCCCATGGGCCTGCAACGAATCTTCAGAAATCAAATTTGCACATTGATGCAAATTATCCGATGTTAACAAATTTATGGCGGCCTCTTCTTCCACGCCCAATTTTAAACTCCTAACAGGCCCATCAACGGCTCTGCAGAAGTTGGGCCGAAAATAGTTGTCCCAGTCGTCCCCATCCAAAAAGATATAAAACCATTCCCTTTTCCAATTAGGAAGGGAATCAGGAGCGGAATCCGAAACAAAACAAGAACGGGCCAAGGAACGATGTTGGATTTTGACCCAGCCCGAATTGTCAGAAGAATTGACAAATTTGAAGAGGTATCGAAAAACAGAGATACTGGGCTCAAGCCCATGTTTCTTACATTGGACCAAGAAACAGTAGATAAAACGCCATGCATTTGGCATAAGTTGGGTTGGACAAACCCGGGCTTCGGCCAAAAGGCGATAAACAAAAGGAGGAGGAGGTAAACGAAAACCAGCATAAAAAGTTTCTTTATAAATCCTAATGGCCCCAGGCTTTGGGTGACAAGCCCTTTCATTTGAGGCCGGAACAACGGCCCTATAAGGCCCATTAATATGAAAAAGTTGGGCCAAAATGTCTACCCTGTGTTGTTTATATTTCGATTTATATTCATAAGCATCTAAATGAAGCATGTTTGGAAAAGCTTGGCCAAATTCATTTAAAAGATCCCTAAGGGAAAAAACACTGGCATGGACAAGAGATGTTTTAGGGTTCTTACCCCTTGAAAGCCGTGGAGCGGTGGTGGAAGTGTTAGCGAGCTGAGACTGGCCTGAAGAGCTAGAATCCTCCATTAGTATGCTTCCCTTGAAGGCTTGAAACCCAGAAAAGTTGAAAAAAGAGGGTGAAAAAGATGAAGATTCAACGATCTTCAAACGGAAACTGGAAAGTAGGGCGGAGTAAAAACGCCGGAAATCGCCTCACGACAGAACCCTAGCAGAGCTTTTTTGAAAAATATTTGTGATAAGGGAATGACAATTTTTGCTGAATAGTGAGATGAGAAATGAGGGATGCACGCTACTCTTTTATAGAGTTCAAGGTTGGTCATTCAACCGGTTATATCCAGTAAATGGGCTGCCAACAGGTGACTGGGCCATTGAATAGGCGGGAAGCCCATGAAATTCGAATTTTGAAATAATTCTAGAATGTTCTACGACATTTTTAGAAAAAAGGATAAAATCCCGTTAGAATTTAAAAGCAGGAAGCCCAATTAAAAGGCTATACCCACGCCCAGGAGACCAAACCTCCTAGGCGTGCCTAAGGAAGGTGTCTCCTTGGCGGGGGTACCCACGCCTAGCTTGATTTTCTCTAAAGAAGGGTATACCCACGCCCAGGAGACCAAACCTCCTAGGCGTGCCTAAGGAAGGTGTCTCCTTGGCGGGGGTACCCACGCCTAGCTTGATTTTCTCTAAAGAAGGGTATACCCACGCCCAGGAGACCAAACCTCCTAGGCGTGCCTAAGGAAGGTGTCTCCTTGGCGGGGGTACCCACGCCTAGCTTGATTTTCTCTAAAGAAGGGTATACCCACGCCCAGGAGACCAAACCTCCTAGGCGTGCCTAAGGAAGGTGTCTCCTTGGCGGGGGTACCCACGCCTAGCTCGATTTTCTCTAAAGGAGGCTGTACCCACGCCCAGGAGACCAAACCCCCTAGGCGTGCCTAAGGAGGGTGTCTCCTTGGCGGGGGTACCCACGCCCAGGAAGCATTTCCAGGGACAAAGGTCACCCACGCCCAGGAGACCAAACCCCCTAGGCGTGCCTAAGGAGGGTGTCTCCTTGGCGGGGGTACCCACGCCCAGGAAGCATTTCCAGGGACAAAGGTCACCCACGCCCAGGAGACCAAAACCCCTAGGCGTGCCTAAGGAGGGTGTCTCCTTGGCGGGGGTACCCACGCCCAGGAGGCATTTCTTGCCAAGGTGACTTTTTTAAAAAAAGTTAATACTTTAAAATTTTTTAAATAATGTTGGGAAATTAAAAAATAATTCCCAAAAAATACATGTTGGTACATAAAAATTCCTAAATTATTAGGAAAAATTACAAAAAATACCTGTTGGTACATAAAAATTCCTAAAATATTAGGAAAAGTACAGAAAAATACGAGGAAAATTATAGAAATATTTTCTTGACAAGTTGAGCAATAATATATGCTAATAATGCATAAAAACTCTATGAAAGTGCCGAGATTGCTAAAAGCAAGCACAAATTAAAGCCTCGAATAAGGCAAATCGTCGTAAATGTGTAGGTCGCTCCACACTTTACAAGCAAGACGATACTCGTGAAACACTAGTGTAAACCAAAACTCCCATATAAGGGTAGGAAAATTAAGAAGTCCCAGGTAAGGGATAAAAACGACCCCGAGTCTCGATTAAGGCAAATATAACTTCTAACGAAAACCTGATCAGTTTTCCTAAGAAGTTGGGGGGCAAATGATATGGGCTGAAAATAAGCCCTAAAGACACATTTAAAGTGGCATTAATTAGGCCGAGAATAGTCCAAACATGGGGCCCACCAGCTGGGCCCAAAACCCAAAATATAATATTAATTTCGTAATTAATATTAAGGGTAATAAACAGCTCAGCAAATAAGAGTTGGATAAGGATAATATCCCTTTCAAACTTATCCAATAAGGCATCCAATTCAATATGGAAACTGATTCCTACAAGGAATAGATCTATAACATTCCTCAAAGACTTGTCCATCAAGTCTCCGAATCCTACCATAATTCTAAGGCTTCTCAGCCTATATAAAGGGCCTGACCCCTCATTCTCAGAACTACGTTTTATTGGCTTGATTCTCTAATTTACAGAGATACGTAGGCATTCTGTGAGGACCGTTTAAGTCTCGAACGCAGAAGCAGCCATTAAAGCACGAAGCTCACGAACCCTTGCATTAAATATACAAACCCTAGCCGCAATATTTTCAACCTAGTTTTTATTCCACAACAGTGTTATTGATGTTATTATTGTGATTTATAATGAAATTAAATAATCTTTTTTCAAAATACTAAAATCAAAATATATGAATATAATAATGATGATTAAATTTGGATTTATATTTGGATCACATGGTTGGAATAAAATTTGAATCATGATGATCCAAATTTGGATCCTATGACTAGAGTTGGCCTTAGTTCGAGTACTTATTTTTAAGGTGTGATTTGATCCAAGTCGATGAGTCGGATTGATACCGATCAAAATTTGATTTTTACATAACTATATAAATATTCGGTCAAATTTCAAGTACTTAAAGTTAAATTCAATTTTGAATAATATGTCTAATTTTCTATCATTATTTTAGTGTTATAGCAAAATATGTATTTGATCATTATAATTTATTTTTAATTGTATCGATAAAAGTTATCAAGCAAGTAATAATAATATTTGAACATTATTAATTATCGTTAGTACATTGTTTTTTTTTTTAAAACAATAGTTAGTACATTGTTAAAAATATTATTGAGTATAATTTTAATATTTATACTAGATTTTCAGTAAATAACAAAATATATAGTATAACTTTTTATATTAGTGCATTAAATTATGAGACAATTAAATTGAATAAAAATTTACGTTAATAATATCCAGTTAATTAGTTTTCCAGTCCGTGCATACTCATATTTCCAAAATTAAATCGAATTGCAATGATTTCCGTCTTCCCACTTTTACAAGCTTAATTCTCGGTTAACAATTTTGAACTTATGAGTATATTCGATTGGTAATTAAACTCAAATGTAAACAATTTTAAAATGTATACATGTATTAAACAATCAAAACTAATGGGGTGGTATTGTATTATAATTTTTAATGACAATTTTTGGGGTGACAATTCTTGGGGTAATGATTTTTATCGATTTTATAGACTTTTAATGATTGTTAATGATTCTTGTTGAGTCACCAAAAATTCGAAATACTATTGATGACTTCTAATGAAATAATTTCTAAATACTTTCATAGATTTTTTGATAGATTTTGTGGTTTAAAAGACTAACTACAAAGATCATATATTAGCCTATGCTGTGAAATCCTTTAACCTTTTTTACTGCAATCCAATTTCGATCGTGTGTTCTCTGATTAATTCGGCCACCAACAAATTGAGTACAAGGCATATTTCTTGTTAAATTGAGTATTCATTGCATATTTTTATCTGAGAATTATATATTTGTCACTATTCATAGCTAATTATGATGTAGAGCTATGTCATTAGCCAGCAATATTTTTATGACGCAGAACTATTTTATTGGTGTTTTATGTGAATTTTTGCAAGCACAATATTTTTAGAATCCCATGAATTACTATAATATTTGATGGATTCTTATTTTATTTTGTGTGTTATGATCTAATTTTACAAAATTGCAATAGATAATATTGTTTACTAAAATGAATATAAATATGGAAATTGAAAATCGAAGAGGAAGAAAAAGAGATGGAAGAAGAGGAAGAAAGAGAAGAAAAGCGACAAGAAATTTTAAAAAATTTATTGACAGTAAATGAAACAATATTATTCAAGTTGATTTTTATAGAATTATTAGAAGTTATGTCAAATCTTATCAAAAAACTCATGACTTTTTTTTCAAGGGATGTAGTTATAATTTTTGTTAAAAGTCATTAGAACTCATTCTCATTAAAAGTAATTGACTTTTTGAATAACACGATACTTATAAAGAGTCAATAAATATCTAAATTCAATACCGCCCTACTTTTAAATACTTCTAAAAATCTTAATTGAATAACACCATACTTTTAAAGACTATTAAAATGTTAGAATTAAATACCTCATAACTTTTAAAATCATTAAAAGTCTTTAAAAGTCTTAAAACAACAGCACCCCTAAGTATTATAAACACGATATGTATTCAATTTATTTTAATATTAAAGTTATGAGCTTTGTTATGCCCAAATCTGGCATAATAATTATTATGATTTAATTTACTAAATTAACGGTTCATAATTGACTATGGGCCTAAAAGATGACAATTGGGCCACTAAAGTTCACCATTGGATTCAGCCCGGCACAGTTACAGGGCCACCGCGCTCATGATCCGGTCTAGGGGACCGCCTCGCTAGTACATCCTCATTGGGATCGCTTCGCGATGCCAACACATCTGTTGGATCGCTATCTCTAATTCTTTATTGGAAGGCTCATGGCCAGACCCAAGGTCGCATGAGTAGTTGGACATATGGGATCGCTTCGCATGGCCAGATCCCACGAGGTCGTATGCTAGAACCTGATTAATTCTCTATTGGCCAATTCTATCCGTTCGAGACTATGGGCTTCCACAACTGGGCCATGGATCACGGATAGGGTTGATGATTCATTGCCATGTCAGCCCTAAGCAAGTGGGCTTGGACTTTGGTTTATCTCCTAAAACCCTAGCCCGCCTAGGTAACTTGTTGCCCAAGAACTACGTCAGGCTTGATCCCTATAAATAGGGTACGTAGGCACCTTGATACGGATGAGAAACAGTTTACCTGCAAACACCTATCAAGCTCAGCCACATCTAAACACACAAACCCTAATCCCTTGTTCTTCTTTTATTAGCGAAATATCCGTATTTTGCTCCGATAATCCAGCAAACCTCCAAAATATTGTTATACAATATTCTCCCTATAACATTTGGCGCTAGAAGGAGGGGATCGAGTCATTGAATTGGGAGAAGCGATGACTAAATCACACAAAAAGAAGAATGATGGAGAGACCCCGGGATCGCATAAGCTTAACAAGGACGATCCCCTGACAAGGGACCCCTCAGAGGACGAGGTGTCCAAGAACAACTCTAAGACTGGGTACAAGGAGGAGCACACCCCCCCAAGTACAGAGGGTGGCGTTGACCATCGAGGTTATGTCTTTTCTAAAAGGCCTCGGCGAACAATTGACCGCTGTACATGAGAGGGTCGCAAAAGTAGAGAAGCGTTATAGTTCTAGAGGATCGAAGAGGAACGCAAGGACAGGTGGTCGAACACATCAAGGGGAAGAAAGTAAACTCCCGGCTAAGAAACTCATTGATGACTTCGAGGATGTCCTAACAGATCAAACGAACCCTGACTGGAATGAGGAAGAGGATTCGCTCAAAAAGAAAGGAGGATCGCATGACAAGGTCGCCTCATCTGAGGGGAGATCGGTCAGTGTTTTTGACCGTCTTGGAAAGAAGCTAACTGAACACGACCTTCGTATAAAATTGGAAAAGGTTAAGGCACCTCGGAATGAAGAATCTAAGAATAGAAGCAAGGGCACTCATCGACCATTGTCTCCTCATCGAGATCGCGAGCGGTCATATCGTCGTGATGACAGACCCCCCTCTCCTCGCAGAGAGCGTGAGCGGTCCCATCGTCGCGATGACAGACCCCCATCTCATCGAGACCAAGAATGATCTCAATAGCATGAAGAGGATCGTAAAAAGAAGGATCGCAGGAATGACCAAGAGGAGTCTAGTGTCCCAAAAAAGACTCAGTCACACCATGGAAGTACTGGAGATAAAAAGGAGGGTGACAAGGAAGCCAAAGTAGGCGATTATAAGCTCGAGGAGTTGAAAAAGGCTTTGGACGCAATGAATAGTGAGAAAGGGATTTTTAGCACTATGGGCTCTTCTTCGCCCTTTACCCACGAAATTCGCACCGCGCCACTTCCTGCGGTGTTTCGAGGGCATCATGCGGACATGACCTATAATGGAGATACTGACCCAGCAGAGTTCGTAATTCGGTTTAACAATGAGATGGAAGTCTACCAGGTCTCGCATCTGGCGAGGTGCAGATTGTTCGCAGCTTCGCTAAGGAAGCACTCAGCAATGGTTTTCGAAGTTAGGGGCATTGATTGTCATCGATTCTTGGGAGCAATTCGTGGACATCTTTATCAAACAGTTCCAGTCCTCAATGCTCTACGCACCCCCTGTGTCTACCTTGGCAAACATAAAACAGAAGGAAGGAAAAACCCTTCATGATTATTTCAGGAGGTTCAATGCTGAGGTGCCTCGCGTACGAGGTGCAAATGATGAAGCTGTAAAAAATTTCCTTATTGCTGGGGTGAGGGAAGGCACTGAATTTTGGAAGAAGTTACAAGAACAAACCCCTAGCACTCTTTCTGAATTGCATAGGGTCGCTGAGCCTTTCAAGCGTGTCGAGAAGTCACTTGCAGATCTGAAGAAAAATAATGAAAAGAGTAGCAGTTGGAGTAGGAACAGGGGAGTAAAAAGAAAGGACTCCAGAAGTCCGAGGCGAAGACGGGATCGAAGTCGAAGCCCCAGCCCAAAAAGTAGAGACCGCGATCCCTTGAGGCGATCCCCTCCTCGAGCTCGCCCTGCGAGGAGTGAAGATAAGTTTATTCCTCTGGTCGCCCCAATCGATCACATCTATGCAGTCAATGCAAACAAGGGGGTATTCAGGAAGCCTCCACCGATGGGTTCGAAGGGGACTGCAGACACTAGCAGATATTGTGCCTTACATGAACAAACAGGGAAAGATACAACAACTTGCCGGTAGCTCAAACAACAGGTGGATCAGTTAATTCGTGATGGAAAGTTAACTGAGTGGGCAGTTCGCGAGGTGAAGAAACATAATCTCAAGTCTGACCTTGGATATAATCAAGCCCCCCCCCACCTGAACAAAATCAAGTCATTAAGGAAAGGGAAACGCGAGGCAGAAGTATCCATGTGATAATTGGAGGACCCCACATCGGGGGGGATAGCAATAGGGCCAGAGAAAGATATGCCCGCGAAGCTAAGGAGCGACCTCTCGCCAATATTCATCACCTGCAGGAACGACCCCCAAAGCTCTTCAAGGGGGAAGATACAAATATCATGTTCACTGAAGAAGATGCGAAGTGGGTCCACCACCCCCACTCGGACGCCCTCGTTGTCCGAATTCGCATTGGATCACAGAATGTTCACAGGGTCCTTGTGGATAATGGGAGTGCAGTGAATGTTTTAACATACGAGGTCTATCAGAAAATGGGGTTCATGGATAGAGACCTTATCCCTACCATAGGGCATCTTTATGGTTTTACTGGAGCTTCAGTCAATGTCAAGGGCCTCATAAGGCTCCCTGTCACTTTAGGGGACGAGCCCTGTATTACTACCCAAATTGCAGACTTTATGGTGGTTGATCAACCTTCAGCCTATAATGCTATCGTGGGGAGGCCAATACTCAAAGAAATGAGGGTGGTTACTTCTATTTACCATCTCTCTATGAAGTTCCCTACCCCAAATGGAGTCGGATGCATTAGGGGGCACAACATGAGTCTCGTGAATGCTACAACAAGGCCCTCAAGTCAGCAGAAAAAGGGAGCAATTCTATGACAGACAAGATGGAGTACGAGGAGGAAAGTAGGCCTCGCAAGACAACCTTTGTACCCCCAACAGACTGTAACATGATCTCGATTGAGGAGCTCCCAGCTGATTATTTTGATAATTTGGGAATTCAAGTAGAACCTGTACCAGGGGCTTTGATGATGGGAACCTCGCAGCCAGTAATGGTTCTTCAGGAAGGGATCGTGGAAGAGGCTACGGATAGTGACAGCGAGGAGAGCCCGGAGCAGGCCGCTGTGCGAGCCCGAAAGGGAAAATGGGTTCGCAAGGAAACATCCACACTAACAGAACTACCAAATGGAATTACGCAGACAACCACTGTTGTTGAGGAGTATGGGCACGCGGGTGCCAACACCTGTGAAGCAGAATCAAGTCAGGCTCGTGAGTATAATGTAGATCTTGATCCTCGCATCCCAGAACATGTGGAGCGAGCCGGGGCAGCTGAAGACACAATTCCTGTCCTCGTTGATGTGCAGGACCCTTCAAAAGTGTTGAAAATAGGGTCGCAACTCAATCCTGATTTGAGAGAAAGGCTGGTTACTTTTCTGAAGGCAAACCTTGACGTGTTCGCCTGGTCACATGAAGATATGGTTGGGATCGATCCTAATGTAATGTGCCATAAGCTAAATTTGGATCCATGCAAGAAGGGAGTCAGACAGAAAAGGCGACCCATAAGTGGAGAACGGGCTGAGGCTCTAAAAGCAGAAGTGGATAGACTCCTCGAGGTAGGGCTCGTTAGGGAATCATTCTACCCTGACTGGCTCGTGAACCCAGTCCTCGTGAAGAAGCCAAATGGAAAGTGAAGGACATGTGTAGACTTTACCGACCTCAACAAACATTGTCCCAAAGATAGTTTTCCGTTACCAAGGATCGACCAGTTAGTGGATGCAACAGCAGGACATGCACTTCTTTCTTTCATCGATGCCTACTCTGGATATAACCAAATACCCATGTATGGTCCTGATCAGGAGCACACCTCGTTCATCACAGATAGAGGTCTCTACTGCTACATAGGGATGCCCTTCGGTCTCCTTAATGCTGGGGCTACCTACCAGAGGCTCGTTAATATGATGTTCGAGAAACAAATTGGCAAGACAATGGAAGTCTATGTAGATGACATGTTGGTCAATTCTAAGGAAGCTGTGAATCACATCTCTCACATCGCAGAGATGTTTGATATACTAAGGAAGTACAGAATGAAGCTTAACCCCCAAAAGTGTGTCTTTGGGGTCGAATCTGGGAAGTTTTTGGGATTCATTGTCAACCACAGAGGAATCGAAGCGAACCCTGCAAAAATAAAGACTTTAATGGACATGCGATCCCCAAGAAGTGAGAAAGAGGTCCAGAGTCTGACAGGAAGGATCGCAGCTCTCAATCGGTTCGTTTCCAAATCATTAGATAAGTGCCATGAGTTCTTTAAGGCCATTAAAAAGGTGGGAAAAAACTTTGAATGGACATTGGAATGCGAGGAGGCCTTTCAGAAGATAAAGGAACACCTGGGCTCGCCACCACTTCTCTCGAAGCCCCTTAAAGGCGAGGTCCTCATTGTCTACCTCGCTGTGTCTGAACACGCGGTCAGTGCAGTATTGGTTCGCGAAGAGGGAAAAGTTCAATATCCAGTCTACTATGTCAGTAAAAGAATGTTAGATGCTGAGACTCGGTATACAAACATGGTCTTGGCCTCGCGGAAGTTAAGGCCCTATTTTCAGGCTCACAGCATTGAGGTTCGTACTGCCTACCCACTGAGGCAAGTAATGCACCAGCCAGAGTCTTCAGGGAGATTGTTAAAATGGACAGTAGAGCTTAGTCAGTTTGACATCGAGTTTAAGCCTCGCGGCCCTATAAAAGGACAGGCACTTGCGGATTTTATCTTGGAGTTTCCTCCCCAATCCAAGGGAGATGGCTGGGCTATCATAGCAGCACCAGAAAAAACAGTTAGCGAGGACAAAAAAGAAAATTCGGCCTCGTGGTGGGAGTTATATGTAGATGGGGCATCTAACAAGGAAGGAGCCGGGGCCGGCATCGAGCTGGTAACTCCAGAGGGTCGCAAGATACAAAATGCAGTACACTTTGCTTTCGAAGCCACCAATAATGCAGCAGAGTACGAAGCCCTCATTATTGGTCTCTAACTGGCACTGGAAATGAAGGTAGAGAACCTCACAGCTTACAGCGATTCCATGCTTGTAACATATCAACTCTGGTGTGGGTGGCAAGCTAGAGGTGAGCAGATTGAGCTATATCTGCGATGTGCACAGAGGTTGATGAAGAAATTTAACAATGTCAAGGTGGTCCATATTAGAAGAGAAAAGAATCAAGGAGCGGTCGCACTGGCAAAATTGGGGTCGCGTCGCGAGGCTACATTACTTGGAATTATCCCATTGGAAATTCAGATAAAGCCTAGTGTACCGGAGGAGTTCGTTATGGAGGTAGCGACCCCAGGGCTGACTTGGATGACCCCAATATGGGAATATGTGAAAAATGGAGCTTTGCCTCAAGACAAGAAAGAAGCGAGAAAGATTAAATATCAGGCGGCTCGCTATGTCATTTATGACGAAGTCTTATATCGAAGAGGGTTTAACATCCCACTCCTGAGGTGTGTAGATGGGGAAGAGTGTAATTACATTCTCAGAGAAGTCCATGAAGGGATATGCGGCAATCACACAGGGGGTAGTTCGCTGGCCCAGAAAATTCTTTGCTAAGGGTATTATTGGCCTACGCTGAAAAGGGATGCATTTGAGTTTTCAAGAAAATGCGATGCCTGTCAAAGGATCGCTAACTTCAGTAACGTTCCTGTCTCTCAGCTCACTTCGCTAACGAGCCCATGGCCCTTTGCTATGTGGGGGATCGATTTAATTGGAGAACTCCCAAAGGGGAAAGGGGGCTTAAATATGCAGTAGTGGGTGTTGATTATTTTACCAAGTGGGCAGAAGCCGAGCCGCTTGCTACTATAACTGCCAAGAAGCTCAAGGACTTCGTTTACAGGGCAATTGTGTGTCGCCATGGGATCCAATATCAACTCATTTCAGATAATGGAAAGCAATTTGACAGCAAGGAGATGAAAGAATTCTGTGAAAATCTGGGAATAAAAAAGAGTTTCTCAGCTGTGAGTCATCCTCAAACGAATGGCCAAACCGAGGCCATAAACAAAATTATAAAGCACACTTTGAAAGCTAAGAGAGCAAAGGCAATTGGCCTGAGGAGTTACCTAGGGTCTTGTGGTCATATAACACGACCCCATGAACCACTACTGGGGAGACCCCCTTTTCTTTGACTTATGGTTGCGAGGCCATGGTTCCGGTGGAAGTAGACTCGGGGTCGTTCAGAAGGGAACACTACGATCCTGATGAAAACGAGGTCAATCACAGACTCTATCTGGACATGATAGAGTAAACAAGAAGCGAGGCCCAGCTACGCCTCGCGGCCTATCAACAAAGGACAGCTAGGTACTATAATGGAAAAGTCAAAGCACGATCTTTACAAACAGGCGACCTAGTGCTTAGAAGGGTTATGCGTAACACTATGGTTCCAGGTCATGGAGTTTTTGGTGCTAACTGGGAAGGACCTTACAAAATCTATGCTACTCTTTCAGAAGGAACTTATTATCTCACGGACATGAAAGATAAGGTTATTCCGCGAGTTTGGAATGCGGAGCATCTGAGAAAATACTATCAGTGAGGGCCACGCCCCTGGTAGCCTCTCTCTACGACTACTTAGCATGAATAATTCATACAAAGTACTGGGGGGTAGTGATCATATAGACACCTCCCCTTTATGATGTAATGATTTCTTGGGCCACGCCCCACTTGTCAACTTTGGGCCTCACCCCACAATTCATTTTAGGGCCTTGCCCTTATTTTTCAAATTTGGGCCACGCCCCTATCAATAAAACTTTTGGGCACCGCCCCTACTTTTTTCAATGTACGAGTACGTTTGCTTTATGGATTATATTTTATTTTGCATTCAAAATAAATTTGATTGTCTGTTAGCATCTACACTTTAGGGTCCAAGCCATCTCAACGATGCTGGGATCGCACTTGAAACTACTTCAAGGTGACAGTTCATAACTGTTATAATCTACAACGAGTCTAAGCAAAAGGAATACAAATCTAAAGTTATTCAAGGCACTTCGCATCTGCGAACACAGATTACATCTCAACATTTTGAAGGGTAGAGTAATTACGAAGCTAATATTATTGCATATCGCAACATCTCAAAAAATTAAACAAGGGAAAAAGCTAGAGCTAAAGCAACAGTAATGTAAGGGTTAGCAACTGCGAGGACAGGTTACTTGAAAAATACTGATAAGCAAAAAAGGGGATTTTTGACACTACTTCAGAAAAATAAACGGATCGCATTGCGATCCCAGAATTATTATGACAAATAAAGTTAAGGAAAAATTAATATTACACTTGCGAGGCATTCAAGGGGTGCCCGCATCCCCAGTTCAGAGTTACAGCAAACTATAGAATGAATTCACGAGGCAGGTGGATCCTGATTGGCACCAGTGGCCTCCTTGGCTATTCTTGCCTTCTCCTCAAGCTTGGCCTCCTCGGCATCCTCGTCAGCAATTTGCTGCTTCAAAGTCTCTGTGAAGTCAGCATTTTCGGGCCCAAGCCGGTCCCAGTCAAAGTCGGGGATCGTTCGAATGAACCCCTTCATGAATGAGACCTGACCCTGGGCCACGAAAGTCTCCTCAGCAGTTGCCAACTCAGCCTTGGCACCATCCAGCTCGCGAGTCAGCTTAACGATCTCATCAGCATTCTTCTTAGCAGCTTCTTCGCTGGACTTCTACAGTTCCTTAAAAGATTTTTCAAAATCATTTCTTTCCTTACGGGCATTCTACAAGTCGGTGCGGATCGTGGCAGTCTCATGAGAAAGTTGTTTTTTAAACTCCGCTTCCAGGGATCGCTTATCTTCAACCTTCTGGAATTCAAGAACCTTGTTCTTTTTATCGAGTTGGAAGAAGTTTTTTGTGTGCGCAGCTTGACGGATGAATGCCTCCGCTAAACACTTGGTTAAAGCATTGGCATTCTCCTCGGGAGTGGCCTTCCACCAGTTGGACGCCTCAGCCTCTTCGGTGTACTTGCTCCCCAGTGAAGCGAAGAGATGCTGGGTCGCAGTGGCGTTCACGTTACGGGAAGATGGCTGAGGAGGCCCACTAGGCTGCCCATCCTTCCTGGCTCGCTTCAGAGGGCTCGCTTCAGGAGATGTTTGAGTATAATCCCCAGCAATATTTGTCTGGGATGGAGGATCGCTGACAGGTTTAGCAACTGGTGGCTTAATGGGAGGAGGAGGAGGAACTTTCGAGCCAGAGACCGCTTTTAAGGTCACCCCTTTCTTGCCACTTTGAAGAAATGGGGGAGCTTGACCTCTTCCACCGCGAGCAGACATGTCTGTAGAGAAATAAAAGACAAGTTACAAACAGTTCAAAAAATCTGGCATAAAGTAAAATAGTTTAGATGCAAAATTAGAAGATGCATATGGAGGAAAAAGGAAATGCGATGCAATATGCAAAGAGTAAGGGGTCATATCGCTATACCCTCTTCGTCTGTTATTGCGACATAAGAAGACGAGGCCTCTTCTCTTATCTTTCTTTTCTTCGAGGCCCGCCTCGCATTTGAAGGCCCCGCTTCAGGGGAAGCACCTATTCCTTCCTTGAGGAATCCGCATTCTATTAGGTTTTCTAGAGAAAGAAGAGTCCTAATGTTTCTCTCCTCTGCGGTGGATTTTGTTAATACATCATCGGCTCAATGTTTTTCAACACCTCTTAAGACGGTGCGAACTGGAGCGACTGCGATGCCAAAGGAGTTGTTAGTTTGTGAACAAAGAACAAAGAGTAAGATAAAGGGTTACTGCCTCGATAGCTTACCGGGAAGGTAGTTGAAACTCGTTTTAACTCGAGGAACCTCGTGTACATAGAAGAAAGGCTCCTTCCACGAGCCCGCATTACTTATTCCGCCAGGGAGAAGGCTTTTCTTGTTGAATTCTGGCCACACTGAAAAATAGACGTAGCCAAAGTCCTTGGCCCCACATCGATTCAGTTGAAGGAAGTAGCCCATTGTCTTCGCATCTAGGGGCGGATATCCAAGCTTGTGGTAAAGTATGTACAGGGCAATCATAGATCGATAGCCGTTGGTGCTAATTTGGATGGGGGCTAGATAATATGTCTCACAGACATCCTTGATGAATGGGTGGAAAGGAGAAGAGACGCCTATCTTCATCAGAGGGACCGTTAGAACCATTCTGGGCACCCTGCCTCCATTCTCTTCGTGATTAAAGCGATAGCATCGCATTTTCTTCTTAGGCAGAATGATCTTGCCTTCAGGACGGAACCTCGCGACCCCCTCTGTGATAGTCTTCACGATCAATGTTGAAGACATATCGCAGCATGCCAGTACGCGAGGTTTGCCTGGCTTAATCTTTGAACCGGGCTCAATATCCTTGGGGTTAGGCCCATCAACATATATAACTCCCTCCAGCTCTGGTTGAGGGGTAGGGACGTAAGGATCGGTGGAAGCCTCAGGAACATAGTCATAATCTTTGAAGTTTACGACTCTGGCCACTTCGTCAAGGCCACCATCATCCGAGGAAGGCTCTTCGTAATCATCATCATCAGAATTAGCTTCGTTGTCGGCGCCTCCCTCAATATCATAATAGGCATCGCCTAATGAATCTATTGGAGAATCGCTTATATGAATGGGCGACATGGTTTGAGTTGGAGGTATTCTAGAGAGAATTTCTGCTGCCTGAGAGCTAAATTCATCTCCTTTCTTTGTCAACATTTCAATGTCATGTTCGATGTCGGTCATCTCGGTGTGGGGCTCGTTTTGAGCTGGAAGTACATCTAACGATTGGTCCCGTGAGCTAGCAGGACGTTTGTATCGCCACTTGTCTAAGGGCACTTCTCTGGTATATTCTTCGTTTGACCACTGCGAGTCGAAGTATAACTTGAATGAGCTCTCGCTAGTACTCGCTGCTCTTGCGATGTTAGCAGCAGCCGCTTCGCTAATTTGAACGTCGGGCATCGGGGAGGGTGTCCTGGAACTGTCGTCTTGTGACATCTGAAAAGAAGTGAAATGATTAAGTGTGTGCTCTTACAGAAAGCAAATGAAGGGAGAAAAGAATAAATAGACAGAAGGGCTCTATGTATTTTCGCTTCGCTTGTAGGAAATAATGGAAGGTTCATATTTCTAAATGAGGGATCGCATCTATATTCCTAAAGGAAGGATCGTATAATTATTATAACGAGGGCGGGATCGCACATTAAAATAGATGATGTGGGATCGTAGTTAGTATGGATCGCATCGCATATAATTGAAACTATTTAATCATGCAATTATGATGAAGAACAGCAACGTAAATGCAACAGAGGAATGGAGACTTACTTTTTCTTGAAAAAGATTGAAGAAATCTGAAGAAAGTTGAGGTCGCTGGTGTTGAAGCTCGAAAATTTCTTGTGTTTGATCCGGGAGCAAACTAACAGCACTTCGGTAATGTGTTTGTAAAGATAAAAAAAGAAATGATTGTGACAGGAGTATATATAGTCATCAGGAGAGAAAAAGATGCAGCACACGTGTCATCATCTCAACCGTTGAACACGCATCTCGAGACACAACAGCTGTCAAACCTCTTCAAATTCATGGGGTCGCGACCGTTCTAATGGTCATATTCATGTCAGTAGCGAGCCATGGCCTCGCATTACGGCGGCACTTGGTTGATACTTGAGTCCACATCGCATCTCTAATGGCAACATGGACTCGGGGGTAGTTGTTATGCCCAAATCTGGCATAATAATTATTATGATTTAATTTACGAAATTAACGGTTCATAATTGACTATGGGCCTAAAAGATGACAATTGGGCTACTAAAGTTCACCATTGGATTCAGCCCGGCACAGTTACAGGGCCACCGCGCTCATGATCCGGTCTAGGGGACCGCCTCGTTAGTACATCCTCATTGGGATCGCTTCGCGATGCCAACACATCTGTTGGATCGCTATCTCTAATTCTTTATTGGAAGGCTCATGGCCAGACCCAAGGTCGCATGAGTAGTTGGACATATGGGATCGCTTCGCATGGCCAGATCCCACGAGGTCGCATGCTAGGTCCTGATTAATTCTCTATTGGCCAATTCTATCCGTTCGAGACTATGGGCTTCCACAACTGGGCCATGGATCACGGATAGGGTTGACGATTCATTGCCATGTCAGCCCTAAGCAAGTGGGCTTGGACTTTGGTTTATCTCCTAAAACCCTAGCCCTCCTAGGTAACTTGTTGCCCAAGAACTACGTCAGGCTTGATCCCTATAAATAGGGTATGTAGGCACCTTGATACGGATGAGAAACAGTTTACCTGCAAACACCTATCAAGCTCAGACACATCTAAACACACAAACCCTAATCCTTTGTTCTTCTTTTATTAGCGAAATATCCGTATTTTGATCCGATAATCCAGCAAATCTCCAAAATATTGTTATACAATATTATTCCTATAACAAGCTTATATGCTCTTTTTCTTTTTCTTTTTTACTTTAAGTCGGAAACAAAATAGACCTACGCTATAAGAAATGGATCAAAATTGATGGTTCATAAGTGCTCTGAAAATTGATATTGCATAATCGACAATACTTGAAATAAATACTTGAAAATTGATTGGTGGATTTTAGTCATTTTCGTTGTAATGAGATAAGTTGTAAACTTCGAATCGGTCTGACCTTTTTTGTAGAAACATACTTTAATTATGTTAGAGCTTGCGTACCAACAAGGTCTACTAGTTACACTGTTGGATTTATATGGAGAGCTAATATTGATACATAGTAATTAGTAATCGTAAACAGTATCATATATATACATGGGGAAGAGACTGAAAGGGAGAGCTAGACAAGACACTAAATAAATGTTATACATCCATCAAATAATGCAAAACTTAACAGTGGAGATTACTGTTAATGAAGTGAAACTACACAAGTCAACCCCCACTTATTTAGGTAGAATCCTATGTACAAAATTCTAAGCTGGCCTAAATCAAGGAGGACATGACACCCTTTTTACAGTTATACCACCCTTGTAGGGAAATGTGGAATTTTCAATCGGGTAGGTTACCGAATGACCTAATTACACCAAAGATATTTACGATTTTCGTGCCTAGTGTATTTAAACAAAGAACCAATATGTCAACACAAGGAGATGTAATTATGATGAAGGATGAAAATGGCAATATTACTAAAGAAGAATAAGGGAATGTTTGCGAGAACTTATTTTTAGAATAAATTAATTTATTTTAAGAAAAAGTTAGAGATTCATAACTTTTTTTCTGAAAAAGTTAACTTTTTTTTTTTGCAACTTATTGAATCTCAAACATACGTTAAATACTTGTAAAAAAGAAATTATCAAAATATGAAATTTTTACTCGAAAATAAGTCCATAAAAACTTAAAATAAGTCTAGCCAAACAAGCACTAAGAGCATCTCCAATGGTATTGACTAAAATGCATAGCTAAAATGATATAAAATAGTGATTATGTAAAATTTATTGAATCTGTATGGTGTTGTACTCCAATGGAGTTGGCTATAATGATTAGTCATATTTTAAAAATAGCAAGTTATTATTATTTCAAATTGTTAAAAATAGAAAGTATTATTTTAATATGGTAATATTGATGATGTGGAGTTTTACTAGATTCGACAAATATAGCCAATATGATAGGATTTTAGAGGATTATCTAAAATTTTAGATAACAGTAATGTCCCGTTGGAGATGATTCTTTTTTACACAATATCTATAATTTTTATTTTAAGGCATTTTTGACACACTTTTAGTTAAGGAGTTTCTATGGTTGGAGATGCTCTAAGATCTATGAATATGGATATTATCTGTAATTTTTAACCCATGCACTTATCTTTCATTTTTTCCTTCAGTTTAGTCGGAGATTCGATCTCGATTAGCCCTTAATTCTCTGATTTCAGGTTGAACTGACCAAATTACTTCATATTCATTTAAAATCTTCATAATGGATTTATATCCAATCAAAAGTCAAGACCCGTTTGATAGCCAATGCAATGGCTGAGGACGGATTCTGGTTGGGGACATGCATCATCCTCCAAAATCTTCCCAAAAATTTATATAAAATTGATTATTTAGTATATTTGACTTTTCATAAATTTTGATAATTCCCTCAAATATATTCTTAAATTTTAAATTTTTTTTTGAATTATATAAACATAAATTCATAGCATTGTTATTGAAAATCTATGATGTCCCCTAAATTTTATTTTCAAACACTTTGCTCTTAATTTTGTTCTACCAAATTTTATTCCTGTGATTCCGTTACCGATAGGGCTCACACGATGCAGAGGGTCCGAAAAATTCTGTACTTTACCATTGCATTATTCAGTTTGATAATGCTCATCGAGAATAAATATTATAGGAAAAAGAAGCAGTCAAGGATAATATATTATTCAATTTAATAGTGTAAAAGTGAAACAAACAAAATGAAGAATACAAATACTTTTGAGATTTGTTACGATTTTAATCTAAATAACGTGCATTACTTTTGGAGAAAGTGTCACCTTATTGGCGTCACCTATTTTGAATTTTTTACCCCTCTCGACTCTTAAAATATTCAGTGTCTAGGTTATATGCACAAAACTTAAAACTTTATCGCAAAAAATAATGGGGAAAAAGAATGAACGAAAATGTCATGACCAATCAATACAAATTATACATGTTTGCAACACGTAACGGTGGCCCTGCTAATTAAATCATAAATTTGTTTTACTCCTTAATAAGGTCCGTCTAACTTTCATTAGGTTTGAACATACGGCTATATCCAATATAATAAAATCTTGTTAAATTAATATTCGATAATTTAATTTTTTTTAATATATTTAATTTTTTAATCTCGATTTGGAACAGTTTAAAAATGAACGATTTTGATAAGATAATAAGATAATAATATTTTTTTAAAAATTCTATATAAATATATGATCTTAATAATATTATAAATTAATAATTTCCTTATAAAAATATCATTCTAGTGTTGTCTACTTTTTCTTGAAATTTAAATTTACATAAAATTAATTCTAAATCTAGAAACTCGAGCGTGATGCTTTTGTATCGTATCAAAAAATTATTAGATGTTTGTTTGCCTTGGAGTGTTTTTACGTGTAACAACTCCAAAATTATTATATCGTCTTTAATATTATTTTCAAGAACGGTATTTACAACCTCTTCTGTATTCTAGTTCTCTGAACGGGATTCATTTTCATTTGAGTAATCTAGCAATCTATTGACATCCATTTTATTATAATAATCTAGATCATTAATTATTACTTTAAGATCATGAATGTTTTCTTCAAAAATCGTAAATTTATTTAAGTTGCTTGAAATTTCATCTATCGAACGAATTTCATAATATTGCAATTAAAATTTATATGTTAAAGTTAAATTAAAAAAACTAATTTTGTTTGCTACCAATTATTTTCTATAAATTAGCACTTTAGAAAAATTGCTCTCATTAGCTATGTCGTATTTTTCTAAATTAATAGAATTTTTCAATCCCAACTATATTAATTTATAGAAATTTTATTGTATTTTGAAAACTTAATTGATTGGTGATGCAGGGTACAAAAAATTGCGGTGTATTTGTAGAAAACGAATTAAAGTAATACAGTAGATTAATTTTTTTAAGTAACAAATCAAATTTTGTGGTGTATTCGTAGAAATCGAACGGTAATAACTAGAAGAAACCAGATCGAATGAATTCTCATTAAATTGATCGTATTCTGCCTGGAAGCCCAAATTTTTTGATGTTTCAACTAAAGCTTGTTACTAAACCTTCACATTATTTATAAACTTATGAACACAACTAATGAGTTTGAACAAACTTGTAATAAATTAAGATCGCAAATTAGAATTCAGCAAACTTTGTTCAATGATACTATGCATATTTATTTACTTGTGTAGCATAACTATATATACTAGCAGGAATGCAGGATAACTGGCTGAAATGAAATTTGGGAAGAAAGTATCAGAATCATTTTAGCATGGCAGAACTAGACGAATTCAGCTTACCTAGATGAAGAATGTCCGGATTGAAGTCTGAACACCAACTGAAAATGTAGATTTGATAAAACTTAACATGTAGCTACAATATATTGTATTTAATTCTTTTAAGATATCTAATATTTCTGTCATCAAAATACATAGAGTGCAGCAAACGAAACTATGAAACAGAAAATTTATTACTAAAGCAGCAAGGCAACTCCTTTTCCTGTACAAGTATTTCCAATATGATAACAACATGGCCCATAAACCAGAAGGGTAAAATTTAATACAATGTGATCCGTGTATGATGGAGATAAATTTCTTTCCGGAATTAGTATACGTTGAGAAGCTACAAGTCGATAGATAAAACCAAAGGCGACTCACCTTTCTCTACAACAAATGTCTTGATAATCTTCTTCTCAGAGTGATTGATAGGAACTTCCACTTCATAAGTCCCATAAAAGCCTCTGAATCCAAATTGCCCTTGCTCATCAATATGTCCCTGTGCATTCGACATCCACTCTTGCTTAAGTGCAACATATCTCTTGCCAGCTTCATTGATTTCCCCTTCCGCATTCACAAGATGTGAATTGTCTCTGCACATAAACAATTCCCAGAATCCCCATAACATTATCCCATCCACTGCTGGATGAGCAAAAGCTTCTCGAAGTATAACTTCCAAATCATCAGCCCGAACATGCTCGTTGGCAGAAGAAACATCAAGTTCTGTGAACCAGATTGGAAGGCCAAGAATAGCCAATTTATCAAGAGCAGAACAAACTATGGAACCAACCGGATTATCAATATGTCCCTGAATACCTATTCCTCCTACTGGAGCTCCTTGTTCCTGCAAATCAAGAATTTGCTGAATGTATTTTTCTGGAGATGACTTACTGTCACATCCATCCTCTATATGATAATCATTTACAAATAAAATAGCAGATGGATCTAGTTGGTTTGCAATCTTAAACATGTTCGTTCGGATATCTTTTCCTAATCGATTTTGAAAGAATGATCCATGCAGCATCTCATTGTTTACATCATAGTGCCTAAACTTCCCCTTGTAGCGGGTGAGAAGGCTTGATAGACGATTTTGAACAGCTGCCATCAAATTATTATCATTCAAAGCCCGGACCCATTGCTGAACTGTGTCTTCCACTTCCCAGAATATACAGTGACCCCGGGTTTTAATGTTATGGCTGTCACAAAAGTTCAACAGGTCATCAGCATCCTTGTAATTTAGTTTTCCTTGCTCCGACTCTGTCCAGTACCATTTCAGCTCGTTTCCAAACACAGCCCAATTAAAATATTTCTTGAAAAATTCAACAAAATCTTCGTTGTCTATATTACTTCTGCTCACACATGAGCCGAATGGGAAACTATTCTGTATTTGTCGGACTTTTATAGAGATTCCCTGCATACTACTTGAATCTGATCTGGAAAATTTCAAGATGACATCGCGTTTACGTATCTGCAAATCAGGGATTAATTAATTATTTGAATATTTGGCATAGAAAAATAAACGGATAGGCATACAAGTACTCTTGAAATAAATTAGGCAAGTACTGTTTATTTTATCATATATATAGAGTAGTACCGTATATTCTATCATATATAAATTTAGCATAGTGGTCAGGTGGGAACAATTCAATTTACCAAAAATGATATGAGACAACGTTAACAACATTAATGGGTTTAGCCAAAGTTAAATTTATCGTGGACACCTAACTAGTAATATTTAAAAAAAAATTGAATTACTAACAATACTTTGCAAGGTATTAAAACATGTATATAAATGTAGCTATAACCTTATCAGTTTGCTCCTTTAAGTATCTGAACCTTGCATGCCGATTAACTGGAAAAATATGCATTCCAGCAACCATCAAGTCAACACCTGCTGCAGGACCTTGAACATAAACCATCACCTTGGCTGGTTGTGTCTCAATTCGGAAAGACCCACCAACTTCATGCCATCTTTCATCATCAATTTCAATTTGGCCCCCGTTTACCCATTGGCTGTCAACACCAACTGCAACATTTACATTCTGAGGACCAGCTGCATTAGAACCAATCCTAACCCAAGCAGAAACTTGATATGTACGATAGATTTCTATTTTATCTGTGATTATCTGAGCAGGACCCATCCAGGTCTGAGTGCGATTTGTTACAATAATGCAACGACCACTTAACGGCTCACGAGGCCCTAACGTAGCTCTTGCCATTGGGGGGAATATATTGGGCGAACCAATTCCAGTGCTTAAAGTGCAATTACCAAGGGGGAACCATCCATTTGTTCCATTACCAAGGTTGCTGTTTGTCATTATATTTGCTCCAAAATTTACTTTCTGAAACATAAACAACAAAGATCTTAAGGTTATTTTTTTGGAAACAAGATCTCAAGTTAGTTATATCCACCACAGAATAAAAAATTAATACATCTACATAACTTGGCCACTAACCTCAACAACTTTTGCAAGCAATGGAGGGCGTCTTTCTGCATGCTGTACAATAAAACTGTTGAGGAGGATATCAGTACCTGGTGGTGGACCTTCCATATAAATTACTACCTTTGAAGGAAAACCATTTAAAAGGAACTTTCCACGCAATTGTACCCAATCTTTATCTGTTGCCCGTGTACTTCAAGAGGAATAAAACAGAAACAATTTTCCAAGTCAGAAACACAAGCACACAGATTACGTAAAAATAACACTTCATAACAATACTACTTAACCTATATCATCTCTGCCATGCTGGTTCAAAATAACAGAATATGATTTTATATTTTGAGGAACCTACGGAGATTTTGCATTTGTGCACATCATACAAAAAGCTCCACAAATCATGTATAACATTTTATCATATTAACCCCACACAAGGCAGAAGGAACTAACTTTGCAATTCCTATGTATTCTTCACGGCGATCTGATGTTTGAACGCACAAGGTAGCCCGAACATCTGCATCGCTAACATTGTTACCAAATATCCGAACTGTAGCAGACATCTCATATGCACGCTTTCGGCGCACTCTTGCAGTTATGTCCTGCTCAATGCCATGCCAACTCGCTGTGCGTTCTCTTGCAGATGCAAAGCACTTTCCAGATGGTGGAAGAATTTTTCCATCTACCAGGGAATTATGTAAATCAATTTTGCAGCCTCTTCCCGACCAGTTCTTAATGCCCTCATCAAATTCAGGATTCAAGGTGATCTCCTTTCCACCAGAAACATATTCTATGCTTCCGGTCTGTCATATTGGAAAGAAATTTCAAGACAAATATAACTGGAAAGAAATAGAGACTAGGGAAGGAAAGTATTGTGTATTGATGATTACTAACTTTTTAAACCAATGATATATTATTAAACCAAATAAACTATCTTATGTAATTATTGTGCTCTTAACTTTATAGTGTCAACACATTCACAAACTAGAAATGAAACTATACAAGTACATTTAGTATTAAAGTTCCAAATTTTGACCTCATGTTCTATGTATTCACCACAATTAACACTTCCAATATTTAACAGAATTCTTTTGTTTAAGTATATGAAAAAAACAAATTATAGACACAGCTTACCCTGAACTTGCTGCAAGTAGTACTAAATACTACAACTGATTTAATAAGTAGATCTACTCCAGAAGAGGGTCCTTCGAAATATAATACAACTCGCTCAGGCATATCTGACAATGAAAAGGTGCCTTCTAACTTCTCCCACTTTTCTTTGGAAACAGAAGTTCTGCATGTAGGAACTCTTACAACCGTATTCTTATATGCCAGGAGCAATCACAAAAAGAAATAAAACTCCCTTACCTGGTGACAAACAAGTAGCTAGTTGCGTCTTGGTACACTAGTCTAAGTGTAGCAGAAACATCAGCAAAGTCCTGAAGACTCCCTGATACACCTACGATAGCAGAAACTGTATAAGCGGAACCTGGGGAAACTCTTGAAGTGATATCTTGCTCGAGGCCTTGCCAACATTCCTTGCGATTTGTAATTACGGCATAATAATTGCCTGGCCTATCTGTAGTCTCCCCGGAGCAATCCAAAGTGGCTGATGCCACATACCCTTCACAGCAATTCGGATGCCAATAATCCAATCCTCCAGAGAAGTCATGGTTTTGTATGATATTGGCAGAGAGGTTCTTCCTTGAAGTTTCAGAACCCTCTTCTGATCTCTGTTGGACAAAAGAAATGCTGATGACATAAATTTATTTCACTTTAAAATGTGAAAATACTATGTCAAATTAACAGAAAACAAAAATAAAATTATGATCATATATGATTCAATGTAATTACATTATCTGTGAAGAAATTATAAAATGGAGTGCATGCTCTAAGTTGCCACACATGCTTCTAAAATTTACTACTTCAAAGTCTAGTGCACAAAGCAACAATCATAAATTGGGTCTGTGAAAATTTCAAGTAAAACTTATGCATATCATCAGTTATTGACTTAATCCAAGAGAGCTACCGTGGATAGCAGGGAATGCTCAAACTTTTTTACGACAGTATCAAATGCAATCATACCTCAGACTTAGAGCCTGTTTGGGTTATGAAAAGATGGATATATGAACTAAGCACAAGATCAAAATAAGCTTGGGTGAATTAACCTCAGAAAATTCACTACCCAAGTGTTTCCCAACTTATGGATCGCAATGCATAAAAGAGATCCAATTATAATATTCTAATATATTCTAATAATCAATTATAAGATAAAAATGTCGGGATTACATATAATGAAAACCTAAAACTAAACCTAATGGATTAAGGCCTGCAAACAATTTTATTATAAATAAACTACTTATCTGGTAAACTCTCCTAACTACGTACTCACCTAAGCTAGGTGATACAAAGAATTTCTAATGTTAATACACGAGGGGTAAGTCAGTAATTGCAGAATTTTATACGTAAAAAAGTTCTTATTTTTTTGTATTTTAAAATTGAAAATTTTTATTTTTTTTTATTTTTTTTGCAGACTTGATAGAGGGTAAAAAAATAATAACTTTTTGTATTGGGTGCCCCTGGCGGGGCCAAAGGATCTAATAGATCTAAGGTGTTCTTTGTTGTTTGTTATATAAGAGTGTTCTGTATGGAGAAAAGGCCTATATATATATATATATATATATATATATATATATATATATATATATATATTGTCAAAATCAAAGCAACACATGCATATTAATGTTCAACAATTGTAGGCTTGGTTGGTGAAGGTCATAGATTGTAGGCTTGAAATAAATATAAGTTATGTAAGCTAGGTGATACAAAGAATTTCTAATGTTAATACACCTAAGTTAGGTGATACAAAGAATTTCTAATGTTAATACACGAGGGGTAAGTCTGTAATTGCAGAATTTGACCAATTAATTACAATTTTGCCATTGAAATACACTATGTACTCATCTAACTCCCCCAAGTACGTACTTAGGGACATTTTTCTTAACATAAAAATAAGTACATTATTTTTCTCTACACTAAATGTATTTTAAATTAATTAATGACATGTGTAAAAATTCTTTACTTCCGTTCCCCATCATATTTTCTTTTGATACCTACCACAAACAACAAGGTGAAGTTTAACAAATACAATTTGTCAAGAAGTTAGAGGATGCAGCATAATAAAATGTGTGTGTCTGTAGGTTTGAAGAAGAACCACAAAATTTAAGAGATTGAACATGTTGAACCTTTCAAATGTATAAAACTACCCAAAAAAAAAAAATATATATATATATATATATATTGTCAAAATCAAAGCAACACATGCATATTAATGTTCAACAATTGTAGGCTTGGTTGGTGAAGGTCATAGATTGTAGGCTTGAAATAAATATAAGTTATGTAAGCAATGATGTCAAGGTACTAGGATGAGGTCTATAAATATGTTGCTTCATTGCATTTGTAATACACACAACAATATACAAATACTACTTCTGTTAATCTCCCTGCATACTATTATATATTGTTAAGATGGTATAAGAGCAAGTTTTTTAGATCCCGGAGTTGAGTGCAGGAAAAACAGAAATTCCGATCACTATTCCTGTCGGAAGGTACTGTTCACTGCCAAGTTTTTTAGATCCCGGAGTTGAGTGCAGGAAAAAACAGAAATTCCGATCACTATTCCTGTCGGAAGGTACTGTTCACTGCCGAAGACGACGACACTGTTCACTGCCGGATACGAAGATACTGTTCACTGCTGGGGACGAAAACTGTTCACTATTCACCGTTCACAGATACGTACATTACTGTTTACTGTTCAAATATAAGCCCGGTACTGTTCACTGTTCACGTACGGTACTGTTCACATATAATCACCGGAAAGTGCAGAGCTACCGCTGGATTGTCGATGGAAAACTGCCGGAAATTTGTTGAGGTTGAAGACGTGCTGCCGCATGAGGCTTGTTCCGGTTCCGGGCAGTTTTTTTTAAAAAAAAAATAAATTTCTTCAGGGACTCTTATTCTCCTCCTAATTCCGAATCTAACCGTGGTACTCTTTCTTGAATCTGAGAATTTTGTTTTTCTGTCAGTTCAAATTTGATTGTTTTTCCTGCTGCTGGACTACTGTTCAACTGCTATAAAACTTCTATATATGTGTCTGGGAGATAGATAGCAGTAGATATACACTTATGCTATTAGTATATTATGTTCAATAATTATTGATTGGATATTACTCAATTTAAATATAAAATGGCGGAAGTTTTAGATAATACATCCGAGAGTAGTGCTATAAGTAGCAGGAAATCTGGATTTCATAGTACTCCGTATGTGAGTCCTAAATTTGACGGAAAGAATTTTCTGGAATGGTCCAAAGCTTGTACAATGGCACTTAAATCTCATAAAATGATGAAATATATCAATGGGAAAGCCAAACAACCTTTGGAAAGTGATACCAGTTTCGATGATTGGGAATCTGAAAATGCCATGCTGTGTTCATGGCTATCTAACTCTATGGAGGTTGATATTCGAAAAATCTATATCTTCATTGATACCGTTGAAGATGTGTGGAATTCTCTCACTCGGACGTATTCCTTCTCCGGGAATGTAGCCAAGCAGTTTGAGATCAAACGGAAGATGTGGGCATTGGCTCAGGGAAGTCGCACATTAGCTCAGTATTATTCTGAGCTTACATCATTATGGAGTGAATTGGGACATTATACTATATTTGAGTGTAAACATGCTGAAGATCAAGAAAAATATCAAAAGATGATGACTGTAGAAAAAGTGATGAAGTTTCTTGATGGATTGTCTGATGAGTATGATTCAATCAAAAACCAACTTATCGGACAAGTTCCATTTCCTACTGTGGAAGAAGCCTATGGTCGTGTCAGGTTAGAGGAAAGTCGAAAGCAAAGTATGGCTCCGGTGGTCTCTTTGAAAGGCATATGACTCAGCCTATTTGTAGTTCGAGGATCCTAATCCAATTAAACTAGATTGTAATAAGTAAATAATATCAACTGTCACAGGAATCTCAAAAGATGATAACCGTCAGAAGAAAAATCAACAAGTCAATCTATAGTTTTGATGTTTTACACTGGAAGAAGATTCAGATATCTGACCAGGCCTCAAGGTAGCATTGAAACAAGTGGATTCATTTAAGAAGACAGAGATTTCTACTAGTGACAAGAAACAATTTCAGTACCGAATGATTGATGAGAGTGAAGAGTATAAAAAGACCACAGTGTTAAAAGTCACGATGAAGAACAGAGATTGGAGTTAGTCGTTCATGAACCAGACAGTACATCGAACGTCAACATCATGCCAGTGTATGTTCCTTATCATAATTACGTGGTTTTCAGCGGAGTATTGACTATTAAAGAATTTATATTAATTCTATTTTAATTGATTAAGTCAAGTAATTAAGTTAATAAATAAATTAATTCTATCAGAATTAATATATTTGTTAAAGTGATTATTAGATTAATTAAATAAGAATTAATATGAAAAGGGATTAATTAGTTAAATGATTTTTAATAAGTCATTTAATTAACTATAAATTGAAAAATATGATGATATAACTATCAAACTGATAGTTATACCGATAGTCATATTCAGTTTATAAAGGAGATAGTCATATTCAGTTCAAAGGAGATAGTCATATACAGTTCAAAGGAGATAGTCATATTTCATTCAAATGGTAAGTTATACCGAATGTTATATTGACATGGTAAGTTATACCGAATGTCATATTAAGCTGGATTGTTATACCGAAAGTCATATTTAAACTGGACAGTCATATTACATTGATTTGATAGTCATACCGATTGTCATATTAATGTAAATGATTGTCATATCAGTTTAAATCAAGTAATATGACTATGGCTGTGTATATAAGGCAGCAGAATGCAGAAGGAAAAAAAATCAGTCGAGCTCATAACAGAAAATTCACACAGCAGCCATTCTCTCTCTCTCAAGCTCAAGAACACCTCCAAATTTAATTCTGTAAATTCAAGTTCATCTCAGTTGTAATATCCTATCCATTGGAACTTGTTTACTTGTGATTCTTGTACTACTAGCGAATTAAGTTTCCTAGTTCACAAATTGATATCTTGATTTTATCAACTAAATTAGCAAAGTTCATGTTGAATTTTCTAATTAGTTATTAATTACTTGATAATCATTTGGACTGATTTTGTAACACCCATCAAGTTAATATATTGTTATATTCAACTTGAAATTTGTGTTATATTATTCCGCACAAAATATTCGTTTAAGTGAAAATTATTTAACGAATAAATTTTGAGAAAATGGTATAGATTGTATTCAACCCCCCCTTCTACAATCTTATCGGACCTAACAATTGGTATCAGAGCCTATTGATTGATACACAAATCAAGATCCTATTTTTACTCAATCAAAAATCAAGCTCGAATTTTTAACTCTCTTAAAAATTCATCATGTCAGCCAAAGGCAATGTTAAAATTCGTATCTTTAATAAAGATAACTATGATATGTGGAAAAACAAAATGGAGTTATTTCTTGATGTAGCAAACCCAAGATTTTTGTGGGTTTTGGAAAATGGACCAGTAACTCCCATGCAACATGATACTGAAACAGTTGTAAATGGAATTGTAACAGTCCCTGCCAAATCCTATCCAAAGGACCCTAAGAACTATACCTCTGAAGATAAGGAGGAAGCTGGATTGGATAAAAATTTGAGACTCATTCTATTGGATTCCCTAGATGCTGTAATGTATAGCCATGTGAGGAATTGTAAAACTGCTAAGCACATCTGGGAAACTATTGAGGTCATTAATGAAGGGACTGATGAAGTCAAGGAAAATAGACTACAAATTCTAACTTCTGAATATGAACACTTTAGAGCTGGCCCTAATGAAGGCATTCAGGAAGTGTTCGAAAGGTATAACAAGATAATCAACAACTTGCAAGTTCATGGCAAACAATATACTCAGAAAGAGATCAACATGAAGTTTTTACTAACTATGCCTACTCACTTGGAGCATAGAATCACTGCCATCAGAGAATCTAGAGATCTAACTCAGGTTGCTCTTGAAAGGCTGTTTGGTGTTCTGAAAACATATGAATTAGAACAAGTACAGCAAAAGGAATTCTATGGCAAAGGCAGAATGGCAAATTCTTCTACAGCTCTAGTGGTTGAGGTTCCTAAGGAAGTGGAAACTAAAGTTGTTCAACCTAACAGTTTCAACAAGGAACAAACTGAAGTAGAACTTGGCCAAACACCAGCTACTCAGGATGGTGGAGAATTTTATTCACTTGAAGAGCTGGATCAATTGGAAGATGAATCTATGGCAATGATGGTGAGACAATTTAGTAACTTCAGATTCAGAAGAAATCCAAAGTTCAGGTTTAAGTCAAATAACAGATTTCAGAGAGGAGTTTCTTCATCCTCTAGTAACAGGGGAGGTTATAAAACTGGAACTGTTGACAGAAGCAAAATCCGTTGTTTCAATTGTAATGAGTTGGGACATTTTGCTACTGAGTGTCAGAAACCCAAGCAAGCACAGAAGAAAGATTATGCTTCTGAAATGAAGAAAAGTGGAAGAGCTTATGTAGCTGCTGGTAAAAGCTGGGATGACACAGATAGCGAAGATGAAGAATATGGAAACTTTGCGTTGGTGGCAAATGCTGAATCTTCAACTTATTATACCACACCGGTAATTCTTACTGATGCTCAGTTAATTGATAGTTTACGTAGTTCCTTGAATAATGCACAAAGAGGGTACGAGAGAATAAGTCTTGTTAACACTAACCTTGAAAATCAAATGTTAGATTTAAAAAAGGTGCAGGTTAATCAAGATAAGAATATAGAAGAAATAGCTCGACTTAACTACAGAGAAAAGGGTCTAGGAGAATGCATGGTAAAACAAGTTGATAGGATTGCTGAACAAGAAACCAAGATTAGAGAACTTGAAACACAGGTTAGAGCTTGTTATAATACTGTTAAGGTTTTTAAAGATTTCTTCAACAAACAAGCAGTAGAACGAACTGTAGGAATAGGATTTGATTACAGTCAAGCTGTTGGTTCTTTGAGTAATCATTCTCCTAATTCTATCCCAGCTAAAGAAAGAGGTATACCACATATTCTCAAGAATGTTGAAAAACCAATGTTTACAAAATCTGATGCTGGCCCACCAGATATTCGTTCTATGGTTATACAAGAAGAAATGAGAAATGAGGATAGTGCAAATGGCACAGTCCTTGTTAAGAATAAATGTGTTAAGGATAAAACTGTTAAGAACTCTAATACAAAGAATGTGTCATCCAAGAAAAATGTCACAGTCTTTGTTAAGGCTAAATCAGTTGAGGACGTTAACACAACAAATGTTTCATCCAAGAAAGATGTACCTAAAGTACCAGTCAAAGTTGTTGAATCAGCTAGTTCTTCTAAGACGGATTAGGTAGTAATAAGTTAAAACAGAAAAATACCATGTCTACTATTGATTCTAATCATAAAGCATGTGGTATTATCAATTGTATGTCTTGTGCTTTTAACAATATGCGTGCTTATTTTAATGGTAATTATGCATGTGTTAAACAGAATGCTCCTCGACAGCACATGAACAGGAACAATAATGTTCGATCTAAGACTGCTTTTCCTCCTCAAGTTAGGAGAGAGACATTTGCACCTAAGACTAAACAAAAGATTACCAAGAATGTCTACCAGGTCAAATGTCCAGTCAATGACACAAGTGTTACTGCTGCGAGAGAAACATGGATACCCAAGATTAAACAAAAGATTTTCAAATCTGTTTATAAGGTTAAATGTTTATTGACTAGAGAGGTTAAACTTAAAAATGTTGTTTTACCTGATAAAGGTCAATACTTTAAATACGCAGGACCCTATCAAATTTGGGTCCCGAAGAAGGTTTAACTCATTTGTCATTGCAGGGTATTGAACAGGTTGATCGAGTAACCTGGATCTTGGACAGTGGATGTTCAAGGCATATGACTGGAGATAGAACCCTGCTGACAAATGTGGTGGAGAAGACCGGCCCAGTAGTTACCTTTGGAGATAACAGCAAAGGTAGAACTGATGGATATGGCAGACTTGAAGCTGGAAATGTTATCATTGATGAAGTTTCTTTTGTGAAAGGACTTGAGCACAATTTGCTCAGTGTCAGTCAATTCTGTGATAAAGGTTATGAAGTTCATTTCAACAAGAAGAATTGTCTAATTTCACACAAGAGACATGAAAAGCCACAACTGACAGGAGTTAGAAAAGGCAATCTGTACGTAGCCAACATGAACTCAGGAAGCACTGAAGAAGTCACTTGCTTCTACACTAAAGCATCCAATGATGAGAGTTGGCTATGGCACAAGAAACTTTCTCATCTTAATTTTAAGACAATGAATTCTCTGGTCAAAAGAGAATTGGTGAGAGGTTTGCCTTCAATGGAATTCATTCAAGAAGGACTGTGTGATGCATGTCAAAAGGGCAAGCTAAAAAGGGCAAGTCACAGGAGCACTGATACATCTTCAATAACTGAACCATTACAATTACTTCATATGGATTTGTTTGGTCCAGTTAATGTGATGTCTATGTCAAGGAAGAGATATGCTCTAGTGATTGTTGATGATTTTTCAAAATACACATGGGTTCTGTTTTTGAATTCTAAAGATGAGACTCCACAACTGGTGATTGATCACATTAAATTAATTGAGCGAGATTCTACGTATCCAGTGAGAGCTATAAGATCAGATAATGGAACTGAATTCAAGAATGCAGTTCTAAATGACTTTTGCACTAAGAAGGGTATAACCAGACAATATTCAGCTCCAAGAACTCCTCAGCAAAATGGGGTAGTGGAAAGAAAGAATAGAACCTTGATTGAAGCTGCACGTACTATGCTAAGTGAATCAAGGCTTCCATTGTACTTTTGGGCTGAAGCCATCAATACTGCGTGCTATACCCAGAATCGAACTCTAATCAATAAAGATCAAATGAAGACACCCTATGAAATTATGGCTGATAAGAAACCTTCACTCAAATACTTTCATGTATTTGGAGCAAAGTGCTTTGTGCTTAAAGAAGGTGATGATCAAGGTGGTAAATTCGATACCAAAGCATTTGAAGCAATTTTTATTGGTTATTCAATGAGAGCATACAGGGTGTATGTGATTGATGAACAGAAGATGATGGAAAGTGTCAATGTAACATTCGATGACACTAAACTCCCTAGTATCCAAACTGAGAATCCATCTGAGAAGCTATCTTTCGATGACATGACAGATACAGATTCAGATGATGACAATGCACCTGAGATTTTTGCTGATGCTAATGACAACAATGATGATCAGGGTAATGGTGATGAAATCAATGATAGTAGTCAAAATTCCCCTGACTCTAATAATCAATCATCATCTAGTCAACCTGGCAACAACTCAGGGGGAGAAAATGAAGGGTCAACTGGTCACACACAACATCCCAATGAATGTCAAGGCGAATCATCAAGATCTAATCTTCCCAGACAGACTGTTTGGAATAGAGCTCATCCTTTTGAGTTAATCATTGGTGATCCAGTTGTTGGTGTAAAGACTAGAAGAGCTCTTCAGAATCAATGCAATTATTCAGGGTTTCTATCTGAAATGGAACCTAAGAAAACTGAAGAAGCTCTTTCTGATCCTGATTGGATGATTGCTATGCAAGATGAACTCAATCAATTTAAACAACAAGAAGTTTGGAAGCTGGTACCCAGACCTACAGACAGACCAGTAGTTGGCACAAGGTGGGTATTCGGAAACAAACTTGATGAAGATGGCATAGTGACGAGAAATAAAGCAAGACTGGTAGCAAAGGGTTACTCGCAATCTGAAGGCATTGATTATGATGAGACCTATGCTCCAGTGGCTAGACTTGAGGCCATAAGAATATTCTTGGCGTTCGCAGCATTTTCAAACTTTAAAGTTTATCAAATGGATGTCAAGAGTGCTTTCTTGAATGGCAAGCTAGATGAAGAGGTTTATGTAGAACAGCCCCCTGGCTTTGAAGATCCAGATTTAATTGACTATGTCTACTTCCTTTTCAAGGCTGTCTATGGTCTTAAGCAAGCACCAAGGAAATGGTATGACACTCTCTCTGAATTTTTACTTGAAAATGATTTTGTTAGAGGTGTCATAGACAAAACTCTCTTCACAAAGAAACATAAGAATGATACAATTATAGTCCAAGTCTATGTGGACGATATAATATTCGGGTCTACTAATGATCTTTTGTGCAAGAAATTTGCGAAGTTAATGCAGGGTAGATTTGAAATGAGCATGATGGGTGAGCTGAAGTTCTTTCTTGGATTGCAAATAAGTCAAAGGACAGATGGAATATTTATCTGTCAATCCAAGTATGTCAAAGAGCTTCTCAAGAAGTATCAAATGGAGGACTCTTCTTCAGCAAAGACACCATCATCCACAGCTGTCAAATTTGGAGCATGTGAAAATTCTGCCAAGGTAGATATCACAAGCTACAGAGGTATGATAGGCTCATTACTTTATCTTACTGCGAGTAGACCTGATATTATGCATGCTACGTGTTTGTGTGCAAGGTTCCAATCGGATCCTAGAGATGTTCATCTCATTGCTGTTAAACGAATTCTGAGATATCTTAAGGGTACGCCTAACCTAGGCATCTGGTACCCTAAAGATTCTGGTTTTAATCTTGTTGGATATACAGATTCTGACTATGCAGGAAGTGTTGTGGATAGAAAAAGCACATCTGGGAGTTGTCAATTCCTAGGTGGTAGACTAGTTTCCTGGTACAGCAAGAAACAACAGACAATTTCCAACTCAACGGCTGAAGCTGAATATATAGCTGCTGGAAGCTGTTGCGCACAGATTTTGTGGATCAGGAATCAGCTGAGAGACTATGGCTTTGTGCTTGATAAAATTCCAATTTTATGTGATAATACAAGTGCCATAGCAATCTCTAACAATCCTGTGCAGCACACAAGAACAAAGCATATTGACATCAGGTATCATTTTATTCGAGAGCATGTCATGAATGGTACCGTGGAGTTATTTTTTGTACCCACGGAAGAACAAACAGCAGATATTTTTACTAAGTCTCTTGACGAATCCACATTTACCAGAAATTGTTGGTGAATTGGGTATGTTAAACAGTCCTAGTAATTAAACTGGTTAATATCTGAGGTTTGATCTTTAATAATTTACAAGTGATTGATGTGTTAATATTTGTTATTAAATCACTTGTATAATTATTTTATCAACTTATACTCTTGCTTGTTTCATCTTAAATCATTGTTATTATCTTCTGTACATATTTTTAATTACTTATTGTATTTTTAGATTAATTCATTTTCTTTAAAAATATTTTTCTCAAATTTTACAAGCTGTAATTTATGAGAAATCTATTTTTCTTGAAAATGTTATAGTTTTTAATTCAGTTTAATAATTTTTTGTTGATTAAATAAATCAGAGTTTCTTTCTGAATAATTTTCTATATGGAAATTGTTTTATTAGAAAATTTATAGATTTATTAACTCATCAGAAATAATTATGTAAATATTTAGTATATTATTTGATTTGTAGTGTTTGTCCTTTTGTTATTAATGTTTGATTTCGTAAAAGGGACTACATATGATCGTTTTTATAATTTTTATTAGGTTTTATAATTTTAGTGTAAATTAATTTGCTATTTTTTGGCTTGTGTAAATAGTTAATGTGATTTTCCTGTTAAAAGTTTGTTAATATTCTAAATTTTGGTTAGTTATATTAACTGTTTTGTTAGAATACAACTATCGGTATAACAATCTACTTGATTGTTATATTCGAATTTGTGTTAGTTATATTAGTGATAAGTAGTATAATATAACTTAGTAATAAAATAGATATAATTTTGTTTTTGTTTAAATATAACTGTTAATTAGTTTATACTTTATAGTTATATTGTGTGTTTTTCTAGTAATATAACTATCGGTATAACTGTGATTTTATTGTTATATTATGTGTTTTTCGGTAGTTATATTAGAGATTTAAGTGTAATATAACTTACTGCCAAGGATAGTCATATTACGTTTACACGTAATATAACTATCGGTATGACTATCACCCGATAGTCATATCACAGTCATTTGATATTTAAGAGCTAAGTTATATTCAACAGTCATATCTCAGTTTTTGTTATATTGGCGTGTTAAGTCACCCAATACACAGTCGAACAATACATACACCATATACACAGATTTCGGTCGAATTGCTGTCGAATTTCTGTCTCAAATCATACTCAAAACACGTTTCTAAGGACAATTCTTGATTACCCAGTCAATAATCATCATAATCAAAGTTAAAATGTAAGATTTGGTCGAGGTTTTGAGTTTTGAGTTTGAAAAGTTCGAATTTTTGATCTAAAATTCTGAACAAATGGTGATGATTTTGTAAAATCTAAAAATATATGTGTGTTTGTACTGCAATCAAGATCTATGCCTAAATTTTTCAGAATTTTTGATAAAGATTTTGATTTTTCGAATTTTTATTTATTTATTAATTCGAATTTTGTAATTTAATTGGGTTAAATTGTTGAATTTTGCAGATTTATTAATTTTAATTCCTGATTTGCAATGGCTGGTGCGTATAATAATTTTGAGCTTGTAAATCACAATTATATTGGATATTTTAATCCCGAGGATTGCCCAGTGGATCGGTTCAAGTCCTGGATAAAATTCCTAAACGAACAAAATCTCTGTAGTCATTCTATAACTGCAAATGTTCCAATGAAATTTGGTCCACTCAAATTAATGTGTACTACAGCTGTCTCAGATGAAAGATCATTTTCATTCGACTTTAATGACAAGACATATACAGTGGATGAATCTGTCTTCAATGCTGCTCTGGGGCTTCCTACTGAACGATTTGCTGAAGTGCCTTCAAATGATGAGTTGACTCAATTTTTCACAAATATCAACTATCATGGTCAACTGAATCTTAAACGACCACTCAAAAGCAATCTTGTTCAAGAATGGAATATCTTCTTCGAGATCATAGCAAAGGTGTTTGCTAATTCTACAAAGAGTAACAATACTGTCATCACAGGTATGTTACAGTCAATTGGTTTCTCGATTGCTCACAATAGAAGAATCAATTTTGGCAGCTTGATATGGCCTATTCTGCTAAATCGATTGAAGAAGGCTACAAAGAACTTTGGAAAAGGTAAACTGGTTAAGTGTCATTATCCTCGATTTTTGACACTAATTTTCAATCATCTTATGCCTAAGGATCAACCTGCTCCGTTTCCAAATGATCGAATTCAATGGTCTGGTAAACCAAACAAGAAGTTCTACACCAGGCTGGATACTTCTAAGGTCTTGTTGCATGTTCCTGTAGTCATAACACCATATATGTCTACATACATAAATTTGCCAAATGTCATGCCACAGCCAGATGCTGAGATTCCTTTAATTCAACAAGCTCCACAGCCTGAAGCAGAACAAGTTCCAGCACCTCAACCTGATTCTGAACCCTTGAATACTCTTGAACATCAACTTCCAGTGGACCAACCCACTCAGAATGAAGATGATGTACATGTCAATGATCAGGTATTTGACTCAACTCCTTTACAATCTCAATATCTTTCTGATAGTCAAATGATTGTGAGAAGTGACCAAGGGGTTGTAGATCCACAACCTTTATCCCAGGTCAATGCACCAAACACTGATCCTAAATTCTCCAAACACTATCGTAGAAAGAAATTGTCATTCAAAAGAGCTATCCCTAGTAGTGATTTCTTGAGTGAAACAGATTTGCCATCACAAAAGAAAAGTAAAACCATGTCAAAGGCAATCTTAAACCCATTCATTCCTTCAAGCTCACCCCTGTTACTCACAATGGGGGAAGATATTTTCTCACATGAAGCTGAAAACTTTGTTATGCAAGAGGAGCAAGTTACAGTGCCTGCCATTGTTACGGCAGAAGAACCTTCACAGGTTGATCGGGATTTGCGAACTCCCATTGCACCACCACTGACCTTCCAAGAGGAGGCTAGGGTGATCTCTAGTGCAGGTACAATGGATGCAGCTCAGGATTATGAGAGGAGTGATGTGAGAATTACTTCAAATCTGAGTGAAACACTAGCACGTGAGATGAGTGATACTCAGAGAGCGATTGAGGTGAGAGCACACAATGACACATACACTATATCTCTCATCGCACAACTCAATCAAATGAAAGAAAGTCTTGCTCAAGCTGAAGAAGACAACAAAAACTTGAGGTTTGATATGGATAACATGAGAACTATCTTCAACAACAAAATCAATGCACTTAAACTCTCTCAACAACAAGCAGTTGAAGACTCTGGAGATGTCACAGTGGCTCAAGATCTTATTATATCATCTATGGCTAATCAGATTGAAGATCTTCAGAATAACATAAATAAGAATCACTTAACCACTGAACATCGTCTCAGTCAGATTGAAAAGCAAAGTGATCATCAAGCAAAGGGGTTGAGCCACTTATATAATATCATTAGCAGAACTCACTCACTTACAGCAGAAGAGAAGAAATTCTTTGAAGGTAGTGATGGAAGTGACCCTGGAGCTGGTACAAGTCACAAGACTGTAGAGGATTCCTCAACTAAGGGGGAGAAATCTAGAGGGGGAGGAAGTGCAAGTAAAGAGAAAATTGGAGATAGGAGTGAAGGGAAGAAGAAGACAACTCATCAAGCAGCAGAACAGGAAGATGATGATGTAGAAGGTTTTTACTATACAGGTGAACCTGATATTGATCTGTTTGCTGACTTACAGTTTCCTGATGTTGGTGAAGAATTTGATGAACCAGATCTCAGTTTTTGGGATGATGAAGAGCAAATAATTCCTGATTCTGTTGAAACACAACAAATGAATTTTGAAGCAAACAAAGAACTCGAACAGAATGAAGCTAATCTGGCTATGAGAGAAGAAAGACTCAAGAAGACACTCGAACAGTTAGCTCATAATGAAAGACTTCAAAAGGCAGAACAGGAAGCACTTCAAAAGCAACATGCTCAAAAGCTGGAAGCTAGGAAGATGTACATCAAGTACAAAAATGGTGATAAGTGGGAACGTGCTCAAAAGGTAATTGACTCACCACAAACTTCTGACTATGATGATCGTCGGATGATTGCTATTTTTGAAAGCTTTAAAAAGAAGAACCCTATACATGATATGTATTTGAAAGCTTTAAAGACAGAAATTGTGAGAATAACCACTGCATCTGATCCTAAGAATGGTGAGCTACTTATCTTTGTTGAATGTCATAAGCTCGGATCTCACAAAGTATCGCTTCAGTTCTTCTATGATAGATCTCTATCAGAGCTTTGGGTGTTGAGACCAAAAGCAAAAACATCTTCTGAACTAGGCATACTGCTTCATGAAAAATTTTAAGAGTTTGCTGAAAGAGCTGGTCCTGAAGTTATAAATGACCCTCCACAAGTTAAAATTCTTAAGGGAGAAGTTATTCATACTGTTAATCTTCATACAGACGAATTGTATACACACCTTGCCAGACATTTGGTATATGTTGAATATGCTCTTCGAAATCATGGTTTTGCATCACAAGAAAAGATTGAAGCTGCAAATCATATTCGATCCTATGCTCAGACCAACATGAAGAAGTACAAGCAGTATCAAGGTGAGTTGAGAAAGAAACTTGGAATACCACTGGTTTATCCTACAGATGTGTCATCCAGAAGGGAATTACTTGTTGACTCAGAATTATTCTGAGCTTACATCATTATGGAGTGAATTGGGACATTACACTATATTTGAGTGTAAACATGCTGAAGATCAAGAAAAATATCAAAAGATGATGACTGTAGAAAAAGTGATGAAGTTTCTTGATGGATTGTCTGATGAGTATGATTCAATCAAAAACCAACTTATCGGACAAGTTCCATTTCCTACTGTGGAAGAAGCCTATGGTCGTGTCAGGTTAGAGGAAAGTCGAAAGCAAAGTATGGCTCCGGTGGTCTCTTTGAAAGGCATATGACTCAGCCTATTTGTAGTTCGAGGATCCTAATCCAATTAAACTAGATTGTAATAAGTAAATAATATCAACTGTCACAGGAATCTCAAAAGATGATAACCGTCAGAAGAAAAATCAACAAGTCAATCTATAGTTTTGATGTTTTACACTGGAAGAAGATTCAGATATCTGATCAGGCCTCAAGGTAGCATTGAAACAAGTGGATTCATTTAAGAAGACAGAGATTTCTACTAGTGACAAGAAACAATTTCAGTATCGAATGATTGATGAGAGTGAAGAGTATAAAAAGACCACAGTGTTAAAAGTCACGATGAAGAACAGAGATTGGAGTTAGTCGTTCATGAACCAGACAGTACATCGAACGTCAACATCATGCCAGTGTATGTTCCTTATCATAATTACGTGGTTTTCAGCGGAGTATTGACTATTAAAGAATTTATATTAATTCTATTTTAATTGATTAAGTCAAGTAATTAAGTTAATAAATAAATTAATTCTATCAGAATTAATATATTTGTTAAAGTGATTATTAGATTAATTAAATAAGAATTAATATGAAAAAGGATTAATTAGTTAAATGATTTTTAATAAGTCATTTAATTAATTATAAACTGAAAAATATGATGATATAACTATCAAACTGATAGTTATACCGATAGTCATATTCAGTTTATAAAGGAGATAGTCATATTCAGTTCAAAGGAGATAGTCATATACAGTTCAAAGGAGATAGTCATATTTCATTCAAATGGTAAGTTATACCGAATGTTATATTGACATGGTAAGTTATACCGAATGTCATATTGAGCTGGATTGTTATACCGAAAGTCATATTTAAACTGGACAGTCATATTACATTGATTTGATAGTCATACCGATTGTCATATTAATGTAAATGATTGTCATATCAGTTTAAATCAAGTAATATGACTATGGCTGTGTATATAAGGCAGCAGAATGCAGAAGGAAAAAAAATCAGTCGAGCTCATAACAGAAAATTCACACAGCAGCCATTCTCTCTCTCTCAAGCTCAAGAACACCTCCAAATTTAATTCTGTAAATTCAAGTTCATCTCAGTTGTAATATCCTATCCATTGGAACTTGTTTACTTGTGATTCTTGTACTACTAATGAATTAAGTTTCCTAGTTCACAAATTGATATCTTGATTTTATTAACTAAATTAGCAAAGTTCATGTTGAATTTTCTAATTAGTTATTAATTACTTGATAATCATTTGGACTGATTTTGTAACACCCATCAAGTTAATATATTGTTATATTCAACTTGAAATTTGTGTTATATTATTCCGCACAAAATATTCGTTTAAGTAAAAATTATTTAACGAATAAATTTTGAGAAAATGGTATAGATTGTATTCAACCCCCCCTTCTACAATCTTATCGGACCTAACACTCTTCTGAACGATCTGCACTCTTAACTGGAAATGTTCAGCAATCTGAGCCAGAACAACCTGAACAAGTGCCAATGGCTTTAACGAGTGAAAGATCCAGTCTTCAATGTGACTACTGCAAAAAGTTAAACCACACTCGTGAAACATGTTTTATCCTGCACCCTCATCTCAGAATTCGAGGATGAGGAGGGCGTGGCCGAGGTGGTTACCGTGGTGTCTCATCTGGCAGAAGCACGGGTAGAGGTATTCCCTTTAATGCTCATCATGCTGCATCAGAATGTGAGTCTTATTCTTCAACAGGGACGATGACTGCTTCAGAGGTCAACACCTTCCGCCAATTAATGTCACAAATGAACACCACTCCACCTACAGCCAATTCTGCCCATGCAGGTATATCTTGTCATCTTACTTCCGATAAATGTCCAACATCTTGGATCATTGATTCCGGAGTATCAGCACATATGACTGGAAATTCTAGTCTCCTGAAATCATATCATGATAAAACAGAAAATATTCATGATGCTAATGGAGCTCTTGCACCTGTTCATGGACAAGGCACCTCTCTTTGTCTTTCTTCATCATTACCATTATCAGATGTTTTGCATGTTCCTTCTTTATCTGCAAATCTACTATCTGTTCATCGTATTACTGAAAATCTAAATTGTTCGGTAACTTTTTTCTCTTCCCACTGTGTATTTCAGGATCTGGCGACAGGCAAGGTCCTTGGCAGTGGTAAAGTGGTAGATGGACTTTATGTTATGGAAGGGAATTCTATTTCTCCCTCAACTTATCAGGTGTCATCTAAATTAAATTCTGTCTTTGAATCTTTGTATCAGTGGCATAGACGGTTAGGTCATCCATCTTTTGGTGTTTTAACACATTTATTCCCTGCCTTAGTAAAACACTGTAAGAAGGAAGATTTTTTTTGTGAACCATGTGAACTAGCCAAACATAAAAGATCATCTTATCCATCCAGAAATAAAAGAAGTTCTACTTTGTTTTCTATTATTCATACTGATGTTTGGAGTCCATTTAGACATCCTACACATGATGGGTATAGATGGTTTGTTGTCTTTGTTGATTGTTATTCTAGGCTTACTTGGGTATATCTCCTTAAACAAAAAAGTGAAGTTTTCGAGTGTTTTAAATCTTTTCACCACATGGTACAAACACAGTTTAATGCATCTGTTAAAATTCTTCGGAGTGATAACGGTACTGAATATGGAGGCCCATTTATATCTTATTTGGACACATGTGGTATAATTCATCAAACTTCGTGTGTCAAAACTTCTCAACAAAATGGGGTAGCCGAAAGGAAAATTGGTCACTTACACCAGGTTGCTCAGTCGCTTATGTTAACAATGCATGTTCCCAAATATCTTTGGGGAGAGGCAGTCATGACTGCTGCATATCGTATAAACCGTCTTCCTTCTAGTGTTCTCAAATTCAAAACACCGTTGTCCTGTGTTCCTGCACCTTCTCACCCACTACCCCTTCGAGTATTTGGGAGTGTATGTTTTGTTCATAATCATGCTCCCTCTCGGGATAAACTTGATTCTCGGGCCCTCGACTGCGTTTTCATTGGGTATTCACTATTCACCAACTCAGAAGGGATATAAATGTTATCATCCTTCCTCACATCGCATATTTGTCAGTCATGATGTTACTTTCTGGGAGACCATTTCTTATTCTCTCCTGGTTCCTCCTCCTTGCTTCAGGGGGAGATAAACCGACACAGTATTGATAGTAAAGCAACAGATGAGTCACAGTCACTTCCATTTATTAATATACCTATTCCAAACACTAGCTCAAACAGGTTATCTATTCCTCCACATACGAGTAATGAGTCAGATAATCTAAATAGGTTGGACATGCCAGATTTGATTACATATTCCAGGCGGAAAAGAAATGATATCACCACTTTACCGCATCCAGAGACCTCTGACCTCGAGACAGATCCTGCATCTCCTGTGTTTGAGCCAGAAAATGGTAATGCTCTTGATCCTACTTTAGATCTTCCTATTGCTATAAGAAAGGGTGTACGTTCTTGCACTAACCATCCTATCTCAAAGTTTGTATCTTATAATGCATTATCTTCATCTGCACTTGCTTTTGTGTCATCCTTGTCTAGTGTTTCTGTTCCACATACTTGGCAGGATGCTTTATGTGATCCTAAATGGAAAGATGCCATGATAGAGGAAATGAATGCCTTGAAACATAATAGCACTTGGGAGTTAACTCATCTTCCTGCTGAAAGAAAGGTAGTAGGATGCAGATGGGTGTTTACTGTGAAACAAAAACCTAATGGGTTGATTGATAGGTATAAAGCAAGACTTGTGGCGAAAGGGTATACTCAGTCTTATGGGATTGATTATCAGGAAACTTTTGCCCCAGTGGCAAAAATGGCTTCTATTCGAGTCCTTATTTCATGTGCAGCAAATCTTGGATGGGAACTTCAACAGTTGGATGTAAAAAATGCATTCTGGAATGGAGACCTACAAGAAGAGGTCTACATGGATATCCCACCTGGATTTTCTACAGCTGCAACCATCGGGAAAGTATGCAAATTGAAGAAGACTATTTATGGATTGAAGCAGTCTCCAAGAGTTTGGTTTGGCAAATTTCAAAGAGCACTGGTTAAATTTGACTATAAACAGAGCAATTCGGATCACACAATGTTTGTAAAAAGAAAGGGGGAAAAGATCACAGTCGTGATTGTTTATTTATGGGTTGAAGCAGTCTCCAAGAGTTTGGTTTGGCAAATTTCAAAGAGCAATGGTTAAATTTGACTATAAACAGAGCAATTCGGATCACACAATGTTCGTAAAAAGAAAGGGGGGAAAAGATCACAGTCGTGATTGTTTATGTTGATGATATTGTGATCACTGGCAACGACACATGTGAGATTGCAGATGTTAAACGGAGACTTGCCTCCGAATTTGAGATGAAAGATTTGGGAAAACTACGGTATTTCCTTGGCATTGAAATCTCCAGAAGTCCAGGTGGTATCTTCCTTTCACAACGGAAGTATACACTTTACCTTTTAAATGAAACAGGTATGTTGGGATGTAGACCTGCGGATTCTCCTATAGAAGCGAATCATAAACTTTGTAGAGAAACAGGTGACATTGTCGATAGACCCCAATATCAGAGATTGGTTGGAAGACTAATTTATCTTTCACATACACGACCAGATATAGCATATGCCGTGGGAATTGTAAGCAGATATATGCATGATCCTCGTCAACCACATTTGGATGCAGTTTATATGATATTAAGGTATCTTAAGGTTGCTCCTGGAAAAGGAATGATGTTTACTAAAAACAATCATCTAGAGATTGAGGGCTATACAGATTCTGATTGGGCTGGTTGTCTAGATGACAGACGTTCCACATCAGGATATTGTACGTTTGTTGGAGGTAACCTAGTTACTTGGCGAAGCAAGAAACAACCTGTTGTTGCGTTATCTAGTGCTGAGGCAGAGTACAGAGCTATGGCTAAAGGAGTGCGTGAATTGTTATGGATAGGACTTCTCTTACATGAATTAGGTCTTTCATCCGGGAATCCAATGAAGTTGTATTGTGACAACAAGGCCGCCATTGATATTGCACACAACCCAGTTCAACATGATCGGACTAAACATATCGAGATTGATCGGCATTTCATCAAAGAAAAAATTAATAGTGATATCATTAGCATTCACTTTGTACGATCAGAAGATCAACTAGCCGATGTATTGACTAAGGGGTTGGTCAGGAAAATGCTACATCCATTTATTGTCAAGTTGGGCATGAGTGATATATATGCATCAACTTGAGGGGGAGTGTCAAAATCAAAGCAACACATGCATATTAATGTTCAACAATTGTAGGCTTGGTTGGTGAAGGTCATAGATTGTAGGCTTGAAATAAATATAAGTTATGTAAGCAATGATGTCAAGGTACTAGGATGAGGTCTTTCATTGCATTTGTAATACACACAACAATATACAAATACTACTTCTTCTGTTAATATCCCTGCATACTATTATATATTGTTAAGATATATATATATATATATATATATATATATATATATATATATATATGCCTTTGCTCCATACAGAACACTCTTATATAACAAACAACAAAGAACACCTTAGATCTATTAGATCCTTTGGCCCCGCCAGGGGCACCCAATACAAAAAGTTATTATTTTTTTACCCTCTATCAAGTCTGCAAAAAAAAAAATAAAAAAAAAATAAAAATTACTGTTCACGTGATGACGTCATCACGTGAACAGTAATTTTTATTTTTTTTTTTATTTTTTTTTTTGCTAGATGGATGGAGCCTAAAAAAATAAGAACTTTTTGTATTGGGTGGCCCCGCCAGGGGCAATGGATCTATGAGATATGAGGTGTTCTTTATTGTTTGTTATATAAGGTGTTTGCCATGGAGTGCAACTCAATATATATATATGGCTATACTCTACTGGGGGACGGAACTGGTGAAGTTTTGAAGGGAAATATGACATTAATGAGTGAAAGTCAGTAACTATAATGTATTACCCTAATTTGGGATGCCGAATTTTTATTGGGAGTTATTACATTCAGGAACGCATTCAACAGGTCCAATCAGATGGAATTTTAGTGGTTCTCATTTAAGTTTTCTGTTGAGTTCTCATTTAAAGTTTTTTCACGGTTACTGAATCCGGAGTCTAGACCCTATATGTTTATACAACTAGAAATAAATTCACACGCTTCATGAAATTCTTCAGGTCCTAATTTCACAGTATATAGTTAACACAATAAAGATAATAATCAGATACCATAACTTTGAGTTCAAGTAGAAGAGAGATATAAGATACAGATCCAGCTTACTCTGAACTCACTAGAAGGACTGGATACTGAAACTGATTTTATGAGTAGGTCGACTCCAGGAGAGGGTCCTTCAAAATACAACACAACCTGATCAGGCTTATCTGACAACAGAAATGTTCCTTCCAACTTCTCCCACCTTCCTTTGGAAACAGATGTTCTGCATAGAGCAACTCTTACAAGTATAAGTATGTTCCTACTTCTTATACAATGAATTACCACAAAAAATATATCCATTACCTTGCAATGAACAAATAGCGAGTTGCTGCATCATGATATTCTAATCTAAGTGTAGCTGAAACATCAGCGATGTCCTGAAGAGGGCCCGATACACCAACAGTAGCAGACACTGTATAAGTGGGACCTGGAGAAACTCTTGGTGTGATGTCTTGCTCAAGGCCTTGCCAACATTCCTTACGATTTGTAATTACAGCGTAATAATTTTCTGGCCTAGCTGATACGTTCTGAGGATAGCCCGAAGTGGCTGAAGCCACATAGGCTTCGCAGCAATTTGGATGCCATGAATCCAACCCTCTAGAGAATTCATGATTCAGTATCACATTAGCAGCAAGATTGTCCCGTGAATTTTTAGAACCCTCTTCAATTCCCTGATAAATGAAAAAGAATGTTAAACACATAAACTTCTTCCCATTTGAGTTGTACGAGAATATTTTTTTTAAAAACTGTAAATCATTCTCCTTATAAACAATGCAAATTTAAAGGAAAAAAAACAACAATACATCTGTACAAAAAAATTATTCAATGCCGCCTATGCAAAGAGTCTCCACATGATTCTAAAGTTCACTAGTACGTATAAAAATTCAGAAAAGCACAGCAAATAATCAAAACTGGGTTCGTGGGAATTGTTTGTGTAGAAATCAAACAAGGTACTTTCTATCAAAAACTTAAACAATAGGACTTCAAAATAACTTGCTAATAAAAATTTTAATCCTTTAAGCTTACATACTCATATTTCTCAAACTTCAGCAACTTTAAGAATGACATGAATTTGACAAGTTTACAAGCACAAACACCACCCAAATTTGCCACCCCTGGAGAAAGCATAAAAGATTATACAAAGCCAAATGCAATCATACCTCAGAATGTAAGGCATGACTAGCATTGCTAGTCGACGTATATTCCATATTTTCTTTTGCTTCCTGTTACAAAGAACAAGTTGAAGCTAATCAATAGAAATCATCACATAAGTTGAAAACATGTAATCATATATCCAAAGAACCCAATGTACTTAAACATTGATCTGAAAAACTAGAAACCCATACCTCAGAATGTTTTCTTGACTGGGTCTTAAAGACTTTCTTGAATGCCTTCTTCATAATAAAACAATATCAATCAAAAGACAGAATCAATTTTCTGGGCAATTGAAATAGTACTTGATCAGTAGAAAATTCAAAGAAAAAACAAGATTTCATATCTTTAAGGATCAAATCCATAATAACAGAGTCTGAAATGAAATCTCATTTACCAATGTGAACACTATGCATTCTTGGATAATCAAACACTGAGAAAACCATTTGCAAGACCTAAATTAACGGTAATACATGACAATTAAATCAATTATTCACAAAAAATCACAGTTGAACTTTAAACTTTAAAGAATTTAATTTCAATAAATACAACATGATAGAGTGAGGAGTAGTATGGAAGGAACAAGTAATTGAAATTTTAGTGACACTGACCTTAATGAATTTGCTGTCGATGCTTTACCTTACATGTTCCTTAAGATTACGCCAAATTTAGGATTGTTAATTGTCTCGTGTTATACACTAGTATTCAAGTAAATCAAACTTTTTTTTTTTTGAAAACCAAGTAAATCAAACTTTTATTTTAATGTTATGTAAAATGTACCTTACTTTTAAAAAAAAAAATAATTGGATCATAAATGTAAAATGTGCATAACTTAAATTTCACTTATATTATAATTTGAACTATTAAAAGATAATTGTAAATAGTATAACCTTATATACCAGATTAAGAATTCAATTTTCCTTCCATATATAAAAGTATTAGAAGAGAAACTTGTCCTTTTTTTTATAATCAAATTTTTATTAATAGGAAACTCCAAGAGGAGGTTACATAGGGGGAGACAGTAGCTAGCTAAAGGAACCTAACTGAAAGCAACATAAACCTAGGATATTGCCCTTTAAAGGGACTTGCAAGAGAATCTAGAACTACCACTGAAGAGCAAAGATATTACTACTTAGATACTACTACTAAGGCCATTGAAATGGCTATAAAGGTTGCTGAAACGAAAGCAAGCTGAGCTACTGTCATGAATTCCCAGAAGATTAATCAACATCATCCAACGGAGGATCAACTACAAAAAGGTTTACACCACTGTGAACATGGTACATATCCTCTTGCACCTCACCCACCCCCATCTGGGGTTCATTTTCTTTCATCTCGATGACCACAACTTGAGGAGCATCCTCCTGGCCCAATCCAAGCTCATCAACTTGATCAGACAGAACCCGGCCAACGTCAAAATCCATTGGATTAGGAGCGTGGTTTGGGATGACCACATCCACATAGTCAGGATGGTCGACTCTCAAACCTAGGTCCCAGTCGAGTAGTTCTTCAACACCACCAACTGGGTGTTCTAGAGTGTAGAGTCTATCACAGACTTGCATTGCCAATCTTGCTGCATACCTTGCTACCTGTTTCGAGCAGGAAAGACAAAAGCCAGCATGCATGTCCAGGAGTTATTGCGAAGGAGGATGTCAATTTGGCTGATGATGTGATAATAAGCTGCAGATGCACCAAGATTGAAGTTCCTGGTAGCATTGTAGGCCTGGAAGTTATCTGTTTCCACAATCACATGACGATAACCTTCCTTGAAGGCCCTTCTTATAGCAAAGTAGATGACCCAAAGCTGGTTACCAAACCTGGAGAGACGAGGGATTACCCCTAAGGTGACCATCTTGAGGTTGCCATTGGCATCTCGGTGAATAGCTCTGATTCCAATGTTGTTGCCATTGGGGAGAGTTATTGAGGAATGAGCACCATGCACATTGACCTTGAGGGCTCCAGGTGGGGTGGGGAAATCCAGTGGTACGCCATTCAACAAGGGATTACAACAAAGAGAATAAGCTCTATAAGAGTTAGAGAAGAAGCAGAGGGCAGTGGGTAGAGAAATGGTAGGGAGGAGGAGGGTTATAAACAGCCTTGGCATTTATTTCAACCTCCCACTAACGAAAACTGGCATATGAGAGAAAGATATGAAAGATTGAAAATTAATAAAAACCCCCTGGAAGAAGTAAATGATGCGCATGCAAAATCTAAGACAATCTAAGCTAATAACTACAGCCAATGGAGACAATGCCAGCACCAATTGAACGAGGAGCCTTCTTGAAAATCATAGATGCAAAATAAATGAAGCTTGCATGCACTAAAAAGAACCAATTTCGTGAAGCCACCATAACAAGTTATGATTGATAACAAGTTCAATTGTATTAACTAGCTCAAGGGAATGATTGTGGGAGAGGAGACATATATCTGTAAGCAACCACTGAAAGCTACCTCCATAAGTCAACTCCTGAATTTAATACCACTACCACTAGAAGGAACTACTATAATTATACCCATGCTGCAATCATTTTTATCGTGGCTAATCCCTCCTTTGCTAAACGATCCGCTTCTGTATTCAACATTCGATCAATGTGGACCAAGTGAACCATATGAATCATAGAGGAGCCATTGTAATTAAAAGGCAAAATTTCACTTTTAAAACTATGCAGGTTATTAACCAGTGAGGTAGAGCTCGAAAAAATAATGATTCTCTCATTTTTAAGATTACTTTCTGCAATATGACTAAGAAGGAACATGAATGCTTCTAATTCAGTGTCATATGGGGATACATTGGATGAAGGGCCTGAGAAAATGAATTTAAGAGAGTGAATATTTGTGATTAGAAAACCACCTATGCCTGCTTTAGAAGAGCCTGGGCTATTTTTTTTCCAAGCCCCGTCTATAAAGCCCACTACAGAGGAAAACTCAGACCAATAAGAGATCAGTTTCCATTTAGCAACTCTAGTATTAACTGTCGACAAGTGATTTGGATTCAAAGCCCAAGCGTTTTGTTGACTAGGAAGGATCAATGAATTAGCTACACCCCATCGAAAAGAACTGTTCATGATGAGTGATTCCAATCCATCAATGGACATTCTATGATTTCTGAATACTAGTTCATTCCTAGCCAGCCATATTTAATAGAACAAAGCTGCTACACACAAGCCACCACCAATTCTGAATTTGTTATGGGCCAATCTCCTGAATGAGTCCTCCAAGTTGTATGATTCAAAACCATTGACGTTTATTTTTAGCCATTTAGAAGTAAAATGCAATGCCATCTCTGTTAGGGGGCATTGCCAAAATAGGTGAACTATACTTTCTTCATCGAGTCCACACCATTTGCAAGTCGCATTCGTTATTATTTTTCTTTTGAGTAAAAACAATAAGGCAGGGAGACTTGCATGAGCCAATTTGTTAGGTCCAAATGTGTTGTAGAGGGGGGGGTGAATACAACTTTTCGAATATGAGAAGCAATAAATACGATGCAATAAATGAACACACAGATTCAAGGAATATATATCTTATATATAACTTGAAAGGGTTGCTACAACATTCATTACAAAGTATAACAGAAGTTCAGAGAGAAGTGAATGATACTAAGCTCTGTGAATGCACTCTCTCTCTTTCTCTTGTGTTTTTCTTAAGAATTGCTCACTAACTAAAAACATTACACAAGTACTTCTATTTATACTACATGTAATCTATGTCCTGTAGTCTTCAAAGACTAAGATGTACGTGGCCCAATGATGTCCACATAAATCTTGCCTTATCTTGAAAGCTTGGAAATCTGCCAATCAGAAGATGCCATGTGTCATGTTGAAGCTGCACTCTAAGTAGAACTTCTACTTGAGAATTTCTACTTAGCCATCTCGAAGTTCTAAGTAGAGCTTCTACTTAGAAACTTCTACTTGGCCATCTAGAATATTTAGTACTTAGAAAATATTATGGTCTTCAACTTGAAACTTCAATGCACATCTTGAACTTGTGATATCTTCATGTCTTTATTCTTCACCAAGCTCTTGAATATGGATCTTTATTACTGACATAAACTTGCTATCAATGTCCTGACACTTGATGCAACGGTCTGGTTCATAAGTGACTAGTCTTGATAGGGTTTTTGCTTCTTGAATAAATTACCATATCCAATTAGAAATGTGGCTTTCCAATATTTGCTTTCCTTCTTGTTCACTTGAAATCAATTGGTCTTATTGATACTGATAGTTATGATCTTGATTCTTGGCTTTCCAAATCACTGAGGCATGAACAACTTTGACTTGAACTTCTTTCAATGATTTCTTCTTCGATTGATCATAGTTAACATGTTGAATTGTATCAATTACCTTGTCTTCATTTAGTGTTGATTTCTTGTGACTTCTTGTTCTTGATTGTCTTCTGGTTAAGTATCTTTTCCTTTAGTTTGAGTTACATTAGTTATAGTGTTACAAGTTTACACACTCTGCCTTTCAATCTCCCCCAATTTGATTGTCTAACAATGACATTCAAATTAATGAAGGATAACTCAACTAAACAATGAGACGAGAAAAGATAATTAACATTACAGTCTTGAATAATTTACAATTGAAATTTACATGAAAACAATACAAAGAACTTAAACTAGAAACAGAATTCGAACTTCGAATTAAAGATCATTTGAGTGATTCCTATCACCTGGATTATTTCATACCTTTTAGTCAAACTTGTATCACCTTATTGGATTCACTCTAAGGTGAATTTTCCTCAAGTGAGTTAAAGCAACCGAAAGACATGAAGTTTTTCCAACTTCAAGTTCACACCACTCTGACCTTTAACCCTAATTCCGTTTCCTCTTTCTAGCTTCAGCAGCTTGGTCTCTCTCTTCTTTCTGCCTTTTGCGCTTCTCCTTCTGCTGCTTTTCTTTCTTGTATACTGGATCTTTAAGCTGCTTCCACCTAGCATTCAACAGACTCACAGCTTCCATTTCTAGAGGGTTCTTGGGCTCTGGATAAGAATGTTTGAAAAGCCTTCTGAGTTTGTCCACCTCCTGAGTAGTCCTGATCTTTGGAATATCCTCAAAGTTCTTCATGATGAGCTGAGGTTTCCAGTGAGATTTATCAGATTTAAACTAACAATAGATCATCTTGGGGTAGCCCTTGACACGGTCAGTATTGTGGACACTGGCCGCATCTCGCTCCATTCGCTTCTTTTCCACCACTACTTCAGACAGGTAACTCATGAGTCTCTGCTTTTCTTCAACAAACTTATCTTCCACTTCGCCCCATTTGAATATATATAATACTCTCTCCAGAAATGCAGCATCTTGAGTCCGTAGCAGCCATTGTCTACTCATATGCAAGATTGTTTGATTCTGGTCTGCATCTATGAATACTAAGGCATCAGCTGTATCTTCAACATAAGCATGTATCCAGTATACACTTTCACTTCCTGGAACACCAATAGCCTCCCTTCCTTGTTCTAGTGTTCCAGAAGGAAGAGTCAGAGCTTCATCTACATTCTTCATGGCTTGAAGAATATTCCATTTCTTCTCTATCAGCTCCGGCTCAATCTTCACGTCATCAAGAGGGTTTGGAGCAATGACATCACACTTCCACACCTCATTGCTCTTCTTGAATATAACTCTTTCAATGATCTTCACGGATTTATCTTTAAGCTCAGAAGCGAATCCCTTACTCATCATTTGTCTACAGACAGCTTTGAGAGATTCTACTGAAAGCTCCATTAGATCATTTTCCTCCATGCTAACCCTCTTCATCTTTCCGTCAACTACCATCCGGACAAAATTTGGATATGCTGAGAATTCTGGACCCTTGTCCTCTGCTAGCTGCATTAACTGATCCCTGTACAGAATGCTTAGCTCCTCAGATTGAGAGTATTGAATTTTAGTCGCTAGCAAGAACAACTCTGACGCAGATCTTCTCATTATGAATTGGTCATCCACATATAGGAAAGATGTTGGGACTCCTTCTACCAAAGATAAGATAACCTGCCACTCCTTAAGATTTGCATTGTATCCAACCCTGACTTTAGAAATTAATCTCTTCAAAGCATTTATATAGTCCCCAGTCATTGGATTCTGCAAATTTAAGTTGTAGAACAGATCATCTGCATCCTTGTTATGAACTCCTTTCGCACAGGGTCCCATCATTATCTTCCTTGCTTCATCCCATTTCTGCCCTATCCTTCGTTTGTCCAGATCAACTTGAGGATCAGCTAGCCTTGCAAGCTCATACTCATACTGCTTCCCTTGTAGCTCACCCTTCTTTTCTAGGAATGCAGCATGTTCTTGCATCATCTTCATTTTATGGAACTGAGCTTGTTCCAAGGCTAACTGTTGAGCTTTAAGGGTTTCCTCATCAACAGGAAATTCTTCAGGCATTCCGGAAGACATCCCAGCACCTCCACCTTGTTCCTTCAAAGATCTTTTTATAGTGTGTGCCAACGGTACGTCTTCCATGTCAGAATCTGAGTCAAGTACCTCCTGTACTGTTTCCTGATGACTCAGGTCAATAAATGGTTCATCAACCATTACTGCCTTACCCTTCCTCATCCTCAGAGCCTCTTCATCAACAGACGGCTCAACTTCTGGTTCCTTGACAAGATCATCGGGTTCTTCAATTTCTTCGATGTGAACTGCCTGCTGTCTCGTCTCCTTTCCACTCTCCCCCTTAGGTGAGTTATCCTGAGCTCCACCTTGGTCTTCAGATCCACCAGCTGCATAGGAACCTCCAAAACCAGAACCAGAGGCTCCCGCTCCACTAGCACCACCTGCACCAGCATCGGGGGGAGGTTGTTGTGACTCGAAGCACTCCGGGGGCACAAAACTCCTGACTGCGAACATCATTCTACTGATTTCCACAGCCATTGTATGCATTGTAGACTCCAATGCCCCCATCCTCTCATTGAGAGTGCTTCCCAAGACACCACCAGCATGGCCCAAGTCATTGACCTTATTTGTCAAATCATCAAAAGCTGTAGCTTGACTTGCCATCCTTGCTGCGTAGTCGTCTAGAGCCCTTTGATTGTTTCCAATATTCATCCCAAACTGCCCCATCGTCTGTCCGAACTGCATCATCTGATTTTCCATAGAAGTCATACGCGTATCAAGATTTTCAATGTTAAGGGACGGTGTTTGGTTTAGGTGACCTCGCTCTAATACTCGTTCTGTTGGTATTTGACGCTCGGTTTCGGGCCTTGAAAATGAAGGTCCCTCTCTCCCTAACCTCTCACACACACTCCCTGTCTCACGCTCGTGTATGTCTTCAATGATTGATCCAAATAATGAAGCAGTACCTGCAGAAAATTGATAAGAAATGTTGTTGACAGTTATGGGATCAAATTCTGTTTGTTCCTGAGTTGGAATCTCAGGCTGAGCGGCTGCAAAGTGTTCTTGTACAACATCAGAACTGATCCTCTTTGCAGCATCAGTACGTACCGGTGAAGGTACGGCTGAAGTTCTTAAGACTTCATGTCCTCTTGAAGCAACAGTATCTTCAAGAGGTACATCATCCTCACCAAAATCAAAATCCCTATGTGCAGATTGTTCAAGGGGTGAACCACTCGCGTGAGGTGGAGTGGTTGCGTGTGACACGCTAGGGTTTGACTGTGGTTGTGAAGTAGCAGCGTGGAAAAGTTTGGCTTTCTTTCGAATAAGTTGCTGCTCTTCGGTTTCACTCTCCTCATAAGTTTCTACATAGACACGTGCTGGCTTTCTGACTTCCGTTAACAAGGGTGATAGAGAATAGGAATGTGTGTCAGACTCAGAGTCAGAAATATGGCTCTCACCCTGGGATAGATCCTGCGGGTTAGCAGTCTCTTGGGTCGCGGAATCAGATACATAGGAGGAGGAATGAATAGTATGCATGGAGAGATTACCTGATTGATTACCTTGTGCATCATCGCTTTCCTCATCAGGAATCTCATCAAATGCCTCAGCATGAACAGATGGATTTTGAGCATGTGATGAAACTTGTGATGATGCCTCCAAATTGGTAACTCCTGCATCATATCTAAGCCACATTTGTAAATTTTCAGGAGTAGACATCGGTTTACCTTGATGTTTATCCTGATTAGCAATGGTTGAAAGTGACTTAGTGCCCATCCCTAGCGATTCAGATGTGGGGCTTCTGGCAAATCCCTGTCTAACAGCAAGAGCATCCTTCGGTATTAAGTCATTGATCAGCATTTGAAGAAACCGAGGAAACCAGCAGACAACATCATTTGTAGTGAGGTCTCTGCTTGCAAGGGATCCCATTGAGGCCACTATCTCAGAGAGAACTATGCGTCCATAGTTTATATCCAGTTCTCTTGCTAGGGCAACTGCAAAGGTTTGCATTGGAATTGGAATTTGATGAAAGTCTTTTTCGCGTGCCCGAAAACATCTTGTGATGGCCTCGAAAAAGTAATTCCATTCCACATGAAAGAATTGTTTTTGGATATTTCCCGTGATTGGGCCTTTTGGGGGATAACATCCAATTTCTTCAAAGAATCTGAGGCGTTCTGCAGCAGTAGGTTCTGGATCATAGGCATCTTTAATTGGAAATCCCAGAACCCTGTTGACAATTTCTTCGGTCACCTCATATTCCTGACCCGCTAAGGTAAACCTGAAACCAAAGGGGGTTGATTTGCTCCCAAAAGTAACCGCACTAGTCCATAACTGCTGTAAAGCATCATGTACTAGTGTAGGTTTAGCAGTAAAAGCATGGCTAGCTTTGGAGTACAAATTGAGAAATCGTATCCAAAACTTAAATCGCGGGAGTTGATCACCAATTTCCGTAGAAATATTATAAAAATTGTTTTTAGCAAGTGAAAATTGGTGAGCCATTTTGATTAAATGTTTTTCTTTAAAAGATGTGAATTTTTTTTTTAATTTTGGAAAACAAATAATTTACGAATTAAATGATGTATCCCTTTTAATTTATCAAAAAGAACAAAAGTCCCTTTTAGAAATTAAACTACGGGATTCAATCAATAGCCAATACTAAATCTGAATATTCAAAGAAGATGAATATTCGTGTGTACCAGAGAAATCGTGTGTGTTTATGAATGGTGAATATGAAATCACGTTTTATGAACAGTATACAAACAGTTATATGTTCGTGTGTATGTATATGTGCGTGTATATGGATGAACACAAAACACACCAACACAAAGATTAAGGATAACACAGTCAAGATTAGTCCAAAAATTGGCAGTAATTCGTGATTAGTATGAGTTTAATCACAAAACAAAGATTAATGGTATGGAGTTATGAAATCGCCTTGTTTTGTGAAGAGGCTGCTGTGAAAATTAGAATTAGGTAAAGTGAATTAGGCATCGAGTTAAGATGTATATATAGATGAATGTAAAATGACAAAAATGTCCCTGTTAAAAAATGTGAAAAGTACTAAGTCCATACAGGGGACATCTAAGTCGAACTCTATCTCGAACATCTCTATCTCGAACATCAAGTCGAACTTCGAGATAAAGTTCGAGATAGAGGTTAACTCGAACAATTATGCACAAATAAGCACTTTAACCAATTTTACAGCAGAAACTATAGGGAAATCCTATCTTGAAGATTATTGAATTGTAGTAAACTTGGAAAATTCCCTTCTTAAGAAAAACAAGGAAATTCAAGACACTTTTCGAGTTAGAAGTCTATCTCGAACATCAAGTCGAAATTCGAGTTGAGTTTCGAGATAGACTAAGAACTCTATCTCGAACATCAAGTCGAAATTCGAGTTGAGTTTCGAGATAGACTAACTCGAAGTTAATCCCAAATTCTTTCCAAAATACCCCCTTGAAGCAAAAAGTACAGGGTAATTCAAGATATGTTTCGAGTTAGGAGTGTAACTCGAAAAATTCCCTTTAGCTTAACTGAGAACTCTATCTCGAACATCAAGTCGAAATTCGAGTTGAGTTTCGAGATAGACTAAGAACTCTATCTCGAACATCAAGTCGAAATTCGAGTTGAGTTTCGAGATAGACTAACTCGAAGTTAATTCTCAGTTCTTTCCAAAATATTCCCTTAATGGAAATCTCATCTCAACCTTTGAGATAAAATTCGAGATAGACTTTATCTCGAATATTTTGAAGATAGAACTAGGCACACTGGTAACTCGAACTCGAACTCTAAGTCGAATTTCGAGATGAATTTCGAGATAGCCAACTCGAAATTCTTCCCAGACTTAGAATTTTACAAAAACTTCACTCTGACAGCTTAAGTCGAAATTCAAGTCGAATTTCTAGATGAGTTTCGAGATAGAACCTAACTCGAAATTTTGAAGTTTTTCAATTCTAAGGCCTCTAATTACATGAAAATCAAAGGTAAATTCATCTAAAAATCATACAATATTTAGAATATTATGAATTTAACTCCCCCTATGATCATGCAATCTAACAAGCATAAATTCACAGATTTGTGCTATAAAAGACACTTAAAACACAATGAATTCATGCAAAATCACACTATATGCAACCTATAACAATCATTAATTAGGCATATTAAAGTCTAAGCACATAATGATTGATTAGCTTGCACATACAAACATAAACATGGATTTTACAGATAGAAGGCTTTACTAACTTGTGTTAAGCATTCCCAATTCACCAACCAACCTATTGAATGTTACTTCATCAAGAGGTTTGGTGAATATATCTGCAATTTTTTGCATTGTGGGCACAAAATGTAGCTCCACAGTCCCCTCCTCGACATGTTCTCTTATGAAATGATACCTGATGTCAATATGCTTGGTTCTTGAGTGATCTACAGGATTGTTGGTTATGGCAATGGCACTTGTGTTGTCACACATGATTGGAATTTTCTTGTGCTCCATGCCATAATCCTTCAATTGGTTCCTCATCCACAGTATTTGAGCTACACAGCTTCCAGCAGCAATGTACTCAGCTTCAGCAGTAGAAGTAGATACTGTATGTTGCTTTTTACTTTGCCAGGACACCAATCTTCTGCCAAGAAATTGGCAAGCACCAGATGTGCTTTTCCTATCAATCCTGCAACCTGCATAGTTTGAATCTGAATAGCCAATAAGATTAAAACCTGTATCTCTTGGGTACCAAATCCCTAGATTTGGTGTGCCCTTGAGATACCTAAAAATTCTTTTGACGGCTACGAGATGTGATTCTCTAGGATCCGCTTGGAACCTTGCACATAAACAAGTTGCGAACATTATATCTGGTCTACTTGCAGTTAAATAGAGGAGTGAGCCAATCATACCTCGATAGCTTGTGATGTCAACTGATTTACCTGATTTGTCTTCATCAAGCTTCGTGGCTGTTGCCATGGGAGTCTTAGCTGCTCATGCATCTTCTAGATTATACTTCTTGAGTAAATCTCTGACGTACTTGGATTGACAGATAAAGATACCATCTTTTCTCTGACTGATCTGTAATCCAAGGAAGAAGGACAGCTCTCCCATCATGCTCATCTCATATTTTTCCTGCATTAGCTTGGCAAATTTCTCGCACAAGCGCTCATTTGATGACCCAAAAATAATATCGTCCACATATACTTGAACAAGTATTAAGTCATTTCTCACAACTTTGTAGAACAATGTTTTATCAATTACTCCCCTAACAAAACCATTTTCAATTAAGAATAAGGATAGGGTTTCATACCATCGCCTTGGGGATTGCCTGAGGCCATAGACAGATTTGAAGAGTAGATACACAAAATCTGCATGTTCTGGATCAACGAAGCCAGGCGGCTGTTCCAGATACACTTCTTCTTCTAACTCTCCGTTTAGGAAGGCACTTTTCACATCCATCTGGAAAACCTTGAAGTTCTTATGTGCTGCAAATGCCAAGAACATCCTGACTGCCTCAAGTCTTGCAACTGGTGCATAAGTTTCATCATAATCAATTCCTTCTCGCTGAGAATAACCTTTTGCAACCAAACGAGCCTTGTTTCGTGTTACAAGTCCGTTTTCATCCAGTTTATTTCTGAATACCCACCTAGCTCCAATTACGGATTTGTTCTTTGGTCGGGGTACCAGTTTCCAAACTTTCTGCCTTTCAAACTGATTGAGTTCCTCTTGCATTGCAATCACCCAATCAGCATCGCCAAGAGCTTCTTCTATTTCTTTAGGTTCAAGCTTGGATAAGAACCCAGAATATAAGGAGATATTAGCCATGTCAGCTCTTGCAGTTCTTCTAGTAGTCACACCAGCATCTGGATCACCAATAATTAACTCAAACGGATGGTCTCTATTCCATACTCGTTCACCTGGAAATTGTCTTGATGATTCAGCTTGACTTTCTGAGTTGGGGTGCTGACTACTTTGATTATTTTCACTAACTCCCCCTGAGTTAGTGCCAGCTCCTATAGAACTAGAGTCAACTCGACTCGAGCCTTGAACAGTAGTCCTTGAGCTGCTATTTACTCCCCCTGAGTTGTTGCCGGTTCGTACTGAAGAAGTCTCTCCTGATCTTGTAGAATTAGCTTGTTCACTAGACTCAGGTTCTTCATGTACGCTTGGAACATTTAATGGAACAACCAACTCAGGTTCATCTTCAAGATCTTCTAAGTCCAGATTCTGAAATTTTAGGGACTCAGGTTCACTAGAATCTCTTGAAATTGATGAGAGTTTGGTATCGTCAAATCTGACGTTGTAACTTTCAGTCACTTTTCGATCATTCACCAAGAACACTCTATAAGCTGCCACCACGTCTGTAGAGTAACCAACAAAGATTCCTTCACGAGCTTTTGCTGCAAACTTGCCTAGATTTTCATCATCTATAAGCACATAGCATTTTGCTCCGAAGACATGAAAGTATTTGATTGTTGGTCTTCTGTTGTTCATTAGCTCACATGGTGTCTTTTCTTTATCTTTTATGATCAAGGTTCTATTTTGAGTGTAACAAGCGGTACTCACTGCTTCGGCCCAGAAATATAAAGGAAGTTTTGAATCATACAACAAAGTTCTTGCTGCTTCAACCAAAGTTCTATTCTTCCTTTCAACTACTCCATTTTGCTGTGGAGTCCTCGGGGCTGAATACTGACGACGTATTCCTTTAGATACACAGAAGTCATTCAGCACTGCGTTTTTGAATTCAGTGCCATTGTCTGATCTAATCGTCTTCACAGTAAGTGTTGAAACGTTCTCAATTTGAGTGATATGATCAATGATTAAGAAAGGTACTTCGTCTTTCGTCATTGCGAACAATACCCATGTATACTTGGAGAAGTCATCCACGATTACCAAAGCATATCTTTTCCTAGACAAAGATAGGACATTCACTGGGCCAAACAAATCCATATGAAGAAGTTGTAGAGGCTCAGTAATACTAGAAATTTCTTTGCTTTTATGCGATGCTCGCTTCGACTTTCCCATCTCACAAGCTTCACAGAGTCCTTTCGGAGCGAACTCCATTTGAGGTAGATCTCTCACCAGTTCTCGCCTCGCGAGAGCATTCATCGTTTTGAAGTTTAAGTGAGATAACTTTTTGTGCCATAACCAGCTTTCATCATCCGAGGCTTTGCTGTAGAAGCAGGTGACCTCATCCTGATTTGCTGAATCCATATCTGCAACAAAAAGATCTGCCTTTCGAACTCCTCTCAAAGCTAGTGAGCCTTCCTTGATGTGAGTGATTGATACACCTTTCTTGTTGAAGACAATTTCGTAACCTTTGTCACAGAATTGACTTATACTCAACAGATTGTGCTTTAGTCCCTCAACATAGGAAATATCTTCTATGATGACATTGCCAGTTTTCAGTTTGCCATATCCCTTTGTCACACCTATGCTATCATCTCCAAAGGTAACATAAGGGCCAGCCTTCATAACCAACTCTGTAAGCAGGGACTTGTTTCCAGTCATATGCCTCGATGCTCCACTGTCTAGCACCCATATGACTTTATTTCTATTCTGCTTAATGCCCTGCAATGACAGATTGGTTAGACATTCTTCGGAACCCAACTTTGATTGGGGCCGGCTTTTCGATAAGATCGAGAATCAACAGATTTAACAACAGGAGATGCACTTTTCTTTACATTACTAGAGCTTTCGACTATCTCCTTTCCTTTCTCAGACTTGACAGATTTGTCAGTCTTAGGAGAAGGTTTGTCACTCCTAACTTTAGGAGGACTGACAGTCTTGGCTCTCCCATACTTTTTCTTGATGTTTGAACTAGCAACAGTATTTGAGCATGACTGGCTAGATGCATTCATTAAATGCACAAAAGTTTGCATGATATTAAAAGTGCATGGCATACAATTAGGTTGACCACACTGTGCATGATTCTGATGCAGATTATTCATTGTATGTGTGATAGGCATGGCATGTGCAGCAGGAACATTCATGTTAGCTTTGCATGCATAAGAAAGATGTTCAGTAGATTTACAATGATAACATGCTTTCTTTATTCGTTCAGCCTTAACCTCTTTTATGCCTTTCTCTCTCTTTCCTTGTTGCTTAACAGCCTTAGCTCCTAATCCTAGTCTAGATTCATCTCTAGGGAAATTGATTTTAACTTGTTTAATAGGAGTTGTAGGTTGTTCTTTCTGGCGATCTTCCATCTCAATCTCATATCTAGCTATCAATTCAGTCTCTTCTTTTTCTATTCTAGGAACAAGATGTTTGTAGATAGGTTTGACAGCCGATTTAAGAATTCTAGGTGTTTCCTGTTTAAGGTCACTGGAACTAGGGTCAATAGGTCTCTTTCCTTCTTTCTTAGGAAGGTCAGAATAATCAAGTCCTATACCTACTCCAGTTATTTTCTTAAATGTGTCATTATCTACATACACTTTACTAGCAGCTAGTTTGTAAGCTTCGCATTTTGTTTCTAACTCTGCTAGATTGTTCCTAAGACATGCTTCTACTTCTTCCTTAAGGACGAGCTTGTGTTCCAGAGATTTAATAAAGTCTCTTAGGGAAGTATCTACAGTGCAAGCAGCCTCTAGCTCTTCCACTTTTGCCTCAAGCATTCTGCATTTGGCAACAAGTGTTTTCTGTTCCTTTTGAGAAGAGTCTAGGCTTTTGCACAACATATAGATCTCTTCACTAAGAGCCCCGTTCTGTTCCTTATAATCATCAATAGACATTTCTACTTTAAGAGTCAGAACTGGTACCTCTGGTTCCTCTGATGTCTCAGCCATGAGGGCAAAGTTTGCTACATGAGTAACATCTTCCTCATCTGAATCATCCCAAGCTCTTCCTTCTGTCACCAATAAAGCTCGTTTTCCATGTCTTTCCTTCAACAGTGCTTCATAGTTGCTTTTGAGAGCTTCAAATGTCTCTTTTGGATAAGTCTGTTTAGGCTTTTTGCAGTCCGAGGCAAAGTGTCCAGCTTCACCACAATTATAGCATTTGAACTTCATTTTGAAATCCAAAGGAGATTTGTAGCTGGTATTCTTGCCTTTTCCTTTGTAGCCTGACGAACTACCACCACCCCTAGCAGTCCGATAATAAGATGAAGATTTTCTCTGTGGTCGGTTGCTCTTTCTAAATCTCATGTTGCTGAACTTCCTTGCCATGTATGCCACGACACTATCGTCCATGTTGTCCAGCTCTTCTTGGGTGTAGTAGTCATCATCACTGTCAGATGCGCACTCGTCATCATTATCAATTTGATGTGGTGCAAGTGATGATTTAGGCTTTGCTGCAACCATTGCCTTCTTAGACTCTTCCTCATCAGCAACTAATCCTGATGCACTTTCTTTTCCCTTTGAATCATTGTCCCATGCTTGATCTTGAAGTGTTTCCAGCTCATAGGTCTTTAATATTCCATAATATTCTTCCAGAGAAGTTGTATGCAAATCTCTGGTTTCTCTTATTGCGTAGACCCTATGCTCAATGCTCTTTGGCTGGTTCCTCAGATATCTCGTATTAGTCTCAACCATGGGGAGAGTTACACCTCTCAGATTCAAATCCAATACCAACTGACTGAATCGTAGGTAGACATCTGTTATGCCTTCTCCTTTTCGTATTCTAAAGGTGTCATACTCCATCTTGAGTATGAGTGTCTTGTTGCTTCTAACCTCTGCAGATCCTTCCATGACAACTTCTATCTTGTCCCAAATCTTCTTCGCTGTAGTCAGACCTTTGACTATGTTGAACATTTCATGATCAAGAGATTCCATCAAGGTTTGTCGTATGGCAGTATCATAAGCTATTTGTTCCTTGTCAGCATCCGAAAACTCCGAGACCTTTTTAGGCTCAGACCGAGGTGGTATAACCACTCCTCCTTCCGTATGTGCAGGAATAACCACCATTGGAACAAATTTACCCTTGTCAAGGACTTCTAGATATTCAGGGTTAACCGTCTCTAAATATAGTCTCATTCTGAAAACCCATTCTTCATAGTGATCTTTGTTGAACATTGGGATCTTGAACACATTTTTAGGAGCCATCTCAATTCTGGTCACTAAAAGTTTCTAAGTACCCAAGACTAGGCTATGTAGAATATTTATGTAGAACTTTTGCCTAAGTCGAAATTTCTCTAAGTAGAAATTTTGCTCAAGTCGAAATCACCAAGTAGAAATTGTCCAAGTCGAAATTCTATGTAGAAATTCTCAAGTAGAAATTCTATGTAGAAATTCTCAAGTAGAAATTCTATGTAGAAATTCTCAAGTAGAAATTCTATGTAGAACTTTTGTCCTTAGAATAATTTTTCTGCAGATTACTTTAATATTGAATAAACAATATTATCTCTTTAACACCTTTTGACTTTGAATGCTTTACTCACCTAACCCACCTAACCCACATGCTAGGTACTGAGTATGTCTGTATACTTTCGGCCGAATAAAGCAAATCAAAAAGTCCAAAACCACCTTTTTATTCTTTTACTTTTGAAAAGGAGATCAAAAAGTTGTTGGGTTGTCTTCTTTGATAAGAACAGATGATGAACACTCAAGAACACCAAATATGAACGAACCCAGATAAATTCACAAAAATTAGTTAAAATACACCCAAGCTAAATAATCACACCTGGAGTATTTAAATAATTTTTCAGATGAGTTTTCACTACCAACGAATTAAAACATACTTTTCGAGAAAATGAAAAATAGATCTAGAAAATGAAAACTCACGATTCTTCTACTCAACACAAGGATCTATGTTTTGTATGTTAAACATATAGCTCTGATACCAATTGTTAGGTCCAAATGTGTTGTAGAGGGGGGGGGTGAATACAACTTTTCGAATATGAGAAGCAATAAATACGATGCAATAAATGAACACACAGATTCAAGGAATATATATCTTATATATAACTTGAAAGGGTTGCTACAACATTCATTACAAAGTATAACAGAAGTTCAGAGAGAAGTGAATGATATTAAGCTCTGTGAATGCACTCTCTCTCTTTCTCTTGTGTTTTTCTTAAGAATTGCTCACTAACTAAAAACATTACACAAGTACTTCTATTTATACTACATGTAATCTATGTCCTGTAGTCTTCAAAGACTAAGATGTACGTGGCCCAATGATGTCCACATAAATCTTGCCTTATCTTGAAAGCTTGGAAATCTGCCAATCAGAAGATGCCATGTGTCATGTTGAAGCTGCACTCTATGTAAGAACCCCAAATTTTGGATATAATTAAAACTTTTTATTAAGTAATGATAAAATGAGGAACAATGATTCCGACAACAAGGTCACCAGCTCTAATGAATGGTGGTTTCAAAGAACAATGATTGTAATGAATGGATATTGCTTTGGACAATGATCCTGATGCATTGGTATATTGTCAGAATAGAATAATTCGTTGGTTGAGGACCTAGATAAGAATAATCTACCATCCAGGAGGGAGCTAATGGATCCTTGAAGGGAAATGAGTACGTGCATAGTGTTTCCTGTACGTGCATAGTAATTTGGTGGATGAATAGCGATTTTGTAAGTTGGAAAACTTTTCACGCCACCCTATGTACGGGACGTGATATGGATGTTTCGAAGTCATATTAGTAATACGCGGAGGAAATAAGTGAATGCAGAGACGATCGGAATTCAGAAATTCCAAATTCTTTTCGGTATAATATTTGACCGGACAGTGGATTAAATATTATTATAATCCAAGAATTGAGATATTAACTTTGAGGATTTGATATTTTGGGATGTTATTATATTTGATTTAAGAATGAAGGTAGGAAACCACTGAGGAGTGGTTATGGCTACAATGTAATTATTGATATTTGGAAAGAATGAATGGAATTCGACCTTATTATGTTTATGTCTTGAAGAATGCTAAAGGGTGACAACATAGGTAAGAATAATCTATCTTCTAAGGGAATAAGATATGGCAATTTCAAGCAGGAGAATATTCTCATGTCATCCAGATCGGTAACGATTAATCCAGTAGTTCCGTAGAAAGGATAAGGAACGATCGAAAGAGAATACGGACAATTGTACAACCCTAGATGAATAAGTAAAGAATAAGGATGAATAGTGATTTGGTGTAATTGAGAATATTATTAGACGACGTTATATAGAAGTACCCGGAATGAAATTCTGAGTTCGTATTATTGATCCGGAGGGAAAAAGAGTGTATGTAAAAGCTGTCGGATTCTGAAAAACCGCACTTTTATTTTCTCCGAGAGTTCCCTGGACACTGATAGCCTTAAGTATTTAACGAATGGATTTAAGGAATATAAATTGGAAAGTTAGAAAGAAAGATGGAGAATGATTATAGAAATATTAAGGGGATTCCCGGTAAAACCCTAACTAGAAACGATTGAGTTATTCCCTCGAACGATTAGTGAATTAAGCAATAAACGAACAAAGAAGCAAGCAGAGGAAGCAAGAGTCATGTACAAGCTACTAGAATAAATATCTAGCAACCAAGTGGGCTAAGTAACTAGCATGTTAGGGTTTGAACTAGTAGTTGGACAAATCAAATTCCTAGTTAGCAAGAATCCATCCAAGTGCTACACATGCCTTCCAATCTCACCATTCATTCCAAAAGCACTTTAATAAAGTAAAACAAGATGAGATATTATCTAAACTCATCTCACTTTATGAATTGTTATCCAAATAAGCCAAGCAACCAAGCCAAACCCCCCCTTCAAAGAACACCATTCGGCCTTCCATTAATTCCAAAACCAAAGTCCACCTTCTCACCATTGATTGTTCTTGAAATAATTATGGTGAGTCTCATATTTCATAAAACTTATCTCCTCAAAATCTTAGCTCCAAATTCCTTTGTTTGCATTTTCAAAAAAATCAAGGAAGAGGAGCATGAATAGTGTTTCTTATGAACTAACTTGTTTTTTTTCTTGTTTTCATGGATGATATAGCAAGCTTAGCACACCTAAGGACCATACAAAGCTTAGTGAGGCTATTAAACACTCTAAGGAAGGTATAAGACTTGAAAACCCTTGGTGTTGTTTTGAGATTTTATAAGTTTTATGGATGATTTAGTGATTAGTATGTTATGGCATGCTTAGATCCTTGTTATTAGTTGTTATGATTATGATTTGGTTTATGAACCATGTAATGGTTAAGATGAGTTGTTGATAGACTAGTCATGATGTTTATTATATGTTGGGATGGTTGAATTGATCTTGGTTAGATCATAGTAAAGTGTAAAAACTTTGGAAAGCGCGTAAACATAGCCGTTATAATGTCCGATTTTACAATATCATGTTTTGTATGCCATTTTTCACATCAAGACCCTACTGTCCAGAACCTTTTCTGCCATGTTAGGATAGCTTATGTTATAAGCTTCGTTTTGATATAAAGATCACGTGAAACGGACTTACGGTTTAGGAATTACGGCCGGTTTACTAAAAGTAGTTCGAATCCGTAAACGAAAGTTCGTAACTGTAATTGAAACCTCGTAAACTATGTAACGTCATGGCGAATCTTGGTAAACAAATACTAGAGGTAAAAAGGAAGGTGTGAAAGAAAACCGTATGTCAAAAGGATCATTTTTCGATTTATTAAAAATGTTCGAGTCGAGGTTAAACGCGAACGAACCCCTAAAAGATGACTCTTTTATAACTTCGGTAAAACACTTAGAAAAAGGGCGATAAAACTCGGAGTATAGTATTGGTTCGTAACGATCGACTTTAGAACTCATATGACTTAAGTATGTCCCAAGTATAAGTTCAATGACATGTCGTATTAACGAACGAATGTCGGGTCGGATCAGTGATAAAAGTAATCCACTAAAAGGGGTATAGCGAGATAACTCGAGAACGTGTTTCGAATTAAGTATAACTTAACTTTTAATATGTTAAGTGATTAATCCCGAATGCCTTGGCTATTTATAGATCACCAAGCTGAACCGGGACCCGCTACCACTACCCCTTACCGTACTCGACTACCAGGCAAGTTTCAATTCCCTTCTTTTAGGCTGTTGTTGTGATTGAATAAATATATATATATATATGATTGCTTATATACATATGCCATTGCATGCATGCCTACTTTCAAGTTGAATTGATATACTTGTTCCCTGAATGTTATTGTTGGCTTATAAGTTAGATAGTTATACATCAGTTATAAGCCGGTTATTGTAAGACCCTCATAGAAGGGCGTATACATCTTATTCATCAAATATAGACCGGGAGTCAATATTTCTTGATATATCGAGATTACCTCGGAGGAAAATATTTAAGTAAGTATTTTCCATTATTCGGGTGACGAATATTATTTGAATATTCGTTCGAGATTATTTATTTTAACGATCTTTACTTCAAATAATTATTTGAACGTAACTATTCGACGAATAATATTTTTAATATTCATTCAGAGTCGAATTATTTATCGATTATTATTGCGAATATTCTTCTAAAGGTTGGACTACTAAATGAATATTAATTGGATATTCATTTAGAATATTATTCATTAAATGAATATTACTTTTGAGTATTCATTTAAGACAGTAATTACCTATCGAATATTATTTTAATGTTCACCTGAAACTTGATTTATTTATCGAGTCTTATCTCGAATATTCCTTTAAAGTTTGGATTACTAAATGAACATTACTTGATATTCATTTAGAATATTATCCATTAAATGAATATTACTTTATCAATATTCATTTAAATTCCTAATTAATTATGAATATTATTTTGAATATTCATCCAGGGTTCTATTTAATCATCGAATATTATTTTAAATATTTTAAATATTTCTTTCAGGACTTATTAATTAATGAATATTATTTGGAATATTCATTTGAATATTTAGTTATGCAATAAATATTCTCTCGATATTTCTTCAAGAATTATTTGGGAAATACTCTGATTAAAGATATTCTTTCATATTCCTAAATAATCTGTAAAATATTTTAATTCAATAAATATTCTCTGAATATTTATTCCATGCTTAGAATAACCTCGATAAGGTATATCTTCTTCGATTATTACAGAAAATATTTCGGAGTCATATTATTATTAATCTTATATCAAGAAAGGTTCTCAGACATCATTCTTCTTTGAGTCTATCTCCCTAATAATAAGGGAACCTTACTTGGAAAATGTTATTTATCTTGTCGACTTCCCGGTCATAAAGTATTCTCTTCACTCGCAACTCGGGTGCTATTGACTTATTAAGTCGTTGTTTACCTTTTCATCTTTCGAGGGGTAAGATTGTTGGAACAAGTTGATATTCGTTACCAAGCAATAGCTTGGAAGTTATTGGTGAATTTTCCTTTCCAACTAGATACGTCTACTTTGTAGAGTCTTATCAACAAGTATTATACTTGGGGAAAGGGGGACGAACGTTACATTCAGAATCATGAATTCTATTTGAACTAGGAGTCGTGTAAGAGGCCGAGTAGCGCCGGTCCATCCCCTTTGGCCCAACCGTTGGCCGGGGAGAGCTAGTAAGGCGGTATACAAGTAAAGCCGTCAGTTCTTCCTTCTACCGGTAGTAAATCTAAATTGAGCTGTACGATCTCGACTGATCATCAAGATTGGAACAGCGGGCGCGGTGAATACTCCATCATTGGTTCATCATCCAAATTTATTTATTTCCTGCAACATGATTACTGTTGGCAGCGTTGAAAAAGGGTCATAACTGGAATTACAACCTTTTCTTGCAAGTTCCTCTTCTTAATAACAATAAGAATATCTCGCTTACTTTGATGTAGCAGATATTTCTACAAACAAATACTTTAAGTTACCTTGTAACTTCATCGTTCATATTATACTGGCATCATTTCCGTAAATGCATGGCATATGGTTTGAAAGATACTTTTGAACTGTTACATTATCGTTCAGTTATATATTATTGTTGGTAGGCTATTGCTCACCCTTGCTTTATTATTATATCACAACAACAGCTAGACCAGATGACTCGCACAAGGCGCACTCGACGCGGGCGAGGACGATGAGACTACCAGAGCTGAAGAAGAAGCTATTGGTAGGGTATATTTATTTTTTTCAGTACCAAGAATATGGTCTAGTATGACTTATGTAAATGGATGGCAAAGAGTATGTATTTATATTGAAATCCTTTTTGGATTGTAAGAACTCATAATGTGATTAATAAAAATTTGATTGTTACTCTGATTTCATCTCTGGGACTATAACGGGTGTGTTTTATATTGTTGTGTTGGGTTATAGAGACGTAATTTACTTTATGTTAAGGAAATTTCAATTGTTGTGGATAGAATTGGAAACCGTAACCACCGGATCCCGGACCCCGGATCTGGGGGTGTTACACTCTAAGTAGAACTTCTACTTGAGAATTTCTACTTAGCCATCTCGAAGTTCTAAGTAGAACTTCTACTTAGAAACTTCTACTTGGCCATCTAGAATATTTAGTACTTAGAAAATATTCTGGTCTTCAACTTGAAACTTCAATGCACATCTTGAACTTGTGATATCTTCATGTCTTTATTCTTCACCAAGCTCTTGAATATGGATCTTTATTACTGACATAAACTTGCTATCAATGTCCTGACACTTGATGCAACGGTCTGGTTCATAAGTGACTAGTCTTGATAGGGTTTTTGCTTCTTGAATAAATTACCATATCCAATTAGAAATGTGGCTTTCCAATATTTGCTTTCCTTCTTGTTCACTTGAAATCAATTGGTCTTATTGATACTGATAGTTATGATCTTGATTCTTGGCTTTCCAAATCACTGAGGCATGAACAACTTTGACTTGAACTTCTTTCAATGATTTCTTCTTCGACTGATCATAGTTAACATGTTGAATTGTATCAATTACCTTGTCTTCATTGTTGATTTCTTGTGACTTCTTGTTCTTGATTGTCTTCTGGTTAAGTATCTTTTCCTTTAGTTTGAGTTACATTAGTTATAGTGTTACAAGTTTACACACTCTGCCTTTCACAATTGCCAAAGAAAAAGCTTCACTTTATGAGGAACTTTCAGTTTCCAAATAAGTTTCCATGGACCTGTGAAACCACTCATATTGAGCAGCCCCCTATAACATACTGAAGTTTTGAATTTGCCGTTCAATGGACCCCAAGTTAAAATGTCTCTCATTTCCTAAAAAGACTGAATCTAGTATCACTTTTAACCTCAAAGCTTCTTGTTGTTCCTGCGAAGAGAGAGGTCTATTCCATAATCGAGAGTCAGTCACTGAAGAAGAATGCCATTTACTCTTCATTTCTCTTAAAGTGCACCCCCTATAACACACTGAAGTTTTAAATTTGTCGTTCAATGGACCCCAAGTTAAAATGTCTCTCATTTCCTAAAAAGACTGAATCCAGGATCACTTTTAACCTCAAAGCTTCTTGTTGTTCCTGCGAAGAGAGAGGTTTATTCCATAATCGAGAGTCAGTCACTGAAGAAGAATGTTATTTACTCTTCATTTCTCTTAAAGTGCACTGCTTATCTCTCGCTAGTCCATAAAGAATTTCAAATTGTGATGCAAGAACACCTGAAACATGACATAAATCCTGCCAGAAGCCTATAGAAGAGCCATTTTTAATGATCCATTTGAAGGGCTCAGAGAATAAGTTAGAAAAACATGGATCTCTGGAGACGTGCATGAGACTTAGAACAACAGGAGAAAATTTCTTTGAATAAAGTACTCATATTCTTTCATCATTAGAAAATACATTGCCATACTTCCCTATGAGGACTTTATGCCACATGCACTTCCTGTCTTGATGAATTTTCCACCACCATTTGGATAGAAGGGCCATATTCTTCAAATTTAAATCAGCCAAACCCAGACCTCCCAAATCCTTTGGAAGAGTGATCTTATGCCAACCTATGCAATGAAGTTTCTTGCTGCAGCAACTTAACTCATTGATCTCATTCCAAAAAAAATCCCTTCTGATTCTGTCAATCTGCTTAATAACAATCTTGGGGGCACGAAAAAGCTAGAGCCAGTAAACAGGGATATTGTTCAAAGTGGAAGCAATTAAGTTAGCTCTGCCTGCTTTGTTCAGTGAATTGCATTTCCATTTGGCTAATTGAAATCTTACTTTCTTGATCACAGGGACCCAGAACTTACGTCTCTTAGGAGAGCATACTAAATTAGCTCCCAAATAGGGCAAAGGCCAAGAGCCTAGCTCACAACCTAATATGGAAGCCCCCTTTTGTAGCACTTATTAAATCTTCCTTGGAAGAATACAAAAAACTCTTCTTAAGGTTGATTTTCAGTCCCGAAAAAATTTCAAACAGCTTTAGAACTAACCTGATGCCCCTACATGAATGACTCGAGTTTTCTACGAAAATTATTGTGTCATCCGCAAATTGCAAATGGGAGAGTGGAGGACCATTTCCTAGCTTGATACCTTTAAAAATGCCTAATTGCTCTGCTTTGATTAATAAAAGATGTAAAATCTCTACCACAATATTAAAGAGCAAGGGTGATAAGGGGTCCCCTTGTCTAAGACCTCTACTAATAGAGAACTCCTTATAAGGACTACCATTTACTAACACAGACATTCTTATTGAATTGAAAATCGATTTAGTCCAACCTACCCACTTGTCAGAAAAACCCATATGTCCCATTACCTAAAAGAGAAAGCTCCATTTGACTGAATCAAAAGCTTTGGCGAAGTCCAGTTTAATAATCCAACCTTTTGTCTTGTTAACTTGAATACTATGTACCACCTCATTAGCAATGAACAGGCTATCTGTAATGTTACAATTTTTTACAAAGCCCGATTATACTTCTGACACTAGGGAATATAAGACCTTAATCAATCTGATAGACAGGAACTTTAATAGTATCTTAACTGATCAGTTGATTAACCTGATGGGGCGGAAGTCCAAAACTGATTCTGGCACATCTTTCTTCGGAATTAGGATAAAGAACGATGAGTTAACACCTGGAGGTAAGACCTTACGATTGTAGAAGTTCTCGAAAGTAAAAAACAAATCCTTGTGTATGACATTCCACATCCTTTTATAGTACTCAGTGGTGATACCGTCTGGTCCTGGAGATTTATTGGAATTCATGGACATTAAAGCATCATGGATCTCTTGAAGACTGAAAAAACCATCAAGAAAGTCCACCTCTCTTGGAGACATTTTGTTGCTGATTAGAGGGCCTAGATTGAAAATGTCATGTCCATCATCTATGTTGAAGAAGTTGTTAAAGTGATCTCTGAAGACATTTTTAACCTGTGACGGGTTCGAAATCCAATTTCCTTCACACATAATACCTTGAACAGAGTTCTGTTTATTCCTGTGTTTGATCATGATCTAGAAATTGCATCACTTTCAGCATCCCATTGAATCCTTGATTTTTGTTTCAAAAATGCTTCCCTCTCTCCATAAGCTTCATTGAGAGCTAGCTCGAGCTCCTTCCTATTAGAAGGTACAATAGGGTTTTTGTCACAAGCATCTAGAAGATTTTCCAAATTTTTTACCTTCTCAAAACAATCTACATTGCTACAGAAGTTCCACTCTTTTATAAGGATTCTAGTAGATCGTAAATTTTCATGAAAATTCATGTCTTGATCTGCTAGTGATTTCCAGTGACTCATCACCTTATTAGTAAAGGAGTCATTCCTTAACCAATGGTTAAAAACCTTGAATGGCCTTGGCCCCCAGTTATGCACAGTGGAACCTAAGAGTAATGCCACATGATCCGATGATTTGCGCCCCAAACCTCTAGCCACCAATTTCTATCTAGATGTGACCATTCCACACTTAGGAGCGCCCTATCTAACCTACTACATTTATCTTGGGGTCCAAACCAAGAAAATTTATAGTTGATTAAAGGAGCTCCCACAAGCCATTGACCTCTGTGAATGAATTGAAACTTGTGGTATCCGATCTCTTGTATTTGCAGTTAAGACTCTATTGATCATTTAGAATGAAGTTGAAGTCCCCCATAGAGCAAAATGGCTCTTCATTGTGAGAGTTTAGTAGTGCAGTAAGGTCTTGCCATAGAATCTTTTTATCACGAAGACTATTAGGACTATAAATATTGACACAATTGAGTACTTGAGATGAACTCGTCATTTTACCTCTAATCCATATCCAATTATTCTCAATTCTCGACGAATCCAGAGAAAAATAATTATTGTTCCATGAAGTTAGCAACCCTCCTGAAAGACCCCTCGAAGGAGAAAAAAGCCAGGAATGATCTTACAAAGACCAGAAGTACTCCTGGTGAATAGTATCTAGAGACTAGCACTTTGTCTCTCGGATAAATAAAAACATCAGATTGTTGTCCTTGATCAAATCCTTTAAATTGCGTCTTGCTGTGGCATTTTTGATGCCTCTGATGTTCCAACTTAATAATGAAAAGAAATCCATAAAGAAATATATTTCTGAACTGTTACCAAAAGAACCAAGTGTCCAAATCAATGATCACTCGATAATCTGGATCTGATATCTTGTAAAGCCTCTGTTCTTTCCTTTACTGGAATAAATCCCATTAACAAACCTGTTTCGAGTATCTCCGTAGCCAAATCCTTTTTGTCATCAGCCTTATATAATTGTTCTGCATGATTGACTTCATTTCCAAATTTCTTGTCCTTTCTCTCTTGTGCATTCTTTTCTTGATACCTTTAATATCTAGGAAGGAAAACGTTTTTTGGTTTTTCCTTGGTCTTCCCTTCTTCTTACGTATACTAAGATTAGTGATTTTTGAATTCAGCATTAAGACAGGGGACTCCATATGTACGTCTTCATGTTCAGATTCCGAAGTTGTTTTATTGTAAGCATTATCTAATGATTAATCATTCAGACCAATAGAAGAATCATCCAAAGAAGGATTACTCTCTCTGAATTTCCATGCAGTATCATGTACTGGAGGTTCCAAGCTGTCAAACAAAGGAATAATTCTATCTTCTTTGCTTTTTGAACTTACTGTAGAATCCAAGATATCACCGACATGATTGTTCCTACCTTCTTGTATGTTGAAACTGATATGCGTGTTTTTAGATTGATCATTGGCCATTTCTGATTCATTAAACATCGAAAGATTATCCATGTTTAGAGAAGCAGGTGAATATGTGCCTTCCTCATCTGAAGAATCAAGACTTGAAGAATCAACACTCTGGTCTTGACTTTGAAAAGCCTTCTTGTCCTCTATTGTCACTTCCTTTCTTTGATATGATTCTACGAATGTCTGCGAGAAATCTAATTCCTTCAACCTGGTCCAAAAACCTTTGTCTTCAATCAGCACTTTTATTGTTTCATCTATTTTATCCACTTTATTAGTGGAAACACACAATCTTAAACTATGAAACATTGCATTTTGGAGTGGTTTGGTGTGCTCCGTTAGAAGATAGCCCCAATCTCCCACAATATTTTTCCATGTCCCTTTATTCCATGCCACAATCGGCAAGCCATCACACCAAACCCATGCAACTCTTGGGACCACGAGATCTATATAAGTTACTTGCTTGACTGAGCTAAAAACTTTTAATAGCTCTTGCATGTTAACATTTTTCGCTTCTTCCTCATCTGCAAAAGTTAAAAGAAATTTCCTATGGGAAATACCTCTCACTTGGATGTTATAAAAATCCAAATCAATAAGCCTTTCCTGTAGCATATCAGCCCATTTGGGCTCTTCTATGATGCCCAGCAAACTTCTCTTTAGTTCTTCCTTAAAAGCTGTGTTAACCGGTATCCTGCTCTGTACGATGAGAAGGTTGTTAAACCAAAACCGATTCCGACTTGCTGTTATTATTACCTTTTGTTGGAGGGATGACTTTTTTGCCAGGATTCTGTGTAGAGTTTTGATTGAGATTGTTATGAAGCTTTTCAGTCTTACTGTTCTTATTACCTTTTGTTGGAGGAATGACCTTTTTGTCAGGATTCTGAGCAGAGTTTTGACTAGAATTGTCTTGAAACTTTGTAGTGGGTTTTGTAAAACTAGGTCGTGGTTCTCTGTTCGATAGCTTGATCAAGAGTTTGTAACCCATAAAGGAGACACCATTAAAAACATTGATCAACCTCTTTGCATGATAGAGATTTTGCACCAACATGAATCCTATTCGAAAGTTGTTGACATCCCTTCGTTTAGGTAGAATGATATCCAGAATCAAATTCTCTTTATTTAGGAATGACCAAATTTCCTTAGCTTTTGCTAGAGATGGAATATTGTGGATCATAACCGAGACACTGTTTGACTTCCCTTTGTTCTGATGATCCTGATAAGAGTTGTCCACTATACCATTGTTAAGAATCTCTACATAAGACTGATTTCTATCTTGCACCCCCATTGAATTACCTAAAGGTACAGCCTTCAATTTTCCAAACTTTGAAGAACGTTGCATCTGGAACCATTGATCTTCTATGGGGTAAGTATTCTGATCTGAATACCAATTTGCGACCGTATTCCGATCATAGCTTGCTGTTTAAAATTTGAAATTTGAAAACGTTTTCTCTCTCTTACCTCTCTATCTCCTACTCTCTCTCCTTCTCTCATATTTTTTCAATAATGAGGTGGTCTTTCTAGTTAATACGAGAAACTTGTCCTAAGAAGGCGGTGAGGAAAATCTAAGCACGAAATTATATATAAGAGCATCTTTGATGATAGATGATAGAAAATTCTTAGTTTTAATATCTATGTGACATTTCTTATAGACAATATGTAAAAAAAATTGCATTCTAATGAATCAAAATTTCTAGCAATAATTATAGATAATCATCTTTTATTAATTATATTTGTCGAACCAAAATTTCGCTAAGCAAAAATTATACTGAATTATTAGCACTCCCATCGACCCTCTTGTGTAAAATTTTTAATATTTCATTTTAAAGAAAAAATTTAGCCAACGATTATACCTATTATCATTGGAGATACTTTAAGTGGAATGTTTATTCAACAAATATGACCAATTAAATTTAATTATCGAAATTATTTTATAAGAAAATTTGTGGATGGAAGTGGTATAATTTTTACGTATTATCTATAACACGTGCCATTTTAATTAATTTAACTATGTGTTTTATATCATTGCCATCTAAATAATTTAATTGAGTGTTCTACATCATTGAAGATGCTCTTACAAGATAGGGATATCATTGAGGTTATATATATGGTGGAGACAAAAATGATAGTCCCTCTCATTTCTTTACAAATGAGTTGGGTACGAAAGTTAAGAAAAAGTGTAAAATGGTGGACAAAAGTAAGAAAAATGAGTAAAGTGGTGGAACCAATCAATATTTAATGTATAAAGTAATTATAGTGGAGGAAAGTAATAGATTGTTGTGGAATAAAAACTAGTTTACGATTTGTAATTAATGCTAGGGTGGTTGAGCTTCGAGCTTTAATGGCTGCTTCTGCGTTCGAGACTAAACAGTCCTCACAGAATGCCTACGTATCTCTGTATTAGAGAATCAAGCCAAGAAAATGTAGTTCTGAGATGAGGGGTCTGGCCCTTTATATAGGCCGAGAAGCCTTTAGAATTATGGTAGGAGTCAGAGACTTGGTAGAAAAGTCTTTGAGGAAAGTTCTAGATCTATTCCTTGTAGGAATCAGTTTCCATATTGAATTGGATGCCTTGGTGGATAAGTCTGGTGGAAATAATATCTTTATCCAACTCTTATTGCTGAGCTGTTTATTTCCCCCAATATTAATTACGAAATTAATATTATAATTGGGGTTTTGGGCCCAGCTGGTGGCCCTCACGTTTGGGCCATCCTTGGCCTAATTAATGCCACATTAAATGTGTCTTTAGGGCTTATTTTCAGCCCATATCATTTGCCCCCCAACTTCTAGGAAAATTGATCAGGTTTTCCTTGAAGTTCTACTTGTCTAATTCGAGACTCGGGTCAGGGTTTATCTTTGATATCGTTTTGACGTAAAGCGTGGAGCGACCGACGCGTTTACAACGACGTTAGATTGTGCCAGTAGCATTGAACGGTGCTAAACGACACTAAACGGTGCTAAACAGCCTCAAACGACGTTTAAACGATGTTAAACGACGCTAAACGGCGATACACGGTGCTAAACGGCACTAAACGACACTAAACGGTGCTAAACAGCCTTAAACGACGTTTAAACGATGTTAAACGACGCTAAACGGCGATAAACGGTGCTAAACGGTACTAAACGACACTAAACGGTGATAAACAGCTTTAAACGATGTTAAACGACGCTAAACGGCGATAAACGGTGCTAAACGGCACTAAACGACACTAAACGGTGCTAAACAGCCTTAAACGATGTTAAACGACGCTAAACGGCGATAAATGGTGCTAAATGGCACTAAACGGTGCACCTAAAACCATACGAAAAAATTGAGATTTAGGTCCAGAAGCTACCCGAGAATTGCTGAAAAATCAAGATTCAGGACCACAAGCTAACCCGCGATTGGCCGGATCGAGGGCTAGCTTGTGGTCGGCTAGCTCCTGGTCGGCCGAAGGGCCTCCAACCAAGGTGGTCGGCTGACACCTGGTCGGCTTGAAGGCCTTGATCCCAGGTGGTCGGCCGGCACCTGGTCGGCTGCGGGCTGGTCGGCTGGGGCTCCTTGACGTGCCTTGGTCGGCTAGCTCGTGGTCGTTTAGCTCGTGGTCGGCCGGGGCATCCCAAAACGCCGTGGTCGGCTGCGAGGTGGTCGGCCATGGCTCCTTCAGGTGTCATGGTCGACCATTTTCAAGGATTCAGAAGCTGAATCTCGATCCCTAATTTAGTATTTTGGTCCCCGTGACTTTCAAGGATACAGAAGCTGAATCTCGATCCTAGGGATTCAGAAGCTGAATCTCGATCCTAGAATGGTATTTTGGTCACCCGTGACTTTCAAGGATCCAGAAGCTGAATCTCGATCCTAGGGATTCAGAAGCTGAATCTCGATCCTAGAATGGTATTTTGGTCACCCGTGACTTTCAAGGATCCAGAAGCTGAATCTCGATCCTAGGGATTCAGAAGCTGAATCTCGATCTTAGCATGGTATTTTGGTCACCCGTGACTTTCAAGGATCCAGAAGCTGAATCTCGATCCTAGGGATTCAGAAGCTGAATCTCGATCCTAGAATGGTATTTTGGTCACCCGTGACTTTCAAGGATCCAGAAGCTGAATCTCGATCCTAGTTTGGTATTTTGGTCAATCGTGACTTCTATCGGGATTACACCTTAATTTCGGATTAGCACTACTAACCTCGTGTTTAAGATTAAACTCGTTGTTTATCTTTTTAAGTGCAAACATCCATGCAGTAAATATTCCAGCTATTTCTTTTCCGACAGATATGAATTACAACGATTCTTTCTGTATAACGTGGATAATTTCTGTCCTTTTTTCGTCTATAAACGATAGATGACCTGTAAAAACGAACCGAGCTGAGATTCAACCTGATGTACCAGGTCATGTATTTTCTATAAAAGAGGAGAAGTAGCCGTCATTTCCATTCACTTCTTCATTTCTGAGCTCTCAAATTCTTAAGTTCTCTTAGGTTCAAGTTACGAGATCCAGTTCGAGCTTCAAGATCAGGTTTCAGATCCAAGATCAAGTTTCAGCTCCTGTATCAAGATGTCGGAAGGTGATCAACCAATGGCTCCCCCAGTCTCCATGATGGAAGCTATGTCAAAGAGGAGTAAAATGAGGACTGCCAAAGGTAAAGAAAGAATCCAACCTCCTACATATGTTGAACATAGATTCGAATCCTTGCTAGAACTTCTAAATATCATGAGGGATGCATTTCCCAACTGTTCTAGCCTAGATTCTTTTAATAGTCCCAGTAAATTGTCGGAACGGGATGTCCAAATGATAAGGGAGTCTCATCACTTTCCAAGTGCCATCCAGGTTCGTCTCCCGAATCCATCAGATAGAACTTGCAACTGGCATCCTGAAAGGATCTGTGTTTACTGGGGTGCCTTAGATGCTGGGTTCAGATTCCCGGTTGACAATTTTATTATTAGGCTGCTGGCTGAGTATCAGATCCACCCCTGTCAATTGTATCCCAATGCTTGGAGGTACATTTCTATTTTCTTGATAAGGTGTCGGGAGCTGGGGATTCATCCGACAACCACAATGTTTCGAAGTATCTTCGGGGCCAGCAACTCTTCTGAATACAAGAAAGGATGGGTGAGCCTCAAGCACCGAGCCAAATTTCCACACATGGTGAATCCCTTCTCCTTTCCAGATTCACAACATTTCTGGGAAAGGGAGTTTGTAGTTCTTGAATGGAAGGGTGGTGATTGGGGCAACTTCTTTGTGAAGAAATTCGGGTCCGTAGAAGATAGTTCCCACTTCGTGTGTGACCTTACTGATTCGGAATTGTTGGACCGGGATAGGCTTCTCGCTGACGACGGCCGCACACACTATAAAACTATTTTAAATGAAAAGAATCTCATTGGGGCTGGCCTTAGCTTTCTTTCCATTGAGGGTAACTTTCTTACTTGAACTTATTATGAACTCTGTTTGTTCTTATACCGATGTTTTTCTCTTTGTATTTCAGCTGCTGAGGAGATTGATAATCGTCCCGAGAACCGGCCAACTGTTACCAAGAGGATGCAGAAAAGGGCTGAAGATAAGCTGAATCCTACTAAGCCTCACATCCCTAATTTCTTGGAGCGTTGTTCTCAAGGTGGTAAACGATCCCAAAACGCTGACGGGGATGTCCGGACTCCTTTCATACCCCCTTGGGGCATATGCGAATAAGACTCGGTCTTCGGGAGTCCTCATTTGGCTCTAGACTGGTCCAAGCTTTCAATCACTCCGCCTGACCAAGCGACAATGCATGCAGGTGACAAACTGGATGAGTCTCAGCTCATGGGCGCCCAGGCCTTGTATCAGGTATGAAATTCCTTCTGTTAAGTTTGACATTGTTATTGATTTCAATTCTGCATATTCCTTGTGGCTCACTTGTTTCCTTGTTGCAGGCCAACGCTTATTTTCAAACCATTTCGACCCAAGGCCGGGCCTTTAGGGACGAAAATGCTAGCTTGAGAAATGACTCAATAAGGTTCAGGGAAGAGATTGACGATCTACACTCCCAAGTTGTTCGTGCTGAGGCTAATGCCGCATCTACCCGCAAACAGCTTGCTTCTCTGGCCAGAAAGAAGGCCTCTGATGCCGACAAGGTGATCCAGGCCTACCATAGGTCTGAAGATTTCCTTAAGCTCATTGATGATCATGATGATGAGGTGCGTCCCTTCAACATGTCTGTTGGTTGGGACAAGGCTATTAACGCTGTGAGTCATAGGCATCCATCTGTTGTCAACCCGGCAGATTTTCCTTGCCCAAATTGGGGTGCCATCCCGGTTAACCTAGCTTCTGGTTCGGGAACTAAAATTGTTCCCCAGGCATCAGGATCCGGTTCCAGAGGTAGTCATCGTCGTTCTGGGTCCAACTCAAAGGGGGTTGTTCCCGCTGCTAGCCAAGACTCATATTCTTCTGGCTCCCGTGGGAAGAAAGTCCCGCCTGCAAAGAAGGTTGGAATAGTTCGCCAACCCATCCCTGGGAAGAGACTAATCCGGAACGAGGGCAGTTCTACTTCTTCTTCATCTTCCGAGGAAAAAGGAGCCGAAGTTGCTAGAGCTCAGCCAATGGTGATAGCAGAGCCCGGTGGTGACTCCAGCGAAGACTCAGAGGAGGAGTTAGTTCGTGGCCTTGCATGGCCTTGTTAGCCGTGTGTGGCTTTATTTGTCTAGATTTCATTCACGGTCCTTGGGGACCAAACTTTTATCTGTCTTGTTGATGTAACCTAACTGTTGGCCCTTCGGGGTCTTTATTTATGCATTTGTTTCCTCATTTGTTTGTTTACTTGTTTTCGGTACTTGTCCTTCCTAGACTCACACTCAACAGGTGCTTGGTACATAAACAAAATCACAAAATCATTGAAGGGAAACAAACTTTGCATTAATAATCTGAAATGGGTTTAACCCTTACATAGCTTATTATTGTCCTACTCGGGGCGTAAAGCCCTGGAATGGTTTCATCGAACCTTATTTCTACTCCTCATAATAAATAGATAGAAAGCTGAATCCATGCAAGGATAGCTTATACATAATAAACTTTGAGGTTCAAGGCATGCCAAGTACGGGGCACCTCAACCCCGTCCAAGGTCTCCAACTTATATGATCCTCGTCCCAACGTCTTCTTGACTCGATACGGCCCTTCCCAATTAGGGGCTAGCTTTCCCTTCTGGCCAACTCCAGAAGCCTCGATCTTCCTTAGAACCAGGTCACCTTGTCGAAAGAACCTTTCCTTAACTCTATGGTTGTAATAAAAGGATGCTTTCTTTTGATGTTCCACATTTCTAGCGTTTGCCTCATCCCTGACTTCGTTAATCAGGTCTAGGGCGAGTCTCATGCCCTCTTCGTTAGTTTCTGGTTCAAAGGCCTCAACTCGAGGTGACGCTTGCATGATCTCCAAAGGCACAACTGCCTCCGCTCCGTAAGCCAGCAGGAACGGGGTTGCTCCAGTGGTCACTTTACAAGTGGTACGGTATGCCCATAGTATGGGTAGCAACTCATCTACCCAAGTGTTTCTAGAGCGTTCAACCCTCTTCTTCAGTCCATCAAGGATAATTCGATTAGATACCTCAGCTTGCCCGTTGGCTTGTGGATGAGCCACGGAGGTAAAACGAAGCTCAATTGCATTCTCCTCACAATACTTCTTGAACTCTTCATTATTGAACTGTGTCCCATTGTCTGTCACCAAAATTCGTGGGATTCCATACCTGTAAATTATATTCTCCCAAAAGAACTGGGCAACTTGTTTGGTGGTTATCTTGGCTAGAGGTTTAGCCTCAATCCACTTAGTAAAGTAATCAATGGCCACTATCAGAAACTTCCTTTGTGCTGAAGCTACGGGGAAGGGACCAAGTATATCCATTCCCCACATCGCGAACGGAATAGGGGAGTTAACCGATGTTAACATCTCAGGCGGCTGCCTTACTATCGGAGCATGCTTCTGGCATCGATCGCACCGCTTGACATAGCTCTGTGCATCGGCCAGCATTTCTGGCCAGTAAAATCCCAAACGAGTTATTTTGTGAGCTAGGGCTCTGCCCCCCAAGTGCTGCCCACAAATACCTTCATGAACTTCTTTCAAAGCTTCCCTTGCCTCTTGGGGCCTCAAACATTTCAAGTACGGGATAACGAAAGACCTTTTGTAAAGAACGCCCTCGATCAAGACATATCTCAATGCTCTCACTAACAGCTTTCGTGCCTCCGAGGCATTGTCGGGGAGCCATCCGGTTTCTAGGTGAGCTTTGATAGGATCTATCCAACAGCTTCCCACATCAATTGGTGCCACTAATTTCGAGTTGATAGTCGGGGCCTTCAAGACCTGGAAGTAAACACTCCCTGCATGGTTTTCTATTTCGGAAGAAGCGATCTTCGATAGGGCATCATCCTTAACGTTCTCCTCTCTCGGAATGTGTTCTACATAACACTCATCAAACTGAGTCATGACAGCTTTCACAACTCGCAGATACTTGGCCATAGTTTCATCCCTGGCCTCAAATTCACCATTTACTTGAGAGACTACTAATCTTGAATCTCCACAAACTTTGAGATTCTTGACTCTCATGATTCTGGCCAAGCCTAAACCAGCTATCAAGGCCTCATACTCAGCTTCATTGTTGGTTGTCTGGAAATCCAACTTCAAAGCATATTCAACTGTGAACCCATCGGGGCTCTGCAATACTAAGCCTGCGCCACTAGATTTTGTTTTTGATGCTCCATCAAAATAGAGCACCCAATATTCCTTCTGATCAGGTTCAAGTTCTCCATCTTTATCTTGCTTCTCGGGGGTTGTTATTATCTCCTGCCCCCCGACTTCTTGGTTGCTAATGGTGCATTCAACCACGAAGTCAGCTAATGCCTGAGCCTTAATGGCTGTTCGAGGCTTATACGTGATGTCAAATTCTCCAAGTTCGATCGCCCACTTGATTAGCCTTCCACTAGCCTTTGGGCTATGCAATGTGTTTCTCAACTGTTGGTCCGTCAGGACTTCAATCTTATGTGCCTGGAAGTACGGGCGTAACTTCCTCGAGGCTGTTATCAAAGCCAAGGCGAACTTCTCAATGGGAAAGTAATTCAGCTCAGCCCCGTGCAACACCTTGCTCACATAATAGATAGGTTTCTGGACCTTCTTCTCTTCTCGAATAAGAACGGCGCTCAACGCTTGCTCAGATACCGCCAGGTATAGATAAAGAGTCTCCCCGGGACTAGGTTTGGCCAGCAACGGGGCTTCAACCATGTACTTCTTCAGTTGTTCAAAGGCCTCTTGGCTCTCAGGGGACCACTCAAAATTTTTCACCTTCTTCAATGCTTGAAAGAAAGGCAAGCATTTGTCACCAGACTTGGAGATGAATCTTCCTAAAGCCGCTACCCGGCCTGTCAACTTCTGCACATCTCTTATAGAGCGTGGTGGCTCCATGTCTAAGATTGCCTTGATCTTGTCAGGGTTGGCCTCTATGCCTCTCTTTGAAACCATCAGACCCAAAAATTTGCCTGATCCAACGCCAAAGGCACACTTGGCTGGATTCAACATCATTTTGTGGTGCCTCAGCACTTCGAATGCCTCTCTGAGGTGCTTAATGTGGTCTGCCTTGAACAGGCTCTTGACTAACATGTCATCAACATAGACCTCCATGGTTTTTCCAATCAGATGGGCGAATATCTTATTCACCAGTCGTTGGTAAGTAGCTCCTGCATTTTTTAGACCGAAAGCCATAACAAGATAGCAGAAAACACCAAAGTCAGTTATGAAAGATACCTTAGGGACGTCATCCTTGTGCATCTTAATCTGATTGTAGCCGCTGAACCCATCCATGAAGCTCAGCATCTCATGTCCAGCTGTGGCATCTATTAACATGTCTATCCTTGGTAAAGGGAAGCAATCCTTAGGGCATGCATCATTCAAGTCGGTGAAGTCTATACACATCCTCCACTTACCGTTGGCTTTCTTGACCATCACAGGGTTAGCCAACCATTCTGGAAACTGAATTTCTTCAATAAACCCAGCTTCTAAGAGCTTTTCCACTTCTTGCTTTATGGCCTCTTGCCTTTCAGGCGCAAAGTTCCTCTTCTTCTGCTGTATTATCTTCCGACTACTAGGATCGAGATTCAATCTATGAGTTATGAGTTGGGGATCAATCCCTGGCATATCAGCTGCTGTCCAAGCAAACACGTCGCTATTTTCTTGCAAGAATACTATCAATTTGCCCTTCAGGGGTTCCTTCAGAGAGGCTCCTATATAAGTCACCTTCTCAGGGTCGCCTAGCTCCAGAGGAATAGGTATTAAGTCCTCCGCTGGCTTTCCTCTATGTTCATCATCACCACGGACATCCATGTCTTCGATCGAAAGTACCTGCCCCCCGATTCCATCAGCCCTTAACGCGGATACATAACAACTTCTTGCCATCTTCTGATCACCCTTTTGTTCTCCAACACCATTCCTGGTTGGAAACTTAATCTTCATGTGATATGTGGAGGCCACAGCCTTGAATGCATGAAGTCCAGTCCTTCCTAGGATCGCGTTATAAGTCGAAGATGCCTTGATCACAAGGAAATTCAGCATTTGAGTAGCTTCTTTAGGTTCCTGTCCAATCGTCATGGGTAACTGAATAGTCCCTTCAACCTTGGACTCAACTCCATTAAATCCATAGATTGGCATGTTGGTGGGGGTCAACTGAGAATCGGTGTACCCCATTTTCACAAACGCATCGTGAAACAAGATATCAACAGAAGCTCCATTGTCTATCAAGACTCGTTTCACCTCCGAGTTTCCAATCACAGGAGTTATGACCAACGGGTCGTCATGGGGGAACTTTACCCCTTCGAGATCTGAATCATCAAACCCAATTACTATTTCAGTCTTGGCACGTTTTGGGGCTTCTCCCACGATGTGCATTACTTCTCTGGCATACGCTTTTCGAGAGTTTCGAGTCGTGCCGGCCGCTGTCGGGCCTCCCCAAATCATATTAACAACTGGCCCTCGGGGCTGTGGGTTACGATCACGATCACGATCGTTATCTCTCCTGTCATTGTCTCTCCTATTATAGTCCCTTCTTTGGGTTCCGCGATCATCATTCTTCGTGAACCTCCTTAGCTTTCCTTTTTGGATCAAGAACTCAATCTCATCTTTCAACTGTCTACAATCATCGGTATCATGACCTACATCACGGTGGTACCTACAGTATTGATCCTTGTTTCTTTTCGTGGGATCACCCCTAAGTGGCTTCGGCCATCGGAAATCTTTATCCTTCTCAATATCTAGCAAGATCTGACTCCTAGGAGCATTCAGTCTCGCATAGTCGTTGAATCTTGGTCCCAAATTCTTCTTCGGGGGTGAATCAGAATCCTTGCTAGTCCGGGGATACTTGTCCCTAGCATCATACTCTTGTTCTTGCTTTCGTTTCTTCGAATCATTAGAAACCTTGCCATTGCCTCCTGTGGTTTCTTTCTTCATGCTGTCCTCGGCCTTGATATATTTGTCGGCCCTCCGTTGGAGCTCGGCCATATTTTCAGGAGGATGTTTTGCCAAAGACCTTTTAAAGAAGAGATCGGTGGTTCCGTGTTCCAGGGCTACCATGGCCACCTTATTTTCCAGATCAGTGATATTCAGCGTCTCCTTGGTGAACCGCTTGAGGTAATCCCTCAGATTCTCGTTCTTCCCCTGCATCACATACATAAGGGATGTAGAACTTTTTTCATGAACTCTCCCACTAATGAACTGGCTGACAAAGGCGGCACTCAGCTCTTTGAACGAGCCGATTGAGTTTGCAGGTAAGCGGCTATACCACCTTTTAGCCATGCCAGACAGGGTTTGAGGGAACGCCCTACACTTTAAGGCGTCGCTCGCAGGCTGCAACAGCAGTGCATTTGAGAATGTCCTAACATGGTTTGCGGGATCGCCCGTTCCATCATAGGCCTTAATTGTCGGCATCTTGAACTTCCTTGAGATGCGAGCATTCATTACCTCCTCAGTGAACGGAGGTGTAGGATCATCAGGATCCCCAAGGGGCATCAGATCCCTAGGGTTACTTTTGGGGGTCTCCACCCTTGTTGATTTTTCAATCGGGGCTTCGGCCCTTCGTTGTCTCCTTGAGGGCCTCTCCAGATTTATAATGGGAATCCTCCCTGTAACTGGAGGAGGTTGAATCAGACTTCACCTTGCTTGCTCTCTAGCAATATCATCCTTCAGCCTTTGGATCTCTACCTCATGAGCCTTAATCCTTTCCTCAGCCGTTTGTGGAGGTCCATCATGGATTCTTTGGGACCTCCTTCGAGGTTCTTTACTAGCATGTCGCCTCCTCGGGGCTTCATCACGATCATCATTATCATCCTCAGACGTTGAATCATCAGAATAGGGACCAGAGTAATCATCGTACTCCCGATCTCGGATCTGTAAGGCATGACCGCTCGGTCCAGGTTCCCTGTGTTGAGGGGGATAATTAGGCAGCCCATACATCGGGTTGGTATTCAAAGGGAGATCCGTGGTGTGGATCTGTACCCCCGGAGGTAGCGTACGACCAGTGCTATCAAGAGGAGAAACCACCATCTGAAGAGGGTTAGTTTCTTGGCTTTGAGGAATAGCCACAGGTACAGTTCCCTCAACATGGGGAATCGTCCCTGAGGGTTGAAAGGTTAGAGGTTGAATGACCGTCCCTGTTGGTGGGGGTAATTGTCCTCCTTCAGCGGTGATTAGCGGATCAGAGATAGCAGGTGGAGCAGAGCTAAGGGGTATGGCCTCAATCGATGTTGTTCTTCGTGTTTGAACCATGGTTGATGTTTTCTTCCCACAGACGGCGCCAAATGTTGTGGAATAAAAACTAGTTTACGATTTATAATTAATGCTAGGGTGGTTGAGCTTCGAGCTTTAATGGCTGCTTCTGCGTTCGAGACTAAACGGTCCTCACAGAATGCCAACGTATCTCTGTATTAGAGAATCAAGCCAAGAAAACGTAGTTCTGAGATGAGGGGTCTGGCCCTTTATATAGGCTGAGAAGCCTTTAGAATTATGGTAGGAGTCAGAGACTTGGTAGAAAAGTCTTTGAGGAAAGTTCTAGATCTATTCCTTGTAGGAATCAGTTTCCATATTGAATTGGATGCCTTGGTGGATAAGTCTGGTGGAAATAATATCCTTATCCAACTCTTATTGCTGAGCTGTTTATTTCCCCCAATATTAATTACGAAATTAATATTATAATTGGGGTTTTGGGCCCAGCTGGTGGGCCCCACGTTTGGGCCATCCTTGGCCTAATTAATGCCACATTAAATGTGTCTTTAGGGCTTATTTTCAGCCCATATCATAGATGTAATTACTTTTTATATTATAAAACTTTACTATTTTGGGTAAATTTTGGAATGTAAAGAATTGAGAAGAACGTTCTAAAAAGAAAGTGTAAAGAATTGAGAAGGACAGAGGGAGAATTCTATTTGTCCAAAATGTTATTAATTTTTTTATTTTAAAATCTTTTATTTATTTATGTTATAGCCAAAATTTGACATGGGTATTGTAAGATAGATTTGGGTCGGTTATGGGTACAATTAGAGGTAAATTAGGATATTGGAGGTGTTGAAGAGGCAAATGATGAGTCCTCTGGAAAAGACGAATCCTTTGCTACGAAGGAGTCCTCTACCATGGAGGAGTCCTTTGCTAAGGACGAGTCCTCAGCTAAGGACTAGTCCTCTGCTAAGGACGCGTCCTTTGTGAGCGAAGGATATCAATTAAGGTTCTTTATTGATTATTTTTACAGGTTTGTTGAAGATTTCCCCCCAAGAGGGGGATGTCTGTCGTATAAAGCCTCCAGGGGTGTTCTTGTGTGTTGAAGACCCTTTCCTGTAGTCAATGGGCGCGTGCTCATCGGGGAAGTGGGGGACTCTTAGTGCGTGCTTTGGGAGCTCTGTTCCTGTATTCAATTGGTGTCCTGTAATAAACCCACTTACTAACACACAGTAAAACAAGGACTCTAACACAAAAACACAAGATATATTACTTCACTGATAATAACAGATAGTACTGAACTGTGAATTACAAGGATAAACGGACGTTCGAGAGGTCGTACTCTCCCAAGACACCAAGATGAAAACAATACACAATAATCAGATAGCCCTCCTTCCTCTCATTTCCCCTCTTTTAGCCTCCACACTTTAATTCCCCATGGGCTTATCTTGAGGCCTGCTTCTTTTAAAGTTTAAGAGTCCAACATAGTTGGGCCAATCCATTACAATACCCCGCTCCCAAACAACGACCTTGTCCTCAAGGTCGAAGGTAATACCACACCAGCCTTCACCGCATCATCCTGTGTTTACAAGCCCTCCAGTAGCGCCATGTTTTTTCATTTTCTCAGCCAGCATTGCTGCATACTTGGTAGGATGAAGCATTATAAATGCTGCTGCAAAACAGGCTGAGAATGTAGCTTGTGGCTCCTTTATACCATCCTCTGTTCCTGCCACCAGAGCAGTGTAGCCGCTTATAACATGATACATTGTTTGTGCCAAGCCGAGCTTGCTCACTGGTGGAAGCACGCCAAATGCATCGCATGAAAGTAGAATGACATTCTTCGGATGAGGGCCAACACATGGTATTTTAGTATTGGGAATATATTCTATTGGGTACGCTGCTCGAGTATTCTCTGAAACAGATCTATCTGAGTAATCTACTTCTCTGGTATGCTCATCAAACACCACATTTTCAACAACTGTTCCAAATCTGATGGCATTCCGATATCAGGTTATTTCTCCCTTACAAGGTCAATGCACTTTGCATAGCTTCCTCCCTCAATATTTGACACTCCATTCTCACTCCAGCAATGTTCATCGTCTCCAATCAAGTACCTATTATGATCCGTGGACAGTGTAGTCTTGCCAGTGCCTGATAGTCCGAGAAAGAGGGCTACATCTCCATCTTTTCCCATATTGCATCCAGAATGTAGTGACAAGATTTGATGTTTAGGCATGAGATAGTGCATTAGGCTGAACAAACTTTTTTTCATTTCCCCAGCATATAGAGTCCCTAGAATGACCATTTCTCTTCTAGCAAGATTGATATCTATACTGGTCGAAGAAGTCATGTAGTGAGTATATCGGTTACATGGAAATTTCCCAGAGTTGTTAATCGTAAAGTCTGGGGTTCCAAAATCTTCCAATTCTTCAGGTGTTGGTTGAATACACATGTTATGCATAAATAAAGAATGGTAAGCTCTGGCAGACACGATACGGACTTTAATACAATGATTTGGATCCCAGTTCAGGTAATGGTCGTTCACAAAAACCCCAACAGCCCCTGCGGCCTTGATGTCAAGCTGAAACACAGTGAAAGCACCAGAAGGAGCTATGCAAGGTTCACCAAAAGCAGCTTGACTAAAGTAGGCCCTTGAATAAAAATCACAGCCACCGCCCATATTTGTTGCATTTCCGAAATCATGGCCACCAAACTTGCTGCCTCCATGTCGATAGGACCTGGAACTACCATAAGATGCAAAAAAATTGCACTTGGAGGCATCTAGTAGAGCTTGATGCTCCACTATTAGATAATCCTTATTCTTGTCCAGAAACTGATCGGCTACATAGGTAACATCTCCAGCGTAATGGTTGATTGTAAAATCAGTTCGTGGAGCCTCCTTCTCAAGGAATTGCTTCCATTTCGAAATAAATCTTTCTACATTTGGTTCCTTGCTTGAATCTATATCGAATGACAATGCCGCGTCTTGTGGCACAAACCTCCATAGCTGGTTGCAATTAGTCCATAGCTGGTTGCAATTAGTCCAACTTGCAAAATCTCCAAATGCTTTGAGTGCCAGGTGCACTAGTGCCCAGTGTTGTTCCCTCAGTAGCATGTTATATGATTTCCATACAGCTACACTCTTTGAGGAATCGTCATCTTTTGCCAATTCAATGTGACTAAATCCCGCCATGAAAAGAGCCAGATTTGGTTTGCACCGAGACAACTTATCATTTGATACTGTTTGCCTAGAGATAAAAGGGGTTTTAAGTTCTATAACGATTATTTCCATTTCATCATACTCGTGCATATGCTTTATGATGGAGATAATCCCAAGAGTTTCACTTAAAAGCTCTTGAAAATTGTCCATCACTTTGCCTTCAGTATCTCTGCACTTATTTATTACAGAAACCAGTAACTTTAAGGTCTTCATGTTAGTATCAGAAATTCTGACCTGGAGAGACTTATCAGTAAGCAAATTTAGTGGAATTTCTTCCCTGAGCAAGGCTGCATACATACTCGACAACTTAGAAATGCTACGATCAATAACTGAATGGTATACAAGATATATAGTGGACTGTGAACAGTGAGCAAGGAGCACACAGTTTGACCTTGCTAATATTCGTAGACCACCACAAGGGATACGAATTTATTTTGAAGTTGTAGCGACCTTTAAAAGTGAACCAAGCTTATCGATATCGTCATTGGCAATGTCAGTCTCTGTATGTCGCGCCCTGAAGTGCAAAAGTTCCATAACAATCACCCTACAAAGGAAGTATGGATGAACGATGTTTCCAAACAGAAAAACTGTTATTTCCCTACAAGCAAGTGTCGAGGATACCACAACCATGAAGGTTTTCAGTGGCTGAATTATAGATAAAAACAAGGTCGATATAAAAATTCTAGGGATTGGACAGAACCATATAATACAGGAATTTGCAAAACCAGGATTGAAGAGTAAATGTCTTTGTCAATTATAGAATCTATTAACCATTTGAGCCTATTGGGAAGTCTAAGTCTTAAATCATCTTCCAGATCAGGAGAAAATTTTCCATACTCATTTTCATGAAACTTGTACGAAATAGTCTTATCAAACATAGCTACTTGGTCGGGAGTATTTACTCTTACAACCTTGTCACGATTGTCCGAAAGCCTCGATGTAATGGTAGAACCATTTTCACCAGACCCAACAAACCCCTTGCTAACAGTTGTGAGAGTGATGTTAAAAGCTGGGGCGATCGACTTTGGAGCTTTTTGGACAAATATTCTCTAAGAATTTTCATCAAACACCTGAAGTGCGGGCATCTCAGGTAGTAGTTTTGACATCTCCTTTGCTTGTGTTCCTTCTCCACCATCTTCAATTTCTCTTCCCCCCTCATCGTTCTCTGTAGCAAGCTGTAAGGGGCCTGCATAGTTCTTTCTAATCTTCTTCTTCGTCGTGGTTTGGCTCTCCTTGACCCACTCCGCCAATGATTGACGCACCGCCTCCATTGCTTTCTCCATTGCCTCCTCCACCCCTTTCTTAATCAACTCCTTCATCTCCTCCAAAATCTATCATCTTCAGATCGAATGCTCTCATACCAATTGTAATAAACCCACTTACTAACACACAGTAAAACAATGACTCTAGCACAAAAACACAAGATATATTACTTCACTGATAATAACAAATAGTACTGAACTGTGAATTACAAGGATAAACGGACGTTCGAGAGGCCGTACTCTCCCAAGACACCAAGATGAAAACAATACACAATAATCAGATAGCCCTCCTTCCTCTCATTTCCCCTCTTTTAGCCTCCACACTTTAATTCCCCATGGGCTTATCTTGGGGCCTGCTTCTTTTAAAGTTTAAAAGTCCAACATATAGTTGGGCTAGTCCATTACACGTCCTCATTGGAGAACATTGGAGTAATCCTGCACTTTGCACCTAAAAGCTTGGGATCACTTGTCCTGCTATCTGGTGGGTGCTTCTCATTTGGGGGAGAAGAATGCATCGTGCATTTAGGGTAAGTCATGGCTATACCTACGCCTATGAAATCGAGAGATAGCTGGTAGCGGAGAGGACTAGTCCTCGACGGTGGAAGTTTCCTTATCCGTGAAGTCCCGAAATTGTAGGGGAGCCTTGTGCCTTTGTGACTAGGCCTCATCGTTAGACATTCCTAAATTTGGGCCATATGGCAAGTAACCAAGCCCGTCTAGGCTTCTTGCTCTCCAAGAACTACGGGGGCTTGATCCCTTATAGGGGTACATAGGCTCATTGAGGGGAATGGAAGCGAAGAGCTGTAGGAACCATCACAAAAAATTCTCCCAATCTTAGCCCTTAATTCATCATCACCACCACACTCCGGCAAATTTTTCGGCGAAGAACCATCGTCATAAATTTTAATTCCGGCGATAAATCTCAAACTTTGTTATTACCAAATTCCTCCGTCAATAATTTCTTAACATTTTTCAAAATAATATATTTTTAAATTTGATAATGGGTCTCATTAATTAATCTCACTTTATCAACTATTCTTCACATTTATTATTCATTTTTCTTAAATTCCATACCTAACAATAATGTTAATAATTTAATAGAAGGGAAGGAGTATGATTTAGTCCTGATAAGTGCATATTTTTGCATATTTTTATTACCTATTTATTGTTTGAATTCGTATTTTAATAAATTATTTTGTTGTATTTCAGAAAATTCAAGAAAAATTGAAGAAATTGCAAAATAAAGAAATAAAGGTCAAAGAAGAGAAAAAGAAGAAGAAGAAGGACCAAAATAGAAGAAAAGGAAAGAAGAGGGAGTTTGGTGCAAAAGCTGAATTTTTATTTAACAACTACAAAGAAAAAAAAAAGAATAAATAAAAAAATAAATAAAAATGGAGGGCTAGGATTTAATCCCACCAAACAGAAATGAATGGTGGGGATTAATCCACACCAACCACAAATCTCAATCTATTTCCTATAAATAGATTCATTTTTTCTCTTGTAAAATGACTTAGAATTAGGATTACAACCCCTTAGGATTAGTATTAGTTAGTTGTAATTTCTATTTGCAGCTCTTGTAAACATTTTTATTTTTAGTTCATATTTTTTCTGCATTTATTTGTTAATTCTGTTTTTAGAAAACCTTTAATTCGAAGCAAAATATACCCTCCCTTGTTTTTTTTTCTTTTTCCGAACAAAAGCCCAAACCCAGCCAATTCTTCTTCTTCATATTTTTTTTCTTTCAGCACAAACCCCATTCTCCCCCCCTCTCTCTCTCTCTCTCTCTCTCTCTCTCACACACACACACACACACTCAAACCCACGACTCCTCACTCCCCTGTTTCCCCCTTCCCCAGTCGAATCCCTCTCCCTCCTTTCATTTCTCCTGTTCATATCGAAACCCACCACTCCCCTCTTCTTTCTTTTCCCCAGAAAAAAAAAAAACCAAACATCCCCTTCCCTTTAATTTCTTTTCCCTTCGTGTTTAATTTCTTCTGAGTCTCATTCGAGTTTGCTGCTGCTGTTATGTTGCGAATTTACTGCGTTTTGTTTGAGTTTATGTCGAAGTGGTTGTTTCGAGAGTTTTAGGAATGTTAGTTTTGTGCTGCTCTTTGGTTTTTGGAAGTTCATTTTGGGTGTTTCATTTCAGTCTTGGTTTTCTTTGTTGTTCTCTTTAAGTCGATTGGTTGCAATTTGCTAAAGTTCTTAGCTGTTAAATTTTTCCCTTGTTGCTGTCGAGTAGAATTGCTGAGTTTTCGCATCGCGTCTTGATTCGTTTGGGTTGTAAAGGTTTCGGTTTGTTCTTGTAATTAGATGTTTTCTGCGTTTTATGGTGTCAAAATCTGTTCTTCGCTGTTGTTTCGTGTTTGAATCGTTGGTGGCTATTTTTACCTTCCGTTGTGTTCCTTGTCGTTTTTGATTTGGATTTCGGTGCTGGGTTCTGTCTAGTGTCACCTGTTGAGCTCCTAAATTCGTTTAGCCGTTAATTATGTTTTGTAATTGAGTTTTAGCTGCTGTTTTCGAATTAATAGTTTGTTGTTTACTGTTTGAATCGTTGTTATGTTGTTCGAGAATGAGTTGTTGGGTCGCTGTATTTGTTTAAGTTAGTGTCCGGTTGTTGAGTTTCTTTCGTTGTTAGTTTTGCCGAGTTTTCCCGAGTCGCCAGCCGAGTTATGTTCTTGTGTTCACTTGTTATTAGCTGCGTTTCTGGTTCTTCTGTCGAGCTGAGTTTTGTTCCCCGAGAGTCTGGTTTCGTGTTTGCGTGATCATTTTTTTTCATTGCTGTCTTGTTTCGTTGTCATGGCTGAGTTCTCGTCGTAGTCCTATTTCGAATTATGAGTTCTCTTTGCAGAGATAGTTCTGTTCGAGTATCATTTGTGCGGTTGAGTCCAGAGAAAGTTGCTAAGTCGAGTTCTAGCTGCGTTTTGAGATTGCGAATATTAAGTTAGAGTAGAGTCTGCATTTCGAATTTTTGTTAAAATAAGCCCAGATTACTGAATTTGTGTTATCCTGAAGTTGTACAGCGAGTTTTGGTTTTTACCGTGGAAATTCAAAAATAGTTTAATTTTAGTTTTAGGAATTAAATAGTCTAAATCTGCATTTTCCAAGAGTGTCATAATTCAATTAAATTAAATGTTAAGGTTTGTGAATTAAAATTAATAAAACTTTTTAGAATAATTTAGTTTTTGTTATTTTCAAGTTTTAATTAGAATAAATTTTCTTTTAAATTAGATTAATTTTCTTTTGATAATTAAAATCACTTGTTCTAATTCGCCTAAATAAAAAAATGTTTTAGAATAAAATCTTATTTTTAATTTAGATTTTTTTTAGTTTTAGAATAATTTAGAATTAGGAATTAAATAGTATAAAATCGAATTTTTTTCAGAACCCAATTGTTCTAGTTCGATTAAATTAGAAATTAAGGATCGCGAATAAAATTATTCCATGTGGATCGAATCTTAAATATTAAAACGATGATCGTGCACTTGCGATATTAAATTGTTTATTTCCGGCACATCAAGTCCCCTATCTTTTGGATAAAATTTTTGGTGATTAAAAAATTATTCAAGTATGTGAAAAAATTATATAATCACCTCAATAATGATTTGTATGATTGGAATTGTTTAAAGTTTGAAATTATAATGTAACATACTTTTGTACTATTCTAAAAATCCGTGCAAGTTACGGACCTATACAATTATTGAAATAACTATTTGTACGAAATTGTATATGCATTGCAATAATTTTGTAATTTTTTGATAAGAATTTGTAATTAGAAATAATTTGTAATTAAAAATCAATGTAATACAGTGGTTATGATATAAACTTTGTACTTGAAAGTCAATGGTTCGATTTTGGATTCAATATTATAAATTGATTTTTTTTTTGCATTAATTACAGAGAAATGACATTTTTGAAGTTTCTCAAAAAATAGGAGTAATATAGTAATTTCACAAGCGTTAAAAGCTCGTCCAAGGCACAGACCTCTATAATAACTGAAATTATTGTTTGCACGAAATTGTATAAATACTACAATAATTTTGTTATTTTTTGACAGGAATTTGTAACTAAAAATACGGTAAAAGATAATATTTCTGTTTATTTTATTTTTGTATAGCAATTTTATAATATTGCATTGTCACGAACCAAATATTTTATAATTTGATTAGATTCCATAAAATTTGGACAACTATCTATATTATAATAATAACATGATTATAGTTAATTGGTATATATTAATTTAGATTTCATGATTTGAACTTTATCAATTTGAACAACTGAATATAATATAAATAATCACTTTAGCATTATTGGACGTACATAAACTCCTGTGATTTTAACATCATAAAAATATATTTGTAAAAAATAATCGTGTATTTAAGACTATGAGTTGAATCATTTACAAAATCTCTTAATTTCATGTGGTTGTCTCGTTCCTTTTTTTTCATGCATATATATTATACATATTTATTTACACTTTTAAAATCAACGTTTAACCTACTATTTCTTACCCACAATCAAAGTTTCTATTTTAAAAATTAGATTCAACTTTAAATCCAAAAATTTTAATCATATGATTACACGAATATAATGATCTATTCATCTATATAATATCTAAAATCATACTTTTTATTCGAACTTAGTTACATATAGGTATAATTTATAATTTTATTTTCTATAAATAAGAATACATTAGAGGTAAGGGTATGCCTTAAGGCAACTCGTGACCCTGGATAGGTGTAGTAATTTAAAAAAACCCCAACACCAGGAAAAAGGTGAACTCAAAAGAAAAAAAGTAAATCCATCAATTTGTTTAGTTAAAAGTTACAATAGAGAGCTTAACTTGCTTTTATGAATGGTTACAAGTTAGGACCAATATTAGGTCGCTCATACTTCATAAATGGTTGAATATATATTTAATTAAAATGTGTCCGTAATCCTAAATGAGAGTCGATCCCCAATCTCTTCTATCTCTTTTCACCCGCCGCCTACTTTCCCCCTATTCTAAATAATTATATCCATAGTAGGAGACCTATTTTCTCCTTCTCTTGTTTTTTTTTGTCTTTCCTTCAATAATTTTCAATAATCTTCATCTTTGGGTGAGATTTTTTATTCTTGCATTCATTTTTTGGGTGTTTTATGTCTCTCCTTTTGGAGTGGTTTGTGTCTCTCCTTTTGGAATGTTTTTGTTGCATTTTGGTTTATTGTCGTGTTGTTTTAAGAATGATTTCTATGGTGTATTTGGAGATCTGGGAAGCCCGCATCGAATCTGGAACGGTGGTGATTATCACGAGAGTTCACCTTGCAACGAAAGATTGTTCAATATATTAGGGGCATCTGTACCCCCAACCTTAGTTGGTGTAATTGATGGGTATGAACACTGGACTACAGGTCAATTGTGATGCTACTATTTTTAGAGATATTGGTGTCAACTGGATTGCTCGGGAAACCTTTGTAATCATTTTTATTTTCAAGAATATTTATATTCTATGTGTTAAGCGATCTGAAAACAAAACGGTTATTTGTTTAGCTCGTTTTTTGTTTCACAATCAGGTCGTAGTTGATAGTTCGGGGGTTTGTCCCGGCTGAGTTCTAATGTTTTAGTATTAATAAAATTTTCTTGTTCGCCAAAAAAAAAAAGTTACAATAGAAAAAAAGAAATAGGATATTAAGAGAACATATGGATTATTTAATATTTTTTTAATTAAATTCAAAAATCAATCTAGCACAATGGTCATGATATAAATTTGTACTTGGAAGACAAAGGATCGATTTCTAAAATCAACATAAGTTTAATTTTTTTGCATTAATTACAAAACAATGACATTTTTATAATTTTTCAAAAAATGGAAGAAAGTAATAATTTTATAGATATTTTGTGGGCATTTTTTACTCTTATATTATCATTTAATTAATATATAGTAATAGATGTTTCTTTTATAATAACATACGTGGATTCTAAAAAGTTCTAAAGATATCTAGAAAAATGCTAAAAAAATAACTGTTTGTAGAATAGTTCCATCATTTTAAACGCGGAGGGTATGTTAATTGCAAATACATATGCTACACATTTTGAAGAGAAATTCAAGTCACAATTTTTCAATTATATTAAAGTTTTTCTCTTGTAGATAAACATGAAATTTTTTTAATAATTAATTTTTGCCTTAAAAATTCTTTCTAATAAATTTCAGAAACGATAATGATAAGAAAAAAATTATTATTGAATTATTTCATCACACTCAATCATACCTACTTTATAGGATATTTACTAAATACATTATTTTTCTAATTTTTTTTTGCAATTTTATCATTTTCTCAAAATATTTGCAAAAATACTTTTTTCGTAAAAAAATTTGCAATAATACCAACTTATTTACAAAAATATGATCTCCAAACAAATTAACCCGATGCAAGCTGTTGCTTGTTGGTAGACTTTAGTTGATTTTAGTTCAATCCATATGTCTGCATGCAATTATTGCAAATAGATGTATTTGTTTGATTTAATTATAGATTGTATTTTTGCAAAATATTTTTTCTTAAAAGATATTACCTTTTTACTAAAAAGCATTTTTACAAAAAAATTCTAAATTTGGATATTTATGAAAACACTTAGGATTTTATTTCAGCCTTACTTTCCTTTCATTCTAATTTTAATCGTGCACGTTCAATCTTTGTATAGTACTACTACGGTACTACCATTTACTTTAATTTTTTGTTAGCTCGTGCCTAAGGAGCAGGCAATGGAAGATGTCTGAGAAATTAAAAATAAATAATTATTTTATTATCTGTTTGTTAGAGATTAAACCCTACTTATTAATATAACTTAGAGTTTAGATAAGTTTGGGCCACAATTACCATAAAGAGTAAAGACTACCTAAAATAATAGATGTGCAATCATTTAGAGTTTTATACAGATTGGCTGTGGAGGGGGTCAAATTAAGGAGAAGTTGTGTGTCAAAAAAAGTCTAGAAATGATTTGACTATTACTATTATGCAACAGCAGTAGAATTGGAAATTGGAAAAGAAGAATCTACATGTAAATGTTCAAGACAATGATATGATTGGACATACATACATGTTACATGTATAGTACATGCATATGCATATAAATACATATCACTAGCTAGTTTCTAAAGTTGTAAACTACAGATTGATGGAGTTGGAGAGGAGTTCAGAAGAGATCAACAGACCATCATCCCAAGTTGATGATAATAAGATGAGTGAGGAGAAAAAGAAAAAGAAAAAGAAAAAGAGGAGGACAAGGAAGAATATAATCATGTTGGGGTGTTTTAGAAGAAGAAATGATAATGGTCATTCAACTATGGAGGACAGTGATGTTAATGGAAACTTGGATATGGTATCAGCTTCTAATTTTGCAAGCAATCGGGTTCGTATTCCGACTCACCTAGTTGTTACCGTTAATGGTATCATTGGCAGGTCAGTTTTCATCATTTTACTAATTAATTCTAGTTAAACATACGGTCCCGTTTGGGAAATCTTAATTCTTAGAAATAAGTTATTTATTCTGAATATGTACTTTTTTCTGAAATAAGGAACTTATTTTTTAAAGATAACGAATATTTAACTCCTCATACACATTTTTCACTAAGAAAAGTATGTAAACTTTTTTCCGAAATAAATGACTTATAAGTTGAAATTATGATTTGACAAAGGGGACCATAGACATATGTAGTACTCCATCTTAACTAGTACTCGTCTACGTTTAATGACCACATTTCTTAATCTTTTTGTCGGCATTCAGTTAAATTAAGTGTTCATTTTGTTAATTTTTATATTCATTTAATGTGATTGAATGAAACGTTGAATTTTATCGATGAACGATATAAACTAGACTGAGGAGTGACATACTAGAGTTGGCACTATAGCATTTTCAAGTGACTTTTCGGTCTTCATATGGCTTCTTGAGTTAGATTTTAGGGAGTTTGGAACAAAATATATGAAACTACTTTTAATCCATTATAGTTAGAGGAAATATGGGTTTTTGTTCATTACAATTCATTTTAGTAAAAAATGTGGTGGTTATGATTCTGGACAATTTTGCTTTTTGCACTTTAGGAATGCACAAATGTTGCTCTATCATTGTTATCAATTTCTGAAAGGATGTTTTTTACTTAAACAAGGAAAATGCTACTAAACACTGATATATGCTGATGGAGTATTGGTACAAGTTCTACATGGAGATTGATGTGTTTCCGTCCTTTTATTTTGTGTTCAAATTTGTAGAACTGTATTGTTTTAATTGCAGTTTTTGAAGTAACTCATGAATTTCCGAAGAAGTCTTGGTGTTGGTAGGAACTAATTTTTCATTTCTTTTATCAAAATATCATTTCTGATGTAGAAGTGAATCATTATATGCTTGCATCAAAACTGACAATGAGAATATTAAACAAAACCACATCTCCAAAACAATGAACAATATCTTTAATAGAGGTCCATGTGCACATGGAAGTTGACTTGATGATACATTGCAACAATATCTTCTTCTATATCGAGGGATTAATTGTTATGGCATAGTTTACCTCAATGTGTAGTTGCTTGTGAAAAATCAAGTTGTTCCATCATCTCACTTTTGATATAAAAGCGAGGCATCCACAGTTCTAGGATTATTAGGTCCAGAATTCTTGGTTGTATTATTTCAAGAATAAACCATAGACACATTAACAGATCTTCTCGAGTTGTGATTTTCGGAGAAAGATAAATTTTGATTCCATACCATCTCCTCCCCACGCCCACTCACCCTAACCAAACTGCATACCAAATCTCCTACTTCGTTACTATCCAGGCTTGCATTAAAACAGTTCCACTGTGCCCATGTAGCACTACCTTTTTTTTTATATATATTTCTGTGTAATTAGTGTTTTTTCATGTTTGTAGTGCTCAAAATTGGAGATTTGCTGCAAAGCAGTTTCTGAAGAGGTACCCCCATGATGTTGTTGTTCATTGTAAGTTTAATTTTGAATAACATTTTTTTGTTCACGTCTTATTCTTGATTCTCATTTTGGACGTGCTGTAGATTATGCAGTTGAAACTTTCATAATATAATGACCAGTATGTTTATTCGTGATTAAATTTTTATGTTCATGTTTATTCTTGATTTTTTATGCCGGAGTTCTACTGTTCTTGTGGGATTTCGAGGTCGGAGTGGGGGGATGCGACTGGGTTCTTAAAACGAAGAACCTCCCTATAAATGTAACTGTTAATAATGGTATATAAAACTTTTAACCTATATTAGCCAATCTCCTATTTGTCAATAGACAACTTAAGCCGACACCTTTGCGACAAAACTTCATAATGATTAGAGGGTCTGTGCAGGTCAAAAAAGCTACCTTATTAAGGTCGTAGAAAAGATTTTCCATGTTAACTTTGTTTTTCCCTTCAATCCCCCAACCGGCATTAACCTTCTTTACTTGTGTCATTCGATTCTTTTCATTGGCCAGCAGACTTTGATGAGGATGCTACATCAGTTGCCTAGTAGTGTTGCAGAATTGAGAATTATATGCCCATCTTTGGTATGTTGAGCCTAAAATTACTTTCCGATTCCCTTCAAAAAAGCTACCTTATTAAGATCGTAGAAAAGATTTTCCATGTTAACTTTGTTTTTCCCTTCAATCCCCCAACCGGCATTAACCTTCTTTACTTGTGTCATTCGATTCTTTTCATTGGCCAGCAGACTTTGATGAGGATGCTACATCAGTTGCCTAGTAGTGTTGCAGAATTGAGAATTATATGCCCATCTTTGGTATGTTGAGCCTAAAATTACTTTCCGATTCCCAAGTTCCCAAAGTTGCTTCGCTATCCTGTTGAAGGACATTTATGCTACTAAGTATGTAATTCTTTCTGTCTCATATAGATTACACATTTGTTTTATGATCTGAAACCCCTTTTCTCAAGAAATTGGAGTCTCGAGTTCAGGAATGAAAAATTATAGTGGACGATACTGGAATGTTGTCCATATAGAGCTATTTGTATTCCTTCTGCGGATTCGACTGTGAAAACACAAATAATTCCTAGCTCGTACTATCAATCATTAGAACATGAACTCTTCTTCTTTTCAATTTTTCCCATTTACATGAACAATTTTTGTATTCTATCTCCTAGCCATTTCATAATGTTCTTGTTTCACTGGTGAACTGTGTCAGGGCTTACAAAAACTGCACACTACTACTTATTAGGATAGTTTGGCAGTTATATCTTTTGATCAATACAGTATAGCATGAGGCATATTTAGTTTTCTTTCTAATCGATAGGAAACGCTCTCATAGCCATTTTACCTTTAAAATGACTTGAACCCTCAACCTCATGTAAAGGGAGTGAGGGCGATACAGCCAAAGCAAGAGCCCTTTGGTAGGGGTAGTTAGAATTTGTTCCTAATAAACGACATGTGTGTTTCAGTTGTCACTTGTCAGCCTTTGGAAGTTCAAACTAATCTGCCTATTTGGTTTTTGTGATGTTGATTTTTATCTATATATATTTAGCTGTGGCACACACTCCTTCCCTCTATTTGGAGAATTAAATTTAATATACAGCTTGTATCCTTTTGTAACTGTAAGCTTTAATGTTTTGAGCGCACTAGCTCAAGTCAATAACATATTTGGTTTTCAAAAATGCTCTATGCAGGCAGCGAATCTAATCATTCAATGTTGACCTTTGATGGTGTTGATGTGATGGGAAGCAGATTAGCGGATGAGGTATACAATGACATCTATATTGAAGTCTAAATTTTTCACCTTTCTTGTGTGATAACTGTGTTGCTCTGATGTAGGATTTTGTATAACCATGCATTTATTTCAATCTCTTCTCCAAAGATACAAAACTTCAATACTTAGTCTTACTTTCAGGTGCTATCTGTTGTCAAACGCCATCCTGGTCTTCAGAAAATATCTTTTATAAGTCACTCACTTGGTGGCCTAGTATCAAGATATGCTATTGCTAAGCTTTATACAGAAGAGTTTATAGTGGAAAGATGTGAAGTAAAAGGAGAATCTCCATACAGGGAAGAAAATGTCAAAGAAAGAATTGCTGGACTGGAGCCCATAAACTTCATAACATCCGCAACTCCACACCTTGGCTGTAGAGGGCATAGACAGGTGATTATTTTGTGCTCTTCACGCTTACCTTTTAGTTCTATCGCTTGATACCTTTCTGAATGAACTCAAGGAAGCAGTACGGATGTTATGTTGGTAACTTATTTATTTAGTTGAGAGTACTTTTAGATATGATGAGTGAAACCAAGCAGACATCTAGTACTGTAATAATATTAATGTAGTTTTTTTTTTAAGGGATGTTTATGTGGTTAATTTAAGCTAGGTAAGATTTGTTTTTAAGAATCTCTTTGAGCAATTTTGCATAAATTTACTACCAGTCTACTTTATATGATTGTTTTAGACCAAATTTGACGTGAACGGTTAGCCTTAAACTAGGAATTGTGGAATGCAGAAAAGATGTTGCCACTGCTGTGTGGTACTGAAGGGCAATACACTGGTCAATGCCGATCAAGTAATCAGAAATCAGTAAAAGGTCGGACCTATTATTAATCACTTACAGATTGAATGTGGTTGAGTAATGTTGAATAACTAATTGTTGAAAAGATAGTCTTAGAGTTTTGATAGTGGAGTAGACAATGTTTATGTTGTGTGCTATAGAGAACCAATTACTTGTTCTACTTATACATATACGAGTATTTATGGACAGTTTATTTATCTACCAAACTACTTCTATTTGTCTATACATATTGCTACATCTTAACAGAGAGCATAGTCTTAATTTGTTTTGTCAGACGATGTGCATCTGTACCAAACTTATATGGCAATTGGCCAGTATGTCTCTTACCTGAATACTTATGCACTAGTTTTCTTTACCAACATTCTGAGAAATAGTATTTAATAAATCATTAGGACACATAACTTTGTGGTACTTGTTTCTTGCATCCATATGTAGGATATAAAACTGTTGCTAAGGCAGAATTATAAACATCACTATTGATAAGCTGCTGTGCGCTTTTCCTTTCTATAAAACTATATATGGCCATTTTGTCATAAATCTTATATTCTATAATTGTAACAATTGCAGATACCTATGTTTTGTGGAATCCTTGCTATTGAGAAAGCAGCAACAAATATATCTTGGCTTCTCGGAAGAACCGGGAAACACCTGTTTCTAACTGATAAGGATGATGGGAAACCTCCCCTTCTGCTTCGGATGGTGGATGACTGTGAAGAACTTAAATTTATGTGAGCACACATGAACTAATAATGGAATATGAGATTACTTCTGCAGAAGTTTCTGTTCTGAAAATGTTTTTAATGTGATCTCGTTCCCTTGTTTTACACTTTCTTGTCTGTCCAGATCTGCTTTGCAGTCCTTCAAGCGGCGGGTGGCCTATGCAAATGCACGTTTTGACCGTATCCTTCTATGCATCATTTGACTTCTAACATCACTATCGGCATACTTTACTAGGGTCAAAGTTAAAAATATTGGAACTCATCATCACATGCTTAAAAACATGTAGCAGTTTGGGACACGTGCACAACATGATATACCATGGAGAAGTCCTGAAAATGAATCATAAAGGGCAATGAAACATCAACATAAGATGATAAGGTTACTTCCAATTTTCCACAACAATATCATAAGCAGGATGTGCGCATTTATCTGCTCAAACTTTCAAGTAGGCAAATTCTATTTAGCACAAAGAAAAAAAAAAAAGAGTAGGTATATTCTGTTTGCAGGAAATATCGTTATTTCGTTATTTCTGAATTACTTTCCTTTCATGGTCATACAGTGCGCACATATTTAGTATAAAATGTAAAGTTTAATAGCTACATGCTGACAGATAAATATTTAATGGCAATACATTAACATGTAGAGATCCTAAGATATGCGATCCAATCATATCTTCGTCCTAGCACCTTCATGTTTTTGGAGAGTTGGTAGCTTAACAGTATGAAATGCATTAATGCGAATTTCTTTCAACTCCAATACCATAATTTAACATTCACTATGCTTATAAATTGTTCTGTATGTTTGACATACTTTTTGCAGCAAGCAGACTAACGATACTCTTTTGGTACGCTTTTTTTCACTTAACATTATCTGTAGATATTGTAGGATGGAGTACATCATCTCTAAGGCGTCGTACCGAACTTCCGAAGGTAAGTGTTGAACAGTTTTGAAATAAAAATGTATTATAATCAAATTGGGTTGGTTCTCCAAATCATCTCACTTATTTCTGGCTTCAGAATCAGAAACTTCCAAGAAATAATCGATATCCTCATGTTATAAATGAAGAGCCAGCTAGAACTGACCATTTTTACAAAGCCGAGAACGATGATGACATGACTGATGACATGGAAGGTCTGATACTTTGCTATTATGAATTGATTACTATAGTATACCTCTTAAGAAGCCCCAGGTTACAAACATTATTATTAATTTATTTTTTTTGGCACTCATGAATCATGATTGTAAGCTGTTTGTGTGAGCCTGCGTGCAGTAAGGAAAGTATAATGCACTTAATAGTAAGCAATATTAGAAATACTGCTAAAGTAATAATCATGTCCTTGAATGCTTTTCTTCATATGCAGTAGCCAGTAGCCACTTCTGTTAGAGTTTTATCCAAAAAGATTTTTTTGTTATTATTCAAGAAGAAAAAGAGTAACAGGTTCCCTGCTCCAAATTGTATATAAAACAGTCATAACAAATGATTTATAGGAATTACGGAACATCTTGAGGAACATTAAAAATTTAAAACACATGATTAGCACTGTGCAAGGTGTAAGAGGTACATGTTATTAAACTATGAATAGATAAGAAATGCATTTCGTAGAAGTCGTTAGTAACCTGAAACACTTTTCTCATGCTATATTATATTCAAGATCTTCCACTGATTGGTATTAGAAAAATAGAGTTAGCTTTGAGGTTCACCTCAGCAGCTAATTTTTTTATTCTGACAGCTAATGTTTCCGTACTTGTCAATGCACTTTCTCAGCCACAATGAATAATCTTTACCCTAATCTAGATGATTTAAGAGTCATGTACTCATCGATTTTTTTTTTTGTTTCAAGCCTTGAAGTGCTAGATAAAGTTTACTGTTAATATAAATTTCCCTAACTGTCTACGCTCGTGTGTGCTATTACAATTTCAGAGACAATGATCAGAGGTCTGACTAAACTAAGCTGGGAAAGGGTGGATGTTAGTTTCAAAGGAAGTAGGCAAAGACTTATGGCACACAGTACAATCCAGGCAAGTATTCTGTTATATCTGGATCTCTTCATCAGAATTTCTAAATTTAGTGGAATTTCATCAAGTGAGGTATATAAGACACAAAGTTACATACTTTAATTGAGGTGATATACTAATTACAATGTACAATAACATCTTGCATATCAAACACAATGCAGATGTTCTATTACTAATGTCGGGTATAAGAGTGACTTTATTTTTATGTTCAGGTTAAAACACCATTCATCAATTCTGATGGAGCAGATGTAATACGACACATGCTCGACAACTTTTTATTGTAAGAGCTGCAAAATTTTGTTTGCGAAAATTTCCAAGACCACTCAGAAGTTCATACAAAATCATATATATGCTAATTTCGACAATGTTAAGTGGTTGTTATAAATGTAGAGGGATCCGAGGACCACTTTTGTTGTTCAAGATCAACATTTGTATACCATTTGATAAGTTTATATGAAATTGTATGTACCCTTGTTATCTTCTTTGTATGCAATAGCCAACAAGGGCAATATTTACAGCTGAATTTTGTACTGATCACTGTGGTTATGTTTATAAATATGTTGACAGTTACAATTCATGAAACGTGCAGATTGCCAAGAGGATTCATTGCTCTTGCTCTCAGAACAATCTCAAGGTAGGTAGATAGTTAGTTTTCCTTTTAGATCCTCTGTTATATACAAAAAGATGGATATTGGGTCCAATTTGGTGTAGGTATGATTCGGACATATGATTATACTCAGAACTCAGTAGAAAAGAGAGCAGGCCACCGCATAACATTTAAGTGGTCCATTGCTCCTTTATTAAGAAGTAAATAAGGAGGCCAACAGCATCCATTCCAGTTTAAAAACATACGCACACTGATAAATGCATGAAAAATAACAGTAACAGGTTGCGCAATATGGATAAACGCTACGGTTGATTTCAAACAATGTGTATTTGGAAATGTGCAATAATTTTTCTTTGAATATTGTTCAAGATTGAGCTTGTTTATGAAACGAGCAAGTTCGAACTTATTTTTCGAGCTAGACATCGTTCGTGATCGTTTCGGTTCATTTGCAGCCCTACATGCAACTTGGTAAACTACCTTGTTTACAGGGAAATGAAGGTGCTGCTCAATGCTTGGTTTAGAAATAGAAATAGTAGTAAAAATGTGTTTTTGTGGCGTGTGAAAATGGTGCTGCTGCTACAACTTGTAACTGCTCACATTTCCAAATCGAAAGATTACAATTTACAAATTATAGCAGTCTATAACGCATATAGGTGGGGAACAAAAAGATTTAACAATTTTATGGACAGCGATAACCCATTCATGTGATTCACTTGTTCTTTTATTTGTCACCTTTATTGCTACATAGCCTACATTACTAGAATTTGGTAGTGTATCTATTTCTTCCTGCTTTACCCTGGGAAACATTATTTGTGCATACACCCACACGCACGCACAGCCACACGGAGGTAGATCTGGTGATTGATTGCATCATTATGATCAAAACTTTAATTACTGATTCCAAGAACAAGCTCAACAGATTACACCATCTTTTCATTACTTTGACCAATTTTTGTTAAGAACGAGGCCACATTTTGGCCTTACATCTGTACTGCTGGAAAATTTAGTAAATATTTTACAAGTTTATATCTAAGTATAAACAGTAAATAAATTTATGAAATAATCATAATGAATGCATCAAGTAAACTTACGGAGTAAGATATGAGATCCGAGACAGACAGACGATAAACCTTATTACTGGTTATTCCATCATTTAAGTTACCTGTTTGATTTGACCATTGATAAATAATGGTACGTATCTTTTACTATACCATTACAAATAAAAATCCAAGCAAACTTACTGTAAACCAGCTTACATGTAGTATGCTATATATGCACACACTGGAGCTGGCAATTCGTGTAGTGTACTTCGTATCGTGTACTTTCGTGTTTCGTATATTAAGAGGTCAAAACGAAAAAGAAATGAAATAAATTCGTGTATTCAAATTCTAAAACGAACACGAAACGAAACATTTCGTGTAAACACGAAACGAAACGAAAAGTACACGAAATATTTTGTGTACTTTCCGTGTACTTTTTGTGTATTTTCTATTTATTTTGTAAAAAAAGTAAATATGTAATATTTATTTATAATATATATTTATATAATTTAAAATATTTATTTAAATATTTATTCATTTCGTGTATTTTCGTTTCAAGTCGTGTATCAAAGGGTAAACCCAAAACCGACACTAAATTCATCCGTGTAATTTCGTGTTCGTGTTCGTATACCGCAAAAGTCAACCCAAATCCGTTATTTTCGTGTCGTTTTCGTGTCGTGTTTTTGTATCATGTACGAAATTGCCGGCTTTAGCACACACATTGTATAGTGTGTGACTGTGTGTGTTTGTACTATTTGTGTTGTTTTGCTTGAAGTATTGTTTGGTCACTACTTGAGCACTACTATTATACAACAGTCTGAAGATATAAGTTGAAGATCACTCTTTTGACATACATATTGGGTTTCTTTTAAGGCCAGCTCTTCAAACAAGGCACAAGTCATTCCCTTTTCAGTAGATACTTTTTCTTACCTTTTATTTCCTTTCTCTTCTCAATTGTCATTCAACTCCCATATTTCCATCCATGAACCTGAGAACAATGTCAAGTTCTTAAACCCCTTTATGTACATATACCATTTGTTCTTCAGTCCAAATCCTTGCTTTTCAACCTTTTGTAGCTACTCTTTTTAGTCTTTTCTCTACAAAAATGGTTTGCATTCTCAGTTGGCACAAAAATGGAAATTTAATAAAATTCTTCATCTTTTTATCAGTTTCAAGCTTGACCCTTCTCAGTTTCATGGCTCAAGGTTAGTGGATTGTTCTTAGAATTGTGTTTCAACTTGTTTTCTTGAACTTGAAGTGCAGTTTTCTTATTTTTGTTGTCATGTTTCAGGTAGAGTGGTTCATAACCACATTGACTTGTCTCAGGTGCTACAAACTTCTGCTTCTGTTTTTTGTATTGATTACAGATGATTTATGTTTGGTAACAAAAATATGATGTTTTAAATACAGATTAAAGAGAATGAGGTATTGGTGACAAGAAAAATGATAGGATCAAGGCCACCAAGATGTGAAAGAAAATGTAGAAATTGTGGGCATTGCAAGGCAGTTCAGGTTCCAGTTGAACCATTAGTAAAAAGAAGCCATAAATTGTATGCTGCTTATTCCAGAGGTGATGATTTATCAAATTACAAGCCCATGTGTTGGAAATGTCAATGTGGGAATTCTTTCTTTAACCCGTAGAAAATCCTGTACTATTTGTTCCACATTTTTTATTTTGTGGTGTTTTGGATGGAGCCTGCAGGAGGGAATTAAAATTCAGTTGTTCATATCTCACGTAACTCAAACTTTGTGTTATCTCTTCTTCCTCAAATGTGTACTGTCATTTGCTAAGTTTTGATTTTTTTTTTCCATGAATTTCGAAATCATGACATGGAACTTACTTCGTTTGATTTGTGTTCAGCAATGGAGCTTTCATGTTGTTTCATGGTCGAAATTTGACAATACTAAAAAGCAGAGACTTAGAACTGTCATTATATGAGCTATGTATTGATAAATGAATATATCATTTAATTATCAATAATAAATATTTATTTATTTAAAAAATAATTTTATTTATTTATTAATGATAATAGTATTTTAAATTTTAATGTTCAAATATATATGAAAGGTAATATTTATATTTAAAAATTAAAATTAAAATTCTTATCATATATTTTATTTAGGCTCTATAGTCAATAATATGAATATATGCATTATATGTATATATATTAAATAAAATGTATTTGTAGACTATTTTAATATTTAAAACTATTTATAATATTGTATGTGTGAAATATACACGTATATGAATATTTTTGGCTAGATGACTTATATATTTTGCTCAAATTTAATGAATATTTATTTATATTCATATGGGGTCTTTAAAGAATTTTAAGAAATTATTCATTAATCCATTTAGTTAAATTATTTATTTATCATATTATTCCAAATTGAGATCGAAAAAATTATTCATTTAATTAAATTATTCATTTATCAAATATTAATTTATCGATGTTAAAGAAATTTGGAGAATTTAAAAGGGAACTCTTATTTAAAAAGTATGAGGTGCAATTATCCAAAACTTAAATGTACGGTGAGTGAATTAGATTTAAGCTATAACAAAATATACTGTGGGGAGAAGGAAAATCATTATTCCGCACCTAAAATAATATAAAAAAAGAAATGCGGTGTGCCACTTTTTTTATATTTTATATGGAAAGGTAAAAGTTAGTCAAGCTAGGAGCCGTGACCATATATATAGTGGCAAGGAGGGCAGAGGAAACTCATTTACAGAATATAAACATTTTTTTTTTTAGTATATAAGCATTTTCTTTTGTTAATCAGCGTATTTTCATAAATTTGAATAATAAAGAGTACACGGCTCAGCTGTAAAAGTGGGACAAGCCTCATAACCAAAATTAGAGATAAAAAGATTTTAAAGTTTATTATAGTAAATAAATATTAAGATGACATATTATCAAAAATATATTTTATTATGAGTGAAGTATCAGATTGGATATTTCATTGACTATAGAGCATTAGGTTGGATAGTTCATTAGTAATGGAGTATTTGAATATCTATTAGTGACATTCTATTGAATAACGAGTATCATCTCTATTGAATAATGAGTATCATCTCTGAGCTTAGATACTCCACTACAAATGTAATATCTGATCAAAATAAATATTTTGATTATTATTTTTATAAATTTCTATATTTTGGATAAATAATTATAAAAAATAAATACTATTTTGGTCATTTTAATCATTTTTCGATTTTAGTAGACTTGTAGGAGCATGACGAATGATGATGTATCTATGGTCTAACTGCTAACCCAGCAGGTTTCAGTGTACTACACCTACTCTCCCCCCACCCCCTGCTGCCGTATTTTACAAGTTTCTTTCTCATCTATCACTCTCACTGCTTCAATCTTCCCATTTTTCATAACATATATGGACAAAAAATTTAGACAATTATAGTCTACCAAAATGATATTGTTAGAAATTATGAAATATTTGAATTACCAAAAAAAGAAAACAGGGAAATATAGTATTTAACCTGATTCCAAGGGATGGATATTTAACTTGATTTCCAAGAGCTAAAATGCTTTAATCGAACGTGATTACCAACAAATTTTTAAAGAGCAATGCTAGGGATCCCGAAATTATTCCCGAATTCCAAGCGTCATTTTTTCATTCGTGGAGCGCATATTAATACATGGAGGATCTTTTTATTTTTAAATTTTATATTTTTAATCACATATTGCCAACTAAGCATTTGGGAACGATTTTGAGAATTTTTTTGGGGATCCTAGCATTTCCCATTTTTAAATAATAAAAATATAAACATGGAAACATAGTTTAAATTTCAACAACCTGTAAAACTGAAATACATGCAAATCAATCTTAAGATTATGACAAATTACTACTATCAATCAGTCACCAATTGCAATCCGCTCATGCTGGTAACTTGCCATAACTAATTACACCATTCAACAGAAAAAAGATCTAGCCGTTGTTTTTAAAATTTTTAGAAATGAGTAATAAGTATATTATATAAACAAGATTCTCATAATCTTCTTCCTCATTCTTGTATTCTAGAAATCTTTGCTATTAGATTTTAGTAATCTTATGCATATTCAATAAAATCTCAAATCAATATGAACACGGGCCGTTGTGCAGCTTGCAAGTATCTAAGAAGGAGATGTCCCAAGGATTGTATTTTTTCTCCTTATTTTCCTCCAAATGATCCTCTTAGATTTGCTTCTGTTCATAGAATCTTTGGTGCTAGCAACATTGGCAAGATGCTTCAGGTATCATAAATGTATTAATTGCAATGGTTTTAATAGTATTAATTTTGTGGGTAATTAAAATGTTGTGCGTAGCACGATGATCACGTGTCTTTTTGTTATCTTTCGAAATTAATTTTTGAAGAAATATTGAGTGTACCGCACGATAGTAATGAACACTTTTTCGGTTTCATGCAGCAACTGCCGGTTCATTTGAGAGGAGAAGCCGCGGATACATTGTATTATGAGGCACAATGTAGAATTGAGAATCCAGTTTATGGTTGTGTGGGAATCATTACACAATTGCATGAAGAAATAAATAATGCAGAGAAGGAATTAGCTAGAGCACAAGCTCAAGTAGCTGTTCACCATCGCCATCCACAAAATGTCGAAGAGGCAGGGACAATCATGCACGATAACCACATACAAGATGTTGAAGCAGCAGGGGCAGGACCAATCGTGGATTCGGACCAAAATGAATTTGATATCGCAGACTTAATGAGTCCCTCCGACTCGAATTGGTTTTACTAGAAATTTAGCAAAAAAAAAAGTTATGAAATTATTTTCCAGCTTCGTGCAAAGCTGTTTCTTGTTTGTTTATTTATGAAATAAAATGGAACTTTGTTTATTCCCCTTAGATGGGTTTGATTTATCTTAAAAAACGTTCTCATTAGCTCATATAATGGCTTCAATTTTTTTTTTATATTTCTTGCTCCGTTGATAGAACAAAATATATAGCAACAAAAATGGCACTGCGTATTGAAATCAGAAGCTACTGTCGATAAAAGATGTCACGAGACGTGCAAGTCTTTAATAATTAAGAAAAAACTAGTGGGAGCACCAAGGGTTTCAAATATCACAGGGGTGACAAATAAAATCAGTACTTCTAAAGCTTGCTTGGTGCAAGGCGCTAGACCTTGACAAGGTCTAGATGCATGAATTCCATGAAAATCAAATCGGTAGCAACTCTAGCTTTTGTTTTTTAAAACAGGGGAATAGCAATAGAAACTATCACGATGACTAATCCAATGTGCTGTTTGCACGTCCGGATGTATGGGTTCGCACAAGAACTGAGCAAAAACCTTCATTTACACTTGAAAAAGGGAACACCAGCCACTAGAAAGTAAAAGCTACAAGGAGATCAAGAAAAGGGCTGCATTATAAATTAGCCAAGATTTACAAGGTTCACAAACTACCCAGGATATACAAGGCGGCACACTCGGTACCAAGTTACAACTTGTTCGGTGATACCTAAATCTTATAGACGGATATTCATTTACAAGAGCCTGAGACATTGCCCAGGTCTCTAGCAACAGCCACATATTAAAGACTTTAAAACTAATACCAAAACAAAGACCATGTTAACAAATGAAAACTGAAGATTAGTATTAAAAGCAAGGAAATTGGGATCCTCTTAACACCAGAAAAAACAGAAAGCTAGACCAACTTGCATCTGCCGCTAAACTTTCAAATGTCCATCAATTTCCAACAATACCCTGGACTGCAGCAACAAGAAACTCATTGTTCAAAGTGCAGTGCCTTTTTTCTTTTCTACTTTTGCATGGACTTGTATTTTCAGATATCAGCGTGCCAGACCACAGAACTATTAGCATGCACTAACAATGTTTCTCGTACTTGTTGCTTTGCACCAGGTTGAGAAGAAAGTTTGTGAATATGTGCTCATATCCAGGCATTTTCCCATATCCTGTCAAAGATATATAAACAATGTTATAATAAGAAACCTTACAAGATTTTCCCTGACAAAATAGTTACTGGACAATTGCATTGTAGGGTCAAGTTTACGACCAAATGTCAGCCCTTCTTGTGTTCAGCCTAAAGTCAGACTAAACTGTCAAACCCCCCCCCCCCCCAAAAAAAAAACGAAAAATCTCTTTTATTTGTCTTTTAACACACTTTAAAGTGTGCACAAAATAGTACTTGCACAAAATACTTTTTGTAATTTTTATTTTTAAAAAGTAACTTATTTTTTTTTTAATTTTATTCAAAAAAAATTATAACCACATACCTTTTCTACATATTGAAATTTTTAAATAAAATATCAAATGAGTAAGTGGATTAAACGATAGAAGAGAATTATTACTTTTGTCTTGGTCCTTATTTGTTGATACTTGATAGTGTCCTTATTTATTACACTAGCTAACAGATGTATACTCTCTTTTGTAATAGTAAAAGGAAAACAAGATTGCGGGGTCACTGACCACATGCCCTGCCTCCCATCGCCCCTGACAGTCACAAAGTTACTATTCAAAATGCGTTGCTTACCAGGAAAGTAATTTATGTCGATGACATAATAACGATCCAATGTTCCATGTTCCCTGATAATGTCCATGTTAAACAGATGAAGACCCTGAAAAACAAAAACAATGAATGACAAAGTTATGAAATGGTGATACAGGGGAATAAACATACTCCTTGAATTTGAAACAAACATAAAGAATAATTGTCAGAAAATATGTTTCTCGAAATAAGGAGAAGAGAGATGAACAATACCAGGCGCCGACGAAGTTCCCGGGAAAGTTTCTCAAGAAGAGGCCGCGGAGGAAGCTCTGCAGATTGTTGTATAAGATAAATAATTAAGGAAGATTCCCAGGCAAAACCGAAACTATTACCATGTACAGATCTCAAGACCTCATATGCAACACTGACAATGTATATGGCTCGAGGACAATCACGTTTATATATAAAAAGGTAAACTGCAGCTTATAAGGCTTAATATTTAATCAAAACCAGTTCTATTTAGAAAAGATTAATTATAAAATCACAAAGATATAACACTGCAACAAAAATAGTATTTAAACAACTTAACTATACATGCAATTTTGGGTGGGAGGCTGAACAAATGAGTTACGAAGAGGTTCTCCTTACCAGCAACACAAGGCTCCAGATCTGCATCATCAGCAGATGCGGCAGCACAAGACACCCTTGGAAATCGGTATACACCAGCACTTTTTGACAACTCGCGTTTGCTTACATTAGGCAAAGAGAAGCGTCTGACAACCTTGATCGCATCCCCAACAACATAAACCTTAAAGAGGACACCACCTACAAGCACAAAGAGGTTTTAGATTTTGCCTTCACAGAGCAGCCAAAGCATTATGCACATCAATTACTACAGCTGCACATACTAGCATACTACCATACCATGATTCACGAATTCCTGAAGAATGAGGGGAGGTTCTAGCATCTCGAGTGAGTAGCAATCATAAGCCAATGATAACTCATGTGATTTCGCAACCAGAGGCTTTGCAACTGTGACGTGCACCAAAATTCATAATCGTAAGTAATAGTTTACCACAAAGACATTAAATTAAAATATCTAATCTCAACTATGGAACATCAAGGCAAACTGTCAAGAGGCCAAGGCACACAAACTACAAGTGTTTGTTTGGCTCCTATATCTTGAAAAAGTAGCACACAGGTCGCCCTCAAAAAAGATTTTTGTTAATTTTACTGCAATGTTTGACACAAGAAAGCGTCTTACAGCATACTCTTATCCACAGCATACTCTTATCCACTCTAAAGTGTCTAACAAGGGTACTTATAGGCAACGGTAAGGGGACTAATGTATGTATCCTATCCAAGACGCACAACAAAAAAGGAGAACACGAGGACCACCTAATCGTCTTTTGCTCACCTATTAAAATTACTCAAAAGAGGTAAATAGAAAGAAAGAACACTACAGAAAAATGCAAACATACCGAGTGGCAACTTGAGCCCAGCTTTACTAACTGCATCAGGAATAGATGATGGGTCTTTCTTAATCACCAACTGTCTTGGAACACCAACTGTGCCTGCACAATCATGCATGATCCTCTTTCTATGAACAACTAAAGAAATATAATATGAATGTAAATCATGAAGATGCAATATTCTGACCATATCTAAGCAGGACCTCCAGATAGCAGTTAAGCACTTAAGCCTGAAGCTACTACGTAAATTTCACAGAGCTAGTTGAACCACAGAAGAATTACCATAAGTGTCAGACAAGTCAAGATCAGCAACATCCTGAAGCATAGATTGCCGATTGTACACATGCTGTATGGCATCCGGAGGATCAAGGACTGTGACTTCTGGGTGCATTTCTCGATAATCCTTCAATACAATAAGGATATATATATATATATATACGGTAAGAAAGAAGTGTCTAAACACTAAGCAGTGTTAATAATGTGACAAGATTAGTGAGCACAAACATTCATTTTCAGCTGTTAGAGTAGCTAGAATCTCAACTAAAGGAGAATGAATATTGATTCACATATAAACCAAAGCAAACTATATGTGAGATACAAGGCTAAAAAACTATGCTGAAGAGGTTCATTCAGGACTCGATGATCAGGCTTGTTACTAAAAGAATAGTTATTTCCAGGTATTCTAGTAATTTTTGTTTTCAACTTAACAAATCAACTCTTAGTGCAAATGCCAAGAGCCTGCCAAAAAAGCAGCCGGTGACCAACAAAAGAACTATTTATACGAAAAATGAATATTACCACCTGCCAAAAAGAAAAGGAAAGACAAATAAATGAAATTTCAGAGAAAGAAAAAATAAACTTTGCCAGCCACTAAAAAAAGAAATTTGACTAAGACAATGTGTGCAGAAGAAATGAAAATCCAAGCTTATTTCTCTGTCATAATACATGAACTCTAAGAATAAAAATTATAAACCATAAGATATCCAAAAATCCACATTAAGCGCTAAACAAAAAATTATTTTTCTTCCAAAACCCCTTAAACATGAACTGAAAATTGAGGCTACTTAAAACAGCATTCTTATGTTAAAATTTCAGCAAAATGTAGAAATTCTTACAAGTCATTCCAACAGAATTGATCAGAGTAATATAATTAGAATATGTAGAACAAGCGGCAAAGTTTCAGACTTTAACCCAAGTCACCGAAAAAACGAACACGAATCAGTATTTTGCCTCAACTTATCATGATAACAGGGATCCCAGAAACTATATCCACCCTACAAAATTCATGAGTTTATTTTGGGTGGAAAAGGCTACAGAAAACCTGTAGATTTCAGCTATACTGACCACAGTTGAGGAAAGATGACTTGCTCAAATCTTGAGGACCTCAATTATCAGGCAATGATTCATGACAGAGGAAAGAGCAAGAATTCTGCAAGTTATTTCACATAGCATAAGTCTTAAGCAACACGACACCCTCTACGTCCAGTCATCTTTATTATATCTTCCATGGCAAACTAATTAATTACATCACAATTGCACTATGATAGAGAATCACAATATTTAATGGTCTTATCTAATATAATAAAGAACAAGATAACGGAAATTTAAGAACCAACCTCAAGTACTTTCCGCCATTCCTTTCCTGATAGCTGCATCGAAATATGGTAAAGATTAACACTATAGGTGTAACTATAAGTAAAAAGTACAAGTATCCATTGCAAACAGATGCTAGGATAAATAGGGCAATATATAGTGGAAGTGGATGCATGAAAAAGCACATCAGTTAAGGCACCAAGTACACACCAACCTTATGCAGAACAATATCGAAAGGCCCTTGTTCAGACAAAGGCCTACTTTGGTCGATAGCAACAAACACTATACCCTTCTTCCTGAAAACAAGAGACAGATACTTATTTAGCAGCTAAACTCTAAGCAAACCTAATGTTAAAATTTTAACAGTTAAAAACAGTTTAGAAACAACCTATGCTTAAGGTCATTTATAACTGCCAAAACAAAATAGTAGCTCATGTTTAGAAATAGAAAGGTCACACTCTACCCCTTCATCAATCAGCAGATCAAATTGCATAAAACATAAACAGCTACTTAATCATTGGAATAAAAAAATCATAACAGAAATGCAAAAAGATAAAGCGCCAAACAGTATAAATGACACAATGCAATGAGATCCAGCAAATAAATGTTCAAATTCGATAAATTGTGCCAAAATTTGTTATTCAACAGCAATGAATCACAGAAGACACAACTGACCCATGTGACAGAAGCACATCAAGGGCATCATATAACATCAAAAGTGTTCACTTTGCATAGAGATGACATCTTTTGTAATTCAAGTAATCAATAACCCAACAAAATAAACTATAGCCCACTGTACTGCAGTATCACCAATAGTTTACGAAACATAAAAATGAAGCTGAAGAATATTCAACTACCAAGATTCTAAAATCTAAACCACAGCAAAGACATACACAGCTCCAGCTAGGCACCCAAACAGTCAGCAAAATGTCAACAAAAACAAAATTCACAAACACACAGGATTCCAAAGATCCATTACACTATACAACAAAAAATTAAATAAAACTGTAAAATATTCAATAACAAGCATTTTTTTTATTTGAGAAAACTCAATAACAAACCTAACATCTTCTCAAGAAAATATGATAACAAGCTTCTAAATCTCCCACCCCATATGACAATATACACAGCTCTAGCTAGGCACAGGGTACAGCTAAATCTCTCTCTCTCTCCCTCTCTCCCTCCCTCTCTCTCCCTCTCTCACTCTCTCTCAGATACAGCTATATGCTTAATCTCTCTCTCTCTCTCTCACACACACACACAAAATTTAAAGATCCATGACACAGTAACAAAACAGCCACAAATTCCACCAACATAAAAAAAAGAAAAACTAAATTTCACACAAATAAATATAAATACATATATATATGTGTGTCTATATAAAAGGGTAAAAGGGAGAGGGGGTACCTAGCTAAATCCTGAAACTTGGGTTGAAGAAAGCTCTTAATCTTCTTAGAAGTAAGAGCATAACCAACAACAACCACAGCCCTTGGATAAAACGACACCGTTTCATCTCCTTGTTCCTCCACACCTTCAAAATCCACTATTTCATCTCTCATCCTCATCTTTTTCAAATCTTTCTAAATACCCAATTCGAATTTTATTAATATGAAATGAAATCACTGGCGGGTGTGAATAATTATGCTTAAAGATGTGATCTTTATAATTTATTTTAATTTAAAAGCGGTAGATATGGAAGAAAATCGGAGAATTAGTTGCACAGATACAAGAATGTGTGTGTGCGCTTTATATACACAACATAAATGGTTTTGGGATTGCCAAGATATTGGAGATGGTGTTAAGTTAGTTGCTTTTTTTAATATTTGTTTTCGGGTAAAAAATTTATATTTTGAAAATTTTCTTTTATAAGTATTTAATATATCTTTGAGATTCAATAAATTGTAAAAATAAGTTGGAAACTTTGTTTTAAAATAAATTGATTTATTCTGAAAAAACGTTTCCCCAAACACCCCTTTAGTTGTTGGGTGTATAAAATATATTATTTTTATTTTATTTTATTATTGATAATATTAAACATTTTATTTGGAGAAAATGTAGTTGTGGGAAAATGTGTTACGCGTGAGTGAAGGAAGGGTGTTGTGTTTTGTTGTGTTGTGCAGGTGTTTGTAATAAAATAATGCCACTCGCTTTATTGAACTCTACGCGCACCAATCTTACATCATTTTTATTTATTTTTAATTCAATTCAAAAATTATTTTTATATTCCACAAATTAACCTTTATTTAATTGATAGTTAGATATTTTTTTTATAGTTTGGAACTCCTTTTTTGGTAAAATCAACAGTAATTGTTAAATTTTGAGATAGATTAATGAGAATTGTTGGATGTAATGCTAAAATAATATTTTTTACAATATATAAAATATTTTTATAGATTCAAAGTTCGAATATCGTCAACAACATATTATTACTAAACATTTATATCTAAACTACTCCTAAAAGTTTAAAGTTCGATTCTCCTTAACAACATATTAAATTTAAAAAATTATTTATCTAGTTTCAATATACAAGCAACAAAAACTATCATTTAGAATACTATCAAATACTATTATTATATTTATTATTTTCTATAATTTATATTTTTACTAGTTAAAAAGTAAATATTAAAATTTTGAATTATAAGATAAAAATATTAAATATAAAAATAAAAATATAAAAATATTTAAAAAAATTCATACATAGTTGGTACAAAATAAATTACAAATCCAATTGTTGTGGAACAAAAAGTAGGGTGTATTTACTGTTAGGGTTTGTGGAAGCTTCGAGTTTTAATGGCTGATCAAGTGTTTCGTGACTTAACTCGGGTCCTCACAAGATGCCTACGTATCTTGCAAATATCAAGAATCAAGCCAAAAATCGTAGTTCTAGGTTGAAGGATCAGGTCCTTTATATAGGTGTAGAAAACCCTAGAATTAGAGTTGAATTAGGAGATTTGGTGGACAAGTCACAGCTTAGGCCCAATTCTAGAGCCTTCCAAAAGATAAGAAGATAAGTATTGAAAATAAATGCCTTGGAGGTTACTCCTGATATGAATTCAGTTTCCTTTTAAGACTCAATTACGATGTCCCTTATTTGGCTGATTTATCAGCTACGAATTTTATTATTTAATTAGGGTTTCGGGCCTCATTAAGGGGCTTTAACCTTGGACCAATCTAGGCTTATTTAATTCCACATTAAATGTATCTTTACAATTTTAACTTCGGCCCATATCATTTGCCCCCCAACTTCTAGGAAAACTGATCAGGTTTTCATTGAAGTTAAAAGGTTTATGTACACTAGTGTTTCACAAGTATCGTCTTGAATGCAAAGTGTGGAGCGACCTACACATTTACGACGATTTGCCTTATTTGAGGCTGAACAATTATATTTAAGTCTTACAGAAGATTTTAAATAATTTTCCCACTTTTTTCCCCTTACTCACATTATTTTCACCTATTTTTTTTTTTACTTGAATTGAGGTGGTAACAGGGTAACCAGGTCATACAATCTGCGACCTCAATGTGCGACCTGGTTCGTGGTTGTACACAGCCCTTGAATTGGTCTAGTCGTGAGAACCTCGACCTCAATCCACAAGGTGGATCCAGGTCGGGTAAGGGCGGCAAAAGAGGCAGGTCGTGTGACGTGCGACCTTAACCTTCTATCTAATTTGAAGTTGTGTAAATGCCACAAACTGGCTTTGTTGAATAAATGACGACCTTATCCTACGAGGTTGATTGAGCTCGTCCAAGGTCCATTAAATGGTCTTGTCACACAGCTCACGACCTCGCTCTGCGAAGTGGTTTAAGGTCGTGCAAGCTCTCATATCTTGGTTGTTCGTGAGTTTTACGAAGCCAGCTTACGAGCTAGATCAAGGTCGTGTAAGGACCAACAATTAGTCTCGTCGTGCTTTTTACGAATTCAGCTTTCGAGATGTTTTGAGTTCGTGTATGGTCTTTAAGACTGTCGGGTCGCGAGGTCTACGACCTCAATCTTCGAACAGGATTGAGGTCGTGTAAGGACCACTGTCTTGAGTGTTCGTTAGCTTTACGAGCTCTACTCACGAGGTGAATCGATGTCGTCCAAGGCCTTTGATGTAGCCTGTTGGTATTGTTCTTGACCTCAACTCACGACCTAAATTGAGGTCGTGTAAGGTTCAATAATTATCCTTGTCGTATCATCCACGACCTCTGCATTCGACTTGGATTGAAATCGCAGATGTTTTTATTCCAATTTTACTACATTTTCTTTTTTCTTCTTCTTTTTTTTTTAAGAAATTCTCGATCCTTCTATAAGCTTCTGTAAGCTTCTAAATTCTAGGCCTTAATTTGGGCCTTTGGGCCGTAACTGGCTATAACCGGTTGCCAGACCTTTTTCACCGGCTAGATGACCGACTATTTCTTGTATAAAAGAGTAGGATGAGAAACTTCATTTTTTATTTCACTCATATATTTCACTAAAATTTCTCACTAAAAAACTCTCTCTAGAGCTTCGGTTGCTAAGGCGATTTCCGGCAAAGTTTTTTGGTGGAGCTCCTCCCATTTACGGTGGTTTCTGGATTTCCTTTGAAGATCATCTTCGAAGCATTCATCCCAAGAATATCAATGGCGGATGACAGAGAAGCCAGGAGACTCAGCAAGATGAGCGCATCATCACGAGGTACCTCTTTCCCTTCCATTCGTTCGAAGTATACTTCCTTGATCGACATGATTAATCAAAGAAGAGATGAATATCCCTCTGTTTCTGCATTAGATTCGTATAATCATCATTCGAAGTTTTTTGATGCTGAAAAAATCAAAAAATTCAATAAACTCTTCAATGTTCGTTCCCCTTTAAAATTAGTCCCAGCTGAACCAGGAGATCATTCTTGTCATTGGAAACCCCATGCCCTTTGCATATACAAGGATGCTATCATGGCTGGGCTACGTTTCCCTTTTCATAATTTCATTCCCACCTTATTGGCGGATGTTCAAATAAACCCTTGCCAGCTAGTCCCAAACGCTTGGAGAGCCATTTTTTGTTTCATGGTTCTTTGTTTGAAAAACAACTTTCCACTATCTGTTCCTCTTTTTAGGAAGATTTTTCAATTTAAAAATAGTGCAATCACTTATCCTGGCTGGGTATATATCAGCCTTCGTGCTACGATCCCAAATATCTACGATCCCTCTTCAATTCCTGATAGTAATCCTAAATGAAAAGAGGAGTTCATGTACCTTGTGTGGGAGGGGGTGATTGAGGCACCCTCTTTCGTAGCTCCTTTGGAAAGGTAACTGATGGAAATTCAGATGATATCGAGCTAAATGATGCCGAAAGAGCTGCTTTCAACACCCTTATTGCAGACAAAGGGGAAACTCACTTCTTCACTCTTCTTGAGGAATTTTCCCTCAAGTCTGTGGGTCTTTCTTCTGTCACTGTTAAGGGTAAACCCCACCATTCTTTTACTTAGCTTTTCATTAATTTACATGTTATATTTTATTTGTTACTAACTTTGCCTTTGATTTTTCAGCTGCTAGAGCCATAAATGAGCTCCAAGAGCATTTGGCTGGGGAAACTCCCCGTATGAAGAGGAAAAGAGCTGCGAAGGACCCTAGGGGACAGCCTACAGAGCCTACCTTTTTAAGGCGTCATGATGCTATTGATGTAGAAGAGGGCAGTGGGGCTGCCTCCTCTGCTAAGAGTTCTGTTTTTCGACCTGCTTGGGGCATCAGAAAACAGGATTCGGTTGTAGGGAGCACCAAGCATTCCAAGGATTGGTCCTACCACTCAGTCACCCCTGCTGATTATCGCGATATTGTTGTTTCTCGCGATTTGGAGGCCGTCGAGCTAATGGGTGCTCAGGCTCTTGCTACCGTAAGTATTTTTTATCTCGTTATCTTAAATTTTTACTTCTTGCCTATTTTTATCTTGTTGTTTTTCAGGGCAACACCTATTTCCAGGCTGCCATGCATCATGCCAAGTCTTGGTGAACTCAGGCTGGAACTCACAAGAAGGATCTTGACCAGTCGAAGGCCCAAGTTATAGGCTTGGAAGAGAAGTTGAAGGCGAAGGAGGAGGAGCTGGAGAAAGCCTGTGGCACCCCGGACTGTTCCAGATTGGCGATATTCCTTGCCCTGAGGCCCCGTTGGAGCTGGCCAAGTTGTTGGAGTCTCAGAGGATTACTCCCATGGAGGAGGATGAGGAGGAAGAGGAAGAAGGGGAGGATGCTGTTGATAAGATCTTGAACCCTGATCGCTCCCCTCTCCATGCTAGATCTGGTGGTTCAGTTGCTGGGGATTCGACTACCCATACCAGCACTGACAGAGATTCTCCTGCTAGGAGTACTGGCAAGACTAAGGCACCTTGATTTTATTTACCTTGGCCCTGCGTGGCATGACTTTTAATGTTTTGCTTTCTTTAAATTTGCAAACTTGAAACTATAGCCTCTGGGCTTGCTTATTTGTTTTATGCATTTTCTGGTTTTTCCTTCCACTTAGTTGCTTTGCCTTTTGTATTTTGGTTTACTTTAGCTAGCAATTTTAAATATGCTCTTGACACATAACAGACATAAAACAATAACTAAAGGAGGAGAAAACCAAATTGCATTAAAACTTGAAATGGGCCTAGCCCTTACATAATACTCAACTTCCTACTCAGAGTTTAAAAAACTCCAAAATGGTTTCGTCGACCTTATTTCTACTTTCCTAATAGATATAAGCTACGTCCTTCATAGGATAATCAAACATAATAGACCTTGAGATTCGATGCGTGCCAAGGGCGAGGCACCTCGTTTCCTTCCACAGTCTCCAACTTGTATGATCCTCGACCCAGTGTGCTTTTGACCCGATATGGGCCTTCCCAATTTGGTGTCAGCTTTCCTTTTTGTCCAACTCCGGATGCTTCAATCTTTCTGAGCACTAAGTCCCCCTGACGGAAGAACCTTTCTTTCACCCTTAGGTTGTAGTAGAAGGAAGCTTTCTTCTGATGCTCCGTATTCCTAGCATGGGCTTCTTCCCTTACTTCATCGATCAGATTGAGGGATAGTCTCATCCCTTCCTCATTGGTGTCTGGTTCAAAGGCCTTCACTCGTGGAGATGCATGCATGATTTCCACGGGTCTACAACTTCAGCCCCGTAGGCTAACATGAATGGAGTTGCTCCAGTGGTCACCTTGCATGTGGTTCGGTATGCCCAGAGTATGGGTAGTAACTCATCCACCAAAGTATTTCTAGAGCGTTCCACTCTTTTCCTAAGTCCATCGAGGATGATTCGATTGGCAACCTCAGCTTGACCATTAGCTTGAGGGTGGGCAACTGAGGTGAATCGAAGCTCAATCCCATTCTCATCACAATAGTCCTTGAACTCTTTGTTGTTAAATTGTAAACCATTGTCCGTAACAAGGATTCGTGGTATTCCATATCTGCATATGACGTTCTCCCAGAAGAATTCCATGATTTGCTTGGTTGTGATTTTAGCCAAAGGTTTGGCCTCAATCCACTTTGTGAAGTAGTCAATAGCTACAACTAGAAACTTCCTTTGAGCAGTGGCCATAAAAAAGGGCCCAAGAATGTCCATCCCCCACATAGCAAACGGGATGGGGGAGCTAACGGATGTCAACATCTCTGGTGGTTGTCTAACCACTGGTGCATGTTTCTGGCACCGATCACACTTTTTCACGTACTCTTTGGCATCAGCCATCATCTCAGGCCAATAGAATCCGAGCCTGTCTATCTTGTGAGCTAGGGCCCTGCCCCCTAAGTGTTGTCCGCAAATTCCCTCATGGACCTCCTCAATAGCTGATTTGGCCTCTTCGGGCCTCAAACACTTTAGATACGGAATCACAAAAGATTTCTTGTAGAGTATCCCTTCAATCAGAGCATACCTCAACGCTCTCATAGATAATTTTTGTGCCTCCATGGCATTAGTCGGGAGCCAACCAGTCTCGAGGTGTGCTTTTATGGGATCTATCCAACAATCCCTCACCCCAATAGGTGCGACTAACTTTGAATGATGGTAGGGGTTCTCAGAACTTGGAATTAGACACTTCCAGAGTAATTCTCTATCTCAGAGGAGGCAAATTCGGATAGGGCATCAGCCTTGGTGTTTTCCTCCCTCGGAATGTGCTCAATGGAACACTCATCAAATTGAGTCATTATTGCCTTCACAAGCCTTAAGTATTTAGCCATGGTTTCATCCCTTGCCTCAAACTCTCCATTGACTTGGGCCACAACCAGCCTTGAATCTCCACAAACTTTAAGGTTTTTGACCCTTAGGGCTCCTACTAAGCCAAGTCCAGCTATCAGAGCTTCATATTCTGCCTCATTATTGGTTGTTGGAAAGTCTAACTTCAGGGCGTATTCAATCATGAATCCATCGGGACTTTGTAAGACAAGACCTGCGCCACTTGTTTTTGTTTTTGATGCCCCATCAAAATAGAGCATCCAGAATTCCTTCTCCTCTATTATGGGTTCCTTGTCTTCCTTATTGCCTTCCTGAGGTATCTCCTGCCCCCCGACTTCTTGGTTGTCAATGGTGCATTCAACCACGAAGTCAGCAAGTGCCTGAGCTTTGATGGCCGTCCTTGGCTTGTACTTAATATCGAATTCTCCCAACTCAATTGCACCCTTGATGAGCCTACCACTAGCTTTAGGGCTGTGCAAAATATTCCTCAATGGTTGTCCTGTAAGGACCTTAATCTTATTTGCCTGAAAATAGGGCCGTAGTTTCCTAGAAGCAGTTACCAATGCTAAGGCAAACTTCTCAATAGTGGAGTAGTTCAACTCTGCTCCGTGTAAAACTTTGCTCACATAGTATACGGGTTTCTGAACCTTGTTTTCCTCCTTTACCAGCACCGCACTCACAGCTTGACCTGAAACTGCCAAGTAAAGATAGAGGATTTCTCCCGTACTTGGCTTGGCCAACAGCGGGGCCTCAGACATATACGTCTTCACCTGCTCAAAGGCCTCTTGGCTTTCTTCTGTCCACTCAAAGTTTTTTACCTTCTTCAAGGTTTTAAAGAACGACAAACACTTGTCCCCGAATTTGGAGATTAACCTCCCTAACGCAGCAATCCTCCCGGTTAACTTCTGTACATCCCTTATAGAACGTGGTGGTTCCATGTCCAAAATAGCCTTGATTTTGTCGGGGTTGGCCTCAATTCCCCGTTTTGAGACCATAAGACCCAAAAATTTTCCAGACCCAACACCAAAAGCACACTTGGATTGATTCAACATCATCTTATGGTGCCTCAGCACTTCGAATGCCTCGCGTAGGTGTTCAATGTGATCTGCCCTTTGTAGGCTTTTCACCAGCATATCATCCACATAAACCTCCATAGTCTTTCCAATGAGATGAGCGAAAATCTTATTTACCAACCTCTGATATGTAGCTCCTGCATTTTTCAGTCCAAAAGCCATGACCAGGTAACAATACACACCGAAGTCGGTGATAAACGATACCTTAGGAATATCATCCTTATCCATCTTGATCTGATTATATCCACTAAAGCCATCCATGAAGCTTAACATCTCGTGCCCATCCGTGGTATCTATCAACGTATCGATCCTTGGCAATGGAAAACAGTCCTTTGGGCATGCGTCGTTCAGATCATTGAAGTCTATACACATCCTCCACTTTCCATTAGCCTTCTTGACCATCACAGGATTAGCCAACCATTCCAGGAACTGGATTTCCTCAATGAACCCTGCCTCTAGGAGTTTGTCAACTTCCTGTTTTATGGCTTCTTGCCTCTCAGGTGCAAAATTTCTTTTCTTTTGTTTCACTGTCTTCCGGTTTGGATCCACATTCAGGCTGTGTGTTATCAATTGGGGATCTATCCCTGGCATGTCAGCTACTGTCCACGTGAAGACGTCACTATTGTCTTGCAAAAAAGAGATCAATTTTCTCTTCAAGGGGTCTTTCAAAGATGCCCCGATGTAAGTAACCTTCTCAGAATCTCCCAACTCCAAAGGTACGGGAAGCAAGTCCTCTGCTGGTTTTCCTCTCCGCTCTTCATTCTCTCGAACATCCATATCCTCGACTGGGAGGACCTGCCCCCCGGTTCCATCCGGCCTCAGTGCGGCCACATAACAACTCCTTGCCATCTTTTGATCCCCTTTCTCTTCTCCTACTCAATTTCTGGTTGGGAACTTAACTTTTAAATGATAGGTAGAGGCAATCGCCTTAAAAGCATGTAGTCCCATCCTACCTAGGATAACATTGTATGTGGATGTAGCTTTGATAACCAAGAAATTTAACATCTGAGTAGCTTCCCGTGGCTCCTGCCCTATAGTCATGGGTAGCTGAATTGTTCCCTCAACTTTCGACTCCACTCCGTTGAACCCATATATGGGCATGTTTGACGGTGTCAATTGAGACTCGGTATATCCCATCTTCAAAATGGCATCATGAAATAGAATGTCCACCGATGCTCCATTGTCAATCAAGACTCTCTTCACTTGGGAGTTGCCTATCACAGGTGAGATAACTAGTGGGTCATCATGGGGAAATTTCACCCCTTCAAGGTCCGAATCATCGAATCCAATTGAGACTTCCGTCTTTGCACGTTTTGGCGCTTCCCCTATAATGTGCATCACTTCTCGTGCATATGCCTTTCTGGAATTTCTACTTGTCCCAGCCGCTATTGGGCCACCGAAGATCATGTTGATCACCGGCCCTCAGGGCTGCTGATTGCGGTTACGATCCTCATCTTTCCTATCATAATCCCGCCTTGGGTTTCCCCGATCCCCATCTTTACAGATTTTATTTTATTTTCCCCTGCGGATCAAGAACTCAATCTCATCTTTCAATTGTATACAATCGTCGGTAACGTGTCCCACATCTTTATGGAACCGGCAGTACTAATTCTTGTTTCTTTTCTCAGGATCAGTCCTTAGTGGCTTCGGCCATCTCACATCCCTATCCTTTTCTATCTACATCAAGATTTGACTTCTTGGAGTGTTCAACCTTGTGTAATCCGTAAATCTTTGCCCGGGACTTCCCTTCTTAGGGGCTGAATCAGAATCCCTGCCCGTGCGCGAGTACTTATCTCTAGCATCATATTCCTGTTCCGACTTTCGCTTCTTAGAGTTGTCACCGTTTCCAGTGTTCCCCGTTCCTGACTCTTTCTTCAGACTATCTTCCGCCTTGATGTACTTGCTCGCCCTTTGTTGGAGCTCAACCATATTTTCAGGGGGATGCTTAGCCAATGACATTTTAAAGTAAACATTCGAAGTTCCATTCTGCAACGCCACCATGGCTACCTTGTTCTCCAGGTTTGTAATGTTGAGCATCTCCTTTATGAATCGCTTGAGATAATCCCTGAGATTTTCGTTCTTTCCTTGTATCACAGTCATGAGGGATGCAGAATCTTTTTCATGAATCCTTCCTCCTATGAACTGGTTGACGAAAGCATTGCTTAGTTCTTTGAAAGAGGCAATGGAGTTTGGTGGTAGGCGGCTGTACCAACATTGTGCCATGCCCGCTAATGTTTTGGGAAACGCCCTACACGTCAAAGCATCGCTAGCAGGTTGTAGTAGTAGTGCATTAGAGAACGTCCTTACATGATTGGCGGGGTCTCCCGTTCCATCGTAAGCCTTTATGGTAGGCATCTTGAACTTTCGTGATATGCGTGCATTCATCACCTCCTCAGTGAATGGAGGAGTTGGATCATCAGGATCTCCAAGTTGCATCAGGTCTTTAGGGTCACCTCTGGGGATTTCGACCCTCATGTTTCCTCTTCTAGGGACCTCAGCCCTCCTCTCTCTCCTTGGGGTTCCTTCCAAATCAACAAAAGGAATTTTTCCTCCTGTTGTTGGTGGAGGTCGGCCCTGACTTTGTTGCTCCCGTTCTATGTCCTCCTTTAGTTTCTGGATCTTGGCCTCATGAGCCTTAATTTTTTCAGCAGCTGTTAGAGGGGGTCCATCATAAATTCTTCGTCGACCTTGCCCGATAGGTTCCTTACTTGGACGACGCCTCCTCGGTGGTTGATCTCTATCCTCATATTCCGAGGATGTATCATCAGAGTACGGGCCGGAATAGTCGCGGTATTGGTGGCCTTGGTCGGAATAGTCGCGGTATTGGTGGCCTTGGTCGGGTCCTAAACCCCTGATGTAAGGTTGGTTGTACGGCTCGTGTATTTGGAGGGCATGATCGCTTGGTCCGGCCTGGTACGGGGGATAATTGGGCAACCCATATATCGGGTTCGTGCTTTAGGGGATCGCAGTAGTAGAGATCTGAGCGATGGGGGGAACGGATTGACCTCAAAGAGGGAAGACTACCATCTATATGGGATTCGTCCCTTGAGTAGAGGAATTCGTCACCAAAGGCAACGACCCATGAGTTTGCGCTTCAGTTCCTTGTGGCTGAATGATCAGTGGTTGAGAACTCGCCCCTGGGGGTACTTGTTCTCCAATTGGGGGTGCGGTGGTGCTAGTAATGGTTTCAGAAAGTGTTGGTGTTCTCTGGGTGGTAACCATGGTTGATATTCGGGTCCCACAGACGGCGCCAAATGTTGTGGAACGAAAAGTAGTGTGTATTTACTGTTAGGGTTTGTGGAAGCTTCGAGCTTTAATGACTGATCAAGTGTTTCGTGACTTAACTCGGGTACTCACAAGATGCCTACGTATCTTGTAAATATCAAGAATCAAGCCAAAAAAACGTAGTTCTAGGTTGAAGGATCAGGTCCTTTATATAGGTGTAGAAAACCTTAGAATTAGAGTTGAATTATGAGACTTGGTGGAGAAGTCACAGCTTAGGCCCAATTCTAGAGCCTTCCAAAAGATAAGAAGATAAGTATTGAAGATAAATGCCTTGGAGGTTACTCCTAATATGATTCAGTTTCCTTTTCAGACTCAATTACGAAGTCCCTTATTTGGCTTATTTATCAGCTACGAATTTTATTATTTAATTAGGGTTTCGGGCCTCATTAAGGGGCTTTAACCTTGGACCAATCTAGGCTTATTTAATGCCACATTAAATGTATTTTTACAATTTTAACTTTGGCCCATATCACCAATAATTATCCAAATTTCCCCCAAATCATCATTTCATACTATGAATGAACTCTTTATAAATGTAAAAAGATATACTCCCTCTATCTCATCTCATTTTATAAGATTCTTATTTCTTTTTGGGATATCCCAAAAAGAATGAAGCTACGTTACTTATTATTTTTTACTATTACATCCACTATTTCTCCATTTTATATTCCTTTTTTATTAAATAAATACTATTACACCCACTACTTCGCCATTACATGTAATTGCTTATATTTGAGTTGAGCACTGGGAGCAAGAAGAAATAGATAAATAAGTGATACATATCAAAATTATTAAAAATACATGTTATATTTAAAAGAAATAACAATTGATGAAAAAATCTCGATGAAAAAGAAGAAGAATAAATGTGCCAAATGTGTGGAAGGAAGAAGTACCATCCAATTAATGACGAATGGTCTACAATTAAGAAAAGATCTCCAATCAAAAGAGTTATCATTTGAAAAAGTATTCATTAGGGTGAAGGCCCTATCTACCCACAAATTAAAGATGGGGAATCAAAATACCCACCGCCAGTTGGGGTGGTCCTAAATACCCACGGGACAAGCTACTACCGGTGACGTTTCTTCGATCACGCTTCTGTAAAAGGAGTATTTCATGAGACACGCTTTTGGAAACGGAGTATTGTTGTAACACGCCTCTGACAAAGAAGAATTCCACTGAAGATACGCCACTTCCAGAAGCGCATCTTTGGATACGCAACTGGGAGTGGCGCATTCCTCGTCTCCTTTATTTGCAGATAGTCGCGAGAGATGCTCTCGCCGGAGACTTGTCTCTTTCTCTCTGTTCACCCCTCTCCCGTAGTCTTCTAGTCACGAGCTATACATCAATCGAACAGCCTTCCTCTCATCTACAATCCTATACAGGTTTCATACCATTTCATTTGCCGGATTTCGAGATCTCGCGACTTATATTAAAAATCGCGATTCCGGCTACCATTTTTCTCTCCCTCCGTTCACCCCCCTCCCATATTTGTTCAATCACATATACACACCAATCGATTCGTCTCTTCACCCTCTACACATCCATACCAGTTTCATAGCATTTGATTTGCTAGATTTGAAACGCCTAAAATCAATTTGTCACCGGCGAGAGATTGCAGCCGCGTGTTTCAGACTTGCTACAGTACGAGGGATACGCCGTTTCCAGTGGCGTATCCCGTGGGTAGATATGGTCTTCTGTTCCGCAAATGGGCATTTTGAATCATTGGTACCTCATTTTGAGGCATTTTGGTCATTATCTCCTTCTAAGAATAGTTATGAAAGTATTTAGCTAGAGTAGTAATTATTATTTTATTGATAATGAAACGTACTTATTTTAACTAAAATCACTAATGAAGCATCTAATATGTAGATATTTAGGTGATGCTTGATCCGTTATGCATATTGTTTATGATAAGTTGATAAGTTAGGCATGATTAGATCATCAGTTCATAAACATAAACAACTAACCTTATTTGTTTAACAACAAATTATAAGTCAAAAAAATATATACGTAGTTGATTATACGAAATTAAAGTTAAACTAAATAATACGGAGAGATAATACCAAAGTGGAGGGTGCAGCTTAGACAGGATAAGAAAGAGGAATAAAGGAAAAGGAGACCGATGATGGAGTATATTTTTAAAAAAATGTTAGTAATGTCTTATTGTCTCATTGTTGATTTTTAATTGATCTTACGTATTAACATCATGCAAATATCTATCTATACTATAATATTATAAGTGAAACAGGGTATATTTGGTTATCGATTTGGTAGTCTTTTTTCGGTCACTCTTTTTGGTCACTCAATAACAACAGTTAGATTTTGAGATAAATAAATAAAAACCGTCGAATCTAATGTTAAAAAAATATTCTTTTTTTAATATTTAAAATACTATTATAGGTTCCAAGTTCGAATCCCACCAATAACGTATATATTATTTTATAAACTACTCTCACGAATTTAAGACCCGTCAACAACATATTATTAATTAAAACACTATCGTTAAAAATACCGTCAAACATGTATTATAGTATTTTATTATCTTCTATAATTTATTTTTCTACTAATATATATATATATATATATATATATATATATATATATGTGTGTGTGTGTGTGTGTGAAAATATGGATAATAAAAAAATTTTAAAAAAAAAACATATGTGCATCACACGAGTAATAAGTTATATAGTAAAAAATTACACAAAATCTGGAAAACAATTACAATATAGAAACTTTTGTACAAAAATCGAAAAAAGATCTACATGATTAGATAAATTTCACTTTTCTATTAAATAAAAGTTAAAAAACAATATTTGTGTAAATTTTATATCTATACGTATGTATTTAAAGTAATAATTCAAAATAAATAATGTTAATAATATTTATATACATGGGATTATAAAGTTAAAAAAATTATTTTAATAATAAAAATATATATACAACTTAAAACTTTAATAATAACATATAATTAAAAAGTTTAAAATCAACCATGTATCGCACGGGTTATAGGCTAGTATAACATAATAATTGAAAGGGTGCTGATAGCTTGATATATGCACACACTAAAGTTATGCTTGTACACTTAATATAATATTTTGTCCAAATTACCCTCACGTTTTCCATCATCATTCATTTGGATATATGTTGCTTCATTCTCTTTTATTCTCAAATTTCTTTTCCATACTTTTAACCTATTTTATATTTTAAAATGTCAAAATTGAATTATTATGATTTATTAATTTTGTTTTTATCTCTAAAATTTTCGAATATGTAGGCTTAAAATTGTATAAATTGATTTGTTTACAAACAAACAAGAAAAGAATGGTTCTTTATCACAATTCTAGGAGTAATAATATAATTTGAATTATATTATATAATTTTTAGCATATATATATATATATATATATATATATATATATATATATATATTTGTATTATTAGATTTTGGATCAGCTAGTAGAAATATAAATGAAATTCTAATATAAAAATATAAGGATTTATCTCATTCTTATCAATTAGATTCAGATTATAATCTAAGTGATCTATATTATTTAATCATCATATTGGTAGAAATAGAGATGCAAGAATAATTTAGGCAACATAATATAAAAGATTTGCGACAATAATTTTTAGATGTGCATATATTACTACCCTAATAGAAATTATATCGTAATTGTAGATAGTGGAATCCATTTGCTAAATTGTCATGGATAAATGAAAAAGAAAATCTTTGTTTTTTTTTTTGAAACGATGATCTTTGTTTCTGTTCTTGTATCACATGATTCTAGATTTGGAAATCGGAACAAATCGGTTTAGGTACCTAATAGCAATTTATCGATAAATTGGAAATTTATCAGAATGATAAATTGGAACAAAAATCGGATAAATTTAATATTTTAATAATATGTTAATTTAATTTATAATATAATATACAATTTCAAAATATTTCATAGCGATAAATCGGATTTTAAAAATCAAATCGATCAAATATTTTTTAACGATAAATCGGTAATTTATCGACGGTTTTTAGAACTGTGGGTCCCGAACAAAGGGAGAACCCTTGACGCAGAGGAGTAACACCCCAAAGAAAAGACTTTTAAGTAGAACTCACACCAAGTTCTACCACCACAAGTTATAAGTATAACACAAGACAATAATCAAAATAAAAAGCAAAACGAAAAACAAAGAAGAAGGATTATTGTTGGCCAAGTGAAAGAGCTTTTTTCTTGTATATATTGATACGTTTATATATTTTATGCATACAATATATTAGTCATTAAAACCTAGCTAATTCACTACCGTTTAAATATCATATTAACCATGGGCCTAGTTTAAGAATTAATCCAAAAATACTTGCTCCAAGTCACCTCACCACGGAGAGCTTAATCCACACCGTGGTGCAACAATCCATGCACCTATCTCAATAAAAAGGTCTTTTGCACCTCTAAATCCGATCTCCACTGTTCAGAATTTAGATACATGAGTAAGGAAGACGCTGTCCAAAATTTAGGACGATTCGATCGTTGGAGCTCCGGAAAATGCAAAAATAAAACAACTACCGCAACTAGAAAAATTTATGCGAAATTTTCACATTAGCACAAAAAACTAGCCCAGTCCTTCAACCTCACAATTCTCCACCACGTACATCATTTGATAAACCTCAAATTATGGACGAATGCCGAGAATACCGTGAAAGCCTTGATATGTAAATCCCAACCGGCTGCGCCATATTACCATAGCTGCCTACGAACCCTTAATCGGGATAAAGCCATCGTAGTTCACACAATGGGATGAAATCTCCACCTCACCCCAACACCGTCCCGAAGGGCAATCAACATCGGATGATACTGAGCAATTCCAAATATGTTGAACCTTGCTCTCTGCAGACAATGAGACAAATCCCAAGTTTGGTTCTTTTTCAGAGATTCCATCTCTTCTTCCTTCGCTGCCAACCAACTCTCACTATTACAATTCCGGATAGCTTCTTTGAAGAAAATAGGCTCACCATCCTCCACCGAGAGTGCATACTCTACTGCATTAACCTGTCCGTAGTGTTTTAAAGGCATATCTGACCCAAGTTTTTGAACTTGTTTGTATGCCTGTTTTGGCCTAGCAGAAGCTAAATTTTCCTCGAACTGTTGTCGTTCGCATGCCTGCACTTTTTCTTGCTCAATAGTCTCATATTCAAACTCATCATCCACATGATCATAAGTGTCTTCCTGATCAGCCTGTCGAACACGACTAGAACTTGGATAACCCATAGATTCTTCCTCAACCACCTTGATATGGGTGAAAAATAATCCCTAAAGACATAATTAATATAATATTTATTGGCTCATAAATAAGGCCTGAAACCTTAGTTGGGCATTAAATTCGTAATTAATGATTAAGCCCAAAGAACAGCCCAAACCGGGGACGCCCGGTATAAGCTTGTTTCTAACATGTTGAAACAAGGAACGTTCTAGAATATCCCTGGGATAAGATGTAGCCTCCAAGGCACCTAATTCGACATGGAAACTAACTCCCACAAGGAAGGAGTCAGAACCTTCCTCAATGACGATGACTTGTCCACCAAGTCTCCAAACCCTACTACGATTCTAAGGCTCTCGCTGCCTATATAAGGGCCTGACCTCTCATTCTCAGAACTACGTCTTGGATTGATTCTCAACTCTGAGATACGTAGGCATCTTGTGAGGACCCGAATTAGGTCACGACAACGCAATCGCGGCCATTAAAGCACGAAGCTCACGAATCCTAGCCGCAATTTAATAACCCTAATTTTTATTCCACAACATTTGGCACCGTCTGTGGGAAGACAACATCAACCATGGTTAACACACGAAGAACAACAACCGAGAATGCTCCTGTTACTTTCGATCTACCGGTCATCTCCTCCGCTCCACCCGTTGTTACGGAGCAAGGGTATGTACCCCCATCAACAGAGACAACCACTCAACCTCAAGTTTATCGATCTATAGGGATGAATCTCCATGTTGAGAGAACCTTACCTGTGGACGTCCACCCGGGACAGGAGACTAATCAGCTTCAGATGGTGGCCTCTCCATTAACTAGCCGTCCCCCACTCTCAGGAGTTTAGATCTCCACTACTATGCTCCCCGTAAGTACCAATCCGGTATACGGGTTGCCTAACTATCCTCCAAATAGAAGGGATCCTGGACCAAGCGGTCACGCCCTTCAGATACCCGAGTCGTATCAACCACCCTATATTAGGGTTTTAGCCCCCCCTGAGCAAGGATATTATGATTACTCCGGAACTTACACTGATGATTCATCGTCTGAGGATGACGATCGCGATGAAGCCCCGAGGAGGCGACGTGTAAGCAAGAAGCCTATGAGAAGGACTCAAAGAATCCATGATAGACCCCCTCCAACAGATGCTGAGAGAATCAAGGCTTATGAGGCCGAGATCCAAAAGTTGAAAGACGACATAGCCAGAGAGCAAGCAAGGCAGAACCAGAATAGGCCTCATCCAACTTCAAGGGAGATTCCTTTCATTGATTTGGAAAGGTCTTCAAGGAGACAGAGAAGGGCCGATGCCCCAACTGGAGGAGCTACGAGGGTGGAAACCCCCAGGGGTGATCCCAAAGACCTGATGCCACTTGGAGACCCTGACGATCCCACACCCCCATTCACTGAGGAGGTGATGAACTTTCATGTTTCCGGAAAGTTTAAGATGCCCACGATAAAAGCATATGATGGAACGGGCGGTCCTTCGAACCACGTCAGAACGATTTCAAATGCACTGTTGTTATAATCCGCTAGTGACGCTCTTAAGTGTAGGGCGATCCCTCAAACCCTAGAAGGCATGGCTCAAAGATGGTATAACCGATTACCAGCAAACTCGATTGGCTCGTTCAAGGAGTTGAGCACTGCTTTTATCAACCAATTTGTTAGTGGAAAGGTCCACAAAAAAAGCTCTGCATCTCTCATGCAAGTGAAATAAGGAATGAATGAGAACCTGAGAGATTATCTCAAGCGCTTCACCAAGGAAACGTTGAACGTCCCAGATCTGGAGAACAAGGTAGCTATGATAGCCTTGGAAAATGGAACAACGAACCCCTACTTTCAGATGTCGTTGGCAAAACATCCCCCTGAGAGGATGACTGAGCTCCAAAGAAGGGCGAGTAAATACATAAAGGTAGAAGAAAGCATGAAGAAGGCAGAAGCTCCCACCACGAATGGAGGAAACGGAAACTCCCGGAACCGGAAGCAAGAGTAGGAGTATGATGCTAGGGACAAGTATCTCCGAACTAGAAAGGACTCCGACTCTGCCCCTAAGAAAAATTTGGGGCCAAGGTTCTCTGAGTACGCAAGGTTGAATACCCCTAGGAGTCAGATCCTGATGGATATTGAGAAAGACAAGGATTTCCGATGGCTGAAGCCACTCAGGGGTGATCCCTCAAAGAGAAACAAGGATCAATACTGTAGGTTTCACAAGGATATAGGCATGACACTATTGATTGCAGACAACTCAAGGACAAGATTCAATTCTTGATCTGAAAAGGGAAGCTGAGCAGGTTCACAAAAGGCGAAGATCGTGCAAATCAAAGGAGAGACTATGATAGAAGGGATAATGATAGAAGGGACAACGATCGTGATCGTAACCCACAGCCACGAGGGCCAGTTATCAACATGATTTGGGGAGACCCGACTGCGGCCGGTACAACAAGGAACTCTCGAAAGGTATACGACAGGGAGGTGATGCACATCGTGGGAGAGGCCCCGAAACGTGCAAAGACTGAAGTAGTGATTGGTTTTGATGACTCAGACTTGAAGGGGGTGAATTTCCCCCATGACGACCCGTTGGTCATAACTCATGTAATTGGAAATTCGGAGGTGAAGCGAGTCTTGATAGACAATGGTGCTTCCGTCGATATTTTGTTTCATGATGCATTTGTGAAGATGGGATACAATGATTCGTAGTTGACCCCAAACAACATGCCTATATATGGGTTCAATGGAGTCGAATCCAGTGTTGAAGGGACTATCCAGCTGCCAGTTACTATTGGACAGGAGCCCAATGAGGCCACTCAGATGTTGAACATCCTGGTAATCAAGGCAGCCTCCACATATAATGCGATCCTTGGAAGGACTGGACTCCACGTGTTTAAGGCTGTTGCCTCCAGCTACCATATGAAAGTCAAGTTTCCAACCAGGAACGGTGTTGGAGAACAGAAGGGTGATCAGAAGATGGCCAGAAGTTGTTATGTGGCCGCATTAAGAGCTGATAGAGTAAGGGGCAGGTCCTCCCGATTGAAGACATGGATGTCCGAGGTGATGATGAAAACCGGGGGAAACCAGCAGAGGATTTGGTTCCTATACCCCTGGACTGTAGAGACCCTGAAAAAGTTACGTATGTTGGAGCTTCTTTAAAAGAACCCTTGAAGGGCAAATTGATTGAATTCCTAGAAGGAAACATGGATGTGTTCGCTTGGACAGCAGCTGATATGCCAGGGATTGACCCCCAACTCATAACTCACAGGTTGAATGTCGACCCCAAGCGGAAGGCAATAAAACAGAAGAAGAGGAATTTTGCTCCTGAAAGGCAAGTGGCCATTAAGCAAGAGGTGGATAAGCTCTTGGAAGATGGTTTTATTGAGGAGATTTAGTTCCCTGAATGGTTGGCTAACCCTGTGATGGTCAAGATAGCCAACGGTAAGCGGAGGATGTGCATAGACTTCACCGATTTGAATGACGTGTGCCCTAAGGATTGCTTCCCTCTACCAAGGATTGACACGCTAATAGATGCCACGGCTGGGCACGAAATGTTGAGTTTTATGGATGGTTTCAGTGGCTACAACCAGATTAAGATGCACAAGGATGACATCACAAAGGTATCTTTCATAATTGACTTTGGTGTTTTTTGTTACCTTGTCATAGCTTTTGGACTAAAGAATGCATGAGCTACTTATCAACGACTGGTAAATAAGATATTCGCCCATCTGATTGGGAAAACCATGGAGGTCTATATTGATGATATGTTGGTCAAGAGCTTGTTTATAGTAGACCATGTTGAACACCTTAGAGAGGCATTTGAAGTGCTGAGGCACCATAAGATGATGTTGAATCCGGCCAAGTGTGCTTTTGGCGTTGGATCAGGGAAGTTTTTGGGTTTGATGGTTTCAAAACGAGGCATTGAAGCCAACCCGGATAAGATCAAGGCGATTCTCGACATGGAGCCACCCCGAGGGACGTGCAGAAATTGATTGGTAGAATAGCTGCTTTGGGATTCATCTCAAGGTCTGGCGACAAATGTTTGCCTTTCTTTCAGGCTTTGAATAAAGTGAAGAATTTTGAGTGGACTTCAGAGAGCCAAGAGGCCTTTGAACAGCTGACAAAGTACATGGCTGAGGCCCCGTTGTTGGCCAAACCTAGTCCCGGGGAGACCCTGTATTTGTATCTGGCGGTATCCGAACAAGCATTGAGTGTCATTCTCATTCGAGAGGAAAACAAGGTTCAGAAGCCTATCTACTACGTGAGCAAGGTATTTCACGGAGCTGAGTTGAATTACTCACCCATCGAGAAGTTTGCTTTGGCACTGGTAACAGCTTCAAGGAAGCTACAACTTTATTTCCATGCACACAAGATTGAAGTCCTGACGGACCAGTAGTTAAGAAATATATTGTATAGCCCAAAGGCCAGTGGAAGGCTAATTTAGTGGGCGATCGAACTCGGGGAGTTTGATATCACGTATAAGCCTCGGACAACCATCAAGGCTCAGGCATTAGCTGACTTCGTGGTTGAATGTACCATCGATAACCAAGAAGTCGGGGGGCAGGACATAGTGCCAAACCAGGAAGGTAAATATAAAGCTCAGGAGCCTGTACCTGATCAGAAGGAATATTGGGTGCTCTATTTTGATGGAGCATCAAAAACAAAGTCTAGTGGTGCAGGCTTAGTCTTGCAAAGCCCCGATGGGTTCTTAGTAGAGTATGCTTTGAAGTTGGACTTTCCAACAACCAACAACGAAGCCGAATATGAAGCCTTGATAGCCGGATTAGTCTTGGTTAGAATATTAAGGGTCAAGAACCTTAAAGTCTGTGGAGATTCAAGACTCGTAGTATCGCAAGTGAATGGTGAGTTTGAAGCCAAGGATGAAACTATGGCAAAATACCTAAGGGTTGTGAAAGCCGTTATGACTCAGTTTGATGAATGCTATATGGAGCATATCCCAAGGGAGGAGAACGTCAAGGCCGATGCCCTTTCAAAGTTCGCCTCTTCTGAGATAGAGAATTATGCAGGGAGTGTTTACTTCTAGGTTCTGAAGGCCCCTACCATCAATTCAAAATTGGTGGCACCCATTGATGTAAGAAGCTATTGGATAGATCCTATCAAGGCTCATTTAGAAACTGGATGGCTCCCTGAAGATGCCTCAGAGGCACGGAAACTGTCAGTAAGAGCATTGAGATATGCCTTGATTGAAGGCGTCCTTTATAAGAGGTCTTTTGTTATCCCATACTTGAAGTGTTTGAGGCCCCAAGAGGTAGAAGAAGCGTTAAGGGAAGTTCATGAAGGGATCTGTGGGCAGCACTTGAGGGGCAGAGCCCTAGCTCATAAGATCACCCGTCTGGGATTGTATTGGCCAGAGATGTTGGCTGATGCGCAAAGTTATGTCAAGAAGTGTGACAGGTGTCAGAAACACGCCCCGATTGTTAGGCAGCCACCAGAGATGTTAATGTCGATTAACTCTCCTATTTCGTTTGCCATGTGGGGGATGGACATACTTGGTCCTTTCCCTGTGGCTTCAGTACAAAGGAAATTCTTGATAGTGGCCATCGATTATTTTACCAAGTGGATTGAAGCTAAGCCATTAGCTAAGATAACCACCCAACAAGTTGCCCAGTTCTTTTGGGAGAACGTAATTTGTAGATACGGTATCCCACGAATCCTTGTGACGGATAATGGGCGCCAATTCAATAATGAGGAGTTTAAGAAGTATTGTGAGGAGAATGCCATCGAACTTCGCTTCACTTCAGTGGCTCACCCTCAGGCTAATGGGCAAGCTGAGGTAGCAAACCAGATTATCCTTGATGGACTCAAGAAAAGGGTCGAACGTTCAAGAAACACGTGGGTGGATGAGTTGCTGCCTATACTATGGGCATATCGTACCACCTGCAAAGTGACAACAGGAGCTACCCTGTTTTTGCTAGCTTATGGAGCAGAGGCAGTTGTGCCCTTGGAAATTTCTCACGTGTCTCCAAGGGTGGAAGCATATGAACAAGAAACCAATAAGGAAGGCATGAGGCTTGCCCTTGATCTAATTGATGAGGTCAGGGATGAAGCGAATGCCCGTAATGTTGAGCACCAGAAGAGGGCATCCTTTCATTATAACCATAGGGTTAAAGAAAGGTTTTTTAAACAAAGCGACTTGGATTTAAGGAAGATAGAAGCATCTGGAGTTGGACAGGTAGGAAAGTTGGCCCCTAATTGGGAGGGGCCGTATATGGTCAGCAAGACGTTGGGAAGAGGTTCTTACAAGCTGGAAACCTTGGATGGAAACGAGGTGCCTCGCACTTGGCACGCCTCGAATATCAAGATTTATTATGTTTAAGCTCTCCTAGTAAGGACTTAGCTTTTTGCCTATCTAATAGAAGTAGAAATAAGGTTCATATGAAACCATTGCAGAGCATGTTGCTCCTAGTAGGGCGTAATATTCTATGTAAGGGCTGAGCCCGTTTCAAATTATTAATACAAGTTGTTTTCTATTATACGATTCTGTGATTTAAGTAATGTACCAAGCACCTGATGTGTGTAAGTCTAAGATGACCAAGTACCGTATATGAAAGAACGTATGAAGTAAAGGAAACAAGCACGTAAATAAAATACCCCTAAGGGGCAGGATTCAAGTCATAAGTTACAAATACACCGAATACAAATACAAGTCCATGAAGGACCACAACCAAAGTCAGGATATGATAAGAACTGGATAAAAGCCACATAAGGCTAACATAGGCCATGCAAGGCTCAAAGGATAATCACTTCTTAACAGAAGCAGTCTTCACCAACCGTTTCCTGGTTTTTGGAGGAGCAACTTGAACAGGGACTTCTTCTTCACTGGATGATTCCTTCTCACCTTCTTCCTTGCTCCTAGAATTTGAAGTCTATGAACCATTAGCACTTACTGATCTGGGTTCACGAATTCGGCCAGCTAAAGGGTGTTCTAAACTGCCACTTTGACCCTTCCCATGGGATTTTGAAGGGTGTCTCCCGAAACTAGATCCTGAACATTGGTAAGTGGCCTTAGTCTTATAGCCAGAAGCGCGCCTGTTTACATGAGAGGTAGTTCCAAAACCCTCAACAAAGTCATCAGCATCAGTCACCTTCCAGGGACTTGGGTAAAAGGAAGGAAAAATGACCCCTTTATGGTCAGGACTAATCTTGTTCACAGCCTTCTCCCAACCTATAGTCATGCTATCTGGTTGGACCTCCCTGTCATGCTCATCAATGAAGGCAAGGAATGTATCCGAGCCCAAGTAGTTCTGAATGATGGAGTCTTCATTATTTTAGGTTCTATTCTCCAAGGCCGCATATTTCCCCTAAGGGATGAGAGTTGGTCTTCTGAGGTGAAATACTTAGTCTCCCATTCTTCAGATTCCTTCTGATGCTTCTCCACAGCCTTGAGGGCAGCTCTTTCCTTATCCTTGTACGATTTCCCAAGTTGGACAGTGTTCTGGAAATGAGCATTCAGCTACAAGAATGAAACACCATAAAGAAATGTGTTAAGCCATGATGGTCAATACCTAACAAGAGCAAGAAAAAGAAGGGGAGATAAGTGTACATTACAGGCATGAAATGCACCACAGCTCTCATTTTCTCCAAGGTCTGTTGCTATTGCAAAATGAACCTTATCAGCCGGGGCTATGGCATTCCGAGACCATTCTTGGGCAAGAAGGTGGCTGTCTCTGATAGCATCTTGCTCACATATTCCCCACTCAGGCATAAACGCTATTTTCATACTCCCATCTGAACTCCTGATTCTTTTTCCAGCTTTTGAGCAATGCTGAAGGAATTCAGGAACTGGTACGTCATCAAGGTTGGCCTTTTTCTCAGTCTTCTTAATCATCCTTTTAGTAATTTGAGGAGCGCGACTTGGCTGGTTATCAATCTCCTTAGCAACTGCAAATAAAAACAAAGAAATAATGTTGGAATAAGAACAAGTATGATGAAAGTAAAGAAGTTAAAGTAAGGATTACCCTTGAGAGGGATACTACTAAGCCCGGCCTCTATCAAGGCACGTTCAGTCACGACTTCACGATAGTGAGCATTTTGGAAGATTGAAACAAGCCATTCCTGCTGCGTTATTTCTTCACTTGTGAGTTGAAGCTCACTAACACCCTCATCATTCATGTGATTGAATTTAGACCTGAAAAAGTCACCCAGTCTCCCCCTTTCCATCTAAGGATGAAAATTTCGTGTCTCCAATTGTGGTATGAATCTGGCACAGAGGCAGCGTTATAATCATTCTAGACTTTGTACGATGTTGGATGCTTACCCATCCTTTTCTAGTAATAGGGCTATTCTTGAAAGCGAATAAGTGTCTAAACAATGGAATGCTAAGGCGGATGCCTCCTTTGATGCATTCAACCATAAAAATGAAGATAAATTTCTAAGAGTTGGGATATAGTTGGCAAGGGTTGATTTTAACCTCAGCTAGCAACCTAACAACCCAAGGGTGAACTGGAAACCTAAGACCAGCGGTAATAGCACCTTTTGTACAAAAATAAGTTCTCAGGATGCCAGTTACAAGTTCTATCTCCTGGTGTTGGGATTCTGAGTTTCAAACCAGAAGGGAATTCGTATTTGAGTAAGTCTTAATATCTCCTACATCTAAAGTGCTAGGGTATATGAAAGCGTCGAATTTTGCGTTGTTTGGAAACACGTCCCCGGGCTCGTCTAAGAGCTAGGGTAAAGTTAACTGATAACGAGGAGGAAAGACCTTACCTTTCTTATTGTTGTCTTTGGTCCTCCTGTTGATTGCTTGGAGAAGGCCCTTAGAAGGAACCACGGTGCTCTGACCACCCTCACTTGCCATCGAACTTGTCTGAAATTGAAAGAAACACTTGAAGCTTGAGAGCTCTTCAGAGAGAAATTTTCTTTGAGAGAAGAAGGAAGTGTGAAGAATGACTTCCACCCACACTCTTTTATAAGGAAAAGGGTGACCCTCCATAGCAGTTCAATTTTCCGACGACCCGCGTTTACAGGTTAAATAGCCGAAAATAGCAGGAAAAAGGCCTTATGAACTCGAAATTGAGTCGAATAAATGATCTAATTCGTAAGAATAAGCGAAAGAAACGAATGGAAATGCAGACAGGAGCAACAATATAGTTGGAAACCCAGGAAGTTGTGCTAACTCATGCTTATTAAGCCTAAACAGAGGATTAAGCCAAAAACCCACGGTTAAGGCACTAAACAACAAGATTAGCTAAAAAGCTAATACTTTAAGGAATTGTGGAGGATATACTCTAAAATATATAATAGGGGTTTTGAATCTCTGCACAAAATATAAGCCTAGATGGCCAACAAGGTTGTTTACCCCAGATTAAGCTGGTTGATTGAATTTCAAGGCCTGAAATTCAGGAACTATCGAATAAAATCAAGCTAAGGCACGGTCCTACAAATAAGGTAGGAGATTTAAAGTCCTTAAGTCAGGTGTTGAAAACAAGGGAAATCCTTATACGAACAATTAAAGAAACAAAGACCTCTGTGATAAGGGGGGCAAGGCCAAGGTTGTTTGAAACACCCTATTGTAAGTATGCAAGGATGTTTGGAAGCCAAGGGTCATAGTTTAACCCAAGGTTATTTGAAACTAAGAGTTCAAAAACAAGTTAAGACCCGAAAGGTCCTGAAACTAAGAAGTAGGTTATTTGAGATCAAGGATCACAAAACCAACCATGGTGTTGTAAACTCACTCTAGAAACAAGGAGGGGAGTTCAAAACAAGATTTGGATTTGGTTAAAGTCAAGGTCAAAAGTCAAATAGTAAAAATTTGGCCAAAATTAAAAAAAATTGATGGGACCCAGCCGACCAGGGGTGGCCGACCAGGCACCCTTGGCCAAACGTCCGACCAGACCTAGCCGACCAGAAGAAAGGGGAGGAAAAATGGGTCCAGGTGCCTCCAGGTGTTGCGAACACCTGGACCCCTAGCTGATTCGTTTGGCCCTAGAACGCTAAAAAATGCTCCGTTTGGGCTCAAATTTGAGATTCAAGAACCTTATAAGGTCCTTTACAAGCCTATGTTTTTCTAGTGATTCCAAGAAGTTGAAAAAATGACCTTGTTTGAAACAAGGTCTGGTTTGAAAACCAGCTTAAAATTAGGTATTTTACCTCCAAAACGTTCAAAATGCATGTTTTCATGTGATTCTTCTTCCTACCAGGAGATTATAAGAATCCCTATTGTTAGGCCGAATACACAATTAATAATCAAATTCGTATGAGAGTTTAACAAGTAATACGTTTATGCACTTAAAAACTTCTGGTATTAAGAACCCTCTTCGTGATGTAAAATATCACAAAGAGCTGATAGGTTACAATAAAGATAATTCGTTGTACAATACCCTTCTAGGGTTAACCTAACTTTATTTATAAAACATACAGCTACGATACAATCTCTAATTGATATTCCTAATAATCAGCTATACAATGATATCAATTACAGATTGTCACACGTCTCCTAAGTCAACTCGATCTCTTTGATAGCTATCCAATCTTCAAAGATATCGCTTCCATAATAAATCTTCAATCACTGTTGACCAGTATACACTTCCTCTAGACAGAGGTTGACAAACTCTGTAGAGCTTCCATCTGTCAGAGTTTACATTAAACTCTGACTGCTTCCAGCTAAACTCTGATAATTCACTGTAACACTTAAACATTGATTAAAACACATCAATTATATTTAGCAATCTCCCCCAACTTGTTCATTAGCAAAAATGCACAAGTTAATAACAATAATTGATGATGTCAAAACAAATAGACAAATACAGTGTTTATACAAATTCAGAGTTTAAGCTTCTACTTAACAAAAACTACAGAGAATAAGAAAATCCTTACAGACCTTAATCTCTTATCACTTCAAGATCTAGCATAGCTCTGAGATAATCTATGAGCAATCTCCTTTCTGCATTTTCAAGCTCAATCTTCATAGCTTCTTTAATCTCTCTGAGCTGAGGATCACTCTCATCTGTCTGGTAGATAGCAGCCCTAAGATCATAGATTTTGTTCCTTCTCATCTCATTTCCCAGTCTGATAAATTTGACTTCTTCTGACTGTGAATTGAAGTCAAGTACTGTGATTCCCAAATCAGTCTTTAACTTTGCAGTACCTTTCTTCATTTCAATGAGATTTCCTTTGTAATCCCTGTACTTAGGAACATATCTGCTATTATACTTCTCTCCTCTGATTGCCAAATTCTGAAGCATTCTCTGTCTAAGCACATTAGCAATTGATTGAGTCCTTTGATTATTCACCTTGAAAAGATATAGAACATATTCTAGTTCTTCCCAACATTTCAAGCCAATATCATTCTCACCAATTTTAAATACTGTCCCATCAGCCATGAAGTACAAGAGAAAGTCCTTCTTTAAACTCTTCTGATGAACTAACTGTACTGATTCCAGTCTGTCCAAACTTTCTTGAGGAACACCACGACCTGGAACAACCAGTGAAGAAGGATCTCTAGGACCAGTATATTGTCTTTTGTCTCTGTGTGAACCTAGTCCACCCTTATTATTTCCAACTTTGCCAGACAATGCTCTTCCATCAGAAATATTCATAGAAACTCCAGATAATATATTTTGATCTTGAATTGTTCCTTTCCCAAAAACCGATTTCAACTGAGAAGATTGTAAAGGTGTGGTCATTACTTGTGATGCAACAGAAGTTGTAACTTTCTTCTGTGAACTTTCTCCTTCAATGCCTTTCAGCTTGAGTTGAGCTTCTGCTGCCATTGTTTCCTTTGAAAACTGAGATCTTAGACTAACATCAGCTCTTTCCTTGATCACAACACCTTTAACAACAGGCCTAGGAGCTTTTCTTCTTTTTAACGTACTAGACTTTAAAGCCTTGAGATGTTCTTCTTGTAAACTCTTTTCTTCAGCTTCAATGTCCTCAATTGTAACTCCTTCCTTATTCTCTTCAATAAACAACTTAGCAGCCAATTCTTCATCAGTCTGTGGATTAGAAGGTAAAAGCAAACTCTTGGTCTTTAAAGTACCTTGAGTATCAGTATTTCTCCCAACAAACTGTGATTTAGATGACTTGCTAGTTCTCAAAGTTTGAACTTCTTCAGTTTTGTTCTTTCCTTTACTACTTGCTCCTCCATCTCCAGCACTATCCCTTCTGACAACTCTCTCCCCCTTTTTGATATCATCAGGCATAAGAATAGATGTAATTAACTCCAAGGAGGTAGCAATAGAATCAATTTTAACAGATAAGTCAGACTGATTCTCTTCAACTTTACTCAGCCTGGCAAAGAGATTGTCTTGAGCTGTAGAAAATTTTGTATTCATGAGTTTTGACTCTCTTTCCATTTTCATTTCTCTAGCTACAACCTCTGTCCGCAAATCAGTGATTGCCTTGTAGTGTCATCAAATCTTCTATCCAGAGTTTTGACTTGAACTACAGTTGCTTTTAAGCAAGAAAGAATCTCTGGATTGGAGATAGTATCAGCAGTGTGCTTAACAAAATCAGCTGCTCTCCCTCGTGGAAAAATACAATCCTCTTTGTACCATTCAGCAGCAAACTTTGCAAATTGTGCTCTCTCAACTTCATGAGACGTACAAGGTTGAGTGAAAGGTGTATGTTTATTGTCTATTTGTACTGGTGCACTCAGAGAAGAATCAGAGTTTGCACTACTTTCACCTTCAGATTCAACACTTGCAGCTTTAGCATGTTCATCTTCAGCCACAGTTTTAGCAATTTCTTCTGTAGCCTTGTCAAGATTTTCTCCATGTTGCTCAGGCTCAGCAACAGAATTTACATCTTTGTCAGCTACAGGCATAGACTGAGAAGTAGCCTTGGGTGCTTGATCAATTTCATCTCCTCCTTCAACAATTTGGTGAGCATCAGATAGTAACTCAGTATGGGATGCCACAATTTCAGAAAGAACAACCGTAGGTTGATCAGCTGCACCAGTATCAGAGATAGGATCAGAGAATGGCATAAATGAATCAAGAATATCATTTATTGGAGAAAGGCCATCTCTAGTATCCTCTTCTGCAGGCATTTTGTTCTCTGCAGGCATTTCAACCTCTGCAGGTATTTCAACCTCTGCAGGTATTTCATCTTTCTCAACCTCAACAGTAGGTGTTTGCTGTGAAACTGCCTCTGGAGCTTCAATATCTTCATCCACAGAATCAGAGATTACTAGTTTTCTTCTCTTCGCTAGAGGCACGTTATCTGAATCCTCTTCACTAGATTGTGGAGATTGTGCTACCACTGAGAGTGACTTAGGTATGTTTGCCGTTTGTTTTATTCTTTTCACTCTTCTAGTATAAACAGCTCCAGGAGATGTCTGTTTTGCTTTCATTTTTGTCTCTATTGACTTCTTAACTCTTGCATGTCGTTCAGTGTTCAGTGCTGACTTTACTCTGCCTCTCTTTGTTTTAGGCTGTGGTTGTGGTGGAGATTGCGATGATTCAGAGTTTGTTTGTGAAGTGTGTGAAGGTTGTTTTGTAGGTGCTGAGGGAATAGTTGATGTAGGTGGTTCAGTGTTTTGTGTTTGAGGACGATCAATGTTTAGTGGTTCAGATTGTGGTTCTGGTTGTGGGTCTGGTTGTTGGTGGTCCTGAGGTTGATTGAGAAAGTTCTGCAAAGCAAGTGGCAGAACAAAAGCAGGGAGATTTTCCTTACCAACATCCTTATTAGTCATATCAGAGAATATTCTCTTGTTGACTCTAAAAGGCTGAATTTCATCAGTATCAGCAATTTCTAGACCAGGTACACAAGCATTGAACAGCATTTGACAAAAACGAGCATAATAAACTGTAATAGACTCTGACAGTTTATCACCTAAATTCATCAGAACATATCTACCAAAATCAAAATTACTACCATAGAGTAGAGAATACCCGATTTGGAGACTGTCTATTGGAATGGCATCCCAGTTGGTGACTTTCTTCTGGAATGTCCTTGTAATGCAATCAAAGAAAAAGTTCCATTCCTTCCTGAGATTAGGTCTCTTTATACCGCCAAGCTTGTCAAGAGATTCCATGTAACCTATCTCTTGTAGCATCTCTCTCAATAGAGTTTCATTAACAAGAGTATTAGATGTATGTGTGTCAAACCCCATTGTATCTCTTACAGTTTGTGGAGTAATCACATAGTCTTGTTCTTCATAAGTGAAGATGATGTTAGGAGTCCCATTCTCTCCTCCATCCACATAGACTGAATTTTGCCAAAAAATAGCAATTTGAGATGCAGAGAGAGTATCAGGTCCAACCAGAGCTTGTCCAATCTCTGAATCTCTCAAGAAATTCTGCATTAGATGAAACGGTTCTGGAACACGTTCATGATAGAGTGGAGCTTCATAGTTGTTAGGAACAAACCGTAAACCAAGAGCAGTGAATGGTTTAGAAGCCATTGAGTTAAGAAATTTGCAAGAATCCCAAGAGAAGTGTATGTAAGAAAGGTGTTTGCGAGAATGCCCAAGTGAAAAATGAGAGAACTGTGAGATGTAAAAATAAAACACAACCGTTTGGACACAAAAGTAATTAGTGTAATTAAAAACCCAATCTCTTATGTAATCAAACACTCAATCAGTTCCTAGATTAATGTGTAGTGGGACACGATAATGGGTGAGTGGGACACATTAATGGGTGAGTGGGTCACGTGCGCGTATTTTTAAGAAGTGTATTTTGCAAATTAAAACAATAAGATATCTGATTTAAAAAAAAAAATCAAATAACACTCTCTTAAAATACCTGGACCCAATTAAAACCAGAATATGAAGCGTTTACCTGTAGCCATTAATAACCAGAATACGAAGCGTTTTAGGACTTCGTTGCTTACCCATCTCTATTTAAGGCCTAGAGACTTGCTCAGTTTAGTTCATTAATCCTTTAACCTTTCATTCTCCCCTGAAAAATCACAAACCCTTCAAACAAAACACTCTGAAAAACAATGGCAAACCTTACCATCAAAGAAAAGAATCTCCATCTTATCGAGAATAGGGATATCTTCAGCTATACGCGTGAAGAGTTTGAAGCGTTTGACTGGGAAAGGCAGCTTGAGACTCTGTGGCTGCAAATGGATGCCGGTCTGGAAGAGATCGAGAGAGAGAAACCTGCAAGAGTGATCGTCATCGATGCTGCTCTCCAAGCAACATTTGCATGGCTCTCCTCGAAGGCATCCTCATCCAACACCACCAACCATTGTTAATGAATATGTCAGCAAAAATAACCTTATCCCTTCAACTTCCACCCAAATAAAGTGGCAAAGATTGGATCTGGGATTTTTGCTAACAATGGAGTGGTTTGGACTTGACCTTTTAGTTTCCTGTTGAATAGATTAGCAGATAGAAAGAACAAAAAGATGTAATACTTGCTTGTAATCTCTTTCTTATTATCAATGAAAAATTATGTTTCTCTAATCTTATTCAGTGTGTTCTGCAATTCTTTTATTTATGTTTTATGAACTGTTCTTCAAGGAAGTAAATCAAAGAAGAGAATATGAAAAATAATTAAAGTAATCATATAAGGAACAAATTCATCAATTAAATCAATAGCAGAACAAAGTACCAATTCGAGAAGTGTTTTGTTCTATTCAAGAACTCTGAGACTCAGAGTATGAATCACAGATCAACAATACACTTATTATCAGTTGTCAAAAGCCCTATTTACTCCAAAATTTTCAATTTATCCAAATGAAAATTTACCTTAGAGTACGAACCACGAATCAGCAGCGTTTGTCAATTATCCAACTTTATCACCGAAACCCTTTCACAAATTGCACAGTTGTGAAAATATGTGTGTGTGAAGCAGAGTTTACTAAATCAATTTTTAGAGCATCTAATTTTTCATAAAATCCATAAAGTAAATCAATAAACACTGGATGCACAAATTGTCATAGTAAACACTGACTGTATGATGAAAGCTAAACTCTGAAGTAATTAATCTATATACAGTAACTTTTATTTTATACCCCCTCTATATATACATTTTTTTAATTCTATTCATTCCAGTAATTAGAGGTTGGAACCAGTCACCAAAAATTCAAAAATTTTAGCCCTTATCATTTTGATAAGTTCCTGGGTCATCCTAGTATTTAACTAGTCACCAAAAATCAGAGAATTTTAGCACACATTATATACCAATAAGTTCCTGGGTCATCCTAGTATCCAACATAATCTCAAAGGAGTATAACAACCTATATACATTTTCTATGGGGTATTGCAGTAAGCATTTTATTCTACCAGAGTATAACTAACAGAGTTTAGAGTTCATCAACATCAGTAGTTTTTCATGTAAGGTAATGCACACAGTATTTATAGACTCAGAGTTTAGGACAAAATAAACTAAGAGATGCTATAAATATGAGCCAGTATCATGTTGTGTTAGCTTTCTGCACAATCTAAGATTAGATCACAATAACTCAGAAAGATTCATGATTAATTGCTGAGAATCATGTTTTATACATATTTCTTCATTGGTGTTTTCATTCAGACAAAACTCAACTCAGAGTTCACAGAGTTTATCAAACTTAATAACAGTGTATGACATACAGGCTTGCTGACAGAGTTTAACAGAGTATGCATAACAGAGTTTAATCAACAGAGTTCACTTAGCATTTAACCAAGCAGGAAATATGAGTAATACAATACATAAGTAAAATTTGAGTCTAACCAACATTCCTAGTCAGAACCAGAGACCATTCCTAGTTCATTGACCAGTCTTGTAAATGTAGCTTCACTCAATGGTTTAGTGAAGATATCTGCAAGCTGTTGTTCTGTAGACACAAAATGTAGTTCGATATTCCCTTCTTCCATATGTTCTCTGATGAAGTGGTACCTTATGCTGATGTGCTTGGTCATTGAATGCTGTACTGGATTACCTGTCATAGCAATAGCACTTTGATTATCACAGTAAATAGGAATTTTACTGTACCTCAATCCATAATCCAGCAATTGATTCTTCATCCATAAGATCTGTGCACAACAGCTACCAGCTGCAATATACTCTGCTTCTGCTGTAGATGTGGAGATTGATTTCTGTTTCTTGCTGTACCAGGAGACAAGTCTGTCACCAAGAAATTGACAACTTCCACTAGTGCTCTTTCTGTCTATCTTGCAGCCTGCAAAGTCTGCATCAGAATACCCAAGTAGCTTGAAATCTGATTCTCTGGGGTACCACAGACCTAATGATATGGTGCCCTTGAGATACTTGAAGATTTTTTTCACAGCTGTCAGATGTGGCTCTCTAGGATCTGCCTAAAACCTTGCACAAAGACAGGTTGCATACATGATGTCAAGCCTACTAGCTGTCAAGTATAGAAGAGATCCTATCATGCCCCTGTAGTTTGTCATATCCACTGAAACTCCTGTGTCTTTGTCCAATTTAGTTGCTGTTGCCATGGGAGTTGATGTAGATGAACAGTCAAGCATACCAAATTTCTTGAGAAGATTTCTGGTATATTTTTCTTGATTAATGAAAATACCATCATCTATTTGTCTCACCTGTAGGCCTAGAAAGTAACTAAGCTCTCCCATCATGCTCATTTGATACCTGGACTGCATGAGCTTGGCAAACTTCTTACAGAGTTTATCATTAGTAGACCCAAAGATAATGTCATCAACATAAATCTGAACTAGAAGGAGGTCACTTCCTTGATTGAAATAAAACAGAGTTTTGTCAATTGTTCCTCTGTTGAATCCACTTTCTAGAAGAAATTGAGCAAGTGTCTCATACCATGCTCTTGGTGCCTGCTTAAGTCCATATAGTGCCTTATCTAGCCTGTAGACATAATCTGGATATTTGGGGTCCACAAATCCTGGTGGTTGTTCAACAAACACTTCTTCTTCAAGCTTTTCATTTAGAAAAGCACTTTTCACATCCATCTGGAACACTTTGAATTTCTTGTGAGAGGCATATGCTAGAAAAATTCTGATTGCCTCCAATCTTGCAACTGGAGCAAATGTTTCATCATAGTCTATTCCTTCCTGCTGTGAATAGCCTTTTGCTACCAGTCTAGCCTTGTTCCTTATGATAACACCTTCACTATCAGTCTTGTTTCTGAAAACCCATTTAGTACCAACAATAGATCTGTTCTTTGGCCTTGGTACAAGGGTCCAAACTTCATTTCTTTCAAATTCATTCAACTCTTCCTGCATTGCTGTTATCCAGTCAGCATCTTGAAGAGCTTTGTAAGAACCCTAATTTTAGGTAATATTTTCTTTTATTTAATATCATGTGGCATTGTCAATATGGGACCTTTCTAGTCATCCCTGTTGATTAATAGAATTGATTGTCTGAGAAACTGTGTTGTTGCATTCATTATGTAAAATAAAAGGAAGATTGTGAAGGCAAGAGTCTTATTGTTAGTAAGATTTATAAAACTTGGGATTTGAGAATGGTTAGAGTATTAAAAGATTTATTAAGGATTATAACGAGGAATTATGGTCATTCGAGGAATTTACACAATTACGTACTTAAGGACTTATAGGGGAAATCTCTACGCGACAAAATATTATTACGAGAGATTAATTAAGATACGATACGAATTAAAGATTAAATGACAAGCATTGGTGGAAGAATAATGATACAAGGAGTAGTATTGCATGCAAGTCCCATGCAACCAAGTGGTTAGGAATAAGCAAACTAGTTAACCAAATGGAAGAGGAATAGTAACTAGTTACATTGCTTTTCAAAAAGAGGAGACAAGAAGTACAAGGAGCCATACCATGCTAGTACCTTGCCTATACATACAACATTATGTATCACCCAACCTTACTTTATCAATTATTCACCAAACAACAAAAATCAAAAACACCAAAAGCTCTCCCCCCCCCTTGGAAGAGAGCTCTCGGCCAAACACAAAAAAAGGAAGAAGAAAATTCTTCCTCCCCCATTTCTCATCACTCATAAATCAAGACATAATTACTAGGCCCTCTACATCATATAAGCAAGGTATGTTAAGAGTTTCAAGCCATTTCATCCATCCAAATTCAAGTTATAAATTGTTAAAGATTTGGTGAATAGTAACCATGTTTGATTTTTCTTTTAGATCTTGGATTGTAAGGGTTGTAGGAGACCATTCAAGGTGTTATTGAGTTGTGTAAAGCTTATCCAAGACTCCTAGGTGCTCAAGAAGGTATAAAAATCTCAAACCCTTTTGGTCATGTAGTGTTTATAGTGTTTGGTAGTAGATCCATGTGTTATATTGATAATCTTGGTGGTATAAGTAATGGATGACATGGATCTTGAGTTTTGATATTGTGATTGTGACTTTTATGATTGTGGATAGTATATGTGTATCCATGAGTGTTATAAACCATGAACTAAGTGAGTTAAGTGTTGGTTGTGTTGTGGAATTGTGAAAATTGGTTGATCTAAGTGAAAAATGCTTGCTGAGTTTTTCCAGGAACATTGACCTGTCTTGTAACACGATTTTGAACCCCCAAATGTTGTCCCCTGATGTCCTACCATATATTGCTGGAAAGATAATTGAATGTAGTTTCTGGAAATGTAAGGTTCATAACTAGGTGATGTATAGATTTTAAGTTAAGGCCGGAGAAGTAAATTGTGTTTCTGGATTCCGGACTGCACTAAGTGACCCCCTTGTGAACCTTGTTTAAACCCCTAAAAATATATGTGGGATCATGGAAAAATTTGAGAAACTAGGAAATGCAGTGGTGAAGACCACCCAAAAAGAATTGGATTAAAATATGAATTTTTGGATTTTATAAAAATTCTAGAGTAAATTTCGCGCAAGGGAAAAAGTCGTTAGTGGAGCATAATTCTAGGGGTAATGGTTATGATTCGAATGTGGTAACTAAATTAAGTCGATTAAGTGACGAGCGTAATCGAGTGACGACATGAACCTATAGTGGGGCTAGAGTGTCAAAAGACGAAGTCGTTAAGTTAATTTCGTACCCCCTAAAACCCCGTAATTAAAGAGATATTGTTAAGGTACTAACGAGCGGTTATTGCTTATGTATAGATCGTTCCACTCCGCACGCTCGACCACCCCAACCAAACCAAGGCAAGTTTACTTTTCAAAACTTATCCATATACAAGGACTTTCACTGTTGTGTTTGTAGTTTTCAATTATATCAAATGCTATGTTTATCGAAGTATTGATGCAATTGAGATTGTATAAGTACATATATGTTTGTACCCCTTGAACTTAGATTGAAATGTTTTCCTCGGACAACGACTCTAGCAATAGAGGTCGTAGCGGTCCGTATATACTATTGACCGGGGAGCGGAATATTATTATATCGTAACTAGTTTGCGAAAACCCGAAGGGTCATTCGGGGAGTATCGTATACTCAAGTAATTATTGTTATATCTTCGTAAATACTCGAAACCCTATCTTGGATTAAAAGTTTATTTTTCGAATAATTATTTTATTAATTATTAATATTAAATCTTAAAATATTATTTATTAATTATTGTTCATTGTTTTAAAGATGAAGTCAATCCAAGATACATTTAATACTTTCAAACTCGAACCCTTTCGAACTCAAAACATTTTCGAAAACCCCCGGTCAGGTTCTGCTTCTTGTATGATTTCAAGAATCATCGGTCGACTAATGTCGGACCTCAATTACTCTGTTTTCAATCAAAATCAAGTTTTCAAAAGAAAAAGAAAAAGGGACTCTGGCAGGTGTGGGAACCGTTGACGAACGATTCCCGGGATGTGTAAGCGGCCGTGAGCCAGGCGGTCCATCTATTATTATTCCGGCCCAGGTGTTGCCGAAGGATGATTACGGATGTAGTTTTCATCGAGGGTGATTACGGATATAGTTTTCACCCGGGGATAGTTACGGATGTAGTTTCTATCCTTCTACCGGTAGAGAAGACCCGCGGATTATTGGACTTGGATGTGGCGACTGATCATCGTCAATCCTTGTCAGGTTTTTATGTTTTCTTCCAGTCCCATCCTCCACTTTGGAAAAATACTCAAACACTGCTTCTTGGGCCTAAGTGCCAAGTTGCCGATAGTGTGGTTTTGATGAGAAAATATTGACATCGTGCAGTATCTAGAACTGCAAGATTTTCTATAAAGATTGGCACGTGTTAGTGCACTCTTGCAACTGTTTCAAAGAATGAAATATTTTTGTAAGAGAAACCTTCTAAGCTAATGGAAGAAAAGAGGTTTGCAATGATGTATTCCCTGTGCAGTATGTTAATCATAGAGTGTTTTGCCGAAAATGATATACTCATATGTATATATTTTCAAACTTGAGATATGTTGAAATGGGAACCTTATAAAGGGTTCATATGTTATTCTTAAAGCTCCTTAGTGAGTATAGATGTTTTATTCAAACTCGGACATATACAGTGTCCAATTATGTTTTGAAATCTGAGATATATACCCATATAGTTGGGAATGTTTTCGAAATAAACCCCATTATTATTTTACAAAATGGTGAACTTGCTGAGCATTATGTAGCTCATTCTTGCTTTATAAAAACTTTTCAGAAAGAGAAGAATTTGGTCGGTTAACTCCGCGACAGCAGAAGAGGAGTAGAAGATTTACCCCGGAGATGATTTAGTTCCTGATAGATACTACAGAGTAAGTCTGATAGGTTTTCAACTGTAATAGTAAGACTTGTCTTCAAGTGTAGTTGTATAAGTGGAATTGTGTAAGACTCTGATTTGTACAAATGAATTGTAATATTTAGTGGCACTTTTGATTATCGTTTCTGAGGCTCTAACTTGTTTGTGCTTAAGATTGAGGTCTGAATGGATGTATTATTGAGTTGTACAATTAATACAGGTATGATATGGTTGGATGGTGATGTGACGACCTGAATCTTTGACCTCAGATTTGGGGGCGTTACAGAAATGGTATCAGAGCGATAAGTTACAGTACTCAGAAACGAGAGTGTTGAGAGTTAAGTCTAAGTAGGAGAATGACATAAGAGTTCGTAGTAAACTTATGATTGGACTACCGGAAGAGGTACCGATGAGTAGAATGGACTGGAGTGTTACTGGAGGTATTATACTAGGGTCGATAGAATCCTTAGAGACCTTCAAAATGATGAATAGAGGTTTGAGAGTCGTACATGACTTATCATAGATAATGATATAGGAAGTAGAACGAAATCTCGAGAGCAGCTGAGGTAGAGGCGATATTGCCAATATGATCGGATGACTAGGCTGGCATAAATTTTGTGGCCCAAATTCCTCCACAGTTCAGGAGGCGGCATTTTAAGAATCAAGAAGTTTGGACTTCCCTACATAATTAAGGGTACTTAGTACTTGGATTAATGAAAGTCTTTTACTTTGGTTATAAGATCCGATTTTCGATAAGTAACGGGTTTACCTGAAGGTTGGTCACTATGTCGTTGTGGATTCCATTATCCTTGATGGTGAATTTTACATGTGTTATACGAGAATGTTATCATAAGACGAGCGTGCTAGATAATTTCACGCATGATTCGAACGCTAGAACATGGTAGTTCAACTTAGAGAACAAACAAGTAGGATTAACAAAGGGACTCAAGAGAAGTTGAATATGGTTGCAACGAGCGATACAGTGATCTCAGAGTCTACCAAAAGAAAAGACCAGCGGGTCTAGAGTGGGATCCTTTGATAGAGACGTTATCAGGGACTACGTATATATGTATTGTAGACCCCAATAATCTGGTATATGTTCATATACACACACCCGCCACTGAACCTATGGACTACACTGAGATCCCTGAGAGATCTCTTTGATCTGTTCCCAGGGGGAACTGGCCACTTGTGATTCATGTCGGAAGGCATGAAGTAGGACCCTATGGACTTAGCAGGTGTCCCCGGAATGATGTGAAGCTTGGTCTTCAAGATAAAGCACAGAAATGACAGATATACTTGTGAAACCCCAACTCGATAAATGACGTTAAGATGATGATTGAGAGATACACTAGTTGGTGTCTGGTATTACAAAGACGAAGAGATGGAGTTAACCTCATAATGGTGATAATGAGATGCACGAATGATTATTAACTTATTTTGATAACTACCGGCTGGTGCACTACTTCATTTTAAACTGTTCACTAACCATGTTACCTCGATTAGTTTATATCAGGTAACCCTCCTAGCTTTCCACTTCAAACTTGTGGAATAACAACCAGTGATATACTTTCTCGAAACCGGGACTCATCCAAAGTATCTTAATTGATCCCCGAGCATTCTATTCGAAGTTTATAATCATTTCTGCTCAAGACTATTTACACTTTCTTTCAATTATCCAAGGAATGTTCAACAAATATTTCCTTGATTAATCGACGAATACTACTTGACGAATATCGATATTTGATTTCTTCTTTCATACTTGCACTCTTCAGTTGAGCTCATAAATATTCAACGAATTACTGAGGACATGGATGATCTAATGTCCAGACGTTCCTCATGAATTCTTTTCTTCTATTCAAGATGAGATTGTACATCGTACATTGAAATCATAGTAAGGATATCATTCTGATATTGGTATTCCGAATTTAATTCTATTGTCGGATCTGATAAAGCATGTGTACGGAGGCACCCTTGGGTGGACCGTTTCACTAATAAGTAATATTTGATGAGAGGTTATCGATTGTCCCGATACCTAGAACATTCTCTTCAGATTTTATAGTTTTTTTTTTCAAACTTAATAACTTCTTATTTTCATTCGTTGTCCGAGAAGCCTAAAGTTTCTTCAGTGGCTGCGACGTCGAAATTCCGTTCTATCCAAGTGAAACTGGCCAGTCGTTATGTCAATATGAATGACTAGTTGATTGTTCTAACTAGTCAAAATTGTAATGTTGTGAAGAACACCTAGCTAATTGTCCTAGCTAGTGGTGATGTCTCAAACAGGTGAACTAGCAAATTTTGTCTCGCTAGTTGCTAGTGTTTCTTGAAAAGGACTAGTTATTGTTCCACTGGTCCAACTCCCAATTTAATTCATTCCGCAATGCATTTTGCATGTGGTAAAGTATGATGATGAAAGTTTTGACGAATAACTTGATTGAGACCTAATGAGGTCGCCCACTCAACTCGAATTCTACCCATCTTCGTATCAGACTTTATATCACTTGAATATTTTATTCTTTCATTCACACAATGAGAATTCATTTGAAACCACTGATTACTTGAATGATAGACTACTTTATTCTTTAATTGTCATGGAGTAGAATTGCTATCTATTGGCTGACCTTCATCAATGCGACTTTAGATTTCCTCTTATTATTCAGGAGGAAAAGTATCCACCCGATGTAAGAATTGTATAAAGACCGTCTTTATGACTTTTGTACCCAACAATCATTGCTCTTGTGCAACATTCTCTATGATGTCATATTACAGAATTATCAGGACGGGAAGGAATAAACCTTGTTGTATTCTTTCTGCCCATCCTTACATCTCCAAAAATCGAGACTCCTAGTATTTGGAACCATCAACATTCTTGGAACATCCAATGTGGAATTCTTATTGAGGTTATCTATTGGACCTTGTTATTTTGAAACCATTCCTTTCAAAGTGATTACTCTAAGGTGAACGGGAGGTACAATTGTGAACCGTTACACCAATATGAGATCAAAAACCAAATGTTGTAATTGTGCAGCCAGAGCGTTATGCCGAGTAATTATTGAAGTAGAGAAAACATGTCAGGGCATACCACAAGACCTTTAATATTGGTTAGGGGAAAGTTATAAGAAATAAGGAGGTGGTTGGTACCACGCTCCTACCAACCGTTGTCAGGATGTTATATTAATGAATTCTGGAGTTACCAAGCCTCTTCCTGATCCAAGAAATGCAAATCGATTGCGATGTAAAACATATCCTTAGAGGAAACTACCTGGAAGTGAGATGGACAAGAAAGGAAGAAATGTTAGGTCCAATATGTTTGTAGAAGGGGGGGTTGAATACAAACAGTACTGTTTTATCGAAATTTGTCCGGATAATTTAATTTATATTTTGACAAATTTGAGCGGAATTAAATGAAACAAAATTCAAGTTGAATATAAAATTATATTAACTTGAGGGGTTTATTACAAATACAGTACAGAATTTATATCTAGTTAATAAAAACAAATTAGAAAATTCAACATGAATTTTTCTAGATTTGTTAATAAAAATCAAGATATAGATTAGGAGTAAAAACTCGCTAATAGTACAAGAGTATTAAGGAAATCAGTTCTATCGGATCAGATATTAAAAATAAGATGAACTGGATTTTCTATATATTTTTCTGCTTCTTGTGCTGTGTTCTTGATGAGAGAGAAGAGAGAAATCTGTTCTTGAATGTAATATTTTCTGTGTTCTTGTCTTACTGATTCCTTCTGTCGAGATGTCTTGATATATATTAATCCCTGCATCTTTATCTTCAATTATAACTGTCAAGACAATCTTCAATACAATTTCTTCTTCCAAGACAACCAGTTTTGTACTGCCAAGACAATAGGCAATACAATCGTCAAGACAATCAGGTTCTTCCAAGACAATCGGCAAGACAATCAAATTCAGATATCTTTGTCTTGCTTTATCAAAATTATCATTCTGTCTGAAGCTTTTTCTTTTTGATCATTATCAAGACAATCAAATTGAACTGCCAAGACAATCGTCAAGACAATCAAATTAGATTTTTATTCTACTTTTCAAAAGCTATTCAGACATTATCATTATCAAGACAATCGGCAAGACAATCAGGAATTGTCTTGCTTTATTGATTTCTTCTCCAATACAATCGGCAAGACAATCTCCTATTGTCTTGCTGTTCTGAATTTAACCTTCAAGACAATCGGCAAGACAATCAGGGATTGTCTTGCTAGTTCATTTTTCAGAATTAAATTAAAATTGATTAATAAATAATCATTTTAATTTATTCTTACTTAAATAATTAATCTGATTTAATTAATCTAATAATTAATTTAATTAAAGAATTAATTCAAGATGAATTAATTAATTAATTAAATTGACTACTTGATTTAAATTAATTAAACAAGAATAATTATATATCCTTGGATTGTCTTAATTCTTTTCTGAATCACTGAAAGTAATAAAGGAATACCACTGAATATTTTGTTGACGTTCCATGTACTGTCTGGTTCATGAACGACTAACCTCAATGACTGTCCTTTAATTTTCACATTAATAATGTGATTCATTTTTCTTCTCATCTCTTTCTCCTTCTTGTACTTCACTGTATACTGTCTGAACCTGTCACTCTAGAAATCTCTGTCTTAGAAATAAATCCACTTCTTTGATGCTATACTGAGGCTTGATCAGCAATCTGAACTTCTTCCAGTGTAAAACATCAAAACTATAGATTGACTTTAGGGTTTTTCTTCTGACAGATAGTACCTCCTCAGATTCCTGTGACAGTTAAAGTTATTTATTAATTACAAACTAAGCTTAAGTTGAGTTGAGTCCTCGAACTACAAATAGGCTATGTCATATGCCTTTCAATCTCCCCCTATTTGTTTGTTAGACGATAACAAGCAAATTCCTAGAGGATTACTCAACTAACTCAACTTAACTTAGTAAAAGATAAAACTTTAAACACAAAGTAAATAAAAGAAAAGTTCTGGTTTATATTTAACATTTTCCAGATTCAAACATAAAAGATAAATACAAGATAGATGATCCTCTAGACTGATCATATAATACAATTTTCTATCTCGACCTATCTAAGCTCTAAAGATATCACATGTAGAGCTGATCTTCACTTTGAAGTTTCTTCATCCCTTATCTCTCCAGGTTCAACTTCATCTTCTTGCTCTAGGAATCTTCTGATATTCTCTGTGTCAAATCGTTCTTGATCATCCAAGGTTTTGATCAAATCCTTGTCAAGTACACGTTCCTAATCTGACAAAAGACCTTTAGGTTTCTTAGGCAAGATTCCAAGGTTACCCCATAGCCGATTCCGAAGAATGTAATATTTCTTTTCAAATCCAGTTAAAGCATATGATCGAATAATGTCAGCAACAAAGATACTTTCTTTATCTTCGAATCCTGTAGTCCTCAGCATATGTTCTAACCAGACCAGATGAGATGCAGTGTATAATTTCATCGACTTAGAATCAAGGAAACAAGAGTGTAGTGTATTACCCTTGAGAAACTTAACATGATGTGGAGTTCGAATAACTTGTGGACTATTCCTTTGAGCAAACTCCAAAAGTCTTTCATGAAGTAAAATATTCAGTTCAGAAAACCGTTTTACCTTTATGGACATAATCCACAGTTCCATCAAGCTTCTCTGTTGAAAGATTTGAAGTGACACATAGAGAGAACCCATTGTACGAGAGTCAATCTGAATTATCAGTTGATCTGCACATCTATCAAATCCAGCTACTATCCTTGAAATTTCCAGCATCAGTGCATCCATATATTGCAAGTAATCTGGATTGGTCTCTTGAAACTGTTGAAGTAGTTGGAGTAAACGTTCATCATCATTAGCAGTGTTCTGAATAGAATCAAAAATCTCTCTTGCTCTATCCCACTTTGGACCAATCTTCAACTGAATATCTCTTTTCCTTTCCTGTACACTGATTGCATGTAGCTTTTGTTTCTCTGCATCTTCAGCTTGCTTCAGCTTCAATCTCTCATTCACTACCTGTCAGGTCTTCTCAAGCTTAGCTTGTCTCATCAGACGATCAGCTTTCTCCTCTTGCAATTCCTTCTCAAACACAGGATCATCTTGCCTGTAATGCCCCCGAATCTGAGGTCAAAGATTCAGGTCGTCACATCACCATCCAACCATATCATACCTGTATTAACTGTACAACTCAACAATACATCCATTCAGACCTCAATCTTAAGCACAAACAAGTTAGAGCCTCAAAAACGATAATCAAAAGTGCCACTAAATATTACAATTCATTTGTACAAATCAGAGTCTTACACAATTCCACTTATACAACTACACTTGAAGACAAGTCTTACTATTACAGTTGGAAACCTATCAGACTTACTCTGTAGTATCTATCAGGAACTAAATCATCTCCGGGGTAAATCTTCTACTCCTCTTCTGCTGTCGCGGAGTTAACCGACCAAATTCTTCTCTTTCTGAAAAGTTTTTTTATAAAGCAAGAATGAGCTACATAATGCTCAGCAAGTTCACCATTTTATAAAATAATAAGGTGGTTCATTTTGAAAACGTTCCCAACTATATGGCATATATCTCAGATTTCAAAACATAATTGGACAATATATATGTCCGAGTTTGAATAAAACATCTATACTCACTAGGGAGCTTTAAGAATAACATATGAACCCTTTATAAGGTTCCCATTTCAATATATCTCAAGTTTGAAAATATATACATATGAGTATATCATTTTCGGCAAAACACTCTACGATCATCATACTGTACAGGGAATATATCATTTCAAACCTCTTTCCTTCCTTTAGCTTAGAAGGCTTCTCATACAAAAACATTTCATTCGTTGAAACAATTGCAAGAGTGCACTACACGTGCCAATCTTTATAGAAAATCTTGCAGTTCTAGATACTGCACGATGTCAATATTTTCTCATAAAAAACAACACTATCAGTAACTTGGCACTTAGGCCCAAGAAGCAGCGTTTGAGTATTTTTCCAAAGTGGAGGATGGGACTTAAAGAAAACATAAAAACCTGACAAGGATTGACGATGATCAGTCGCCACATCCAAGTCCAATAATCCGCGGGTCTTCTCTACCGGTAGAAGGATAGAAACTACATCCGTAACTATCCCTCGGGTGAAAACTACATCCGTAATCGCCCTCGATGAAAACTACATCCGTAATCATCCTTCGGCAACACCTGGGCCGGAATAATAATTGATGGACCGCCTGGCTCAAGGCCGCTTACACATCCCGGGAATCGTTCGTCAACGGTTCCCACACCTGCCAGAGTCCCTTTTTCTTTTTCTTTTAAAACTTGATTTTGATTGAAAACCGAGTAATTGAGGTTCGACATCAGTCGACCGATGATTCTTGAAACCATACAAGAAGCAGAATCTGACCGGGGGTTTTCGAAAATGTTTTTGAGTTCGAAAGAGTTCGAGTTTGAAAGTATTTGAAATGTGTCTTGGATTAACTTTGTCTTTAAATAATGAACAATAAATAATAAATAATATTTTAAGATTTAATATTAATAATTAATAAAATAATTATTCGATAAAATAAACTTTTAATCCAAGATAGGGTTTCGAATATTTACGAAGATATAACAATAGTTACTTGAGTATACGATACTACCCGAATGACCCTTCGGGTTTTCGAAAACTAGATACGATATAATAATATACCGCTCCCCGGTCAATAGTATATATGGACCGCTACGACCTCTATTGCTAGAGTCGTTGTCCGAAGAAAACATTTCAATCTAAGTTCAAGGGGTAAAAGCATACATGTACTTGTTCAATCTCAATTGCATCAATACTTCGATAAACATAGCATTTGATATCATTTGAAAACTACAAACACAATAGTAAAAGTCCTTGTATATGGATAAGTTTTGAAAAGTAAACTTGCCTTGGTTTGGTTGGGGTGGTCGAGCGTGCGGATTCGAACGATCTATACATAAGCAATAATCGTTCGTTAGTACCTTAACAATATCTCTTTAATTACGGGGTTTTAAGGGGGTTCGAAATTAACTTAACGACTTCGCCTTATGACTCTTTATCCCCACTATAGGTCCATGTCATCACTCGATTACGCTCGTCATTTACTCGACTTAATTTAGTTACCACGTTCGAATCATAACCACTAACCCTAGAATCATGTTCCACTAATCGACTTTTTCCATTGCGCGAATTTTACTCTAGCATTTTTATAAAATCCAAAAATCCATATTTTAATCCGATTCCTTTTGGGTGGTCTTCACCACTGCTTTCCCTACATTCTAAAATTTTTCCATGATCCCACATATATTTTAAGGGGTTTAAACAAGGTTCACAAGGGGGTCACTTAATGCAGTCCATAGTCCAGAAACAAAATTCACTCCTCCGGCCATAACTAAAAATCTACACATCACCTAGCCATGAACCTTACATTTCCAGAAACTACATTCAATTATCTTTCCAACAATGTATGGTAGGACATCAGGGGACATCATTTGGGGGTTCAAAATCGTGCTACAATACAGATCAATGTTCCTGGAAAAACTCAGCAAGCATGAATCACTTAGATCAACCAATTTTCTCAATTCCACAACTTAACCAACACTTAATTCACTTAGTTCATGCTTTATATCACTTATGGAGATACATATACTATCCACAATCATAAAAATCACAATCACAACATCAAAACTTAAGATCCATGTCATCCATTACATATACAACCAAGATTAACACTATAACACATGGATCTATCACCAAATACTATAAACACTACATGACCAAAAGGGTTTGTGATTTTTATACCTTCTTGAGCACCTAGGAGACTTGGATAAGCCTTACAAAACTCAATGACACCTTGAATGGTCTCCTAAAACCCTTACAATCCAAGATCTAAAAGAAAAATCAACCATGGTTACTATTCACCAAATCTTTAACAATTTATATCTTGAAATTGGATGGATGAAATGGCTTGAAACTCTTAACATACCTTGCTTAGATGATGTAGAGGGCCTAGTAATTATATCTTGATTTATGAGTGGTGGAAAATGGGGGAGGAAGAATTTTCTTCTTCCTTTTTAGGTCTTGGCCGAGAGCACCATGGAAGGGGGGGTTGGTGTTTTGATTTTTGTTGTTGTTGGGTGAATAAGTGATAAAGTGATGTTGGGTCATACATATGTTGTATGTATAGGCAAGTACTAGCATAGGTATGGTCACATGTACTACTTGTCTCCTCTTTTTGAAAAGTAATGTAACTAGTTACTATTCCCCTTCCATTTGGCTAACTAGTTTGCTTATCCTAACCACTTGGTTGCATGGAACTTGCATGCAATACTACTCTTTGTATCATTATTCTTCCACCAATGCTTGTCATTTAATCTTTAACTCGTATCGCATCTTAATTAATCTCTCGTAATAATATTTTGTCGCGTAGAGATTTCCCCTATAATTTCTTAAGTACTAATTGTGTAAATTCCTCGAATGTCCATAATTCCTCGTCATAATTCTTAATAAATCCTTTAATACTCTAACCATTCTCAAATCCCAAGTTTTATAAATCTTACTAACAATAAGACTCCTGCCTTCACAATCTTCCTTTTTGTCTTACACAATAAATGCAACAACGCAGTTTCTCAGACAATCAATTCTATTAATCAACAGGGATGACTAGAAGGGTTCCATATTGACAATGTCACAAGATATTAAATAAAAGGAAATATTAGGGTTCTTACAGCCTCCCCTCCTTAAAAGGATTCCGTCCCGGAATCAGGTTGAAAAAAGTTGGGGGTGCTTTTCACGCATCGCGCTCTCTAGTTCCCATGTTGATTCTTCGACATTCTGATTCCTCCACAGGACTCTCACTAGTTTGACAACCTTGTTCCTCAGCACCTGTTCCTTTCTATCCATGATTTCTACGGGTTGCTCGACATATGTTAAGTTTGGTTGCAGATCCACTTGATCATGTTCTATCACATGTCGGAAGTCGGTATGGTATGGTCGTAGCATGGACACATGGAACACATTATGTACTTGCTGTAAGCTCGGGGGTAAAGCCAATTCATAGGCTAACTTCCCAACTCGTTTCAAGATCTCAAAAGGTCCAATAAATCTCGGGCTTAGTTTTCCCTTCTTACCAAATCTCATCAATCCTTTCCACGGCGATACCTTCAACATGTCCTCGATGGTCTGGATGGTTCTCTCACTCTGTCCGTCTGATTGGGGGTGGTATGCAGTACTCATGATTAATTTGGTCCCCACACAATCCTGAAAACTCCTCCAGAACCTGGGGTTGAACCTTGGGTCTCTAATGCTCACAGGAACCCCATGCCTTACCACGATCTCCTTAGATATCTCATAAAATTTGACCATTCGAAATAATGGGTCTCATAGAAAAAAAACTAATGACTTTTACATACACTCGTCTGTACCGTAAAGACGTAATATCAACTCGAAATCTTCATTTAATAATTCGTACATATCGTGATTGCAAAAATCTCTCATCCACCCATAAAATTACTATTCGTCCAGGTTTCGAATATTCCCGAAAGTTAGGGTTAATGCAGTCTCCTCTCCTTAAAAGGATTCTATCTTAAGAACCTAGGGAAAATAGTTGTGGATACAATTCCAACTTTACCCTTTCCAACTCTCAGGTTGACACTTCAACCCTTTTGTCCTCTCACCCTGGTCTCGCCAACGCTTTAATGTTGTTTCTCAACGCATACTCTCCTCGACCTGTATTCCTTATCGGTTGTTCTATGATTAAAAATTTCTATCCCACTACTCACACGTTCCTCTTCTACCTTGTTCATAGTATCCGTGTTGAGTCCTTGTATCGTTGTCCCGTGAATGCTTTGTGGTCGTGTTTTGTAATCTGAGACAACGTCAATACGCACGGTATTCCTCATATTCATTCGCTTGATTAGCAGGCATGCGTTGCCTCCCGTCAGCCGTTACCACTTGCTGTGAATACTGTATAGTCTTCGGTATATGTCGAACCAGTTCAGCTACTATATCCCTCGTTCATTGACTTCTTCGTAGCGCAAGAAAAGCGAAACTTCTTCTTTCACAGTACGCTTTACAAGAGACGTCCTTACGTTCGCAGGGTGATGATCGTGATAACAACATTCATTTCATGGATAAATTTTTATTCTCGATTTCCCCGTGAAATCTAAGGCACGACACTAAATACAAATTCGATCGTCTAGATAATTCTTCTTCCATGTCCATCAGCCACAGATTAAATTAGTACATACGCTCAATCTCTTCGTTAAAATACTTGGAAGCACCTTCGATATTCGAAGTTTAACCTTAAGTCTTTATCTGACGTAATCGCTGCAGAAGTTTTATATTGCACCACCATCTCTTCCGTATATAAATCGATAATCTTCTAAATGGAAAGTCTCTCGTAGTTAAATCACTTGGTCCAACAATTATAAATCAACTAGGGCCATCTCTTGGCTCGGTCTTCGGCGACCTACTCATGAAATTCATTATAATTCTGTCCATGTTCAAGATTTCCTACGGGCGGAATCGATCCACTAGATCTCCATCATTTTGTTGTTGACATGTTGTGTTTGTACTTAATAGTTTGCCAATACCATTCTTCATTTCAGTTTACCAAACATTCCCTTAATTCTCTGTACATCTTTGTCCTTCCCATAATTTAGTCATTTTCCTCTAACATTATTCTTTATTGTATATACTCTATTTTCTTGGTCAATACTGACTGAATTCCAATTTTGAATAATCCCTTCTATAGGTATCGGCCACCACACTGGCCTTTCCTGGGAAATAACAAATTTCTATATTATACTCCCTGCTCTTTTTCGTCACCTTCTCTTTCTTATGTTCAGTCCTAATATGAAGATATACTTATGGCACTTGTGGAAAACTTTCACACTTTTCTCATAAGGTTAACGTCTCAGTTTTTATGCGTGAACGCCATCATGACTAATCCCAGACTCACGGTTAGTGCTATCTCATAACCTTTATGTTGTTTAGAAGTATAGGCTATCATCCTTTTTTTACTGCATCAGCACACCTCTTAAACTCCTGAAAGACGCATCATCGTGACTCTCAAAGTCCTCTTTTTATCATCAAGTATAGCTAACAACGAGGTTTTTGCTAATATCTCATTTCATCCCAAAACTTTGTTCATTAATCCATAAAGGCTTCTGACTCATTAGTCCATTCAGACGATACTACCACAATTTTATATCGTTTATATTAGTGTGAAATGCCAACTTTGGCATAGTACAGAGGTCGATCTTGAGTTGGTAAAACCTTCCCTTCAACCTTATCTTTGAAAAACAACTACTCATTTCAACTAGTCAACAATTCCTCCATTTCCGATAAGGGTATCAGTTCTCGATGGTATATGTAAGATGTCATACGCTCGTCCTCCTTCACAACTGGCGCCAATCAATCTGAGGCCTGCATGCGGCTGCGATTCCCAATAAGCTTGATTAGGTGGTAATCTCGAAGGATCATTGGCATATCTCCATGCATCCATTTGCTATTAGGGGCCTGTTAAACTATATGTCTCTCTATGTGCATCAATCCCTTTAAGCTAAGTAAAGCTTCACATTCTTGCCACGATATTTCTTCCTTTCTCGTCCATCTCACTTCCATGTTAGTTTCCTCCAAGGATATGTTTTACATCGCAATCGATTTGCATTTCTTGGATCAGGAAAGGCTTGGTAACTCCAGAATTCATTAATATAACATCCTGACAACGGTTGGTAGGAGCGTGCTCCCAACCACCTCATCATTTCTTATAACTTTCCCCACACCAATATTAAAGGTCTTGTGGTATGCCCTGACATGTTATCTCTACTTCAATAATTACTCGGCACAACGCTCTGGCTGCACAATTACAACATTTGGTTTTTGATCTCATATTGGTGTAACGGTTCACAATTGTACCTCCCGTTCACCTTAGAGTAATCACTTCGAAAGGAATGGTTTCAAAATAACAAGGCCCAATAGATAATCTCAATAAGAATTCCACATTGGATGTTCCAAGAATGTTGATGGTTCCAAATACTAGGAGTCTCGATTTCGGAGATGTAAGGATGGACAGAAAGAGTACAACAAGGTTTATTCCTTCAGGTCCTGATAATTCTGTAATATGATATCATAGAGAATGTTGCACGAGGGCAATGATTGTTGGATACAAAAGTCATAAAGACGGTCTTTATACAATTCTTGCATCGGGTGGATACTTTTCCTCCTGAATAATAAGAGGAAATCTAAAGTCGCATTGATGAAGGTCAGCCAATAGAAAGCAATTCTACTCCATGACAATTAAAGAATGAAGTAGTTTGTCATTCAAGTAATCAATGGTTTTAAATGGATTCTTATTGTATGAATGAAAGAATAAAATATTAAAGTGATATAAAGTCTGATACGAAGATGAGTAAGAGTTCGAGTCGAGTGGGCGACCTCACTAGGTCTCAATCAAGTTATTCGTCAAAACCTTCATCATCATACTTTACCACATGCAAAAATGCATTGCGGAATGAATTAAATTGGGAGTTGGACCAGTGGAACAATAACTAGTCCCTTTCAAGAAACACTAGCAACTAGCTAGACAAAATTTGCTAGTTCACCTGTTTGAGACATCACCACTAGCTAGGACAATTAGCTAGGTGTTCTTCACAGCATTACAATTTTGACTAGTTAGAACAATCAACTAGTCATTCATATTGACATATCAACTAGCAAGTTTCAATTGGCTAGAACGGAATTTCAACATCGTAGCCATTGAAGAAACTTTAGGCTTCTCGGACAACGAATGAAAATAAGAAGTTATTAAGTTTGAAAAAAAAAGAAACTATAAAATCTGAAGAGAATGTTCTAGGTATCGGAACAATCGATAACCTCTCACCAAATATTACTTATCAGTGAAACGATCCACCCAAGGGTGCCTCCGTACACATGCTTTATCAGATCCGACAATAGAATTAAATTCGGAATACCAATATCAAAATGATATCCTTACTATGATTTCAATGTACGATGTACAATCTCATCTTGAATAGAAGAAAAGAATTCATGAGGGATGTCTGGACATTAAATCCTCCCTGTCCTCAGTAATTTGTTGAATATTTATGAGCTCAACTGAAGAATGCAAGTATGAAAGAAGCAATCAAATATCGATATTCGTTAAGTAGTATTCGTCGATTAATTAAGGAAATATTTGTGGAACATTCCTTGGATAATTGAAAGAGAGTGTAAATAGTCCTGAGCAGAAATAATTATAAACTTCAAATAGAATGCTCGGGGATCAGTTATGATACTTTGGATGAATCCCGGTTTCGAGAAAGTATATCACTGGTTGTTATTCCACAAGTTTGAAGTAGAAAGCTAGGAGGGTTACCTGATATAAGCTAATCGAGGTAACATGGTTAGTGAACGGTTTAAAATGAAGTAGTGCACCAACCGGTAGTTATCAAAATAAGTTAATAATCATTCGTGCATCTCATTATCACCACTATGAGGGTAACTCCCTCTCTTCGTCTTCGTAATACAAGACACCAACTAGTGCGTCTCTCAATCATCATCTTAAAGTCATTTATCGAGTTAGGGTTTCACCAATATATCTGTCATTTCCGTGATTTATCTTAAAGACCAAGCTTCACATCATTCCGGGGACACCTGCTAAGTCTATAGGGTCCTACTTCATGCCTTCCGACATGAATCACAAGTGGCCAGTTTCCCTCTGGGAACAGATCAAAGAGATCTCTCAGGGATCTCAGTGCAGTCTATAGGTTCAGTGGCGGGTGTGTGTATGTGAACATATACCAAAAATATTGAGGTCTATAATACATATATACGTAGTCCCTGCTAACATCTTTATCAAAGGATCCCACTCTAGACTCGTTGGTCCTTTCTTTTGGTAGACTCTGAGATCACTGTATCGCTCGTTGCAACCATATTCAACTTCTCTTGAGTCCCTTTATTAATCCCACTTGTTTGTTCTCTAAGTTGAACTGCCATGCTCTAGCATCCGAATCATGCGTGGGATTATCTAGCACGCTCGTCTTATGATAACATTCTCGTACAACACCTACAAAATTTGTCATTAAGGGTAATGAAATCCACAACGACATAGTGACCAACTTTCAGGTAAACCCGTTACTCATCGAAAATCGGATCTTGTAGCCAAAGTAAAAGACTTTCGTTATTCCAAGTACTAAGTACTCTTAATTATGTAGGGGAAGTCTAAACTCCTTGATTCTTAAAATGCTGCCTCCTATACTGTGGAGGACTATGGGCCACAAAATTTATGCCAGCCTGGTCACCCGATCATATTGGCAATATCGCCTCTACCTCAGCTGCTCTTGAGGTTTCGCTCTACTTCCTCTATCATTACCTATGATAGGTCATGTACGACTCTCAAATCTCTATTCATCATTCTGAAGGTCTCTAGGGATTCTATTGACCCTAGTATAATACCTTCAGTAACACTCCAGTCCATTCTACTCACCGGTACCTCTTCCGGTAGTCTAATCATAAGTTTACTACGATCTCTTATGTCATCTCCTACTTAGACTTAACTCTCAACACTTTCGTTTCTGAGTACTGTAACTTATCGCTCTGATACCATTTCTGTAACGCCCCCGAATCTGAGGTCAAAGATTCAGGTCGTCACATCACCATCCAACCATATCATACCTGTATTAACTGTACAACTCAACAATACATCCATTCAGACCTCAATCTTAAGCACAAACAAGTTAGAGCCTCAAAAACGATAATCAAAAGTGCCACTAAATATTACAATTCATTTGTACAAATCAGAGTCTTACACAATTCCACTTATACAACTACACTTGAAGACAAGTCTTACTATTACAGTTGGAAACCTATCAGACTTACTCTGTAGTATCTATCAGGAACTAAATCATCTCCGGGGTAAATCTTCTACTCCTCTTCTGCTGTCGCGGAGTTAACCGACCAAATTCTTCTCTTTCTGAAAAGTTTTTTTATAAAGCAAGAATGAGCTACATAATGCTCAGCAAGTTCACCATTTTATAAAATAATAAGGTGGTTCATTTTGAAAACGTTCCCAACTATATGGCATATATCTCAGATTTCAAAACATAATTGGACAATATATATGTCCGAGTTTGAATAAAACATCTATACTCACTAGGGAGCTTTAAGAATAACATATGAACCCTTTATAAGGTTCCCATTTCAATATATCTCAAGTTTGAAAATATATACATATGAGTATATCATTTTCGGCAAAACACTCTACGATCATCATACTGTACAGGGAATATATCATTTCAAACCTCTTTCCTTCCATTAGCTTAGAAGGCTTCTCATACAAAAACATTTCATTCGTTGAAACAATTGCAAGAGTGCACTACACGTGCCAATCTTTATAGAAAATCTTGCAGTTCTAGATACTGCACGATGTCAATATTTTCTCATAAAAAACAACACTATCAGTAACTTGGCACTTAGGCCCAAGAAGCAGCGTTTGAGTATTTTTCCAAAGTGGAGGATGGGACTTAAAGAAAACATAAAAACCTGACAAGGATTGACGATGATCAATCGCCACATCCAAGTCCAATAATCCGCGGGTCTTCTCTACCGGTAGAAGGATAGAAACTACATCCGTAACTATCCCTCGGGTGAAAACTACATCCGTAATCACCCTCGATGAAAACTACATCCGTAATCATCCTTCGGCAACACCTGGGCCGGAATAATAATTGATGGACCGCCTGGCTCACGGCCGCTTCAAACTTGAAAATATATGTATACATTTTCAAGTTTGAAAATATATACATATGAGTATATCATTTTCGGCAAAACACTCTACGATCATCATACTGTACAGGGAATATATCATTTCAAACCTCTTTCCTTCCATTAGCTTAGAAGGCTTCTCATACAAAAACATTTCATTCGTTGAAACAATTGCAAGAGTGCACTACACGTGCCAATCTTTATAGAAAATCTTGCAGTTCTAGATACTGCACGATGTCAATATTTTCTCATAAAAAACAACACTATCAGTAACTTGGCACTTAGGCCCAAGAAGCAGCGTTTGAGTATTTTTCCAAAGTGGAGGATGGGACTTAAAGAAAACATAAAAACCTGACAAGGATTGACGATGATCAATCGCCACATCCAAGTCCAATAATCCGCGGGTCTTCTCTACCGGTAGAAGGATAGAAACTACATCCGTAACTATCCCTCGGGTGAAAACTACATCCGTAATCACCCTCGATGAAAACTACATCCGTAATCATCCTTCGGCAACACCTGGGCCGGAATAATAATTGATGGACCGCCTGGCTCACGGCCGCTTACACATCCCGGGAATCGTTCGTCAACGGTTCCCACACCTGCCAGAGTCCCTTTTTCTTTTTCTTTTAAAACTTGATTTTGATTGAAAACCGAGTAATTGAGGTTCGACATCAGTCGACCGATGATTCTTGAAACCATACAAGAAGCAGAATCTGACCGGGGGTTTTCGAAAATGTTTTTGAGTTCGAAAGAGTTCGAGTTTGAAAGTATTTGAAATGTATCTTGGATTAACTTTGTCTTTAAATAATGAACAATAAATAATAAATAATATTTTAAGATTTAATATTAATAATTAATAAAATAATTATTCGATAAAATAAACTTTTAATCCAAGATAGGGTTTCGAATATTTACGAAGATATAACAATAGTTACTTGAGTATACGATACTACCCGAATGACCCTTCGGGTTTTCACAAACTAGATACGATATAATAATATACCGCTCCCCGGTCAATAGTATATATGGACCGCTACGACCTCTATTGCTAGAGTCGTTGTCCGAAGAAAACATTTCAATCTAAGTTCAAGGGGTAAAAGCATACATGTACTTGTTCAATCTCAATTGCATCAATACTTCGATAAACATAGCATTTGATATCATTTGAAAACTACAAACACAACAGTAAAAGTCCTTGTATATGGATAAGTTTTGAAAAGTAAACTTGCCTTGGTTTGGTTGGGGTGGTCGAGCGTGCGGATTCGAACGATCTATACATAAGCAATAATCGTTCGTTAGTACCTTAACAATATCTCTTTAATTACGGGGTTTTAAGGGGGTTCGAAATTAACTTAACGACTTCGCCTTATGACCCTTTATCCCCACTATAGGTCCATGTCATCACTCGATTACGCTCGTCACTTACTCGACTTAATTTAGTTACCACGTTCGAATCATAACCACTAACCCTAGAATCATGTTCCACTAATCGACTTTTTCCATTGCGCGAATTTTACTCTAGCATTTTTATAAAATCCAAAAATCCATATTTTAATCCAATTCCTTTTGGGTGGTCTTCACCACTGCATTCCCTACATTCTCAAATTTTTCCATGATCCCACATATATTTTAAGGGGTTTAAACAAGGTTCACAAGGGGGTCACTTAATGCAGTCCATAGTCCAGAAACAAAATTCACTCCTCCGGCCATAACTAAAAATCTACACATCACCTAGCCATGAACCTTACATTTCCAGAAACTACATTCAATTATCTTTCCAAAAATGTATGGTAGGACATCAGGGGACATCATTTGGGGGTTCAAAATCGTGCTACAATTCAGGTCATTGTTCCTGGAAAAACTCAGCAAGCATGAATCACTTAGATCAACCAATTTTCTCAATTCCACAACATAACCAACACTTAATTCACTTAGTTCATGCTTTATATCACTTATGGAGATACATATACTATCCACAATCATAAAAATCACAATCACAACATCAAAACTCAAGATCCATGTCATCCATTACATATACAACCAAGATTAACACTATAACACATGGATCTATCACCAAATACTATAAACACTACATGACCAAAAGGGTTTGTGATTTTTATACCTTCTTGAGCACCTAGGAGCCTTGGATAAGCCTTAAAAAACTCAATAACACCTTGAATGGTCTCCTACAACCCTTACAATCCAAGATCTAAAAGAAAAATCAACCATGGTTACTATTCACCAAATCTTTAACAATTTATATCTTGAAATTGGATGGATGAAATGGCTTGAAACTCTTAACATACCTTGCTTAGATGATGTAGAGGGCCTAGTAATTATATCTTGATTTATGAGTGGTGGAAAATGGGGGAGGAAGAATTTTCTTCTTCCTGTTTAGGTCTTGGCCGAGAGCATCATGGAAGGGGGGGGTTGGTGTTTTGATTTTTGTTGTTGTTGGGTGAATAAGTGATAAAGTGATGTTGGGTGATACATATGTTGTATGTATAGGCAAGTACTAGCATAGGTATGGTCACATGTACTACTTGTCTCCTCTTTTTGAAAAGTAATGTAACTAGTTACTATTCCCCTTCCATTTGGCTAAGTAGTTTGCTTATCCTAACCACTTGGTTGCATGGAACTTGCATGCAATACTACTCCTTGTATCATTATTCTTCCACCAATGCTTGTCATTTAATCTTTAACTCGTATCGCATCTTAATTAATCTCTCGTAATAATATTTTGTCGCGTAGAGATTTCCCCTATAATTTCTTAAGTACTAATTGTGTAAATTCCTCGAATGTCCATAATTCCTCGTCATAATTCTTAATAAATCCTTTAATACTCTAACCATTCTCAAATCCCAAGTTTTATAAATCTTACTAACAATAAGACTCCTGCCTTCACAATCTTCCTTTTTTTCTTACACAATAAATGCAACAACGCAGTTTCTCAGACAATCAATTCTATTAATCAACAGGGATGACTAGAAGGGTTCCATATTGACAATGTCACAAGATATTAAATAAAAGGAAATATTACCAAAAATTAGGGTTCTTACATTGCCAGTTTGAAAGATCTTCTTCGATATCATTTAATTGTTGTACTTCAAACTTACTATTCCTGAGATCAAAATCAAACTCAAATGCATCCTGATCATGAGCAGCTTGAGCAGCTTTTTCTTTTCCCTTGGTAGACTTCTCAGACTTCTCCTTATGCCTCCCTTGTCCTCCTGACTTACTTCCTCCTGCTTCTCCAGACTTACCTGCTCATCCATCTCCAGACTTCTCCCCCTTAGTTGAGGAATCCTCTACAGACTTTCGTTGACTGTCAAGCTCTCTATTTGCATCATTATCCCTCTCATTATCATCATCATAGTCTTCAAAGTATGCTCTTTGTTCTGGTGTGATATTATGAGTAGGTTTAACAATGTTGTATAGATGATCAAGTCCTTCAAACATGTAATCATACTTTTCTTCAAGCTTCGCAAAAGTTGTAGAATATGATTGAGCAGATTCATGCATTTCCACTTGAAGTTCATCCACCCTATTAGAGAGTCTGTCAATAGCATTTAGAATGTCTGTTCTTTCTGTAGATGCCTGAGAGTTGGATTGTATCAATGTATTGATTGCTGGAGTGAGTGTAGTCTTTATGTTGTGGACATCATCACGAATAATCATGAGCTGATTGTTGACAGAGGTGGAAGAAGAAGACCGTTCATCCACTTGTGCTTTTAAAACTTGTTTTTCAGCCTCAGTTTACATTAATTTCTTTTGAAGTTCTTTGATTTGAGCCATGAGAGATAAAGTGTTTGTGTCAGTGTGTGCGCTCACCTGATGTTCACTCAAGGATATGTCACTCTCCTTGCGTGCAAGTGTTTCACTCATATTTAAGGTGGTCCTCACATCACTCAACACTAGCTCCTTTCCTTGAGCTGTACCTGCATAAGAAATCACCCTAGCCTCTTCTGGAGAGGTCAGTGGTGGTGCAATGGGAGTTCACAATTCCCAATCCTCAGTCATCTCTATCAATTCATTTGGATTTGATAACTGAATTTCTTCAGTAATAGGATGACCAAGTTGCCTTTCACTTTCACCAGATAAATCTGCGAGTGAAGAATCCCTTGAGGGAGCCAGGAATGTTCCTCCTGGGAGGGGAGATGATGACTCTATTATAACTGGCAGAGAGTCAAGATTTCCTTCTGAAGCCTGTGAAGGCTCTTCTACCGTAACAATGGTAGGCACAGTAACAATCCTATCGTGCACTCCTTGCTCAGTGTCCTTAGCAACATCAGATTCTAAGTTAATGTTTTCCCCCATTGTGAGTAATAGAGGTGTGCTTGACTCTGTACAAGGTGCCACGGCCCTTTGGCGAATTTCAATAATTGCATCCTGTTGAGAGGATGAAATTAGTAACAGTTCATCGGCCATTTCAATGTCCAAGTCCTGTTGGGAGGAAATGGATGGGCTAACAGATGCCTCAAGTAATAGGTTTCTTCTCTTCTTTGGTGGAGGCAGAGCTGTGGGATCACTTAAATTATCACTTCTTCTATCAGCTCTTTTTGTCAACAACTTGCTTATGGCTTTAGGTTTAGAGATTTGGTTAGACACAGTGTTTGGCTCTAAGACCTGGGATAGAGGCTGTGGTTCTACAACCTCTTGGTCTGACCTATCAGCCACTTGGGCTCCAGAAATAGTTTGAGAGATAGAAGGCAATACCTGCTCCATTGATGCAGTAGCTGTACCTGAAGGAATAGATTGCTCCATTTGATGTTGATGTTCAGGGACAGGTACATCTTGAGGTTCAGGTGCATTCAAAAGTCGAGGAATGACAGGAAGATTTATGAAGTTAGACAAATATGGTGTAATATACACTGGCACATTTATCAACTTTCTATGTGTATCAAGGCTAGTGAATATTTTCTTGGTTTGCCTGCCTGATACCATAGGGTTGTCATTCCTAAAGACTGTTTGTTGACCAACAGGAACAAGATGATTAGATAACAAAGTTAAAAATCTAGGATAATAACATAGAACTTTCTTACCCTCATCAAAATCCTTTCTGGCCTTAACAATCCTGTTAATAATAGTATTCCAAAGTAGGTTACCAATATTGATTCTACGGTTGTTAGCAACAGCATAACCAATAGTTTGTAACATAGAGGTGAGTAAGTGAAAATTACCTCTGGCTGAATTAGCAAATACCTTGGAGATCGTGTCGAAGAATGCATCCCATGGTTGAACCAGATTCCTTTTGCTTAAGTTGTTCATATCAATTACTCCATGATAATTAATATCAATGAAGAATTGATAGAGTTGTTCACTGGTTGGAAATGGATCAAAATTATCCGCAGGAAGGCCCAATACGGTAGTAAGGGTTGATTCTGTCACGACGTGGTGTGTACCATTAAAATCAAAAGAAAATGAGGTCAAGTCTTTAGACACCACAACTTCTGTGCAAATCAATCTCAGTGGTCCTATCTTAATTGGGGCTTCGATTGAAATGGCAGTTCGGATAATTGAATCGTCATTCAAAAATCGTATCCAAGGCCTAAATCGATCGTAGGGACAATCGTTCGGATTAAAATAGCCAACCAAATTATGTTTCATTATCTCAAAATTATCAGCCATTTTAAACACAAAAACACACTTTAATTTTAAGAAAATTAAAACAATTCGAAAATTTTCAGAATTAATAATTAATTAAAATTAATTAAAAATTCGAATTAATTCAAAGTTGTCAGAAAAATCCCAAAAATTTATATGATGTTCTCTTGATCACTGGGAGTCTCAATCTATTTTTAGATTTCTCAGAAAAATTCTAGAACTCTTAAAACAATCAAAACCCGATTCAACTTTTTGAAAAAATTTGATTTTCAAAACTTAACAATATTCGAAACTGATCGGTTCAAAAGAAAGGCAATCAAACGATCTATTCGAATCTGTTCTTGGATTTCAGTTTGGTTGAGAAAATTTTAGCAGCAATTCAGTTCAAGTCTGCGTGTATATTGAGAGAACTCTGTGTAAAGACACGAGAGTATAGATTGTATTGGCTGTTGTTTGAGATCTGTGTTTCTGTTTTTGTTTTTTTTAAGTACAAAACTACATTACAAGACAATCGGTTTGATTGTCTTGCCGATTGTCTTGGTAGTATAAATACTATCAAGACAATCGTTTACAATTCTGAATAAAATAAAATGAAAACGAAAATATTATATATATTTTTTTAATTTTATTAAAACACAAACTAACACTACAAGACAATCGGTTTGATTGTCTTGCCGATTGTCTTGTTAGTATAAATACTATCAAGACCATCAAGTATATAACTGATTAAAATAAATTAACACACACATATTATTATTATTATTTTTAATTAATTTTTTTAAAACAGAGAAAAGACACTCCAAGACAATCAAGTGATTGTCTTGCCGATTGTCTTGGTAGTTCAAAACTATCAAGACAATCGTTTGTTTTGAGTAAAACAAAATAAAAACAGAATAAAAATCTGAAAAATGTTTTATTATCAACAAAATAACCTTCCAAGACAATCTGTGGATTGTCTTGGCGATTGTCTTGATATGATAATCACAATCATAACAATTAATTAAACTGCTAATAAAATGCTAATAAAATACAAATAAATGTGCATAATTAATCCAATTAAAATACACTCTAATATATTATTAAAAATACTAAAAATAAATATTTTACAGAAACATGGATTAATCTTTTTACGAAAACAAATATAAATAACAAAAGGACAAACATTACAAAATATTTAATAAAATAATTATTAAAATAGAAATAAATATCTACAAATATTCTAAAAATACAGAAATATGAAGTATTAAATAATATGAATAAACAGAGTGAAAAATAACTAAACAAGCAAGAAAATTAGTTGGTAAAATAATTATACAAGTGATTTCAAACAACAAATATTCACAGAATAATCACTTGCAAAATTAGTAAAGAACAAATTTCAGATATTAAATAGTATTAATTACTAGGACTGTTTAACATACCCAATTCACTAACAATTCTAGTGAATGAGGATTCATTAAGCGACTTAGTAAAAATATCTGCAGTTTGATCTCCAGAGCCTACAAATAGTAGTTCCACTGTACCATTCATTACATGCTCTCTTATAAAATGATACCTTATGTCAATGTGCTTTGTCCTTGAGTGTTGCACAGGATTGCTGGCAATTGCTATGGCACTTGTATTATCACATAAAATAGGGATATTTTCCAATACAATGCCATAGTCCATTAATTGATTCCTAATCCATAAGATCTGAGCACAACAGCTTCCAGCAGCTATATATTCAGCTTCGGCTGTAGAGTTGGAAACTGTTTGCTGTTTCTTACTGAACCAAGATACCAATCTTCCACCTAGGTATTGACAACTCCCAGATGTACTTTTCCTGTCTACAACACTTCCTGCATAGTCAGAATCTGTATATCCAATTAAAGTAAAACCAGATTCATTAGGGTACCAGATGCCTAAATTAGGCGTACCCTTTAGATATCTTAAGATTCTTTTGACAGCAGTGAGATGGATTTCTTTAGGGTTCGCTTGGAACCTTGCACACAAGCATGTGGCAAACATTATATCTGGTCTACTAGCAGTTAGGTAAAGCAATGAGCCAATCATACCTCTATAGCCTGTGATATCTACCTTGGCAGAACTTTCACATAAACCAATTTTGACAGCTATAGTTGATGGTGTCTTTGCTGATGAGCACTCCTCCATGTGATATTTCTTGAGGAGCTCCTTGATGTACTTGGATTGACAAATAAATATTCCATCTTGTCTCTGACTTATTTGTAATCCAAGAAAGAATTTCAGTTCTCCCATCATGCTCATTTCAAACCTACCCTGCATTAACTTAGAAAACTTCTTGCATAGAAGCTCATTAGTAGACCCAAATATAATATCGTCCACATAGACTTGGACTAGTATTATATCATTCTTATGTCTTTTAGTGAAGAGCGTTTTGTCTATGACACCTCTTATAAAACCATTTTCTAATAGAAATTCAGAAAGAGTGTCATACCATTTTCTTGGGGCTTGCTTAAGACCATAGATAGCTTTGTAAAGAAAGTAGACATAGTCCAGATGATCTTGATCTTCAAAACCAGGGGGCTGTTCTACATACACTTCTTCATCTAGCTTACCATTCAGAAAGGCACTCTTGACATCCATTTGATAAACTTTGAATCTTGAATAGGATGCAAATGCCAAGAATATTCTGATGGCCTCAAGTCTTGCCACTGGAGCATAGGTTTCGTCATAATTTAGCTTGAGAATAACCTTTAGCTACCAGTCTTGCTTTGTTTCTTATCACAGTGCCATCTTCATCTAGTTTGTTTCTGAATACCCATCTTGTGTCCACCACTTTTCTATATTTAGGTCTGGGTACCAGCTTCCATACTTCTAGTTGCTTAAATTGATTGAGTTCATCTTGCATAGCAATCACCCAATCAGGATCAGATAGAGCTTCTTCTACTTTCTTAGGTTCCATGACAGACAGGAACCCAGAATAGTTACATTGATTCTGATAAGCTCTTCTTGTCTTCACACCAACATCTGGATCACCAAGAATCAGCTCAAAAGGATGAGCTCTATTCCAAACAGTTTGTCTAGGAAGAATTGATCTTGATGATTCGCCTTGATCTTCAGTATGATGTTGAGTATGACTTGTTGACCCTTCATTATCTCCCCCTGAGTTGTTGCCAGTTTGACTTATTGATGGTTCAAGAGTATCAGTGGTGTCTTGAAAATTATCATTGTTTTCACCAGCATCACCTTGATCAGTACCACCAATATTTGGATTATTATTATCAGCAACAACGTCAGGTTGATTGTCATCATCTGAATCTGAGTCTGACATGTCATCAAACTTAAGCTTTTCAGATGGATCTTCATTTTGGATACTTGGGAGTTTTGTGTCATCAAATGTAACATTGACACTTTCCATAGTTTTCTGTTGATCAATAAGATACACCTTGTAGGCTCTTCTAGTATAACCAACAAATATTGCTTCATGTGCTTTTTCTTCAAATTTACCACCTTGATCTTCTCCTTCTTTCAACACAAAGCATTTTGTCCCAAATACATGAAAGTACTTGAGAGTTGGTTTCTTGTCATGTAGAGCTTCATATGGTGTCTTCATTAAGTCTTTATTGATAAGTGTACGATTCTGGGTATAGCACGCAGTGTAGACAGCTTCAGCCCAAAAGCTCAATGGAAGCCTTGATTCACTTAGCATAGTACGTGCAGCTTCAATCAAGGTTCTATTCTTTCTTTCGACTACCCCATTTTGCTGAGGAGTTCTGGGAGCCGAGTACTGTCTAGTTATACCCTTTTCAGTGCAAAAGTCATTTAGAACTGCATTCTTGAATTCAGTTCCGTTGTCTGACCTTATAGCTCTCACTGGACGATTAGAGTCCAGCTCAATTAACTTAATGTGATCAACTACCAGTTGTGGAGTTTCATCTTTTGAGTTCAGAAATAGTACCCATGTGAATTTTGAGAAATCATCAACAATCACTAGAGCATATCTTTTTCTTGACATGGACATCACACTAACTGGACCAAACAAATCCATATGGAGAAGTTGTAATGGTTCAGTTATTGATGATGTGTTAATGCTCCTGTGAGTTGCCATTTTTAACTTTCCTTTTTGACAAGCATCACATAGACCTTCCTGAGTAAATTCAATCGAAGGTAAACCTCTCACCAATTCTCTTTTGACTAGAGAATTCATTGTTTTGAAGTTTAGGTGAGAAAGTTTCTTGTGCCATAACCAACTTTCATCAGTGGATGCCTTTGAATAAAAGCATCTAATTTCTTCAGTGCTTCCAGAGTTCATATTGGCTATGTACAAGTTTCCTTTTCTTACTCCAGTCAACTGCGGCCTTTCATTTCTCTTGTGTGATATTAGACAATTCTTCTTGTTGAAATGAACTTCATAACCTCTGTCACAGAATTGACTAATACTGAGCAAATTGTGCTCAAGGTCGTTCACAAAAGAGACATCTTCAACGATAACATTTCCAGCTTCCAATCTGCCATATCCATCAGTTTTACCTTTGCTGTTATCTCCAAAGGTTACAACTGGGCCAGCCTTCTCCACCACATTTGTCAGCAGGGCTCTATCTCCGGTCATATGCCTTGAACATCCACTGTCCAGAATCCACATGACTTGTTCAACCTGGTTCAAACCCTACAATGACAAATTGGTTAGACTTTCTTCGGAACCCAAATTTGATTGGGTCCGGAGTACTTAAAGAATTGACCTTTATCAGGCAAAGCAACACTTTTTATTTTAACAACATTTTCTACAGGTACTGGACATTTAACCCTGTAAACAGCTTTAACTTCATTTGGTTTCAGCTTGGGTAACCATGTCTTCACCATATCCTGAGAAGGACTTGAAGTCCTAATCTTAGAATTAGGTGGTGTTACAGTCCTGGATCTAACATGTTTATTTCTGCTCATATGCTGTCTAGGAACATTCTTATCAACACATGCATGATTACCGTTAAAGTAAGCAGACATTATATTAAAAGCACAAGACATGCAATTAACAGCATTGCATTTCTTATGAGCAGTATCAATAACAGGAATAGCATTCATGGTAGATATGTTGTTGCATTTATTCATGTTGTTACTTCTACTACTAGTTTTCAAGGAACTAGTAGACTCACCAACTCTTTCTGCTTTCTTAAACACAGTCTTTCTATCTTCATCATTTTTAACAACTTGATTACTTTCTAAGACTACGCCATTAGCTAAATCCTCAATGCGCATCTCTTCCTTAATGATTAAGGATGTTGTATCCAAAGGTTCTGCTATGGATGTCTTAAAAAGTGGATTACTAACACCCTTAAGCATTATTGGTATACCCCTTTCTACAGCACTGACACGATTAGGGCTAATAATGCTTTTTCGTCCAATAGCTTCATTATAATCAAACCCAATTCCTACGGTTTGATTGATAGCTTGTTGGTTAAACAACTCTTTAGCTACTTTACATGAATTAGAAGTAGCACTGACTCTTATTTCTAACTCAGCTATTGTTTCACGTTGTTGAACCACTATCAACGCTAAAGACCTCTCAAGTTCTTTTAGAATTCTTATTTCTGATTTTTGTTTATCATGGCAATTTATTACATCGTGCAATTCTGATAATTGATTACTAAGATCTGTATTTAACAAATTGATCCTTTCAATCTCTCTATTAGCATTACCTAGTGTATCACTAAGTTGATAAATATATTGACTTTCAGTACATGATACCTCAGATGAAGTACCACTGGAGTTATCAGATTTTGCCATCAGAGCAAGATTGCCATACTCTTCATCTTCAGAGTCTGTATCATCCCAACTCTTTCCAGCAGCCACATAGGCTCTACCTGTCTTCTTCTTCTCAGATCCAAAGTCCTTTCTTTGGTTTTGTTTTGGCTTCTGACATTCAGTAGCGAAATGTCCAAGTTCATTACAGTTGTAACATCTAATTTTACTTCTTTCAACTGTTCCAGTTTTGTAACCTCCTCTGTTACTTGAGGATGAAGAACCTCCTCCCTGGAACCTGTTATAGTTAGATTTGTACCTGAACTTGGGATTCTTCCTGAATCTGAAGTTGCTGAATTTCCTTACCAACAAAGCCATGGACTCATCTTCCAACTGATCTAGCTCTTCTAATGAATAGAAGTCTCCTTCATCTGGACTAGCATTCGTTTGACCAACTTCAACTTCAAGCTTGCCACTGTCAACATTACAAGGTTGAATAACCTTATCTTCCACTTCCTGTTTGTTCTCAACAGTAAGAGCTGTAGAAGTATTAGCAACTCTTCCTTTTCCATAAATCTCCTTTTGTTGAGACTGTTCCAGTTCATAGGTTTTTAAAACACCAAAGAGTCTTTCTACAGTAATTTCACTTAGATTCCTTGACTCTCTGATAGCTGTAATTCTATGTTCTAGATGAACAGGCATTAACAGTAGTAATTTTCTGTTGATCTCTTTCTGAGTGTAGTACTTGCCATGCATCTGTAAATTGTTGACAAGTTTGTTATATCTTTCAAACACATCTTGAATACTTTCATTGTATGCTGATCGAAAGTGTTCATACTCAGATGTCAGAATTTCTAGTCGATTCTCCCTAACTTCCTCTGTTCCTTCATTCACAGTTTCAATGGTTTCCCACATTTGCTTTGCAGTCTTGCAGTTAATCACATGACTGTACATTACAGAGTCTAGAGAATCTATTAAGATCAGTCTTAAATTAATGTCAAGTCCAGCTTCCTCTCTTTCAACAAGAGTGTATTCAGAAGACTCTTTGTGTACATACCTTGCAGGGAAAATAACTTTTCCATCAGTAACAACTTCAGGAATTAATCCAAAAGGTATTATTGGTCCTTCTGATAAGCTTTCATGTATTTAGGATTTTCAACCTCGAGGAACATTAACATTTTGTTCTTCCACATATCATAACTGTTTTTGTCATATATGGGAATTTTCACAGTTCCAACTTTAGAAGACATGATGAATTTTTTAAGAGAGTTAAAAAATTCTGGGATGATTTTTAATCGAGTAAAATGGAATCTTTGATTTGTGTATCAATCAATCGGCTCGGATACCAATTGTTAGGTCCATTATGTTTGTAGAAGGGGGGGTTGAATACAAACAGTACTGTTTTATCGAAATTTGTCCGGATAATTTAATTTATATTTTGACAAATTTGAGCGGAATTAAATGAAACAAAATTCAAGTTGAATATAAAATTATATTAACTTGAGGGGTTTGTTACAAATACAGTACAGAATTTATATCTAGTTAATAAAAACAAATTAGAAAATTCAACATGAATTTTTCTAGATTTGTTAATAAAAATCAAGATATAGATTAGGAGTAAAAACTCGCTAATAGTACAAGAGTATTAAGGAAATCAGTTCTATCGGATCAGATATTAAAAATAAGATGAACTGGATTTTCTATATATTTTTCTGCTTCTTGTGCTGTGTTCTTGATGAGAGAGAAGAGAGAAATCTGTTCTTGAATGTAATATTTTTTGTGTTCTTGTCTTACTGATTCCTTCTGTCGAGATGTCTTGATATATATTAATCCCTGCATCTTTATCTTCAATTATAACTGTCAAGACAATCTTCAATACAATTTCTTCTTCCAAGACAACCAGTTTTGTACTGCCAAGACAATAGGCAATACAATCGTCAAGACAATCAGGTTCTTCCAAGACAATCGGCAAGACAATCAAATTCAGATATCTTTGTCTTGCTTTATCAAAATTATCATTCTGTCTGAAGCTTTTTCTTTTTGATCATTATCAAGACAATCAAATTGAACTGCCAAGACAATCGTCAAGACAATAAAATTAGATTTTTATTCTACTTTTCAAAAGCTATTCAGACATTATCATTATCAAGACAATCGGCAAGACAATCAGGAATTGTCTTGCTTTATTGATTTCTTCTCCAATACAATCGGCAAGACAATCTCCTATTGTCTTGCTGTTCTGAATTTAACCTTCAACACAATCGGCAAGACAATCAGGGATTGTCTTGCTAGTTCATTTTTCAGAATTAAATTAAAATTGATTAATAAATAATCATTTTAATTTATTCTTACTTAAATAATTAATCTGATTTAATTAATCTAATAATTAATTAAATTAAAGAATTAATTCAAGATGAATTAATTAATTAATTAAATTGACTACTTGATTTAAATTAATTAAACAAGAATAATTATATATCCTTGGATTGTCTTAATTCTTTTCTGAATCACTGAAAGTAATAAAGGAATACCACTGAATATTTTGTTGACGTTCCATGTACTGTCTGGTTCATGAACGACTAACCTCAATGACTGTCCTTTAATTTTCACATTAATAATGTGATTCATTTTTCTTCGCATCTCTTTCTCCTTCTTGTACTTCACTGTATACTGTCTGAACCTGTCACTCTAGAAATCTCTGTCTTAGAAATAAATCCACTTCTTTGATGCTATACTGAGGCTTGATCAGCAATCTGAACTTCTTCCAGTGTAAAACATCAAAACTATAGATTGACTTTAGGGTTTTTCTTCTGACAGATAGTACCTCCTGAGATTCCTGTGACAGTTAAAGTTATTTACTTATTACAAACTAAGCTTAAGTTGAGTTGAGTCCTCGAACTACAAATAGGCTATGTCATATGCCTTTCAAGAAATATTGTGGCAAGAATGTGAAGCTTTATTTAGCTTGAAGTGATTGATGCACATAGAGAGACATAAAGTTTAACAGGCCCCTAATAGTAAATGGATGCACGGATATATGACAATGATCCTTCGAGATTACCACCTAATCAAGTTTATTGGGAATCGCAGTAGCATGCAGACCTCAGGCTGTTTGGCGCTAGTTGTGAAGGAGGACGAACATATGACATCTTACATATACCATCGAGAACTGATACCCTTATCGGAAATGGAGGAATTGTTGACTAGTTAAAATGAGTAGTTGTTTTTCAAAGATAAGGTTGAAGAGAAGGTTTTACCAACTCAAGATCGGCCTCTGTACTGTGCCAAAGTTGGCATTTCACATTAATATAAACGTTATAAAATTATGGTAGTATCATTTGAGTGGACTAATGAGTCAGAAGCCTTTATGGATTAATGAACAAAGTTTTGGAATGAAATAAGATGTTAGCAACAACCTCGTTGTTAGCTATACTTGATGATAAAAAGAGGACTTTTAGGGTCACGATGATGTGCCTTTCGAGAGTTTAAGAGGTGTGCTGATGCAGTAGAAAGGGGATGATAGCCTATACTTCTAGACAACATAAAGGTTATGAGATAGCACTAACCGTGAGTCTGGGATTAGTCATGATGGCGTTCACGCATAAAACTGAGACGTTAACCTTATGAGAAAATTGTGAAAATTTCTCCACAAGTGCCATAAGTATATCTTCATATTAGAACTAAACATAAGAAAGAGAAGGTGACGAAAGGGAGCAGGGAGTATAATGGAGAAATTTGTTATTTCCCAGGAAAGGCCAGTGTGGTGGTTGATACCTATAGAGGGGATTATTCAAAATTGGAATTCAGTCAGTATTGACCAAGAAAATAGAGTATATGCAATAAAGAATAACGTTAGAGGAAAATGACTAAATTATGGGGAAGGACAAAGATGTACAGAGAATGAAGAGAATGTTTGGCAAACGGATATGAAGAATGGTATTGGCAAACTATTAAGTACAAACGCGACATGCCAAAAGCAGAATGATAGAGATCTAGTGGATTAATTCCGCCTGTAGAAAATCTTGAACGTGGACAGAATTATAATGAACTTCATGAGTAGGTCGCCGAAGACCGAGCCAAGATGGCCCTAGTTGATTTATAATTGTTGGACCAAGTGATTTACATACGAGAGACTTTCCATTTAGAAGATCATCGATTTATATACGGAAGAGATGGTGGTGCAATATAAAACTTCTGCAGCGATTACGTCGGATAAAGACTTAAGGTTAAACTTCGAATATTGAAGGTGCTTTCAAGTATATCTAACAAAGAGATTGAGCGTATGCACTAATTTGATCTGTGGCTGACGGACAGGGAAGAAGAATTGTCCAAATGATCGAATTTATATTTAGTGTCGTGCCTTAGGCTTCACGGGGCAGTCGAGAATAAAAACTTATCCATGAAATGAATGTTGTTATCACGATCATCACCATGCAAACGTAAGGACGTCTCCTGTAGAGCGTACTGCGAAAGAAGAAGCTTCGCTTCTCTAGCGTTACAAAGAAGTCAATGAACGAGGGATATAGTAGCTGAACTGGTTCGACGTATACCGAAGACTATACAATATCCATAGCAAGTGGTAACGACTGACGGGAGGCAACACATGCGTGCTAATCAAGCCAAGGAAAATGAGGAATACCGTGCGTATTAACGTTGTCTCAGATTATAGAAACGACCACAAAGTATCCACGACCAACGATGCAAGGACTCAACACGAATACTATGAACAAGGTAGCAGAGGAACGTATAAGTAGGGGGATAGAAATTTTCAATCATAGAACAACCGACAAGGAATACAGGTCGAGGAGAGTATGCGTTGAGGAACAACATTAAGGCGTTGGTGAGACCAAGGGAGAGAATAATAGGGTTGAAGTGTCAACCTGAGAGTTGGAAAAGGTAAGGTTGGAATTGTATCCACAACTATTATCCTTAGGTTCTTAAGATAGAATCCTTTTAAGGAGAGGAGACTGCATTAACCCTAACTTTCGGGAATATTCGAAACCTGGACGAATAGTAATTTTATGGGTGGATGAGAAATTTTTGCAATCACGATATGTACGAATTATTAAATGAAGATTTCTAATTGATATTACGTCTTTACGGTACAGACGAGTGTATGTAAAAGTCATTAGTTTTTTTTTTTTTACGAAACCCATTATTTCGAATGGTCAAATTTTATGAGATATCTAAGGAGATCGTGGTAAGGCATGGGGTTCCTGTGAGCATTGCACCTGGGAGAGACCCAAGGTTCAACTCCAGGTTCTGGAGGAGTTTTCAGGATTATGTGGGGACCAAGTTAAACATGAGTACTGCATACCACCCCAATCAGACGGACAGAGCGAGAGAACCATCCAGACCATAGAGGACATGTTGAGAGTATATGCCATCGATCACTACGCCATAAACAGCCTACGGTAACACCACGACTGTGTTACCTTAGACCCTAAAAAATGTTACCAAAGGCCAAAAAAAGGCTAAGGTAACACTTTAGCTGTGATAGTTTTGTTCTATGTAACCTTTGGGGTCTAAGGTAACACTTCGACATGCCTAAGCTAACATAGCAAAATTCGTTACCATAGACCTATACAGTAACACACTAAGCATTCTATAGCAACACCAAATCTATGTTACCTTAGATGTTTTAATTTTGCAAAATTATTAATCAATTATGTGGGTGTGGGACCCACCAAAGTCTTTTTTTTAATTATATTTATTTAAGCATGTCAATACTAGCAAGTGACAAATATACAATATCTCTATATCCAAGCTTTAATGCAATATTGTCAAAGTAAATACAAATATTAAATAACTTGAAAATTTTGAGTATTACATTGGTCAAAACAAAGTTACATATATAATCACAAAATCCTCAATTTGTTGTCTTCAAGAAATTTGTGTTTGCCAGATGGAGTAGCATCTGTCAAATTTCGCGAAATGTTCCTCCAGTCTCCTTTGCCATGCTTTCGAAGTCCTATAAAAAACTGCCTATAGTGGTATGATCAGTTACTCACTTGTGTTCATCTTCTGTCCAAGGCACACCTTTGCTTTTCTCATGATCAGAAGATTTACAAGCAATCAGAAGGTTTCCTGGAAGTGAAAACATACCAGCTTCAATATTACTAATGTTATCCTCCAATTTTAAGACCAATTTTTAAGCACCTGCATGCACAAATGGTCGTAAAAGATCATTTCAAAGCATTGCAAAAGGGAAAAATAGACAAAACAATGAAGAAATACTGTAGTAATTTGCAGTAATTTATTAGACTTTGTAATTTGAACTAACACTACTACATAAGTGTTCTAAAAATCAATAAACAGGTCTAAGCAGGGGCGAGAGCACCTATAGCGTTTAATCAAATATTTTTCTTTTATTACATTTACACTAAACTTATTTACCCCTCCTTCCGACTATTTTTTCCCTTAATCAGATTTGTTCCATCTATTCCCGATTTTCCCCGATTTTAAGAAGGTAAGATTAAATTGAGGATTACGTATAGCCAAGGGGTTTGTTACGACAAAAGTTGATCTGTAAAGTTAGACAAATGATATATTTTAGATTTTTGGTGTAAGGGGTGCACGTAAAAGGACAATCCCCCCTTTGTAGGAACTAAGCATTTTGTCGAGTTGTGCATCTTAAATTCTTAATAAAAGCATACATTAAGAGCTGCACAGCTAGGATACCAACTTGCCATTGCTAGCTTTCAGTAGGCATTGACAATGAGCTTGTCTTAACGCTACTGAATATATTTTTTAGCAGGGGGAAACCTTCTAGGTAATGATCATATAAACTTTCATATAGAAATCAATCCACCCTAATCCCTAACTCCCCCCACCCACATTTCGATTTTCCAAAAATGCCTAATCACCCAATTTTCATAAAATCTCATTGGCCCTAATAATGGCAAATTATTAATAACATATTCTCACATCATATGTTATGTAACAATCTCATGTATTCCAATTATCCTAAAAAAGGTCTAACTGCCCAATTTTCACATAATCCAGACACTTGATCTTCCAAAAACAAAATCACATGTTACGCGATATCTTACATTACAATCTTATTTATCAACTAAAACAAATTCAAATCCCAATCAATGTCAATCAAAACAAAACCAAACAATGACAAATCATGCAAAACCAACCAAACACAAAATCAGAAAAAACCAAACTGAAAATCCATAAAAAAACAGTAAAAAATAAGATTTAACCTCTCTTGACCAGCAGTGTCCCAGATCTGACCAATTTTTAAGCACCTGCATGCACAAATGGTCGTAAAAGATCATTTCAAAGCATTGCAAAAGGGAAAAATAGACAAAACAATGAAGTACGGGAAGTATATATACAAAGTGTTCTAAACAATCCTCGATACCAATCTGTATATCCCTGCATATTCCAGAGTCCGCGATATCGAGGGCTCTATACAATCCTCGTGAATCATGATTATGGCCGCCTCTCAAGTTTCAAACTAGTTACTAAATATAATTCTTAGTATTAAAATTTAGAAGTTTAGGTGGATTTCTTTTTTATATTAATCCGTGGTAATTCAAAATAAGATTATAAGATAAAAGTCACACCTCACAGCTTGAGTCGAGAGCATTTGTGTGCCATGCATACAAATCGATCTGCTTTTACCAAGTTCCCTCGCTCTTTGTCAATGACAAGACCTCTGATTACTTAGCAGAATTACAAAGCAAGACAGTATTACCTAGTGAAGAATTAATCAAAGCTGCTTTATAAACGTTTAAACTCAGTGCACATTAACAATAAAACTCACCAAGTCGGGATCAAAAGCAATTCCATCAACAGGATATCCCATGCCTTTTAGATTTTCCATGCAATAATCAGAGAAAAATAAGTAGCAATACAGAAGATACTATATTTATTGTTGTTCAGCCCTGTAACTGGAGCTGTAAAATAGTCAGAAAATAGACCACATAAAGTAAAAGATACATGCATATAATACTATATTACTAAAAGAGCTATTAATACGAAGAAAAATCAGTAAGTAACATTCGGAGTCTGGACTCTTCTTACCTGCACTCTCTGCTTTCTCTGTGCTTTTAACCTCGAAAACAAGCCACTCTATACTGCTACCTTTCTATCATTCGTATATGCATTTGGTCATTTCTTGATAGAGTATCTGATATATCAAACAATGGCCATTGGAAATCTTACAACAGTCAGCGTCTTTGCAGGTATCTACAAATTTATTTGAATACATACGTTAAGCTGCTACTTTCCATTGCAACATACTTGTTCGGTAGTACATATGGATGGTGACATTTCGATGAAAGTAGTTTGGACATGTTCAGTCCAGTTTTGAGTATGAATGCAGGAATTAGGAATATGTTGGCCATTATCTTTATACTTATTCTGAAATTACTAATACAAAGTACAGTCTATGAAAATTTTAATTCTAATATTTGCGGTGGTAAACTAATTTGAGCTATAAGAACTGATACCACAGAGATATATAATTTCGAACTGAAATATTGAGGTCCAGTAGAATCGGGTAAATGTATGATGTATAGTATTTGAGCGTTGGATGTTGGATTCTCAAATTTAAAAGCTATTAATCACAGAAAGTTTGCAGACGGGGAACAATAGTATAACATGAAATCTAATGCAATAAATCAATTGCCTGAAATAATTAATATCCTATATAATTACTTAGGTTCCTGCCCTTTTCGCTAGATTTTAATATCCCCGCTCGCGCCAAATTTATGTCTACAGTTCATAGTTAGTACAAAAAGACACTTAATAGAACAAAATACATCTAATAAACTAAATCAATTTAATTGAACAATCATTGCTACCTAGAGTCCTCGAGCAACTTATTTATAACTCTATCTCTCTCTCAGTCCACATAATTAACAATTCGAAACATAAAACAAGCCTTGCTTAATCTTATACAATCTCAAAATGCGAGTCTATTCGACTAAAAATCAAACACGAATCAAACCATACATATAGCTTCCAGTAGTTACTCACATGGAAAACTTTAAATTTAGCAGAGAACAGATATACCAAATAAAATAATATATATCGTGAGAGCGGAAGATAGGGAGAAAGAGGGGGGAGAGGGGGGGGGGAGAGAGAGAGAGAGAGAGAGACAGAGAGAGAGAGAGAGAGAGAGAGAGAGAGAAACGACTCACAGCAATGATGAGCCAGAGATCGAGAGGAGCTTGTTCAGCTTTTAAGATATCGAGAATGTCTGTGGCGTCTCTGGGAAGCTGATCGAGAGAGACTTTGACCTCCTCCTCGGAGTTCTGTACCGGAATATACACACACGCCATTCTCCAATTCAATTATTCGATCCCAATTAAAACCCTATGCTTGTACTACTTTGGGTTGGGGTGAAGAAGAAGAAGAAGAAGCCGCGACACAATATATTTGTGAATGTAAACCCGTATATTTTATTTATATAGGGCAATATTAGAATAATATTTTATATATCTCTAGTAGAGAATCGAGCTAATTGCAGAGTATTGAGGGCTCGAATTAGGGCTTGTATAGTCTGCTCGATTTAGGGCTCTTATTGTGTTCGTATGTTTTTCAATGGGTGTGTGTAATTGAGAAAAACGAAAGAGATAGATAGTACAACAGAGACTAAAGAGAGAGATAGTACAGAGGGAGATGAGGGAGATGAGATGAGAGAGAGATAGTGAATTTGCCGCTCAGTCAGCTCAAATATTTCATCCACCGCCCACACAATTCACAGAATTCACAGATATTTGTGCCATTATCAATCCTTTTAATTTTTCTATTTTAATAATATTATAAATTTATTTTAATTTTTTGATATTAATATTATTACAAAAATTATTATTTAATTAATTTATAATAATCCATAGTTGTTATAAGCTATTATTTTTTACGATAAATTTTTTAATAATTATAATCAAAATTTATTAGTTTTTATATATTATTTTATTTTCAAACATATTTATTTAAATTTATGAAAATATTTTTAAATTTTTTTACAATATATTGCTATTGTAAAAATATAAATAATTCAATTATTTGATAGAATATTAATTTTATAATAATAATTTCAATGTCTGAATTAAAATTTTTGAATTTTAAAATTTAATAATTATTAAATCGTTAATTATAAATAAAATTCAAAAATATGTTAATTATACTCTAAGGTAACACAGCCCATGGAGTTACTAAGTTTAACACCTTCCACGGCTATAATAACATACCTTTAAGGATATGGTAACACCAAAACTAGAGTGTTGTGGTAGGTCCAAAATTTCATAGCTAAGGTAACACCCAAGAAGGTAACACCCCCCCTTAAGTGTTGTATAAAGCCATCTATGGCGTAGTGGATTTTAGGGGAAATTGGGATGACCACTTGCCGTTGATCGAATTTCCCTACAACAACAGTTACCATGTGAGTATAGGCATGCCCTCATATGAAGCTTTGTACGGACGAAGATGTCGGTCTCCCTTGTGTTGGGAAGAGGTTGGAGAGCGGAAGATATTAGGGCCTGAACTGGTCCAACAGACAAGAGAAACTATCGAGCTCATAAGAGGACGGATGATAGCGGCCCAAGACAGACAGAAGAAGTATGCGGACCAGGCCCGCAAGGACAAAGAATATGAGGTAGGAGAGTTTGTGATGTTGAAGGTATCACCGTGGAAAGGATTGATGAGATTTGGTAAGAAGGGGAAACTAAGCCCAAGATTTATTGGACCTTTTGAGATCTTGAAACGAGTTGGAAAGTTAGCCTATGAATTGGCTTTACCCCGAGCTTGCAGCAAGTACATAATGTGTTCCATGTGTCCATGCTACGACCCTACCATACCGACTTCCGACATGTGATAGAACATGATCAAGTGGATCTGCAACCAGACTTAACATATGTGGAGCAACCCTTAGAAATCATGGATAGAAAAGAACATGTGCTGAGAAACAAGGTTGTCAAACTAGTGAGAGTCTTGTGGAAGAATCAGAATGTCGAAGAATCAACATGGGAATTAGAGAGCGCGATGCGTGAAAAGCACCCCCAACTGTTTTCAACCTGATTCCGGGATGGAATCCTTTTAAGGAGGGGAGGCTGTAAGAACCCTAATTTTTGGTAATATTTTCTTTTATTTAATATCATGTGGCATTGTCAATATGGGACCTTTCTAGTCATCCCTGTTGATTAATAGAATTGATTGTCTGAGAAACTGTGTTGTTGCATTCACTATGTAAAATAAAAGGAAAATTGTGAAGGCAAGAGTCTTATTGTTAGTAAGATTTATAAAACTTGGGATTTGAGAATGGTTAGAGTATTAAAAGATTTATTAAGGATTATAACGAGGAATTATGGTCATTCGACGAATTTACACAATTAAGTACTTAAGGACTTATAGGGGAAATCTCTACGCGACAAAATATTATTACGAGAGATTAATTAAGATATGATACGAATTAAAGATTAAATGACAAGCATTGGTGGAAGAATAATGATACAAGGAGTAGTATTGCATGCAAGTCCCATGCAACCAAGTGGTTAGGAATAAGCAAACTAGTTAACCAAATGGAAGAGGAATAGTAACTAGTTACATTGCTTTTCAAAAAGAGCAGACAAGAAGTACAAGGAGCCATACCATGCTAGTACCTTGCCTATACATACAACATTATGTATCACCCAACCTTACTTTATCAATTATTCACCAAACAACAAAAATCAAAAACACCAAAAGCTCTCCCCCCCTTGGAAGAGAGCTTTCGGCCAAACACAAAAAAAGGAAGAAGAAAATTCTTCCTCCCCCATTTCTCATCACTCATAAATCAAGACATAATTACTAGGCCCTCTACATCATATAAGCAAGGTATGTTAAGAGTTTCAAGCCATTTCATCCATCCAAATTCAAGTTATAAATTGTTAAAGATTTGGTGAATAGTAACCATGTTTGATTTTTCTTTTAGATCTTGGATTGTAAGGGTTGTAGGAGACCATTCAAGGTGTTATTGAGTTGTGTAAAGCTTATCCAAGACTCCTAGGTGCTCAAGAAGGTATAAAAATCTCAAACCCTTTTGGTCATGTAGTGTTTATAGTGTTTGGTAGTAGATCCATGTGTTATATTGATAATCTTGGTGGTATAAGTAATGGATGACATGGATCTTGAGTTTTGATATTGTGATTGTGACTTTTATGATTGTGGATAGTATATGTGTATCCATGAGTGTTATAAACCATGAACTAAGTGAGTTAAGTGTTGGTTGTGTTGTGGAATTGTGAAAATTGGTTGATCTAAGTGAAAAATGCTTGCTGAGTTTTTCCAGGAACATTGACTTGTCTTGTAACACGATTTTGAACCCCCAAATGTTGTCCCCTGATGTCCTACCATATATTTCTGGAAATATAATTGAATGTAGTTTCTGGAAATATAAGGTTCACAACTAGGTGATGTATAGATTTTAAGTTATGGTCGGAGAAGTAAATTGTGTTTCTGGATTCCGGACTGCACTAAGTGACCCCCTTGTGAACCTTGTTTAAACCCCTAAAAATATATGTGGGATCATGGAAAAATTTGAGAAACTAGGAAATGCAGTGGTGAAGACCACCCAAAAAGAACTGGATTAAAATATGAATTTTTGGATTTTTTAAAAATTCTAGAGTAAATTTCGCGCAAGGGAAAAAGTCGTTAGTGGAGCATAATTCTAGGGGTAATGGTTATGATTCGAATGTGGTAACTAAATTAAGTCGATTAAGTGACGAGCGTAATCGAGTGACGACATGAACCTATAGTGGGGCTAGAGTGTCATAAGACGAAGTCGTTAAGTTAATTTCGTACCCCCTAAAACCCCGTAATTAAAGAGATATTGTTAAGGTACTAACGAGCGGTTATTGCTTATGTATAGATCGTTCCACTCCGCACGCTCGACCACCCCAACCAAACCAAGGCAAGTTTACTTTTCAAAACTTATCCATATACAAGGACTTTCACTGTTGTGTTTGTAGTTTTCAATTATATCAAATGCTATGTTTATCGAAGTATTGATGCAATTGAGATTGTATAAGTACATATATGTTTGTACCCCTTGAACTTAGATTGAAATGTTTTCCTCGGACAACGACTCTAGCAATAGAGGTCGTAGCGGTCCGTATATACTATTGACCGGGGAGCGGTATATTATTATATCGTAACTAGTTTGCGAAAACTCGAAGGGTCATTCGGGGAGTATCGTATACTCAAGTAATTATTGTTATATCTTCGTAAATACTCGAAACCCTATCTTGGATTAAAAGTTTATTTTTCGAATAATTATTTTATTAATTATTAATATTAAATCTTAAAATATTATTTATTAATTATTGTTCATTGTTTTAAAGATGAAGTCAATCCAAGATACATTTAATACTTTCAAACTCGAACCCTTTCGAACTCAAAACATTTTCGAAAACCCCCGGTCAGGTTCTGCTTCTTGTATGATTTCAAGAATCATCGGTCGACTGATGTCGGACCTCAATTACTCTGTTTTTAATCAAAATCAAGTTTTCAAAAGAAAAAGAAAAAGGGACTCTAGCACGTGTGGGAACCGTTGACGAACGATTCCCGGGATGTGTAAGCGGCCGTGAGCCAGGCGGTCCATCAATTATTATTCCGGCCCAGGTGTTGCCGAAGGATGATTACGGATGTAGTTTTCATCGAGGGTGATTACGGATTTAGTTTTCACCCGAGGATAGTTACGGATGTAGTTTCTATCCTTCTACCGGTAGAGAAGACCCGCGGATTATTGGACTTGGATGTGGCGACTGATCATCGTCAATCCTTGTCAGGTTTTTATGTTTTCTTCCAGTCCCATCCTCCACTTTGGAAAAATACTCAAACACTGCTTCTTGGGCCTAAGTGCCAAGTTGCCGATAGTGTGGTTTTGATGAGAAAATATTGACATCGTGCAGTATCTAGAACTGCAAGATTTTTTATAAAGATTGGCACGTGTTAGTGCACTCTTGCAATTGTTTCAAAGAATGAAATATTTTTGTATGAGAAACCTTCTAAGCTAATGGAAGGAAAGAGGTTTGCAATGATGTATTCCCTGTACAGTATGTTAATCGTAGAGTGTTTTGCCGAAAATGATATACTCATATGTATATATTTTCAAACTTGAGATATGTTGAAATGGGAACCTTATAAAGGGTTCATATGTTATTCTTAAAGCTCCTTAGTGAGTATAGATGTTTTATTCAAACTCGGACATATACAGTGTCCAATTATGTTTTGAAATCTGAGATATATACCCATATAGTTGGGAATGTTTTCGAAATAAACCCCATTATTATTTTACAAAATGGTGAACTTGCTGAGCATTATGTAGCTCATTCTTGCTTTATAAAAACTTTTCAGAAAGAGAAGAATTTGGTCGGTTAACTCCGCGACAGCAGAAGAGGAGTAAAAGATTTACCCCAGAGATGATTTAGTTCCTGATAGATACTACAGAGTAAGTCTGATAGGTTTTCAACTGTAATAGTAAGACTTGTCTTCAAGTGTAGTTGTATAAGTGGAATTGTGTAAGACTCTGATTTGTACAAATGAATTGTAATATTTAGTGGCACTTTTGATTATCGTTTCTGAGGCTCTAACTTGTTTGTGCTTAAGATTGAGGTCTGAATGGATGTATTGTTGAGTTGTACAATTAATACAGGTATGATATGGTTGGATGGTGATGTGACGACCTGAATCTTTGACCTCAGATTTGGGGGCGTTACAAGCTTCTTCCACTTTCTTTGGTTCATTTTTAGACAAGAATGCATGAAACAGACATTCACTTGCAGTAGCACTTCTTGTTTTCACTTTTGCATCTGGATCACCAATTATCAAATCAGGTGTATGTGATTTAGTCCATTTCCTAGCAGAGGGCAAATGACTTCTGTCAGCATGTGATCCTCCCCCTTGATCCATGCTCTCCTGATTTTGTTGTGATCTATCTTGGTTTTCTGAGACTCTCCCTGAACTTGACTGCCCAGAGTCAGAATTTGAATTTTCAGAGTTTGAATCGTCAGAGTTTGATCCAGATTTTTCAGTTGACTCAGTATCAGTGTTTGAGTCTTCATCTTGATCATGCTCCCCCTCAACTGGTTCTCCCCTTTGTTGTGGCTGAGGAGTTTTTCCAGTGTTTACCAGTAGAGGTTCAGAGTTTGTTTCAACAGAGTCTGTCAGAATTGTTTCATCAGAGTTTACTTCATCAGAGTTTAAATCTTCATTTTCAAAATTCAGTTGATCATATTCATCTTTGTCTTCAAGTCCAGTTATCTTCTTATCATCAAAAGATACATGTATAGATTCCATGATCACTTTAGTTCTCAGATTGTAAACTCTGAATGCCTTTGTTGACAGTGGATAGCCAACAAAAATGCCTTCATCTGCCTTTAGCTCAAACTTGGTCAACTGTTCTGGATGAGTCTTCAAAACAAAACATTTGCACCCAAAAATATGAAAGTATTTCAGGTTAGGCTTCTTTTTCTTCACCATCTCATATGGTGTCTTTCCATGCTTATTGATCAGTGTTGTATTTTGTGTAAAACAAGCAGTTTGAACAGCTTCTGCCCAGAAATAAGTTGGCAATTTTGCTTCATCAAGCATAGTTCTGGCAGCTTCAATCAAGGTTCTATTTTTCCTTTCAACTACACCATTTTGTTGTGGTGTACCAGGTGCTGAAAATTCTTGCTTCACTCCATTGTCCTTGCAGAATTCTTCCATTGTTGCATTTCTGAACTCAGTTCCATTATCACTTCTGATCATTCTAACTTTGTTACTTGATCCTTTGTCCAGAAGCTTCACATGCTCCATAAGAGTTAATGCAGTTTCATCCTTCTTTGCTAGAAAATACACCCAAGTGAATCTAGTGTATTCATCAACAATGACTAAAGCATATTTCTTCCTTGCTATAGACATAACATTTACTGAACCAAAGAGATCAACATGCAGAAGATGATAGGGATCAGTGATTGAAAATTCTGTCTTGCTCTTGAAAGATGACTTCCTTTGTTTAGCCTTCTAACATGAATCACATAGACCATCAACATTTAACAGAGCCTTTGGGAGTCCTCTTACAAGATCCTTTCTGATCAATTCATTGATGTTGTTCAAGTTCAAATATGAGAGTTTCTTGTGCCACTTCCAACTCTCTTCACTAGACATTCTTGTAGACAGGCAAACAGCTTTTCCAACAGAGTCTATCAAAAGCTTGATTTCATAAATGTTGTTTTGCCTGTGACCAACTAGAACAACCTTTCCTGTAGATTTGCTGATAACTTCACAATATTCAGGTTGAAAATCTACATGATATCCCTTGTCACAGATTTGACTCACAGATAACAAGTCATGCTTGAGTCCTGGGACATGAGCTACAATGTTGATGATGACATTTCCAAGATTAATATTGCCATATCCCAATGTTCTTCCTACATTGCCATCACCATAGGAAACTTTTGGGCCAACTTTCTCCTCATAGTCTGATAGCAGGGCTTTATTTCCAGTCATGTGTCCTGAACATCCACTGTCCACGACTAGGGTTGCCTCCCTGTTACCCTGCAATCACAAGCAATTACTGAGGATTAGTTTTAAGGATCCAGACTTGCTTGGATCCTTTGGCATTCTTAACTTTGTTAGCTTTTGCAGCGGAATTAACATTATCAGAGTTTGAGCTAACAGTATCAGTGTTTACACTTGCAGTATCAACTTTAACCCATTTCAGATTGGGTTTCAGTTCATAGTAATTATGATAGATAGCATGATATTCTCTGCAAGTATAAATGGAATGCCAAGTGCTTCCACAGTGTGTGCATAAAGTCTGTGGCTTAGTTCTAGCAAAATCATTCTTTACCTCAGACTTGGTAGGTAAAGAATTTATATTTATATTTTTCTTGCAGAAATTTGCAAGATGATTAGTACTACCACAGTTATGACATGTCTTTCTTGGAGCATAACTAGCAAGCATTGGTTTATTTCCTGAAGTGATGCCTACTTTTCCATTTCTGTTCTTATTTGACACTCTCTGTTTCTTAACAGATTTTAACTCCTTCAGTTTATGTTTGAGTTGTTTATCTGTCATTGAACCAATATTAACCTGTTTAACACTAGTTTTTACTGGTTTACTTTTAACAACTTCTTTTTCATTTTCAGACAAAAATTTACTGGTTCCATGTACAAAATGAGGTCTGATTTTAACTTGATTTTGAAATCTAAGTTCATCTTCCTCATTATAACCTAAACCAACAGTGTCTGTTTGAAAAATCTGTTGAGTGTCCTTTCTAGAATTAGTCCAAGTCCTAATTTTCTTATTTGCTTCCTCCAACTCAGATTCTAGTTGTTTATATTTCTGAAGCAAATTCTGTTCTATACAAACAGCATCATCTCTCTCTTTCTGAACTTGTTGCATGTTTTCAAGTTTTTCTTCAACTAGTTTATTTCTAACCTTAAGTTCAGAATTTTCAGCTTTTATCCTCTCGTTTTCTAAAGTCTGATCCCTATAACTTATATGAAATGACTTAAGATAAATTTTTAATTGAGCAATGTCATCAATATTATAAGCATAGGTAGTTAGAGGTACCTGATTTTCAGAAGTTTCTGATTCAGTAGTAGCCATGAGAGCATAGTTCACTTCATCATCAGAATCTGAAGTATCTGCCCAATCTCTGCCTTTAGTGTAGAGTACCTTTCCAGTTTTACCCTTCTTGCACTCAGGAGCATAGTGACCCATTCCTTACACTTGTAGCATTGAATTTCAGATTTATCTTTCTTCCCTTTAGAATCTCTCTTATCAAACTTCCTGAAGCTTTTCCTGTTTTCATTTGAATCTCTAGAAAACCTTTTCCCTTTCTTGAAATTCTTGAAGCCCATTTTCTTGAAGGTCTTCACCATCAACACAGCCATTTTCCTCATTTCTTCTTCATCATCCTCAGAGTCAGATGATTCAGAAGAGTTTGAATCACAATCAGAGTTTGATGATTCACTTTCTGAGTGTATGACCAAAGCTTTTACCTTCATTTTCCTTCTTGATGCCTCTTTCTTCTGAGGCTTCTCTTCAACATTAAGAGCAACAGACTTTGCCTTCCTGCTTGATCTCCTGTTTCTCTGCTCCATTTCCAATTCATGAGTTTTGAGCAGCCCATAGATTTCATCAATCTCTGTTTCAGCAAGATCATAGTTGTCTCTAATAGTGGTTGTTTTCACATCCCACTTTTCAGGTAGAGAAAGAAGAAACTTGAGATTTGAGTCTTCTAGATCATACTCTTTGTTGACCAATGACAGATCATTGAGCAGTTTACAGAATCTATCAAATGTTTCTGTCATGGTCTCTTCAGGTTTAGCCTCAAAATGCTCATACTCTTGTGTAAGTATGTTTCTCCTATTCTTCTTAATAGCCGCAGTTCCTTGACACCTGACTTCAAGAGCATCCTATATCTCTTTTGCAGTGATGCAGTTAATGACTTTGTTAGACATAACATTGTCTAAAGCACTATGCAGTAAATGCCTAACCTTTGCATCCTTAGAAATTGATGATAGATCCTCAGGAGTCATGTCCTTCTTTTCCTTTGGAACTATTTTAGCTTCTTCACCAGCAGCTGCAACAGATAGCTTTGTAGGATTGTGAGGGCCTTCATAAATCCTGTCAAGATATTCTGGATCTGTAGCCTCCAGAAACATAGTCATCTTGACCTTCCACATAGCATACTCTATTGGCCTCAGAATAGGAACCCTGATTGGTTCATAACGACTCACAGTAGTAGGAGCCTTTTTAGAAACAGTAGGTGTTGGTGGAGGAATTGCTGACATGATTATTGTTGTGTTTGGATCTTAACCTGTAATAAAGTAACAGATTGGCTCTGATACCACTTGTTAGGCCGAATACACAATTAATAATCAAATTCGTATGAGAGTTTAACAAGTAATACGTTTATGCACTTAAAAACTTCTGGTATTAAGAACCCTCTTCGTGATGTAAAATATCACAAAGAGCTGCTAGGTTACAATAAAGATAATTCGTTGTACGATACCCTTCTAGGGTTAACCTAAATGTATTTATAAAACATACAGCTACGATACAATCTCTAATTGATATTCCTAATAATCAGCTATACAATGATATCAATTACAGATTGTCACACGTCTCCTAAGTCAACTCGATCTCTTTGATAGCTATCCAATCTTCAAAGATATCGCTTCCATAATAAATCTTCAATCACTGTTGACCAGTAGACACTTCCTCTAGACAGAGTTTGACAAACTCTGTCGAGCTTCCATCTGTCAGAGTTTACACTAAACTCTGACTGCTTCCAGCTAAACTCTGATAATTCACTGTAACACTTAAACACTGATTAAAACACATCAATTATATTTAGCACCTATCATATAAACCTAACTTCAAAATTTGAGTTTTGAAATATCAGGGGTGTTCAAAACCAGGTTGGTGTTGAAAGACCCTAAAGGTGTTTAAAACACCTAGTCCAGAGGACCGTATTCCTTGTCTAAACAACTCAAAAATGAGAATTTTCACGTGATTCTTTCTCTAACCAAGAGTGTATAAGAGTATCTATTGGATTAACTTAACTTCAAAATTTGAGGTTAGGATTTCACTAATCGCAATTAGGGGGTGATTAACTTCGATTATCGACGTTTAAGGACTTCCACTCTAAAATTAACCTATCTCAAGGTTAGGGGTGGATATCCTAGTAGTAATCACATTAAATACGAATTAATTAGCCTCGATTAAGGCCTTTGTAGCCTCGTTTAGGGTTGTTTAGCCCCGATTATGGCCGAATTAGTGTCATTTGTTCAAAAATTAGCCTTTATTAAGGCTTATGAGCAATGACCGCTTGATATTAACCCTAACATAGATAAGTTGAGGGAAATAAATCACTAATGAATTTATGATAAAGGATCCTATACACGAATTGCACTTGGATTAGTGTCTACGAGCTCGAAACGGCACTAATCCCATTCCCGAAAGGCCTAGAGATCTTAAGAAAAAGGTTCGAGAGGCCAAGGAAATTTTAACTCTCTTAAGTATTAACTTGGGAGATAACTTTAGTCGTTGTAAATGTGTAGGTCGCTCCACACTTTACTGTAAGACGATACCTCGGTAGGGCCGGTGTGACCTTAAACTTCTACGAAATCAAGTTTTCCTAGAAGTTGGGGGCAAATGATATGGGTGAAAAATAATCCCTAAAGACATATTTATTATAATATTTATTGGCTCATAAATAAGGCCCGAAACCCTAGTTGGGCATTAAATTCGTAATTAATGATTAAGCCCAAAGAACAGCCCAAACCGGGGACGTCCGGTATAAGCTTGTTTCTAACATGGGCCTGATCCACAAACCGGGTACGTTCTGGAAACAAGGAATGTTCTAGAATATCCCTGGGATAAGATGTAGCCTCCAAGGCACCTAATTCGACATGGAAACTAACTCCCACAAGGAAGGAGTCGGAACCTTCCTCAATGACGGTGACTTGTCCACCAAGTCTCCAAACCCTACTACGATTCTAAGGCTCCCGCGGCCTATATAAGGGCCTGACCCCTCATTCTTAGAACTACGTCTTGGCTTGATTCTCAACTCTGAGATACGTAGGCATCTTGTGACGACCCGAATTAGGTCACGACAATGCAAGCGCAGCCATTAAAGCACGAAGCTCACGAACCCTAGCCGCAATTTAACAACCCTAATTTTTATTCCATAACACACCTGAAACGACTTAGAAGTCTCAGTGTCACCATCACTAATCACCTTAGCTTTCGGAGAAGCTGCCATAATGTCCTCATCAAACGTAACATCTCTGCTGATTATAAACTTAGAATCATCAATAGACCAAAGACGATTACCTTTTGTACCTATTGCATACCCCAAGAATATAGCCTTCTTGGCCTTCGCATCAAGTTTTCCCTCGTCAACATGCTGTTGGGCCGCGACGAGTCATAACTCCATAATAGTATGATATTGTTCGTTTTGGGCTGAGCCCACACGAATTTGTTTTTAGGCGCATCCCAAAAGTTCTCATTCTAATGGAGTTAACCGGCTTCACTATATACAAGAGAACTATCTCTTATCTCCTCGATGCGATACTTGGGTTGACACCACCCAATGATCCTCCTCTCAAACCAAGAACCATATAACCCGTGATCTTACTCTTATGATAAATCTGTCTACGTCTTACACCGCTGCCTATCTCCAAAACCCGCTGCCTGAACACCTTTTGGGAAAACTTTCGACACAAGGAACCCTGACAAATCTCCAATCGCCACCGAGGGGAACCTCCCACATCGAACAACCGCAACCTGTAACCCCCAGGATCTAATACCACTTTTGGACCGCAACGAACTATAACTCCATAATAGTATGATATTGTCCGCTTTAGGCTGAGTTCGCACGAATTTGTTTTTGGACACATCCCAAAAGGCCTCATTCTAATGGAATTAACCGGCTGCTCTATATACAAGAAAATTATCTCTTATCTACTCGATGTGGTACTTGGGTTAACACCACCCAAAAAGAACACCACTTGTATGACTTAAATATCTGACATTACGTGAGACGAGGAGGAAGAAGAACTAATTAGTGGAAGTTTGATAGAAAAATGCTTTGATAAAAATGTCTCTTCCGTTGTAATGGTTATTTTGTCTAAAATACAAATATTTTTCAAGTAATTCATAAGAAATCGTAAACGGATCAATTATATATCGCGACAAATCTAGAAATTGGTTTTATGGAGAGCGAGTTTTTAACAACTATTGATATATTGATATTTTTTGTGATGAAAATGTTTAATTTATGATCTACTGTATATTTCAACTGTATGGTTTGTTAACTAAGTCTCTATTCATTAAATATATCAACTGTTTTGAATATTAATGGCCAACTCCCTGCTTTATTACTACTTTTCAATTTACTCATTGATATCGCTAAATGAAAAATAAATAAAAAGAACTGAAAATTCAACGTAATCGATAAAGTACCTAGGAATATGATTAAGCATCCGGTCAGTTCGATTCAGAATCAAACCAAATTGATTAGACTAAAAACTATATTATTAATTTTTCCTGGACGGAACCGAAGCGAAAAAATGCTATTTGGTTCGATTATTTCCTTTACGACAAGAAATTTTTTCAAAAAAAAAAAGGAAATTCTCATTGGTGCCCATCTATAATTGGCTTTTCCAAATGATTTCATTTTTTGTTTTGATCTTACGAGTGGTACCCCTAAAGTAAGTGATTACACTTGTCATACCTTCTGTTAGTGAACACGTAATAATCAGAATATTTAAATGCAAGTCATTAGTTCAATGTAATTCGACATGTTTCAGATTTAAAATCGGAGCATGACATGATATTTTAAAAGTACCCAAAATTTCATCATTTTTTACATATGATATCAGTTCTATCCGGCTCGAAACGTATCAACATTTGTAGGATTTAGTAAGTTTGTTTGCCGAATAGGCGAGATCTTCGTCAAATACTTTGGGATTGTAACATATCACATCAATACGAATTAATGTATTTAATATCATTATAATAGCAAGTTAATATAATGCATATCAAAATAACTAGCTTAGTATGTAATGGGTTTTTAGGTCAAGAACTTGACATGATTTTAAAAAATAATTCAAATTTGACCGTGAATGTTACATTTAAACTTAATCAACTTATTTATCACATTTCATTGTTTTATGAAAAACTGTGAATCAATATCGTAGTTTAAAAAATTAACTTGTGTCAGTTTTAAAAATGGTGAGTTTTTAAAAAATGTCATTTACAATCTTAATTAAATATTTATTGCGAATTTAGAATAAAAAATTAAACTAATTATTATTGATTTAAAAGATTTTTCACCAAATAATGCAATTTGACAATAGCATATGAATCCATTAATTTCAAATATAACCTATATTAAAAGTATATAGGTTGTAGATTGCATACAGCGTTATTGAATCAGTATATGAAACTCGATTACGATTGTAAATTGTGTTAGAAAATGGAAAGTTCAAGGCATATTTCTAATATGTTCTTGATGTAATTTTCGGAAACTAACAAGTGGAGGTTGTTCCTTGTAATGAGGACTTAAACTTTCATGTTTGGATCTAAGACATTTTCTTAATGAAATCCATAAATAAATTGAGATGAAAGAAGGATGTTTGAAATGGGTTATGTGGGTTGTTTAGTTGAAATAACTTGTATCCCACATAGAATTAGTAATGAAAGGTTGGTGGCTTTATATAGCTCCATGTACAAGTGTAGTGCACAACTACTAAGGCATGTGGATGTGCATGGTTGTAGTGTGGGCCTCGCGCACACGCACACATACACGCACCGCCGTCTCGCCTCGCCACGCCATGACTTGGGTTGGGTTGAAAGGCGATTTGGGCGAATGTCTCGGCGTCTCGCGCGCATACGCGAAGCGACCTGGGCAATGAATTTTATTACCTGGATTATTGATTTATTTTAAGAGGAAATCACACTTTATTTGTTACTATAGTGGATCAGTACTTGGATTAAATCTTGATGGAACTGGTCAGACATCAAATATTGATGGGCCAAGTCCTGATGGATATAAATCCTGACGTTACCAGTTCCTAATGATGACTAAATACTGGTGGACATCAGATCCTGACGGACATAAAATTATAATGGATCAGATCCTGATGTTGGTCAATCCTGATGCTTTTGTAACTGAAAAATAAATCCTGATGCTGCAGTTAATGAAATTAAATAAGAATATTTACTTTCCTTTTATGGAGTATCAGTTACGTTTTATTTTTTGTATTATATACATACAGAAAAGAATGTTGATATACAAGATACGTCCTAAGGATAGAAACCCGATCTGCCTTCCTCTTTCTCTGGTCTCCCTCAATACATACAGACTATATACATAGTTCTCAGGCGAACTGAGGTGTTGATCGCTGTTGAGCTCTCCGTTTCTGTGACCGGTTTGATCTGTGCTGTTTTATCTTGGAAGTGATATTGCTGCAACCCAACATAGCGTAAGTGGGGAAATAATCTCTTCAAGAACAGTCAAATCCTCTCGAAGGGTTTAGCGACTCAACTGTTCTTTCTCTTATCAGTTGTTGCTAAAGCTTCTGTGGGAGATAAGTTTTCTTATTTTTTTCTCGTTAAATTACAGTATCTGATTATATTCGTGTTTATACCTTCGTGATTTGTTTTGTTAATTGGTTATATGTCTGTTCTTATTTAATATATATCACTGCCTCATTGTTGCTGTAGTTGTAATATACCCAACAATCTTGAAGAGATTATTTGTGTTATATATTGTTAATTAACAAGATGGTTATTGAAACTGAATCTTCTGTTGTTTAGACTGGCTCTGTGTCTGGTGTTACTGTACCTACCATTGACTGGACCACATACCATTTCCCACAGCCTATTGATTTAACAGGAATGCCTGATAAATTCAGTGGGGGTGTCGGTTTTTCTCGTTGGCAGAAAAAGATGAAACTGTGGTTAACGGTAAAGGGTCTATGGCCGGTGGTGCAGCATGAGAAACTAGTCGTGGTTAAGGAAAAAGCTGAAACTATTAAGGCTTATGCTATGTGGGAGGAGAAGGATGGGGTGGCTAGGGCTGCAATTCTGGCAACTTTAGCGAACACTCTATTCGATGTTTATTCATCTGACTCCTACACTGCTAAGCTCTTATGGGAGAAGCTTGACCAGACACATAATACTGACTCGCAAGGGTTGGAAAAGTATTCTGTGGCTAGGTTTCTTGACTTTAAATTGATGGATACTAAATCCATAACTGAGCAGGTGCATGAGTTTGAGACGTTGGTGCATGCTTTGAAGGAGTCCGGTATGGACCTTCCTGAGAAGTTTCAGGTTATGTCAGTAATTTAAAAGCTCCCAAAGTCTTGGGAAGAGTTTGCACTCTCCCTGAAAAGACAGAAAGGAGAGATTACTTGGACAAACCTGATGTTGGACATCTCTGTGCAGGAACAACACAAGTCCAAACAGGGACATGTGATGCCTGTTGAACATGCTGGGAGTTCAAAGGTGAATGTAGTGACTGTAGGACAGAAAAGAAAGAATGTCACTAAGAAGGAAAACACTAAGTCTAATAATGACAAAAACAAGGCTAAGAAACCAAAGGAAAATAAACCATGTTGGTCTTGTGGACAGGTTGGTCATTGGAGCAAGGACTGTGCTGTAAAGAAAGCTAAGAAATCTGTAGTGGGAGCACAAGCTAACACTGTGCTTGGAACCACTGGTGGGCCTGTGGTTAACATGGTTGTTAGTGAGGATATTGCTTCTGAAACTGACAATGGGTATGAAACCTACAACCCTGTACTTCTTTCTACTTATTCGTCTCCTGAATGGTTGATTGATACTGGAGCTAATGTACATATTTGTAGTGATATTACTCTGTTTATATCTTATCAACAGACTCATGGAATGACTGTGACTATGGAGAATGCGAGTGCGACTCAAGTACTTGGAATAGGAAACGTGGACATGAAGTTTGCTTCTGGGCGTGTTCTATCCCTCACTAGAGTGCATCATGTTCCTGATATTCATAAAAATATAATAACTGGAAGTTGTTTAGTTAAAAATGGATTTGAACTTTCTTTGAAATGTAATAAAGTAGTTATTACACATACTGGTGTATTCTTTGGCAAAGGTTATTTATCTGATGGATTGTTTTTAATAAATGTTGAGTCTATTTTGGGCAGTTTTATTAATGATAATGTTGCTCCTTCTGTTAATTGTGTTGAATCGTCTGATTTGTGGCACTTGCATCTTGGTCACTTGAATTTTGGTGCTCTAAATAACATGATGAATTTAGAGTTGATTCCAAAATATACCATTGATAAGAAATCTAAATGTCAAGTATGTGTGATTGCTAAACAAACTAGGAAACCCTTTCATAATGTGGTTAGGGATTCAAATGTGTTAGATTTAGTGCACACGGACATATGTGAATTTGGTGGTGTTTTGACCAAGGATCATAATAGATACTTCATTACTTTTATAGATGATTGTAGTAGATATTATCATGTTTATTTGCTTAAACATAAAGATGAAGCACTAGAAAAATTCATTATGTACAAAACTGAAGCTGAAACACGAACAAGTAAAGTGCTTAAACGTTTGAGATCAGATAAAAGTGGTGAGTATACGAGTACCTTGTTTAATGAATTTTGCAAGAGCAATGGTATAGTTCATGAGGTAACTCCACCATACACACCTGAGTCTAATGGGGTGGCAGAACGAAATAACAGAACCTTTAAAGATATGATCAGTACTATGTTGATTAATTCGGGGTTGCCTAAGTATATGTGGGGGAGGCTCTGAATACGGCTTGCCATATTCTGAATAGAGACCCTCTGAAACATATGGACAAGACACCTTATGAATTATGGACAACGAAAAGCACTAGCTTAAAATATCTTCGTGTGTGGGGGTGCCTTGCAAAGGTACTTGTCCCTGAACACAAGAGAAAGAAACTAGGGCCGAAAACTGTTGATTGCATCTTTCTGGGCTATATTGAAACCACTACGGCTATGAGATTTTTAGTGTTAAAATATGACATAGACGGTATAGTGGCTAACACTATAGTTGAATTTTGTTATGCAACATTCTTTGAGGATGTGTTCCCTATGAAGACTGGTATACCTCAGGGTATTTCTGATGATGATCCCACTCACACATCGAGTTCCATTCCTGATCATGTGGAAAGGATGACAAATGTGGGGTAGATCCTGGTAGTAGCTCTACTCCTAATGAAGTAGAGGAATCTAGAAGGAGTAAGCGTGCAAAGGTAGTCAAGGATTTTGGAAGTGATTTTATCACTTACAATATCGAGGATGAACCTTTAATTTTCTGGCAAGCCATGGATTCTTCAGAATCTAGGTACTGGAAAGGTGCTGTAAAAAGTGAGATTGACTCTATTGTTTCTAATGGAACATGGGAGTTGGTTGACCTACCTCCTGGGTGTTCTACTATAGGATGAAAATGGGTCTTCAGAAGGAAGATGAACCCGGATGGCTCAATAGATAAGTATAAAGATAGGCTAGTAGCTAAGGGTTTTAAGCAAAAGGAAGGCATTGATTACTTTGATACATACTCTCCGGTTGCTAGAATGACAACAATCCGAATGCTTATAGCATTGGCTTCTATACATGGTCTTATCATCCATCAAATGGATGTAAAGACAATTTTTCTTCATGGTGAACTTGAAGAAGAGATTTATATGGATCAGCTTGAGGGAGTTGTTGCTTCTGGAAATGAAAGGAAAGTATGCGAGTTAATCAAGTCTATATATGGCTTAAAACAAGCTCCAAGAGACTGGCATAAAAATTTTGTTGAAATTGTTTTAGAATCAGAATTTGTAGTTAATGAAAGTGACAAGTGTGTCTACTACATGGTTAAAGGAAATGAATGTATTATTGTGTGCCTATATGTTGATGATATTTTGTTGTATGGAACAAATATTGAGATTATTAATGAGACAAAAAGTTTCTTGAAAAGGCACTTTGATATGAAGGATATGGGAGAGGCTAATGTGATTCTTGGTATCAAGTTGACTCAGTCAACTGATGGAATAACTTTGTCACAATTTCATTATATAGAGAAATCTATACTTGAGAAGTATGGGTATTCAAATTGTAGAATAGCAAGTACTCCATATGATCCTAAAATTGCCCTTGTCAAGAATAGTTCTGGAGTTCATGTGTCTCAGTTAAGGCATTCTCAGATTATTGGGAGTTTGCAGTATCTTGCTAATGGTAAAAGGCCGGATATTTCATATTCAGTGTCTAAGTTAGCAAGATATACAAGCTGTCCAAACAAGACTCATTGGGATGCTCTAGATAGAGTACTTAGATATCTGAAAGGCACCATCTATCTTGGTTTGCATTACAAGAGGTTTCCTGGAGTGCTAGCGGGATATAGTGATGCAAGTTGGATAGCTAAGAAGTCTGGTTCCAATGGAGTGACTGGATACTTGTTTACCCTTACGGGTGGAGATGTATCTTGGAAGTCTTCTAGACAGACTATTATAACTCGGTCTACTTTTGAGGCTGAGTTGTGTGCATTAGATGCCACGGGGACTGAGGCTGAATGGTTACATGGACTTATGTCAATGTTACCTGTAGTAAGTCGACCACTTCCTGCTTTTGTTGTTCATTGTGATAGCCGTACAACTATCGACAAGATAAACAACAAGAAGTATAATGTGAAAACAAAGAGACATATCCAAGTTAGACTGAAGTCTATATGGGGTCTAATGTCTGAAAGGATTATTGATGTTGAGTTTGTTGGAACTCAAGATAACCTAGCTGATCCCTTGATTAAGGGACTTGAGCATGCTGTTGTCCTTAAGTCTAGGTTGGGGATGGGACTAATAACCCATAATGATTCATCTACAGCGGGAACCCAATACACATGAGAGGAGATCCCTCGAAAGTGTATTCAATGTGGTAATAACAAGTTGTAAGGGTGAATTAGTTGTACCTTTAAATACATAGATTGATACTCACGTATCTGTAGTCTATCCCCTGTAAACCTAAAAGGTACTGTAACTGCCAGAATAACAAGAGTTATTTGAACTTTGAATGGGGTCAAGTCATATGACGAGATGCTAGCAGTACATCTCTGGAGATGCCCAGCTAAGCGAATGTAATTGTGTGGTCGCAATTAGAGGAAAGGGTTATTCCTTGAAGCATTCGACGAACAAAATCGAGACATGACCATCAACGTCTCAAAGCCGTAGATTAGCATCATAGCCTTTGACTTATCATCGTCTATGGAGTGTGGTTACACCAAACGGATAAAGATTCAGGTGAAACATTCCATCTGTATCCGGTAGCCATCGAAGTAGGGGACTTAGGAGGGTTCAAAGCTGGAAGGGTACATACTCTGAAAAAAAGTCATGATGAGGATAAATATGCATTTCTGTATGGATTTGTGGGGGATTGTTAGAAAATGGAAAGTTCAAGGCATATTTTTAATATGTTCTTGATGTAATTTCCGGAAACTAACAAGTGGAAGTTTTTCCTTGTAATGAGGACTAAAACTTTCATGTTTGGATCTAAGACATTTTCTTAGTGAAATCCATAAATAAATTGAGATGAAAGAAGATTGTTTAAAATGGGTTATGTGGGTTGTTTAGTTAAAATAACTTGTATCCCACATAGAATTGGTAATGAAAGGTTGGTGGCTTTATATAGCTCCATGTGCAAGTGTAGTGCACAACTACTAAGGCATGTGGGTGTGCATGGTTGTAGTGTGGGCCTCACGCGCACACACACACACACGCGCCGCCGCCACGCTACGACTCGGGTAGGGTCGAAGGGCGATTTTGGCGAATGTCTCGGCGTCTCGCGTACGCGAGGTGACCTGGGCGAAGAATTTTATTACCTGGATTATTGATTTGTTTTAATAGGAAATCAGACTTTATTTGTTACTGCAGTGGATCAGTACTTGGATTAAATCTTGATGGAACTGGTCAGACATCAAATATTGATGGGCCAAGTCCTGATGGATATAAAATCCTGACGTTACCAGATCCTGATGATGACTAAATACCGATGGACATCAGATCCTGACGGACAGAAAATCCTGATGGATCAGATCCTGATGTTGGTCAATCCTAATGATTTTGTAACTGAAAAATAAATCCTGATGCTGCAGTTAATGAAATTAAATCAGAATATTTACTTTCCTTTTGTGGAGTATCAGTTATGTTTTATTTTTTGTATTATATGCATACAGAATAGAATGTTGATATACAAGATACGTCCTAAGGATTGAAACCCGATCTGCCTTCCTCTTTTTCTGGCCTCCCTCAATACATACAGACTATATACATAGTTCTCATACGAACTGAGGTGTTGATCGCTGTTGATCTCTGTGACCAGTTTGATCTGTGCTGTTTTATCTTGGAAGTGATATTGCTGCAACCCAACACAGCGTAAGTGGGGCAATAATCTCTTCAATAACAGTCAAATCCTCTCGAAGGGTTTGGAGACTCAGTTGTTCTTTCTCTTATCAGTTGTTGCTAAAGCTTCTGTGGGAGATAAGTTTTCTTATTTTTTCTCGTTAAATTATAGTATCTGATTATATTCGTGTTTATACCTTCGTGATTTGTTTTGTTAATTGGTTATATGCCTGTTCTTGTTTAATATATATCACTGCCTCATTGTTGCTGTAGTTGTAATATACCCAACAGATTGCATACAGCGTTATTGAATTAGTGTTGACGGGGATTAATCAACAAAATAATGTTTATTTATGGACCGGGACGCGTTCAAAAATTACATTTTAATTCAGGATCGATGGCAAAGATTTCGCCCTCTCGATCCCGAAGTGACCCGATATTCATCACTAATTACATTACCTGTACTCATTCAATACATGTAGATTACATACCACAAATAAGAAAATGTATGATTCGCTTTATGAGTTAATTTAGCAACGCTGCGCAAATTAGTAACGTCTTACGTACAATCAGGTGCATTGATACTTAGTCAACTTATATTTGGTATATTTAAAACATTATACATTTTTATCAATAATGAAAATTAATAATGCTATTATTACGTGTTGTAAAAAAAATTCTAAATATTGTCGTGTACCTTACACGAACTATTTTGCTAGTTTAGAAAAATTGAAAAACATGATTAAAAATGTAAAAATTCTTTTTTCTCCTCTCCTTCTATAATTCGGGAGCACAAATTTAATCCATTCTAAAGTAATAGAAGTAGTAGATGACATGTTTTTTCTGGACTGGAGTTTCTTCTAACAAATCTTGGAACTGACTGAGAATCGAATCTAAAACATGAGACAACAAGAAATAAATCCTTAACCACTTGAGTTATCTTATCGCTCTCTTCTACACCTATAAGGAGCCACATGCTTTCTAAAATTTCTAAATTTTGGCAACGTCATGCTACTCATGTTAATACGATTCTTATGTCTTGGTGACATTCTAAACTTACTGTTATACCAAAAATATGACATTTCAAAAAAAAATGTTAAATTTTATGTTAAAATGATATAATGATATATTTTATGTTATATATAGAATAAAATATAGACGAAGTTATATTTATTAATTATCAAAAAGTAAAAAAAAAAAAGAAATAACAGATGTTTAAAAATGTGGGGTAGTTGAAAGTTAGTTAAATTTGTATTTAAATGGATGAAATATTTGGAAGTTGGTTTAACTTTTGAAATAAAATTTAGACCAATGCGATACCGACATGGTATAATTTTAACATAAAAAATTATTCTTTTACACTAAAAATAAGAGAAAATTACAAAATAATCATATTTGAGCTTGTTTGGTCATATTTACCGATCTAATACGATATTTCGTGTGAAGTATGTGACGCCCCCAGATCCGGGGTCGGAGATCCAGGCGCTCACGGTCCATTTTCCATTAATAACATACCTGTTCTTGCACATAATATATATAACAGCCAACGACCCCGCAATAAAACTCACACCGCACACACACACACACAGGTTAGAGTCTCAGAATCGTCATACCCTTGATTGAGCAAAAGTAAAAGTTTCAGAGTTATTACAGACCGAATTAAATAGCATTTATGCTACCAATATTACTTCGATACGAAGCGGTGTTAGCGTCTTGAATGTTTGTTACGGTACACTGCTTTGCACATGTCATACTTATAAATAAAACGTACTAAAAAAAGTTGCCAACCAATCCGGCTAATGGGGCCTACCGGAGGAATCTCAACTGCTGCCTCGGGCCTAGTCACCTACTTTCGGGCAGTCTGTCTGGGTCTTGCCATTTCTCTTAACTGTTGTGTTTGTAAATTTGAAAACAAGCAAGAGTGAGCAACTATAGCTCAGCAAGAAATATATGTATAAGGTAAGCAATATAACATTACATGTGTTTAGCAGTTATTAAACTCGTTTATGTCAATCAGTTATAAAATCATTTGTCATCGTTGATAAATTTCAAAGGTGCACCAATACGTGCCCTTGTTTTCAAAGTAAATTTGCAGTTCTAGATACTGCATGAAGTCAACATCTTTCTCATCAAAATAGGACACTATCGGCAACTTGGCACTTAGGCCTAAGAAGCAGTGTCAGAGCATTTTTCCAAGTGGAGGAATGGGACTTAAAGAAAACATAAAACCTGACAGGGATTGACGATGATCAGTCGCCACACCCAAGTCCAATAATCCGCGGGTCTTCTCTACCGGTAGAAGGATAGAAACTACATCCGTAAATATCCCCGGGTGAAAACTACATCCGTAATCACCCTGGATGAAAATACATCCGTAATCATCCTTCGGCAACACCTGGGCCGGAATAATAATTGATGGACCGCCTGACTCATGGCCGCTTACACATGCCGGGAATCGTTCGTCAACGGTTCCCACACCTGCCAGAGTCACTTTTCTTTTTGTTTTAAAAACTTTATTTTGATTGAAAACTAAGTAGTTGAGGTCCGACATCAGTCGACCGATGATTCTTGAAATCGTACAAGAAGCAAAACCTGACAGGGGGTTTTCGAAAATGTTTTGAGTTCGAAAGAGTTCGAGTTCGAAAGTGCTAAAGGTATCTTGGATTAGCTTTGTCTTTAAAATAATAAACAATAATTAATAAATGATATTTTGAGATTTAATATTAATAATTAATAAAATAATTATTTAATTAAATAAGCTTTTAATCCAAGATAGGTATTTTTGAGTATTTATGATAATATAAAAATAAATACCTAAGTATACGATACTTCCCGAATGACCTTCGGGTTTTCGCAATTTAATCACGATATATTAATACACCGCTCCCCGGTCAATGGTATATTTGGACCGCTACGACCTCTATTGCTAGAGTCGTTGTCCGAAGAAAACATTTCATTCTAAGTTCAAGGGGGTACAACATATATGTGCATATATCTCAATTTTCGTCATAACCTCAATAAGCATAAGCATATAATACGATTGAAAACTATAAACACAACAGTGAAAGTCCTTATATATGTAAGTTTTGAAAAGTAAACTTGCCTTGGTGAGGTTGGGGTGGTCGAGCTTGCGGAGTGGAATGATGATCTATACATAACCAATAGTCGTTCGTTAGTACCTTAACAATACCCTTTTAATTACAAGGTTTTAGGGGACACAAAATTAACTTAATGACTTCGTCTTATGACTCTCTAGCCCTACTATAGGTTCATGTCATCACTCGACTACGCTCGTCACTTATTCAACTTAATTTGGTTACCATATTCGAAGCGTATTAATTCCCCCTTGAAATCATACTCCACTTACGACTTTTTCACTTGCGCGAATTTTACTCTAACATTTTTATAAAATTGAAAAATACATATTTTAATCCAATTCTTTTTGGGTGGCCTTCACCACTGCAATTACTAGCTCTCCTAATTTTTCCATGATCCTACATAAATTTTTAGGGGTTCAAAGAGGGCTCACAAGTGGACCATTTATTGCAGTTCGGATTCCAGAACCACTCTTCACTTCTCAGGCCATAACTCAAAATCCACACATCACCTAGTCATGAACTTTATATTTCTGGAAACTAAATTCAAATACCTTTCTACCCATATGCATTAGGACCTCAGGAGACAAGATTTAGGGGTTCAAAACCCTCCTACAAGACAGTACAAGTTCCCAGAAAATTTACACAACTTGCTTTCTTACTTAACCATTCAAGAATACTTTGTATACATCACAACCATCATCTAAACCACCAAGATCATACTCTATAGCACACATGGAGTTATATACACTAATTACAAGCTTAAAAATCACATCAACAACATTTAAACTCAAGATCTTCATCATCCAAAACTCATATGACCAAGATTCATACCAAAGTCCATGGATCTAACATTATACACCATAAATAATTCATGGCTAAGAGGGGTTAGAGTTTTATACCTTTATCTAGGAACCTTGGGTAAGCTTTACAAGCCTCAAGAACACCTTGGATGAGTCCCTACAATCCTTATAACTCAAGATCTAAAAGAAAACTAAGCATGGTTACTATTCATCCCAAACTTCAACAATTAATATCTCAAAATCTAGTGGATGAAAGGGGTTGAAATTCATAGCATACCTTCTTTATAGAGTGTAGAGGACCTAGGAATTTTGTCTTGAATTGTAAGTGATGGGAAGTGGAAGAAAAAAATTTCTTCTTCCTCCTCTTGTGCTTGGGCCGAGAGCTATATGAACAAGGGGGGAGAGAGAGTTGTTTTGCTTTGTGTTGGTTGGGTAATGACTTGTATTATTGCAATATGTATTGTTATGCATATGTCTTGTATCACATGTTGACACCCTAGGTAGTAGACTAGACACACCATACCTCTTTGTCTCCTAGAATAATGCACTAACTAGTTACTATTCATTGGTTGCCTTTTTGCTTTTCTAACAATCTAGTTGCATGGGACTTGCCTGTAATATCTTTCCTTGTATCATTATTCCTCCACCAATGCTTGTCACTTAATCTTTAATTCATATCGTATCTCAATTAACTCCTCGTAATAATATTTTGTCGCGTAGAGATTTCCCTTGTAATTCCTTAAGTACTTAATTGTGTAAATTCCTAGAATATCCATAACTCCTTGTCATCATCCCCTAAGAATCTTTTAAAACTCTAATAACTCTCAAATCTCAAGTTGTATAAATCTTACTAACACTAAGACTCTCACCTTCAGCAATCTTCCCTTTTTCTTACATAGTGAATGTAAGAACATAATTTCTCAGATAATCAATTCCATTAAACAACATGGGTGACTCAAAAGGTTCCAAATTCACAATGTCATAAGATATTTAAAAAAAAAATATTACAAAAATTAGGGTTCTTACAGCCTCCCCTCCTTAAAAGGATTCCGTCCCGGAATCAGGTTGAAAACAGTTGGGGGTACTTTTCGGGCATCGTGCTCTCTAGTTCCCATGTTGATTCTTCGACATTCTGGTTCCTCCACAAAACTCTCACTAGTTTTACAACCTTGTTCCTCAGCACTTGTTCTTTTCTATCCATGATTTCCACTGGTTTCTCCACATAAGTCAAATCTGGCTGTAGGTCTATCTGGTCGTATTCTATCACATGCCGAAAGTCCGTGTGGTAGGGTCGTAGCATGGATACATGAAACACATTATGCACTTGCTGCAAGCTCGGGGGCAAGGCTAGTTCATAGGCTAACTTTCCAACACGCCTCAAGATCTCAAAAGGTCCTATAAACCTCGGACTTAACTTCCCTTTCTTTCCAAATCTCATCAATCCCTTCCATGGCGATACTTTTAGCATCACGAACTCTCCTACCTCATATTCTTTGTCCTTGCGGTTCTGGTCTGCATATTTCTTCTGTCTATCCTGGGCTGCTACCAGCCGTCCTCGTATAAGTTCGATAGTTTCTCTCGTCTGTTGGACCAGTTCGGGCCCTAAAATCTTCCGCTCTCCAACCTCTTCCCAACACAAGGGAGATCGACATCTTCGTCCGTATAAGGCTTCATATGGGGGCATTCCTATACTCGCATGGTAACTGATGTTGTAGGAAAATTCGATCAACGGCAAGTGGTCATCCCAACTTCCCTTAAAGTCTATGGCACATACTCTCAACATGTCCTCTATGGTCTGGATGGTTCTCTCGCTCTGTCCGTCTGACTGGGGGTGGTATGCAGTACTCATGTTTAACTTGGTCCCCACACAATCCTGAAAACTTCTCCAGAACCTGGAGTTGAACCTTGGGTCCCTATCTGATACAATTCTCACAGGAACCCCATGCCTAACCACGATCTCCTTTAAGTAAATATCCACTAGCTTGTTGACAGTGTATCTCTCGTTGATTGGAAGAAAATGTGCTGACTTGGTCAATCTATCGATAATTACCCAAATGGCATCATGATTAGTCTTGGTCCTTGGTAGTCCGACCACAAAGTCCATTGCAATATGCTCCCACTTCCACTCGGGTATCTCTAAGGGTTGCAACAATCCACTGGGCCTCTGGTGTTCGGCCTTTACTCTTTGACATGTCAAGCATTTACTTACCCACTCTGCCACGTCCTTCTTCATATTTGGCCACCAATAATATTCTCTCATATCTCTATACATCTTAGTGCCTCCAGAGTGAATTGAGTACCTTGAACTATGAGCCTCTTGCAAAATCTCGTCTTTTAATTCCTGAACGTTCAGGATCCATATCCTAGATGCGTACCTCATAACTCCATTCCCGTCCTTTTCACACTTAATTTCCTCGCCAGTCAAAATTTTCTCCATCGAATTCTTTTCTTCTTCTATCTTCTTTTCCTGGCATAACTTAATCTTTTCCAATAGCGGTGGTTGGACTTTTATTTCCCTTAGACTCTCTTGTCCATTCCCTGGTAACCTCACTTCAATCTCCAGTTTCTCAAAGTCCTTGATCAACTCGTTCGCTGACGTTATCATCTTGAGTTTCTCCTTTCGGCTAAGTGCATCGGCTACCACGTTGGCCTTCCCTGGGTGATAATGAATCTCACAATCATAATCCTTGATTAGCTCTGGCCATCTCCTCTGCCTCATGTTTAACTCCTTCTGAGTGAATATGTACTTTAAGCTCTTGTGATCCGTGTAGATTTCATACTTTTCTCCGTAAAGATAATGCCTCCAGATCTTTAAAGCGAAAACTATCGCCGCTAATTCCAAATCATGGGTGGGGTATCTTATCTCGTACTCCTTAAGTTGTCTGGACGCATACGCAATCACTTTACCGTGCTGCATAAGCACACACCTTAAACCTTTATGGGATGCGTTGCTATAAATAACAAAATCTCCCTTATCATCGGGTAGGGCTAGTACTGGTGTTGTCACCAATCTCTTCTTCAACTCTTGAAAGCTCTCTTCGTACTTTTCAGTCCACACAAACTTCTCGGTCTTGCGAGTTAGTCGGGTCAAGGGGCTGCTATCTTGGCAAAGTCTTGGACAAACCTCCTATAGTAGCCAGCCAATCCTATAAAACTTCTCACCTTTGTCGGAGTGGTTGGTCTCTCCTAATTTGATACAGCTTCTATTTTGGCTGGGTCCACTAGGATGCCTTGATTGCTAATCACATGCCCTAAAAACTGAACTTCCCTCAACCAAAATTCACGCTTCGAGAACTTAGCGTACAACTTTTCTTCTCTTAATGCTCCCAATACAATCCTCAAGTGCTCTGCATGCTCCTCCTTCGTCTTGGAATAAATCAAGATGTCATCGATGAAGACTATAACACACTTATCCAAGTACTTCTTGAAGACTCGATTCATTAAGTCCATGAAAGCTGCGGGGGCATTCGTTAACCCAAATGACATTACTAGGAACTCATAGTGTCTGTACCGGGTGCGAAAGGCCGTCTTTGGTATATCTTCTGGCTTAATTCTTAACTGGTGGTACCCGGTCCTCAAATCAATTTTAGAAAAATAGACTGCGTCCTTTAGTTGATCAAACGGGTCATCTATCCTGGGCAAGGGATATTTATTCTTTATAGTCACCTTATTCAACTCTCTATAGTCTATACATAATCTCATACTACCATCCTTATTTTTCACGAATAACACTGGGGCTCCCCACGGTGACACACTAGGTCTTATCATCCCTTTATCCAACAACTCCTGTAACTGAGTGGCCAGCTCCTTCATCTCCACTGGGGCTAGCCTATATGGGGCTTTCGAAATTGGGGCCGTACCAGGAACTAAGTCTATAGCGAACTCAATGTCTCTATCAGGTGGTAGTCCTGGAAGATCATCCAGAAATACGTCTACGAACTCATTAACGACAGGGATTTCCTGTAGTTCTGGTGCCTCCTTCTTGGTATCCTTCACATAGGCTAAATATGCTTCACATCCTTTATGTAACAGCTTCTTAGTTTGAATCACAGTCAGGAACTTTTGGTTTTGCCGTTTTTCGCTAAACACTACTTCCTCATCCCCTGGCAGTCTCAAACTTACTTTCTTCTTTACACAATCAATCTGGGCTCCGTGGGTTGTCAACCAATCCATACCTACTATCATGTCAAACTCTCCTAGTTTAAAAGGTATTAAATCTACCCGAAAGTATGGCCCTTCTATTTCTAGGTCACAACCTGGATATACTTGGCTAACAGGGATAATTTCATGATTAGCTATCTCTACTTGCAGTCTGCCTTTCAATGGTTCAGCCTTAAGGCCTAACTGACATACAAAATCTAGGGATATGAAAGACTTGGTAGCTCCCGAATCAAATAAAACATTTGCCTTAACTGAGTTGAGTAGTAGGGTACCTGCAATCACATCCGTGTTCCTCACGGCATCTTGCACCGTCATGTTAAAAGTTCTTGCAGTAGGGGCCTTGTTAGAAGCAGTTCCACTCACTCTTGACGCAGCTAGCCCAGAGGACAAACATTCCCACATTCGGTGCCCTGGTTTCCCACACTTGAAACAATTGCCTCCGGCATTGGTGTTGTTACTAGTTCCTCGACAGGCGTTAGCATAATGTCCTGTCAGCCCACACTTGAAGCACTTCACATCCTGTAGGTTACACACGCCCGCATGTTTCCTTCCACACTTATTGCAATCCAGGGGTAGGGCTCGAGATGGGGTAGAGTAAGACGATCCCTATGGTCGGCCGCCCTGGCCCACACTCCAACTTTCAGCTCTCTTGGTTCCAAAGTTCCCGCTGGGTTGGGATATCGCCCCTCGCTTAAATTTGCTCGGAAAGCTCCCACCCGTAGAGTTTCCCTTTCGACTATCAAACTTCCTCTTCTTTCTTTCCCTCTCCTTTTGCATCTGTTCACTCCCAGCCTCAACAATTGATGCTTTCTATACCAGGGTGGCATAGTCTGTCAGCTCAAGAACCGCCACACGATTCTGAATCCATTTCTTTAGCCCCAGTTGAAACCTTCGGGCCCTCTTTGCCTCAGAGTTCACATATTCCGGCACAAACCTTGACAACTCAGTAAATTTGGCCTCATACTCGGCCACCGTCATGTTACCTTGCTTTAGTTCCAAAAACTTCAGCTCCATTTGTGTCTCCATGAACCTAGGGAAGTACTTTTCCAAGAACAGCTCGCTAAATCTCTCCCAGGTCACCACACGCCTTCCCTCCAAATTCTTCTTAGCTTCCCACCAATAGTTTGCCTCACCCTTCAGGAGGTAGGTGGCGAAAATAGTCTTCTGCCCCTCAGGGACACCTAGTATCTCGAAAGATTTTTCCATTTCCTTCAACCAGGCTCTTGCCTCAACCGGGTCTGCGGTTCCCTTGAATTCCGGGGGTTTTAGGGATTTGAAATTCCGGAAGGCATTTGCATTCGCATTGCTGGGTGGTTGCGGAACCGGGGGACGATCCAAGTTCTGCCTAAGTAGTTCCATGAATTGTTCCATAGGGCCTCCCCTTGGATGTTCTACCTCTCGGGTGTCATCACCAGCTTCTTCTTTGTCATACTCAGAGTTATCAAACAAGTTATAATCGTTGCCCTCATCCTCACTCAGGTTCACGTTCTCCCCTTCGTGGTTCTAGTGGCCTCCGGTCCAATGGTGGCTACCCTGGCCTTCAGAACTGACCGGGTGAGCTCGAGTGTTCATTCTTCTGGGTGGCATGATTCTGATAATGAAACAAGAAATGGGTTAGGGTTTTCCAATTACCTGACAGCGTTTACACGAGTCAGGAACGTATCGTTGTGGAAGTTGCAAAAGTTTTAATAACCTGATGCTGGTGATAAAACGTCAAAATTTTTTTGGGGAAAATCGCTATGGGGTGCGAAAACATTTGCAGGAGTTTTCGAGATTTCAAAACTTCGACATTTTTTTTTTTGAAAATTTATTTTAAAATTTGTAGGAAGATTTTGGAAATTTGTAGAGAACAATTTGAAATTACATGTCGTAAATTTAAAACAGCATGGTTGTATTTGTGGCTTGTAGAGATTGTATATTCACAGTTGTATATCAAAACAGTAAAGCATGGCATCGGAAAGTAAGGCAGTTGAGATAATATCAAGGAAACTGAAACTAGATAAATACGGTACAAGAGTTATCACAAAGTTTGGATGTTAGAGCCTAATACATAGTTCCAATGTCAAAGTCTAGCAAAAGTGGAACAATAACAAGTACATCATCTGAATAGTTAGGGCTACATAAAAACAGGGCCACATCTGTGCATACTATCCGAAGTCACATCTACATATCTGTAGGTCAGTCTACTCATCCACTGGTCAGAAAGGATACCACTGCACAAGTCAACTATCCCGCAAAATCGACACACTAATGTCATCTGAACCTAGAGGACTGAGCTATCCGTACACATCATGGTGCCGCCCCGCGACGGAGCAAGGCCCTCACTCGGGAAAATGCACGACGCACAACACTCCTAGCATCCCTGGCTTGGACCACTCCGCCCCCGCGGACCCCCAAACCGATAATCCTCGCGCGACTCCTCCTCTCAATCCTATGGAGTCGAGCTCTATTCCTCCTAGCAACAGCAGTCCTCATCTCAGCCTGAATCCTCAGTCGCGCCTCGCGCTCCTCCACTAGTGCTCGCCTCGCCTCAGTAAGTCTGGCCTCGGCAGAAAGTAGGTCTCGGGTCAGGAACTGCACCACATAGGCGTGTTCAGCGCCCGACACCGGGGGTAGGTCTAGCGGTGGGGGTGGTATGACAGGGACAGGAGCAGGTGTAGGAGCAGGGGTAGGGTCAAGCTCCTCCTCGCCAGAAGTATCATCCTCGGAGTCACCATCCGATGAAACAGGGCTCGATGACTGCGGAGAGGGTGGGGGTGACACAACACGACCCTCACCAGATCGCACACTCTCCTCGTCAGTAGCTACAGGAGAGGGGGTAACATGCTCAGGCTCAAAGGGCTCCTCATCGGGATCCTCATCAGCGTAATCCAGGGGCCAAGCTCAGGGTCAGCACCCATGTCCTCCTCAGGATCCTCGGTATCTTGCATCAGTGCCTCATCATGCTCTCTCTCATAGGCCTCAGGGTCTGGTATCTCCGCCATCTACACAAGGGAAATAAGGTGGGTCACTAACCATAAAGAAAGGTTTAAGGAGTAGTTCCCTCACGGGCCTTAAAGTCAGGGCTATATCCGATAACCCGACTGCAAACTCGATGAGAGTTCTAGGTATTATTAGGGTTGTTATTAGGATTATTATTATTATTAGGGTTGCTTTCTTAAATTACTATCTTTTCTGAGAACTGTAACCTGGCTCTGATACCATTTCTGTGACGCCCCCAGATCTGGGGTCGGAGATCTAGGCGCTCACGGTCCATTTTCCATTAATAACATACCTGTTATTGCACATAATATATATAACAGCCATCGACCCCGCAATAAAACTCACACCGCACACACACACACACAGAGGTTAGAGTCTCAGAAACGTCATACCCTTGATTGAGCAAAAGTAAAAGTTTCAGAGTTATTACAGACCGAATTAAATAGCATTTATGCTACCAACATCACGTCGATACGAAGCGGTGTTAGCGGCTTGAATGTTTGTTACGGTACACTGCTTTGCACAGGTCATACTTATAAATAAAATGTACTAACAAAAGTTGCCAACCAATCCGGCTAATGGGTCCTACCGGAGGAATCTCAACTGCTGCCTCGGGCCTAGTCACCTGCTTTCGGGCAGTCTGTCTGGGTCTTGCCATTTCTCTTAACTGTTGTGTTTGTAAATTTGAAAACAAGCAAGAGTGAGCAAATATAGCTCAGCAAGAAATATATGTATAAGGTAAGCAATATAACATTACATGTGTTTAGCAGTTATTAAACTCGTTTATGTCAATCGGTTATAAAATCATTTGTCATCGTTGATAAATTTCAAAGGTGCACCAATACGTGCCCTTGTTTTCAAAGTAAACTTGCAGTTCTAGATACTGCATGAAGTCAACATATTTCTCATCAAAATAGGACACTATCGGCAACTTGGCACTTAGGCCTAAGAAGCAGTGTCAGAGCATTTTTCCAAAGTGGAGGAATGGGACTTAAAGAAAACATAAAACCTGACAGGGATTGACGATGATCAGTCGCCACACCCAAGTCAAATAATCCGCGGGTCTTCTCTACCGGTAGAAGGATAGAAACTACATCCGTAACTATCCCCGGGTGAAAACTACATCCGTAATCACCCTCGATGAAAACTACATCCGTAATCATCCTTCGGCAACACCTGGGCCGGAATAATAATTGATGGACCGCCTGGCTCACGGCCGCTTACACATCCCGGGAATCGTTCGTCAACGGTTCCCACACCTGCCAGAGTCCCTTTTCTTTTTCTTTTAAAAACTTTATTTTGATTGAAAACTGAGTAGTTGAGGTCCGACATCAGTCGACCGATGATTCTTGAAATCGTACAAGAAGCAAAACCTGACCGGGGGTTTTCGAAAATGTTTTGAGTTCGAAAGAGTTCGAGTTCGAAAGTGCTAAAGGTATCTTGGATTAGCTTTGTCTTTAAAATAATGAACAATAATTAATAAATGATATTTTGAGATTTAATATTAATAATTAATAAAATAATTATTTAATTAAATAAGCTTTTAATCCAAGATAGGTATTTTTGAGTATTTATGATAATATAAAAATAAATACCTAAGTATACGATACTTCCCGAATGACCTTCGGGTTTTCGCAATTTAATCACGATATATTAATACACCGCTCCCCGGTCAATGGTATATTTGGACCGCTACGACCTCTATTGCTAGAGTCGTTGTCCGAAGAAAACATTTCATTCTAAGTTCAAGGGGGTACAACATATATGTGCATATATCTCAATTTTCGTCATAACCTCAATAAGCATAAGCATATAATACGATTGAAAACTACAAACACAACAGTGAAAGTCCTTATATATGTAAGTTTTGAAAAGTAAACTTGCCTTGGTGAGGTTGGGGTGGTCGAGCTTGCGGAGTGGAATGATGATCTATACATAACCAATAGTCGTTCGTTAGTACCTTAACAATACCCTTTTAATTACAAGGTTTTAGGGGACACAAAATTAACTTAATGACTTCGTCTTATGACTCTCTAGCCCCACTATAGGTTCATGTCATCACTCGATTACGCTCGTCACTTATTCAACTTAATTTGGTTACCATATTCGAAGCGTATTAATTCCCCCTTGAAATCATACTCCACTTACGACTTTTTCACTTGCGCGAATTTTACTCTAACATTTTTATAAAATTGAAAAATACATTTTTTAATCCAATTCTTTTTGGGTAGCCTTCACCACTGCAATTACTAGCTCTCCTAATTTTTTCATGATCCTACATAAATTTTTAAGGGTTCAAAGAGGGCTAACAAGTGGACCATTTAGTGCAGTTTGGATTCCAGAACCACTCTTCACTTCTCATGCCATAACTCAAAATCCACACATCACCTAGTCATGGACCTTATATTTCTGGAAACTACATTCAAATATCTTTCTACCCATATGCATTAGGACCTCAGGAGACAAGATTTAGGGGTTCAAAACCCTCCTACAAGACAGTACAAGTTCCCAGAAAATTTACACAGCTTGCTTTCTTACTTAACCATTCAGGAATTCTTTGTATACATCACAACCATCATCTAAACCACCAAGATCATACTCTATAGCACACATGGAGTTATATACACTAACTACAAGCTTAAAAATCATATCAACAACATTTAAACTCAAGATCTTCATCATCCAAAACTCATATGACCAAGATTCATACCAAAGTCCATGGATCTAACATTATACACCATAAATAATTCATGGCTAAGAGGGGTTAGAGTTTTATACCTTCTTGAGTATCTAGGAACCTTGGGTAAGCTTTACAAGCCTCAAGAACACCTTGGATGAGTCCCTACAATCCTTATAACTCAAGATCTAAAAGAAAACTAAGCATGGTTACTATTCATCCCAAACTTCAACAATTAATATCTCAAAATCTAGTGGATGAAAGGGGTTGAAATTCATAGCATACCTTCTTTATAGAGTGTAGAGGACCTAGGAATTTTGTCTTGAATTGTAAGTGATGGGAAGTGGAAGAAAAAATTTTCTTCTTCCTCCTCTTGTGCTTGGGCCGAGAGCTATATGAACAAGGGGGGAGAGAGAGTTGTTTTGCTTTGTGTTGGTTGGGTAATGACTTGTATTATTGCAATATGTATTGTTATGTATATGTCTTGTATCACATGTTGACACCCTAGGTAGTAGACTAGACACACCATACCTCTTTGTCTCCTAGAATAATGCACTAACTAGTTAATATTCATTGGTTGCCTTTTTGCTTTTCTAACAATCTAGTTGCATGGGACTTGCATGTAATACCTTTCCTTGTATCATTATTCCTCCACCAATGCTTGTCACTTAATCTTTAATTCATATCGTATCTCAATTAACTCCTCGTAATAATATTTTGTCGCGTAGAGATTTCCCTTGTAATTCCTTAAGTACTTAATTGTGTAAATTCCTCGAATATCCATAACTTCTTGTCATCATCCCCTAAGAATCTTTTAATACTCTAATAACTCTCAAATCTCAAGTTGTATAAATCTTACTAACACTAAGACTCTCGCCTTCAGCAATCTTCCCTTTTTCTTACATAGTGAATGTAACAACATAATTTCTCAGATAATCAATTCCATTAAACAACATGGGTGACTCAAAAGGTTCCAAATTCACAATGTCATAAGATATTTAAAAAAAAATATTACAAAAATTAGGGTTCTTACAAAATATCAGCGACTAATACGGAATTTGGAGTGCCGTATCAGCAGCTAATACGGCGTTTGGTGTGCCGTATCAGTGCTGATACTTCACACGAAGCGCCGTATCAGTGCTGATACTTTTACGGGCCCCGCCAGGGGCAATAAAATTTTAACCTGATACGCTACACCAAACGCCGTATCTCGTTGTTGCTTCACACGAAACGCCGTATCAGCTGCTGATATGGCACACGAAACGCCGTGTCCCTGTGTTACTTAATACGAAATGTCGTATCCCGTCGGTAAATAGGGCCAATTTTCTGAATTTCAGTATTTTGGGCCTTTTAAGCTGAAAAATGATTATTTAGGGTCTTCACCCAAAATATAATAACAATTGCATCTATATTAGCATAATAATTGAATTTGTTCTAATAATTGTTATATTGCATGTGACTAAGAGCATCCTCACCTATCAACGGTCTTCAATCTGTTAATTCGTTAATTTATTTGATAGAATTTGTTATTATACAAAAAAAATTAACTATTATATTATCTTTTATATAATAATATAAATTTAAATAATTTATCCATCCAACGAATCAACGAATTCGAACTTCGAGCAACTAAAAAATTTGCTCCACAAAGAGTCAGGTATTGGCTTCAACTCAACATGGACATATTTTTAATTCAAAACATTTAATAGCTAAAAATGAATGTTCTTGAATATAAATATAATACTACTTTTTCTTTTGCTAGGCTAAATATACAATTACTTTGATTAGTATAAAAACCTTAAAAAAATTAAAAATCAAATTTGTTCAGCTTTGTTGATTAGTTTTTAAATAAGCAACATCATACTAATGTTGGAATGTAAGTGTCATTTTGCATTTCAAATAAGTGGCATCAAAGTTAAAAGAGTAAATTACATAATTGTGGTTGTAGTTTATACTAAATTTTAAAAATGTGATCAAATTTTAAATCCTTAAATTAATGGTTAATTTTAGTTCCCACATTTTAAAATATTAACTTCCTTTACCTTTGTTTTAAAGGATGATTATATTTTGTTTTCAATTTTTTAAAAAATGCTCATTTTCACGTTCACAATTAGCGGGAGCCATTATTTTAAAAAGTTAAAATAAAATTTGGTCATTATTTTACGAATTTAAAAATTTGGCCCTTCTTTTTAAGTACCAAAAGATGAATTGTGAAGCAGCAAAATGCAATTGGTCCAAAATAATTAAAATAAAATTTTAAAATATAATGGCATCCAGTTAAGATTTTACAAAAAATAGTTTAATAACTATAAAAAGAGGTCTGAGCTTGAACACACTCAGCTCGATCATTTAGATGTAAAATTTGATCATCTATTCCTACCCTATTCTAACAAACGATTTAGTTAGATTATTTTAGGATGTTGAAAGAATTGATTAATTAACAAATATCTTCCATAAATGTTAACAACTTGTTTCAGATTCATAAAAATTAGACTAGGTATCGAAAACCATGGGCGGTATATTTTAATTCAGAGATGAGAGAGTTTTGATTAAGTTTGGCTCCACCTTAAAGCTGCAGTTTTAAGTGGTTTTGATTTTAAGTTAAAAATTATCTATTTGTGTAATTGATGACTTAAAGTTCAGAAAATAACTTAAAATTAGAAGTTGATAGGAGGTATTTTTTTGAAACAATTTATCTTTTTTAATGATTTTTTTTATAAAATAAAATATAATCATTCAAATGCACAACTCATTTAATTTATTTTTATTTTTGTATTTTTAATAACGTCATACATAATGTAAAATTATTCAAACTGATATTGACGTAAAATTTTATCTTTTACTTAACACTTTAAACAACTTTTAAGTTATACTCTTAAATAATAATTTTAAGATAACCAAACCGGCTCTAATTAGCAAGCTTTTCAAACAGGTCAGCATCGTCTTGTTTTCCGACATTTTATATTTCTAAACCAGACCGTACATTTTTTGTTAATGCTGAAACTAATATGAAAAGGACATTGCTAATCTGCTTATTATAAACTGAGGTAAAGAAACTTTATTTATATATGCAATTGATTATCATTTGAATAGCACACTAAACATTGAAATTAGCATATGCTTCTGACTTTACAGATTGTTCTATTTTATAATTGGTATTACAGTTTTTCTTATTACGTTTTGATATTAATATTAGCAATTGATATTGTGATGATTAAAATTCTTTTTAGTTTATCTCGTTCTTTTTTAACCAACGTTTATTTTGTCCCCTTTTCAAGATCTCCCATTTTGGTTAAAACATTTAAATGTACCATTTATTTTTTCAAAGTGCTTAGAGTCATGTATTTGTTGTATTTGATATTACAGAATGTCAAGTAATGCACCAAAGCCAAGAAAGTATAAAAGAATATAGTATTAGACACATTTCTATAAAGTGAAAATACTAAATTACAGTACACAAAATTAATTTATTCTATAGCAAAAATATGTAGTTAGCAATCTGAAGTTAATGTTTCAATATTATTTCTTTTATAATGTTAGATCACTTATAATCAGTTCTAAGGCTTCTATACTCGTGCGAGGCACAAACTTTTTCGAATGCTTAGTTAATTGGAATGTAACGAAAGTGTTATAATTAAATAGATAGTATTAAATGATGCATATTAATGAATGCATATATCAAATACGAATTTTAATTGATGTGTATTTGAATGCAGAGGATCAAAATAGTAATTTTAGATGAATTAAAATGGTACATGTCATAAAAAATTAATTTATTCCATAGCAAAAATATGTAGTTAGCAATCTGAAGTTAATGTTCCAATATTATTTCTTCTATAATGTTAGATTACTTATAATGAGTTCTAAGGCTTCTATACTCGTGCGAAGCACAAACTTCTTCGAATGCTTAGTTAATTGCAATATAACGAAAGTGTTATAATTAAGTAGATAGTATTAAATGATGTATATTAATGAATGCACATATTAAATACAAATTTTAATTGATGTGTATTAATGAATGCAGAGGATTAAAATGGTAATTTAAGATGGATTAAAATGGTACATGTTGTGGCATTATATATATAATAGATATATAATAGATTGCTACATGATAATACTACTAATATTCAATATATAATTTGGTAAGTTAAATGGGCTGAGGTCATTCTCAGGATTGAAACCTTGATAAATTTAAACTTTAGTTATGTAATTATAAAATTATCCTGCTGTATTTTATGGAAAAATAACTTAAACTCAGGGTACTACCTGAGGTCGTGTTAGGCACAGTTTTCTCTAACTTGATTAACATAAGTATTTAACCTTTATAGGTTTTTTTTAGGGGATTTAACTTTTCAATATGAATACTATAATATTATAAGCAAACTAACCTCTAGGGGATTTGACTTTTCAATATGAATACTATAATATTATAAGCAAACTAACCTCTATTTAATTGGTCATTTGGTATATTAAATTTGGTACATTATATAGTAATTGTTAGTTTTTGTTGATGAGTGGATTTCGTAATAACTTTTGAAAAGTTTATGGTGAGTTGTAAAGGCCGGCTAGCGATCAACTATTCTATGGAAGATTTGGGCTGTGCTTGTGGGGGTGAAATGAGTTTGAGAGTGCCTCCAATAATCTCCTTTAGAGAGAATTAGAGAGCAAATATTCGTCCCCGCTCAAGGTGCCTATGTATCTTTTATATAGGAATCAAGCTCACGTAGTTCTAAGTCAAAGTTGATTCTTCTTGATAAGGATTTATCTTCTAGCTTGTGTGGATTAGACCTTATGGCTTAATGGGCCTAAATTCAGCCCATGATAATTTTGGGCACAACAGATTTTATGACGGATTAATGAGAATTCTTGGATCTAATAATAAATAATATTCATTTTTCAATATTTAAAATACTCTCATAGGTTTCAAGGTTGGAATCCCACTAACAACATCTATACTACAATATTATAAGCAAATTGTACACTAAATTTTGTACAAAAAAATAATAACCGTTAGATTTTGTGACAGATTATCGTTGGATCTAATACCAAAAGGATATTCATTTTCTAATATTTAAAATACCCTGATAATTTCAAGGTTCGAATCCCTCCAGCAACATATCTTTATTAAACATATATATTATTTTATAAACTACTCACAGGAGTTTAAGGTTCAATTTTCGTCAACATATTATAGTCAAAAAAAATTAATTATCTAATTTCAATAAAATATTAGTATACATTTATATTATCTTATAAGCTACTCCCGAAAATTCCTGTCAATAGCATATTATAATTAAAAATTAAAACATTATAGTTTAAGATACTATCAAACAAATATTATAATATTTTATTATCTTATACTCACTCTGTCCTTTTTGATAACATTTCAAATAGGGGTGTCCGGCACACATTTTAAGGTGTATTTTAAGGATAGTTTCATAAATTATCTTTAAATTTGTTTTTTTGTATAAAAATTTAATATTTAAATTTGTATACAAAAAAAATAATTTAAAAACAAGCTTTAGAACTTTCCTCAAAATATACCTTAAAATGCGTTACGGATACCCCTATTTTAAATGTAACAATCAAAAGGGACGGAGAGAGTATAATTTATTTCCTACCAAGTAAAAAATAAATATAAAAAAATTAAAAATAATGATTATAAAAAAACAAAATTGTAATATTAAATAAAATTTATAACATAATAAAAGAAACCCGTGTATCGCACGAGCAATGAAAGTTTGTCAATTCAGTTTTCGGCACGGTCATCCTCATTACTAAAATAAATAATAAAATAATATAATTAATAATTATTACCTGATTGCCTTTTTTTAAATTAAAAGATGCTCATTTAATTGATGATATTACCTTTTATAAACACCTAAAATATCGTATCTTCCATTGAGTAATATTTATTTTATAACACATTAATTTTAATTTAAAACATAATTTTGCAATAATTAATATATACCCAAAAATATCACACCATGTATTTTAATCACTAACAAAATATAATAGAAATCCGTATACAACTTATGTGTTTATTTATGTAACCGCAAGCATACAGTGTCTATTGCTAGTTGCTAGTATAGAGTGGCAAGCGGGTCGTATTCCACAAGGAGAGAAGTTTCAAGAATTTCAATCTAATTATTATAAATTGTTCCTAGAGAAAAACGAGTGCTGAGGATTTTTACTAAGTAAAAATGTAAATTAAATATGTTTTAAATCAATTAACTAAAAGTCTAGGACAATTCACACCATGCTTACACCAAACAAATCATAAAAGTTTAGCAATTCAACTGGTCAAGTTATTAAAGTAATTGTTAATCTCTCTCAAGTATTAACACTTTCAGAAATCGAATAATGCTTACTCACTCAGACACTCATTCACGTTAATTTCTGTTAATTGTATGTGTGCCTCTAGTGAGTAAAATCTCTTGATTTATTACTCTTATTTGCATTCAGTTAATCCATGATATTGGTCAATTACATAAATTAAGTATTAAAACATATCATTAGAATTACTCTTTACCCATTAAACTACTAATCAAATTAAAGCATAATCATGGCGCATACATGCATTAGCGGAAGCAGGATTTGATAAAAGAGGGGGCATCACTCAAAAAAAATTGTCTTGAAATTCAAAAAAATAACTTGATGCATAATAATCAATCCGAAAAATTTCTAATACTTGATTTTTTTCCTTTAGAAGGGGGTAATTGAATCCTACGAGATGACATATTTTGAAAACGTCGTAAAATCACATCATTTTCATTTTTTGCAAATACTTCCTTCTCAATATATACTACCAAACTATCATTCATCCACTCGTCTCCCATTCGATTTCGCAAATCCGTCTTAATATTATTCACTACTGAAAAGACTCTCTCAACGGAAGCAGTGGCAACGGGAAGTAGTAAGGCAATTCACTTAAGCGGTACACCAATGGATATGTTTGAGCTTTCCTAGTTGCAACCATCTTCTTTGCAAGACTTCCCAAATTTTCAATTTCAGAAAATTCTTTTGCCCTTCACACATCATAAATATACATGTCAAGCTGTGTTCGAAGCATCAAAACCTCGGTCCATGAAATTTTTTTTGGAAAAAGTTCAGCAAGGTGTACTAACTTATCAACATTAAAGTTAGAATATAAGTTTCTCGGATCAAGACATACTACCGAAAGAAGTAAGTCGGTGCTAACTTCCGAAAAAACGAGCATCCAATTCTTGGGAAATTAAATCAACAAACTAGTTCATAATAAAGGAGAAAGAGACAAAGCTATAAGAGAGATAACGAGATAATGAATCAAGCTTGACTAGATTGAAAGTAAAATAAAACTAGATTAGTTACCTCACAAAAAAGTTCAACCCGATAATGATGATAGTTAGTGATACTTTGTCTATCTCGCTTCATTCGGATACAAGACTTTATGATATCATTCATGGTAGGAATCTCAGTATTATTTACCACACAAAAGGAGTCAACTTCCTTCAAAAATATTTCCCATCCGCTCTCTCGAAAGTGTTGCATTCGTTCTTTCACATTCACAATCAAATGCATAGCTTTGACTATATTTTGATCTCTTTGTTGTAGCAAATTTGACAAATCATTTGTATAGCCAAGTATGTGTTTCATCAAGTGAAATATAAACACAAAATCATAGCTTTCCATCCTAATCAAAAAGGTCTTAGCCATACCTCGTGTATCGTTATTACTTCCATCATCAAACATATTTTCAAGAACTTTTATCATCTAAGGCCACAATGAGTGTAGGCGTAGTAAGGAGAAGTCATTTGATTGTTTTTAGGAGCATTATGAGTTACAATTTTGGCAATTTTTTTATTCCTTATGCTATATAATTCAAGAAACTCAAGAAAATTTCCTCTACTCAATGAGGTTGAGGACTCATCATGGCCCCGGAAAGATAGACCTTGCTTCAATAAAATTGAGGTCACATCTAAAGTTGCAGTCAAGCGAGTGTGATAAACAACTTCCATCTCACGGCTTGTAGATGATAACAAATGAGGCAAACTTTGTCTTTGATTTTTAAAGGCTTCAAGGACTATTGTAGCATTATGATGTGGGCTACCAATTTCACAAACATGATCTCCGAATTTTTCAGTTGCTTTCTTCCAATTTCTAAATCCATTTTGGTGAATGGTTAATCCCCATAGCGAATGACATTGAATGGCTTGAAAAGAAAACAATTAAAACAAAACGCTGCATCTTCCGACATACGATATTCCAGCTAATCAATTTTTTGTACCATTCTTCTCTAAAGATTCTGAAAGATCCTCCAAATTTGGTTTTTGCAAAATCATGTCCCTTTGGTTGACAAGGACCTTTAGATATGTACTCCCTTCGAATACGGTCTCTACTCGATTAATGCAAACATCGGACTTATATATTAGTTTATGATATCCCGGATCACTTTCTATATCATTGATTAGAGGAGAAGTAGGATTAGGAGTTGGACTTGAAATTGGAGTAGGACTTGAAGTTGGAGTTGTAGTGGAAGTAGTAGCTGGACTGGAAGAACTGTTAATACTAGAATCAACCGAATTCCTTGGTCTTTTAATTAAATATTTATCTATTTGCCTATAATAAATTGTACCAAACAAACATAACAATATAATATTTGCATTATATAGTTAACACAAACAAATAGCAATATGTTAAAAATGAGTGATAAAAGAGAATTGAAGACTTACAACAATTAAAGAATGCAGGGAAGTAAGAAAGCTAAAGTCAGGAACTCTGGATAATCACATTGCACAGCCACTGCCCTTGTGTAGCTCTGCTACAAATTTGATCAGCCTCATTTTTTTTCCCAAAATAAATTCTTCCAATCAACACCTACTTCAAACCAAATACTCTGTTAACAAAATTAAAAATTTCACATACTTAGAAAGTGAACCCTCAGCCAATTAAATTTAGAGCAGGAATTAAATTTTCAAACGAACCCAATAATAAATAGAAATTTAAAACAAAATTAAATATTTATAGTTAATAGACACCCAATTGGCCTACCAAAATCTACATCCATGGCTTCTGCAACTGTTTTGCCATCTCAGGAAAAGAAAATTTAAATCAATAAACCATCAGTATGTCTCCAAAAGCAATCTGCTAATGGTGTACTACAATGGTCAAGAAACAAAGGCTTTAAACTTCTTCCTAGTGACAGAATGCAAAAGCTAAAAATCAAATCTATGGCTAGAAAGGCAAGGAAGATGAAGACATCTGAATCTCAAGCCATCACAATAGTACCCGGACTAAACTTGCCACCCCTAGATGAAGACTATAATGAAGAACAACTGCAATTTCTAAGGGCTCAAAGAATCTATCATGTTGCCATTGTTGATGATTGTCTTGAATTCAAATATACTGATGGGAGAGAGAAGAAGTTCAAACATGGGATGTGTCAGCATTGGGGTAAACTATATGATATTGAAAGGATAATTGCAATGTTGAACTCTGAAGACAAGGTGGAAAGAATGTGGAAGCTAGAATTGGCAGACTTTATCAAAATGAAGAGAGATCATCAGGCAATGCAGAAAAAGGAGAGTGAAGAATTGCTGAAGAAAAAGATGGAGGAGCTAGATGCACTTGAAGCCAAAGCAGAGAAGCTAAGGGCAAAAGGATTGTGCAGAGTCCATTTCAATCCCTATGTTGTGAAATATAGGAGGAGAAATGGTGACAATGTAAATATCAGAATGGACCTGGTCAATCATTACCCTGCAAACATACTGAATCCAATACTTGAAGATTTAAAGATTCACCTATGATTGAAGAGCTAAATGCTATGGTGGATATCTTGGATGCAATGAAAGAAAACAAAAGGAAGACTAGAGAGAAACAACAGGAGAAACTGAATGAATATCTGGCTAAGACTCAAGGGAAAAATGCTAAAGGGACTGGATAATCTTCAATTGTAAGAATGTCTACTTCTTGTATTCAAGATTAAATCAATTTCATACTTGTACTGTTCAAAGTCTTATTTTTATGTATGTTAGGCTTGTTATCAGACATGAAATTGTGAATAAGGGTCTTACTCACAATTTGGGGGAGATTGTTAGTCACAGAGACATGCCTGTACACATCTAATAACAAGCCAAATTGTTTGTAATGCTTTGCATTACTTACATGACCTCTTAACTGAGGGAACCTCTAGTTGTAGAGTTTCTACTTGTATTAAGTACCTGCAATAGGCAACAAAATTCTATCTTTGTAAACTATAAATTAAATCGTGAAATAATGCTTGGAAGAAGATCCAGAGATCATGCCTCAAGCTTGGAGAACAAGGCTGTAAAAATAAACACAGTTGGATTTTGAAGATTGAAGATTTGCCTAAGTACTAATTCGAGAAGTACTTTGTTCTATTCGAGAAGTCTAGCATTCGAGAAGTCAGGGATTCGATATCTTAAAAGACACTGTTCGATATCTCAAGGAGTCAACTAGTCAAAGTATCATTCAACAACTCGAGGATTCGACATGTCTATAACTCTATTCGAGAACTCAAGGAGTCAACAAGTCAAAGAATCATTCGAGTTCTCAAAGAGTCAACAAGTCAAAGCTACATTCGATATATCAAGGACTTAAGAAGCTATTCGACATCTCAAGGATTCCAGAAATTGAAAGCTCTATTCGACAAGTCAAGGATTCCTGAAGAAAAGGCTAATTCGAGAAGTGATTGGATATGTCACTTATACAGTTTTCGAGAACTCAGGGTTATCTATCAAGTCAATTCTAGATCTCGAATCAGTCTCTTGGTTACTTCTCGAATGCAGTCTTGGAGACAAAATACTGAAGATTGTACAAGTCAGAAACCTGCAGCAAGCCAAAACAATTTCAGGACCACAATACTGAAAAGTGCTTTTGGAAAGTCTACAAGGAGCTTAGAGAGTTGTTACAGGGGACAAGTTGCTAAAGAAGTGGATCTGAGCAGGCTAAAGAAAGTCAAATTACAAGTTTCTTGAATGTTTACTTGAATAAGGATAGACAAATTAGAAAGTAATTTTATCTGTCACTACATTTGTAGTAAGTAGGTTGTTCATATATTCTATAATTGAACAACCTCACTCCTCTAGCAGATAAGAACTACAAAAAGAAGTTTTTCACACATTCATAGATAACATCTCTCTGAGAAAAACGAAGCTGAGAATACTAACATTTGTATTCCCAGATTGTAGCAAAATCTTGATCTAATAAAATATTAGATTAAAGTGAGTATTGTGTTCTTGTGTTTCTTATTTCCGCATTCATACTCTGCTAAACACACAACACATACCTTGCTACACAATCACCATAAAACAGATTCAAAACAAACGTTCTTAGAATTTATATTCGAAAAAAAGTTTGAGAATACATTCACCCCCCCTCTGTATTCTCTTGTGTGTATTTCATACTCCACAAGTGGTATCAGAGCAGGCTGTTGATCAAAACAGAAAAAGATCATGAATACACCAAAGACAACATGAACGGTGAAGGTCCCTAAGTTTGATAAAGAAAATTTCAATCTCTGGAAAATAAAGATGTTGTTGTTCATCAAAGCCTCAAACCCTCTGTATCCAGAGATTCTCAAGAATGATCCCTTTGTTCCACAACAGGAGATTGCTGAAAAGACTGTTGGAATAGTAACCATTCCAAGATCATATGTGGCCAAAGATCCATCCAAATGGACAGATACAGAAAAGGAGAAGGTTGCCCTGGATAGTCATCCCATGTTGTTGATCATAGATTCCATGGACATGTCAATGTTTGCAAACATTGCCTCTTGTACTACTGCTAAAGAGATGTGGGATCTTATTCAGGTTCTTTGTGAAGGGGCAAAGGAGATCAAAGAAAACAGAAAACAGATATTGGTCACACAGTATGAAGCTTTCATGGCACAGTCCAATGAAAGCATCACTGACATGTTTGAGAGATTTCACAAGTTGATTACTGAGTTATAGATGAATGGAAAAGTCTACAGCACCAAGGATCTTAATATGAAGTTTCTACTCTCTTCACCAAACCACCTAGAGCAGAGGGTCATTTCTCTAAGAGAAAGAGATTTGAACAAAGTCACATATGATGTGCTTTATGGTGTGTTAAAGACTCATGAGCTTGAGCTGTTACAGAAGAGGGTCATTCAAGCAAATCAAGGTAAAATGATAGACACATCATGTGCCTTAATTGTGAATAAATCTCTTCAAGAACTTGAAGCCTCTACAAGCCAACCGAGAATTGAAGAGATAGTGGATGAAGAACCAGTAGTGGAGCTGCCTGAGATTGTTGCTGAGGAACATGAAGAAGAAGAAGAAGATGAGTTCTACACCTTGAGGAGCTAGATGGCATGGAAAACACCTCATATGCTTTCATGGCCAGAAAATTTCCTAACATCAGATTCAAGAGAAATCAACCTTTCAAACCTAGACCTCAGAATCATTCATTCAACAAGAGTAAAGTACCTGTGAAGTCAAACAAGAATAAATTCAAAACCGACTATGTGGATAGGTCATCTGTGAGATGCTATCGATGCAATGACCTAGGGTATTTTGCCAGTGAATGCAAGAAGCCTAAAAAGAAGGATAAAGAGTTTCTAGAGCTTGAAGCTAAATATGAGGCCCTTCTCAAGAAGCAAACACCAGGCAAGGCCTACATAGCTGAAGGGAAGTGCTGGGATGATACTGATAGTGATAGAGAGGAGCAAGAATTTTGAAACTATGCCTTGATGGCTGATTCCAAGGAAGAGACATCTTCATCTGAACCTCAGGTACCATCTCTCACTACCATAGACATGTCTGTTTCTGAATACAAGGATATGATTGAATAACTATCTGTTGAAATGTTTAATATTTATACTAGTATGACTGCTGCTAATGAAGAGATTATTAGATTGTCTGCTAAGAATGAAGTATTAAACAAAAGAAATGAGGAATTAGAGCTAGCTGCCATGCAAGTATAGAACATTAAGAAAGACATTGAATATCTAGAGAATAAGGTTTCCTGTACTAGCCAACTTGAAAAAGCTCTTATGGATGAATTAGCTGAAAATGAGTTTAAACTAAAGACCTTTAAGAACTCCTCCAGTCTATTGCATTCCTATCATGAAAAACATCAAGAAAGTGCAAAGACTGCTATTAGTTTTGACTATGACACTCTCAAAAAGAGGTAAGGCTATGCTATCACTGAAGATGATGAGGTTGTTCATGAGAGAGTGCCTTATGTTTTGAAAAGAGTTGAGACACCTATCTTTAAACATTCAGCACTTGAAATTGATGAGGAAGTGATAAGTGGATTTTATATCCACTTGGAATGCTTCGTATCGGCTTAAATTTATTACTTGACCTCAAGTATGTGGTGTGTTTAATGTGTTTTCGTTGAGTTTTGCAGAACTAAGAGTTGGAGGTTAAATTGATTAAAATTCGGATTTTTCGGGTAGGTTGCGCAGTTTGCACTGTTTTGGCCATATCTGGAGTTCTAGAAGTCCGAATTCAGTGATCTTACAGCTCACGCGAAGACATCGAAAGTTTCTACAATCTTAGATAGAAAGTGAGGCGCGCTGCGGCCTGGAAAGGGCTCTGCAGCGCGGTAGATATTCTGCAGAATCTGAAATTTTATCCTGAAAATCCTGATTTAATGTTTGGGCCATATCTTGAGTTCTACAAGTCCGTTTTGGACGATCTTACAGTCCACGCGAAGCTAACGAGATTCTCTTTCATTATAAAGTTGTTCAGAGGTCCAATTACAGCTGGAATGGCCAAGAAATATTGAAGAAAAGTCAGCTACGAATTTTCCTTCAAAACAGAATCAGTTTAGGAAACGTATTTTGCAGAAATTCTATTATAATTCTGTTTTGGTAGTTTCTTGCTGGACAAGACATGGTGACCTATATAAACACATCCTATCATCATAAAACCAACACTTCACATAACACAGAGAGAGAGCCGAGAGACGGAGATTCAGACTTGGAGAAGGATTCCAACGCTCGTGATAAGCAACGGAGATCTACATCTACTTTTTGTTTTCTTCTATTAGGCGAAACTCTTGGATGTTTTTGGGATTTGTTTTCTTAACTCATTACTCTAGTTTATTTTTAATCTTTAATACTTTGTTTATTATCATAGTTTCATCAGATCCCATAATGACGAACGGTTCAATTATGGACTAATCGTTGTCATGGGATTCTAACGGATTTATTTATGGAGCTTTAGTATTTTAATGCTTTAAAGATCTGTGTGTGATGTATATTTGATATCCTTGTATGGTTATGCTTAATTGATAGATGTGTCACGAACATCTAATTTGTTAATCTCTTGTGAAGTGAAAGTGGATCTTGAGATTTAGAACTTGCCATGCTAGCAGAGGTTCATGATTGTTTATCAACATGATTCGTAGTGTAAGATGAAAATACTTATATTGCCCTATGTGATCTTAATAGACAACTTGTTCTTCAACCGTTATGTTTCAAATCTTATAGAGATATAGGGTCTAAGCATAATTGGTGTCTATTCATCTTCTATCTCTTTTGTGGATGTATGTTTAGTTTGGTATTCGTATACTGAGAAGTAGAGTATACTTGTTCCGTGTTGTCTGATCAGATATCAAAACCATCACATGTATTGATTAAAGGCATCAACTCTAGGTGAAGTAGATAATGAAGTTAGAGTCCCATGTTTATTCTCATATAAGTAATTCAGTTTAATTCTCGTTAGTTGTTCATTCTTAGTTGATAATTTGCATCTTAGTTAGATTAGTTAATTAAAACCCCAATTTGTTAATTGTCTTAGCAGTGAAGGATAATCATACATTGTTGCATAGGTGCATTAACTGAATTGAAACCTAAACCAGATCTCTGTGGGAACGAAATTGACTTATATCTATATTACTTGTGACCACGTACGCTTGCGCTTGCGTGTTAGTGCAAACAGGAAGCCTTACTCATTAAGAAAATGTTGGTTCACTACTAGAACAACGTCAATATGTAAAACCAGAACCGATATCTTCGCATGTGTAGAGAAAGGTAGGGTCATAGACATCGGTTTTTAACCGATGTCAATGTTTATGTTTAACATCAGTTTATTAATAGTGAACTGATGTCTATGTTTCAAATTTACATCGGTTTCTTAATAGTGAACTGATGTATATGTGTCAAATTTACATCAGTTTCCTAATAGTGAACTAATGTCTATGTTTCAAATTTACATCGGTTTTAATAGTGAACTGATGTATATGTGTCAAATTTACATCGATTTCCTAATAGTAAACTGATGTATATGTTTCAAATTTACATCAGTTTTTTAGTAAGGGCTGATGTGTTTCTTTGTATTTTACATCAGTTCTCTACTAATAATCATTGTCTTTTTATTCCTTAGACATCAATTTTTTGGTTTTCTGATTTATTTTGTTCTTTTATTCATGGATGCCCTGTATATATGATAGACCTAATTACCAAAAACCAATATACCAAAAGCAGATAAATAATATACCAAAATCAAAAAACCGATATACCAAAACCAAATATGCATTCAATCGGTCAACTACATTATCTAATTCAATATCGAAACTAATTGCATAATCCAAACCATCCAATATCGAAACTACATTGATATAATATCTTAAATGAATAGCTGTAAGCACTCGGACGTCGGACATGTTCTCTTAAAAATGCTTGAATAAAAAGATGGACAACATGTTATCGGATTTGCAAACTCTCCACTGTATTGAGCCCAAACGCCTCATAAGCACTCTTGCATGCAAAAACACCCCATGTTGTTCTTTCTCCCACTGCATGCAAAAATCAACAAGGAAGCATTAGATTGACTCAAACAGAAAATTCATGAAAATTGCTTTCGTGCCACAAAACTGCCTATTAATAACTAGTCGGACAATGTTATGCAAATGATGAGAAATAACACTTGCGAATGAGATGTATAACTAAGAGATGTGCTCGACCCCTGTACACTAAAAAGCCATTGGACTACATGAACAGTAGCCACATGCTCCCAGAAACTCAAAAATGCTGGACAAAGTGGTTTACAAAGTCATCATATATTCCAACACAACTAGAATATCATAGTACTAATTCGATTGCAGTATATGAACATAATTCATGTTATTGTTCTATCATATGCATATAAAACACAAAACTAGCACCATCTCGTGGGAAAAATGATTGTGTAAAGAGAAGGAGCCAACTATAAGCGAAGAGTAACGAATATGTGGACAATCAAAGATGAACCAATAGTATATATTTCACTGAAGGAGGAGATACCATTGACAACAGACCAGGTCATGTGTGCTTGGCAATGAAATTCTCATCATCAAACTTACATCCATATATTGATACATATCCACTCCTGTCACCCTGAAGGTTCATATATATAACGATGTAATCCCCTCATATTATTCAGCTTTTCTTGGGAATAATATTGACTAATAATTCTTGGTATTCATATAATTTCTACTCGATTATTCGTTTTAATCTTTTGTCCTACATCACTAATGGTAAAGGACTACTTAAAAGGAATATACTGTATATTGTTTTAACGGCTAAATAAAAAGTAAAAATGTCCCAAATTTCATATTTATATCAATGAAATTTGGCACGACAAAAATTAAACAGAATAAAGGAATGCAGGTACACCAAGCTCACCCGAGTTGTGAATAATTTTGAGGCAGAATAGAGGAAATTTTATCTGTAAACTGTCGGAAAAAGATTCAAGACAACACAATTATTAAATTCCAGAACAGAAGATATGCAGAGATGAATAATTTCAAACCTGAAGAACTGGTCGGTATACGGATGCAGCTAGATATATTCCTTGTTCAGGTAACACAATAGCAGAACCATAACCTTCTTGGACATTTGGACCTTTTTTCCAATTTTGGCGAATGAGATCCCCTGCAAAACAAAACAGATAAGCACACCAAATCAATATATATATGAAGGGAAAAAAGAACTTGAAAGAAATTTACTAGAGTGTTAATCACAGCAATAACTGATTATAAGGATTTTACTGATTTTTTAATATTACATAAAGCTTATTTGTGGCTATAAAATAGATAAAAGTCAAAGTACATGTATAACTTCTTCTTGCTTATGGCCTTATGAAGCTAAAGTTACTCCTACATACTGAGTTAGTGAGGTATATCTGATAATTTCTCACCACCAGATGAACCTACTTATTGATTGCTGGTCACAACAGTCACAACCCTAAATTGTTTCCGGTGAACACAAGTACACAACTAAGTCACTTTGCAGGGTTATCACACCTAGCGTCACAATCTTAATATGCCCGTTGCTAGGTATCAAATTTAACACCATGACCAACTATATATTTAAATTTTTACATACACTTTGACTGAATTTTAAGATACAAATCAGCATAAAAATATGATAACTATAATATAGTGATGTCAACAATCTGCAAACCATCCCAAATTTGGGGGAATACAATAATCTATCTAGGTGTAGTTAATAAGAATGTCACAAAACATTAAGATTTGCTTACCTAATCAGATCAGCAATAAATACAATTTTCAAGTTCTCCCTCTTTGCAAATTCCCGAAGCTTTGATAATCTGGCCATGGAACCTTCATCATTCACAATCTCACATAGAACAGAAACATGTTCAAACCCCTGTAGTTGTAAGAGCTAGTATTGTTGTCGCCCTATCACGAGCTGGCACCCCTGTAGTATCCTACACATTAATATTTAAGTTTCATAAA